>JAUMTR010000001.1:3149135-3161226 GCA_032270685.1 Microctenopoma stevenorrisi
GAGTAGCCGTGTCAAGCGCCATCTGCCGATCTGCGCGATCTTAAGATGGCGCAGAACCATCTGCCGATCCGCAGAAAGCAGATGGGCGCGCCATCTGCCGATCACATGGAAACACACACACACGCACACACACACACACACACACACACACACATGCACACACACACTCTTTCCTGTGGTTTTCCAGTCCTCCAGCAGAGCATACCTCTCCTTTTTCTCCTCCCCTCTTCTCTGCACCTCCCACTCCCTTTTCTTCTCTCTCATTTTTTAGTCTCCAGTGTGCTCCATTTTTTTCAATTCCCTGCCATTCTGTCATAACAAGAAATAAATCACGTCGCTTTTATCACTCTTCACGAGAAGTAATTGATGCTTTGTCATGTATGTTTACACTCTTCTTATTTGGCAGGGAACAAATCTTCTTTACACAGACTAAATGAAAAGTGAATCAGAAATTTTCCAAGGATTGTAAAAGTACTTTAGGACTTTAAATACTTTAAGAGTATTTTTTTGTAAAAGCAAAGAAATAGAGGAGAGGAGGATGATCCATCACTCCAGAAACAATGTCAGTCCTTGTTTATTAGTGGCTGTATCCTTTGATCTTTCCATCCCACGCCTTTTAAGGTATTACGCAATGTCAGTGCAACAGCATGGATGACGGGAGCCTTTGTTTTTGTAACTTGGAGAAATACAGAGACAAAAAACGGGGGGGTTGACGGTAAAGGCTGGGGAGCATTCATGGGAAATGGCTGGAGCTGGCTGAAAGTGAACACCTGTTTGAACACCAGTGGAGTGGTTTGGTTTGCGCTGAGGAAAAGAGGGATTCTAAGGACACAGACATGGAATGATAGGCATGGAGAAAATAGCAGGGGGTTCCTCTTACCACACAGACTGTCGTGAGACCGAGACATTTTTTTCTTAAAGACTGAAGACAAACAAGAGTTTGTGACTTCTTATTGACGTCTAAACATTTTTCAGATTACATAAGATGTTTTCATCATTTTATTTTTTTAAGAGCTTCAACTTATTCTCAAGGGCCAAAACACTAATGGCCATATCGAGTTTCAAGCTCGACTCCCAAAAACAAAACCACTGCCACTGCATTTAGGTGGTTCCTGCAGCCACAGCAGCAAAAAAGAAATTTACTATCAGTGTTCACAACTTGTTAATGTGTCGAACTACTATTTTATATGATGTCAACCCAGAATCCCAGCATGTTCTCTGTGCCCACATTCAAGAGAGCAACAAGAAAAAAGGTATCATCTAAGAAGAGAGACTGTGAGCAAGTAGGCGGTGAAAACAGCAAAAAGAAAAGTGGAGAGAGGGGAATGGGTGGAGTGAGAGACAGAAAGTGTGGGAGTCAGACATGGGTTCCCACCCTTTTCTTCCTCTCACACTTTTCCAATTATTTGTCCCAGTATTATCGTTCTCTCTCTCTCTCTTGCTTCTCAGCAGCACTAAGTGATGCAACTCTGCAGAGCAAGTGTGCAATCGCCACCAGTGGAGCCTGCAGCGTCTCTCGCATCGACGCTGGCGTCTTCACCACTTAAGTGGGGAGTGGTGGTTGCTGTCAGGGGTAAAGTAGTAGGGGAATAATCTCTCTAAACGGGGATTATTTAGTACTTCGCTTGAAAAAAAACGATATTTCCACACTCTGTGTACTAATTTTCTTATTATTTTGAGGCTTGAAGCTTCTCACATGTGTACACACAGTGTACGCAGCTTAAGGGGATAAAGACAAAAGAGCAGAACTTGTTTACAGCAGGCACATTGGACTGAACCGGGATAAATAAGATACTGATTTGCTCCAATTCTCTTCCCCCACAGACAGAAGTAGCTTTGACGCGTGTGAACAAGGTTCGTTGATATTAACGAGTGGACTTTTTTATGGTAACTCGTTGGAGTAACTGATACATATGGAGCTATAAATAAACCTTTCAGAAGCCCATAATAAGGATCCTAGAAGGAAGAAGGAAGGAAGAGTTCATTCTAACGCATACAGAGTTAGATGGCAACTGTACAAGTGAAAAGAAGATCAGCTGTCTCTGTAATAACAGATAAACCCAGTTTATCCCTTTGTAGCTTAAAGATGAACTTAACCTTGTATAGTCATAGTCAAAACTCAAGAGACTTTGGACCTTATTACCACATTATCTCCAGTTTTAGCTGCTTCCTTTGAAGGACAATGAACAGGTTCATGTCCTATTGTATTTATTTATTTATTTATTTTAAATTTGCACTAATCCGTATATTTGTGTGGATTAAATAATGTCGGTCAACTAACCACCTTTAGTGAGAGCCCAGTTACTGTGATAAACATTTATGGTTTTAATTCAGACCTGAAAGAGACATTCTCGTATTGCCTACACTTTGTAATGTCCTTTGAACACCTCACATGCTGTACTAGAGCTGCTGCGGCTAACATGCTATTCGTCTAGCTGTCGGTGTAGTGTTAGCATAAAGCACATGCACAAAGGTAACTGATAGGTCGACTTACAACATGAAGCGAATATACTATTTCTGGAATCATTGGAGCTATTGGAAACACAGAGAAACTTCAGGAAGAAGCCGCGTCAGATCACGTCTACAGTTTAAACCATTCATTTTTTGCATGGCCTCATTCAGGGGGCGTTCGGCAAGGACAAAAATCCAAACACTTGTTCTCAGCTGTACTGAAGAAACAGGAAGAAAGAAAACACAAGACTGCAGCAATTACACGACAGGGGTTACGCAACGTACCAAGACAGCATGCGTGTATTCATCTTCTGCTTTCAGCACTTGTTTTGAAGCACTCTGATGTTATTAGAAGTTAGTTTGAGACACCGAATCAGGGCTTGTTTGCTACTCTCTAGTTCAATGCTTCTATGACAGTCTCCTCTCGTTCCCTTGTTGCTCATGTCCATTTACCTCGCTCATAACACCTACCCATAATCCCTTGCACCACCACCGTCTCCATCCCACTATTTTGGCAGGGAGACAAGGTCAACACAGAAGCCTCTTCCCTTCTCCTCCAGGCTTTCCCTCCCTGTAATTCCTCACCGTCAACGGAGCACCAGAGCCCCCCCCTTTACACACACACACACACACACACACCTTTACCCCACGACCTTTCATCTACCACAGCCCCTTAGGAAAGAGGGAAAGTGAAGGGATGCCGGTAATATGAGCACTGATATTGTGGGTTGTGTTGAAAAAGTAATGACGAAGGAAGAGTTATAGAGAGAGACAGAAAGACTGAGGGAGAAAAGTGTTTTTAACCTTCGTTGTCAGGCGAGACAGACGAGGCCAAGAGTAGTCTGCATCCCAGAAATCTGCTTTTTTTTCATTCTCTATGTCCCTGCTTCATTCCCTCAGCTCTGTCATCCAAACCTAAAACACACAAACACATGCGCCTCGCATTCCTACGTGCAGAGCAGATTCACCCAATTTGTTTCCACCGTGCGTTTGAGTGTGTGTGTGAGTGCGTGTGCCAAGCCAGTAAATAATAACCAATCCCAGCTGTACTGTGGGCCATTCTTCTCTGTGGGGAAGCAGAGGGGGAGAGAAAGGCATAAGGCTACATCAAATAACAGAGTAATGAGCTGGAATAAAGTCAGCAGAGAGTTAAGCAGGAAAACTCAATAAATAAATGTTTTAATGGTAACAGAAATTATGAGCTCTGTGCTACTCAGCTGTCCCTATGAAGCAGTTACATGCCTTGTGAAAAAACAGCAACTATCAACGGGTGGTTTTAGTGTCAGGCCACCTTTTCCATCCTGCCAGCAAGCAGTCGTGAAAGAAAAAACATCTTAACAGGTAAAAACAAGGCCAGTTTCTTTCCGAATTCCTTAAAATGATCAATAACTACGTTTGTTTTCTTCATTCTGAATTTCTGGACCTGTGAAGTAAACCAGCCTAAAGCTACTGTGTGTGAGTTGTTCCGAAACTATGTAGATTAGTGATGTGAAAGGCTCACATGATGCAGACCCTGGCAACAGGGCAGATATACCGCAGAGGCTTCTGAGTGAGGTTCATCCTTCTTACCAATCAGAATGGATTGACTATTTCTGAGATTGGTAGGATTTCAAAAGACTGACGCTTGGATTCGCTGGGCAGAGTGGATTGATTTCAAGTTTCATGCTACTGCTGGCATGATTCCCTTTTTGTAGTTTTAACTCCAACCTGATGTGTAGTTGCCTGCAGCCATAACCAATAACCCCAACAACAACAACAGTCGTTCAAACCTGAGGGAGGATTTGCAGAAAGCAACACGCTGTAGTATTAGTATACAACTAGAGATCCCGCCCCCCTCTGACATGGCATTTGATCTCTTTACATCATTATTCCCAAATTTGCCAACACGCTGTTTTAATTAATTGTCCTCTCGATCTCTGATCATGGATCACTCCCTGTGTGTGCCAGGATGTTTTCATTCGCCTCCTTCCTCATATACAGACCTAAGAGAAAGAGAGAGAAAAGCACTCAGTGCGAGAGTGAAGAGAGGAGAATAGGAAGGGGGAGAGAGGGCGATGGGGGTGTCGGGTGGGGTTTTCGGAATTTGGTCTATGTTTGGTTTGGACATGAAGGCCCCAGCACTGGGCTCTGAGGAGTATAATGGAAAAGAGAGGGAGAAGAAAGAGAGGTTTATGGATGTGTGTTTACCCTCACAGGTGGTCGGCACATACTGATGGTGGGGGGGCTTTGTGTGTGTCATAACGTGCACCGTGTGTGGGTGTCGGCGCTAACGTGCAGAGTGTGTGTGTCTGTGCGGTAAAGCTGGTGCTAACGTGCACAGCATGTGTGTCTGCGCGGTAAAGCCGGCGCTAACGTGCACAGTGTGTGTGTCTGTGCGGTAAAGCCGGCGCTACCTGTGCTCAAAGCATGTATGTAGACTGGATATGTCTATTCATTTATCTACAGACGCTGGCACAAACACGCGTGTCGGAATCAGAGAAGGAAAACAGAGAGAGGAGATGAATAAGACATTCCTAAGATGGAGGAAGAGGGGGATACAGTGAGCCAGTGGTTAGTTAGCGGTTAGAAACTAAGAGGAGAAAAATGAATGTCTGGTCCAGGGCTGGGTCCAAAAACGATACCACAGCCAGTCAACAAGCCAAACCAGAGGAGAGGAGAGGAGAGGAGAAAATAAGTCCAAAAAGTTATACAGAAGAGGAGAACCAGCAACACCACCTCCCACCCTCCTCCCATATGAGGCTTGCTAACGCCTGCCTGTGCCGCATGGGAGAGAGAGGGGGGAGTGGTGCCGTTATAGCTCGGCTGAACCCACTGAACCCGTTATGTACTAAAAGCAGGAAAAGTATGAAGACAACAGAGGACGAAGGCCAGCAACCACACAGGGAGAGGTTCAGTGTGTGTGTGTGTGTGGAGGGGGGGGCGGTATGGTAAAGGTAAATGTAAGAGGGGGAGAGTGATGGAGGAGGAAGAGGAGCGTTATCACAGGTCTCACTCCATTTTAAACTCAGCTTCTTCACGTTCAGTCAATCATTCTTCCCTCAGCCCATTTCCTTCTTCTTCTTTCCCTCCTTCTGGCGTTCTTCTACATTTTTCTGCTAAGTTTCCTTTCCTTTTACAACCAGCTTCTATATTTATTCACTTCCCTCTGTTTCCCTCTGTTTCATCCTTTTTAAATGGTGTTTTTTAGTATCCAGAGATAAGGTGACTGTGACCTTCTCTATATGTGGATGACCTAATCCATAGGGCACCAGATTGCTGTCAGCTATGTTCCCTCATTTCTTTCCTCCCTTAATGTTTCCTTTTTTATTCCTTGACTTTCTCCCTGACTTCAGCCTTGTCTCACTCTATTGATTGCAATTTTATTTCCTTCCTTTTCCATCATTCTCTTAGTTTTCCTCCATCCCTCTTTCCTTCCTTTCTATGCATACACAATTATAACACACACACACACAAACACACTGTGTGGGTGGAAGGGGGCTGTAAAGCAGACGCACCCAACAGCAACAGGAAAGGAGCCTTTCTGAGAAACCCTCCATGAACGTCTGTCCAACCTTCACAGAATAGCCTGATGCAACGAGCCTGCAACCTCCACATGACAACTTCACATTCTCAAAGACTTTTTACCACAACCACCATAATGCATGGGCGAGAAGGGGTCACTCCCTCATCACTGCCCTGCCACATGGGGCTGTGGAGCGTTTTAGTGAAATCAGACAGTGCAGCTAGAGTTGGGAAGTTTTCCTGATGCGCAGGCGAATCATTCTTCAGGAAGGATGATTATCACGACTGGTGTCAGGGGGGTGGAGGACTTGTGGGATTCGATGACCCCAACTGCTCAGTGGAAAACAAGAAAAGCAAAGGTCTTGGATCCACTCTGGCCCAGAGTGGATCTGTACAGCCAGGGCCTGTGTCTCAGCTATATAATAATTTTAAACTAACAATTCGGATGTGATTTCACTTAGAAGGATAATTCCATAAACATGACTCAACTTTGGATCGGAGCATATACAGACAGACAGATCCCAAATCCAAAATAAGACATAGAGAAAGGGTTACGGTTGCAGATAGACTGTGGTTCAGATTATAAAAGAAAATCATTAACACACATTTTTCAGCTGGTATACAAGCATCAATATCCCTCCGGCAAAACACTTATGTCCAAAGCCGCACCTTCGCACACATTTAGTCAGGATTAGATGGAATAGGTTTTTTGTGACACTAACAAACCAAACAAGGATCTGCACATCGCACAGCAAGTGGCCTGGTGTCACATAACTTTCTTACTGCTACAACATTTACGTTACATATGGATGTGTATTGATCTTGATGTACATGTTTGTGTTACAGACACAGCAGTGAAGCGTAAATGGATGCAAGTTAAATCAGAGACACACATCAGTCCTTCTAGGATTTAAAATGTCATCAAACACAATTCTCAATTTCAGAGGAGCTATTTCTTAGATTCTTTACAAATGATTTTACACATCAAATTATGCGTGTACTGCACACATGCTGTAATTACTGAGAAAGTTAAAGATTGACTAGACTGACAGAACAGCAGTCGAGTCTTCTTCAGATGTACCTTATAACAGCTCGTAGACAGTGAAACAGCCGCCTCTTCTCCCCGTAGTCTGAAGATACTTTAGAGTCTCCCACAGACGCAAACTGAGGACATTAACTGCCAGAAAATCAAGCGAGTTTGTCCGGTGCCTCCCGTGCCATCTTTGACGTAGTTATCGGTTGTCTGGTGCTAGTTTCAAAATAAAAGAACTCAAATCTAATTCTCCCAGAGGGGATCGTACGAGAAAAAAATATTCTCTCCTCTTGCGAGTGGTCAGTTTTGAGACATGCAAGCGAAAGCCCCGTACTTCCTAATATTTCCTTTTCAGAATGAGACTATTTTCAGCTATATCGCTCGGATGGGTGCAGCGATGAAGTCAGATCCGTCGAGCAAAGGTGGAAGCTCTCCCGAAAGCGCATCGCTCGGTTGCGACGCTGGTCAACTGAGATTCCAGCGGTGGAGAGGAGGGAAGAGGCTGTCTGGGTGGAGGGAGGGAGAGATAGGGAGATACCAGAGCAGAGATCCAGCTGTTAACCCTCACGGCACGAGTCTGAACTCTGTGTGTGTGTGTGTGTGTCTGCGTCTTGTGTTTGCTACACAGCGGGGTCCAAAAACATTTCCTTACAGAACGGGGATAGTTTAGTGTGGACATTTTACTGGGTGTTAAAACTAGGTTTTAGTGTTGGGCACTAGGGAATGCATTATGTCAATGGGTTTTCTCCCTAAAGATAGAAAAGTTTGTGTGTGTGCAGAAGTTTCACTATAGGGTTAAATATTCGATTCTTGCATGTTAATGCATTCTCAGGGAATGCATTAACATGTATGTGTATTTTGTTATATTCTCTGGCCTGCAGATGCCACGCTCATTAATTCTACAGCACAGAATGAACCAGCAGAGCGGCAGCAGAAAGCCTCGATTTCAGTTGGTAAAGTGTCCGAGGATTATAAAGTCACTCCACAATTAGTCTTACTTTTTATCAGGCTTGAGTGCAACATGTATTGATTTGAATTGCTTTGTTAAAATGATCATTGTTTCTACTACATCTGGTCTTCTTTACTGGTTAATATTAAACATGTAAGTAAAATGGAAAGACCTCATAAAATTGTTTGTCACAAAAATGTGGAAACAATCTCTTAAAATGCACCCTATTAAAGGACTGTAAAATATAATTAGGTCATCTTCTTAATTCATTTTGAATATGTTATAGATCAGTGATACGTTATGTGCTACAGTAGCTTTTATGTTATCAGTTGGGAAAGGTTACATCCCCTCAGGGACATCCCCTAGAGCATGAGCACCTATATCTTTTGATTCAGGTTTGTGTATAGTGAGTGTGATGACATTTTACTCACTGTAATTGTAAATACATACAGAAATACTCAGAGCAACAATGACAAATTACTCTTCTCTTATTTGTTGGAGAAGAGTATGTTACTTGTCCATACTGTGATTATGAACTATTCAATTACTACATGTAAATAATGAATTTACAGCCGCATACAGAAATGTTTGAGTCCCACCAGTGCTTCTTCAATGCATGAATGTGGAAGAAATTCCACCTTTTAAAAATATGTGGTGGATTAAAAAAAACTTCAAGGCTAACCAAGGTTATCCCATCTCTGATATGTCATTATCACAAGGTTTGTGACTTGTAAGACGTCTTTACATGGTTGTTTCCAGAGACAACTTCATGGACACATTACTCTAAGTTAGCTGTTCTTTTTATTGCAGAGTTGCATTGTATCTTGCAACTTGACAGCAATATATGGCAGGTTATGTTTCATATATCAGTGTAGATTCTCAGTCATCCATGTGAGGTTATTTAGAGGTTGAGTCATGGTAACTGGACTTATTTTCTTGTTAGGTCAAAACATTTCACTACTTCACCGTGGGGTGTCTACAAGTCCAAGGGTTGGTGGTTGGACTCAAACCTCTAATAATCCATCCTACCGCCATTATTGTTGGTCATTAACTATAGACTTCCTGGTGAATGTGTAAAGTGGCTCCAAGAATATTTATAAATTATTTTAAAATTTATATAATGGTAAATACTTTGTTGCACTTGTGCTGTGCACTAATTATTTTTTTTATTTTAACAGAAAAAAACATTGATGTGAATTAATATTCATTCTTTGTATTTTTTTTTATTAGTTGGCAACATTTTGCTGATACGTTTCTACATTGCAGCTGCAGAAAATGAAAATAGTGGGGGAAGTGCAAAGATTTAAAAGGAAGATAAAATGATGTTGTGAAATATGTATACGTGATTTCAGACGCAAACAAAAGATCAAGTACAGGGGAAGAAAGTGAGCTTTGACATCTGTGCTGCATGTTCTTTGTCTATTTACTCTCTATTTAGCCTTTACACTGCAGAAGACTCTTTTGACTTGTGGGTAATGCTTTTAGTTTTATATAGTAAGTAATATCTGAATTATGTTTGTTTTAACGTTCATTTGTTTTGGAGTCAATTTAATTATTGTGATAACTAACTAATGCAATTACTGTTACATCAGAATTCTATTATTCTGTTTAATTTCCAGGAACAGCAATGTTGTTGGCGGGAATGCAGTGTTTGTTAATGTGTTTCTTTCTTCAAATCTCAGGTATTTTTACACCTTTTTTTTTACCACATTATGACTTTTTGACATATGACTGTTAAAGACACATTATTTTTATGTTAGTCATTTTAACTTAAACATTCTTACTTATACATCCGGACATAAATAATTTACTTTTATTCCACTACATTTATTCTCAGTTATTCTAGTCATGCAAAATTCAATATAGTGATAGTGTAGCAACACCTGTTTGTATACATCAAGTGGAGTTCAGTTATGAAAAGACTAGAAGACTACTAAAAGTGATAATACACAGCTATGACTTAAGATGTTCTCTCCATGTTTTCCTGTTTGTTAATAAAACTTTGTATTATAGGGCTTCAGGCACACAAGATTTGTGCTTTAAAAGGTTCATCAGTGTCTCTGTCCTGCTCAGCTGACCACACAAAATGGTACACCATAAACATTGACCAGTATGTCCTGAATAATTTCTCAGGAGATGGATTTCATACAAGGTACAACATATCTGGAGAGAATAAATTCACTCTCACAATCCATAGTCTGAGAGAGAGTGATGCGGCATTTTACTGCTGTGGTACAGTCAATGAGGACCTAGGACGATGCTGGTTATTGAAAACTGAGCTCCAAGTTGCAGGTAAAGGAGCTGCAAGTTATTTACTTATTTTACAATTCAGTACTGAGTATATGAATTCCTAATGTATTTACCATTACTTCAGACCTGCAGGTAAAAGTGATTCCTGCCACAGCAAATCAGAAAGTAACTCTGATGTGCAGCACCAGCTGTCCTCTGACTGAAAACCCTGCAGCCTACGTCTGGTACAAGAACAGAGACTTTCTCTATGAGGACTGGTCTCCCTGGTACCAAGAGCTGGTCAGCAGCGCTGAAGCAGCCACATACTCCTGTGCTGTCAAAGGTTACGAGGAGCTCAGAGCCCCTGAAGTGTCAGTGGGTGAGTGGCATTGGAAACTTTGGATTATACTGAATGTCTTATTATCATAAATGTCTGTTGATGCTCAAACTCACATGCTGTGCTGAATCGAATTTATTTTTATACAGATTCTGTCACATCGTCCTGCCTTAATGTGACATATTATAGTGGAACAATGTGTTCTTACAAGAAGACATCAGTGGACGAGCCCTGCTCCATCACATATCCCACAGGTTAAATGTTCCACTGCCCCACACACACATGCACATCGTGAACTAAAAGTTGACCCTTACAGAGAGTCTTGTCATGTTCATGTTCTAGCTAGTTCAGACCTATCCTACAATGAGTATATATTTAAGAGTTCTTTGTAAATACACAAAATAAAGTGGATGTAGACAGAATTTATTACTGAAAAGTACAAGTTAAAAACCTGATGTTAAGAAGGTTTATTAACACTCTAAAATTAACCGTGCTTATCTCAGTAAACAAACTGACTCCCACAACACAACTGTTGATAGAGGCTTATTGCAAGGCTGTATATTCTATTAGCAGTCAGTGCATACAGTTTGCATGAGGTTTCACTTTGTGCATACAAGCTAATTATCCAGGATTCAAGATGCTTTATTTGTCACGTACATAGTTATACAGTGTACAACACATGCGAAATATATCCTAAGCCATCCCAATTAATAAGACTGTGCAATTTTTTACAAACTCTTAATTTGGAAGTATAAAAAGGAATACGAAAATTATTAACAGAAGACCAATATATATATTCAGTGGTGTGAAAAACTATTTGCTCCCTTACTGATTTCTTATTTTTGAGCTTGTTTGTCACACAAAATGTTTCTGATCATTAAACACATTTAAGTATCAGTCAAGATATCACAAGTATACACAAAATGCAGTTTTTAATGGTTTTTATTATTTAGGTAGAAAAAAAATCCAAACCTACATGGCCCTGTGTGAAAAAGTAATTTCCCCCTGAACCTAATAACTGGTTGGGCCACCCTTAGCAGCAATAACTGCAATCAAGCGTTTGCGATAACTTGCAACGAGTCTTTTACAGTGCTCTGGAGGAATTTTGGCCCACTCATCTTTGCAGAATTGTTGTAATTCAGCTTTATTTGAGGGTTTTCTAGCTTGAACCACATTTTTAAGGTCATGCCACAACATCTCAATAGGATTCAGGTCAGGACTTTGACTAGGCCACTCCAAAGTCTTTGTTTTTCTTCAGCCATTCAGAAGTGGATTTGCTGGTGTGTTTTGGGTCATTGTCCTGCTGCAGCACCCAAGATCACTTCAGCTTTAGTTGACGAACAGATGGCCGGACATTCTCCTTCAGGAGTTTTTGGTAGACAGTAGAATTCATGGTTCCACCTATCACAGCAAGCCTTCCAGGTCCTGAAGCAGCAAAACAACCCAGACCATCACACTACCACCACCATATTTTTTTGTTGGTATGATGTTCTTTTTCTGAAATGCTGTGTTAATTTTACGCCAGATGTAACGGGACACGCACCTTCCAAAAAGTTCAACTTTTGTCTCGTCGGTCCACAAGGTATTTTCC
>JAUMTR010000001.1:3161326-3199932 GCA_032270685.1 Microctenopoma stevenorrisi
TAAAGTGCCCTGAAATGACTTTCGTTGTGATTTGGCGCTATACAAATAAAGATGAATTGAATTGAATTGAATATATTTTACGTTTACATGAAGACACACATGCACAGCATCAGTTCATTCTGAGTCACTCATGAGCCATCAAAGACAGAGACAGAGGTGCTCATGAGCAAGTAAGAGTAATAGTATTACTCAAGTAGGAGTAAAAAAGGATTCAGTGAAAAGACTACTCAAGTAGTAGATTTATTTTTCACAAATTATGTAATCAGACAGATAAAAATATTAAATAATGTGCACATTTTTTTGTAATAATAAAAAAGGAAAAAAATGTAAATGTCAATGTTCAAATCTCAACATAAAGGTTTTTAAAATCATACCTACAGCAGGTAACGTGTTATGTTGAAATGTTTTTTATACATCTAATGGTAAAAGACTAAATAATACGCTGATGATTCATCGTGAGCAATTAACTGTTTGTTGCACCCTTCAGGCTCAAGTTAATTTCTACTTCAAGTCTATTAAAAGTCTATATTATTTCCCACTTCCAGCTGTATAAAAATGTATAAAAATGTTTCAGAAGCTTCACAAGCACTAACTGCTAACAGCAGAAAAGTAGTCTGTAGCCAGATGACGTCATGTTACAATAAAAAATCACTAGCTGGACCAGATCCAACTTATTTTGTGCAGGCGGGTGTCATTTTGCTTCAGGTCCCGCAACACAAACGTACTCTCCATTGAGCTGATGGAGAACGGCTACATTATTTCACACAGAGTGAAACTCGGTCTGAACACTGCCTAAAAGGTTGAGTGTATGCGGTCATATAATCCTATTATGGGGACAAAACCCACACTGATGCAACGACATTGTGGGAACTCCCCTCCCATCTCGGCACAAAAACCAGACATAGTGTAGCAGAAACATTTAATAAAAGCAGTGAGTGTGAGGTTTATTTAACAGTGTAGAAACAAAGAAATGAATGTCAGGTTCAAAACAAACATTAGGCATGTATCACAAGATGTTGTAAAACTGAACTGTTTCTTCATCAAACCATTTCAGTATTAAGCTCCACCACTGGTACACAATACATTTTAAGCACGGGCTATGTGTGGGAGAGCAGGAAAGGTGATACGGATTCCTGTAAATCAGCGGAAATGACTGTTTCCATTTGATTCTGAATATCAAACCTTGCACTTCTTTCTGTGACCGCGAGTATGTGTATTCATGCCTGACATATGTATATATATATACAATGTGCTTCAGTTACACAACAAAGTCCATCTCCAACACCTCCCTCTGTCTGTGTGTGTCTCTCGCTGCCCCTGACATGCAGGAATTTGAGCATGAATTATACATAGCAACACAGCAGCCTTCCAGCGAGCCCTGCTCGCAAACCAATAATGGGCAGCATGACAGCAGCATAATGAAATGAGCCACTTGACCCCCATCGTGCTGGGGAGCTGTCACACTCGACATTTGCATCTCAATGATGCCAGGATTAATGGTGGCACTGCTCAGAGCAGCAAGCATTAAATGAAGCAACTATTTTTCACAGCCAACAAGATGTTCGGAGCAGAAAAGTTTGTTTGGAAAGAATTTAGAGCCTGCTGCAGACAGAGACTGAACAAAGCCACAGTTATTTCCTGCTGTCTTACTTTGCTTGATTCTGTAGCTTCTAATTCATTAAATACATAATAACAACTGGCCCTGACTCTGATTTTTGAGGTTGTGTTTTGCAATTAGACAGACATCACAGAGTGGAAAACAGAGATGTCACGATTACATGTTTTTAATAATGGAAGATGTTTGAAAATGTGAATTATTTCCTATTGGGAACTTGCCTCTGGTGGTGCTAACTTGTTTTCCGGGATGTAGACAAAGCATGTAAAGGAATATACCATAACAAAATGATTTCTCTGATTGGACAAACACAAATGTAGCATTGGCCCTCCCCTCTGTTGGGGAACTTACTTAAGTACTCTTTCCAGATTTCGGATCCCTGGCATATTTCAAGCTTCCAGACACAGTCTTGCAACAGTCTTCCTTAGACAGATTAGGCTGGCTGCAGATCAGCATAAGACAATATTCAACTATTTCACAGGCCCAGCACTACTAAACATAACCCATTAAATGTTTTAGACAGACTGTTTTAGAAGTGTCCCAAATCGACTGCTCTGTTCCAACTGGCAGCCAAAAGCCAAAAGGGTTCACAGAGGGTGCAAGTGCAAGACAGGTCCTGGTCTCCTAGCGACAGTTGGTGAAGCAGTCCTGTAATGGTTTGTGAGAGCAGCATCCTGCACTTTGCACTCAACCAGGTGGAGCTAATACCTCAATTCAGAGGCTTGAACCCACAAATCAGGAGGGAGGCAGCACACGCAAGTGCTTCTAGTGGCTGACAAGTTAGGAGCAATATGGACCTCTCAAGGCCACTGGTCCACTACTTTTATTACAATATCACGCTGAGACCTTACTGACACAATCCCTGACCCTGAAAGTGTTTAGTGTTTATCATAAGAAAGCGCTTTACCTACGGAGTCTATCTCTAGCAGCCGCTGGAGGTCGCTGATGCTGCGGATTTCGCTGCGGGAGAGTCGCTCCAGCAGCTCCCGGGGGAGAGCAGACTCCTGTGGGAGGAAAGTCATGATTAGTCTCTTCACTGATCAGAAACTGTGCACGTTGGTGCGTAAAATGTCTACAATACACACAGTGAGTCGACAAAGAACTCCCACTTACTTCCAGGTCAATAAAATGCATTTTAACACAGTTTGTACAGTACTGACGCATAGCTGCTAAAGGGAGAAAAGATTTGTGCGTAATTACGCACGCACACTGGGTGTTTTACCTGCTGCCGTGACGCCGTTTTATATAAGCCCGTTGACTTGCAAAACACATTTTGAATAACAAAAAATTTGCTAAAATTTTTTGCAATTAGCAGTAAATATCTGGAGCCACATGCTTTGGACTCATTTACCTCAGCAGCGATGCGCAACAGGCAGAGGCAGCCGGCGAGGAGGTGGTAGACCGCGGTCCTCATCTCCTCTCAGATCCGCTGCATAGGCACCAGAAAGAGGCAAAGGTTCCCTGCAGGAGCCGGGTTGTTGCTCCCTGCTCTCGGGAGCCCAGAAACATCCCTTGTGAGAGAACTGACCACCGCAGCAGGGGGTTAAACTTAATCTTAATTCAGACTTGAGCTGCTCCTGTGTTCAGTGTAGTCTGGTTAATTTTCAAGATGGTACAAAAGTGAGCCACAACAGTTTTAATTTGAAGGTGCAGGGACAACGCTCACACACGCTCAACGTTTTGTCCCGTGGTTTGAAGCATAAACATTATCAATCAATCACACTTAATTGAGGTCAAGTCGCTGTCCAAATGGCTGCATCGAACAGGTGTCCAATGAAAGTACAAAACCTTTCTTTAGAGTAAGACATCCACCGATATCCGTAATTTTGTCCTGATTAGAATCCATCAACAATCATACTTTTGTGCGTCCTGCACACAGAGTATGTTGGCACTTCATGTGGACAAACCTTCAAAGTGTATTAAATCCTTTAAATCAAAATGACGCCCGTTTAAGCTTTCAGAAATGACCTGTCCTGAATACGAAGAGGAAAACGCAAATGCAGTGAGCGACACATGAAAGATTGTTCTGCAGCCCAGAGGAGTCCGATGCGGTCCTCTGATCCCTGGGATGAATGAAGCCGGGCTCCTTTCACTCACAGGATATAGCTGTGCGCGTCCCCGAGGCACTAGAGTGGGAGCGCGACTGCATAATAGACTAATACCAACAAATACCAACCTGCTCAATTTCAATATCTTCTAACAACATGCCTTTTATTTTAGTGAAAAGACAATTGAATTGAATTTAACCAATAAAGCTGAGACAGAGCATGAAAAACATTTAAATATCTAAATTAATTAATAAAAATAAAGGCAAACACACATTTCAAAATATAATTGTACAAAACAGAGTCCAACAGAAGTCTCCAACTTTCAATACTTGGTCCACCACCACACCAGCAACTCATCCAGGAAGTTACTAAAGATCTAAGAAAGAAGGTGCAGGCTGCTCTCACCTCAATAAAAGGTAAGTTATCCCCACTTTTATAGAAACCTGGTAGAAATGGCATTTATGGTGAGTGATAAATGATGAATCAAAAGTCAGGGATGCCATAAAGAGAATGTCAAATATGAAGGTGGCTGCATAATATTGTAGGAATGCCTTGCTGTTTCAGGGTCAGTGCTCCATAAAAGAGGGAAAATAAATTCTGCCCTCTAAGAGAACAACAGAGCATCAATCTGTAAGTTGAAGCTGAAGCACAGCTGAAACTTTGCAGCTGACAACAGTCCCAATAAGAGTTAGTCAGAACTTCTGGAAAGAATTTACGGATAACTAGTTAAAGTATAACCTACCTCAGAAAACATTTGTTGCTGTTGAGGTCTGTGTACTCTTTTCTTCTTTGAACTGTGTGTCTGTGTCAGATCAGTGAATGTGTCGGTGTTGATTTGCTGTGTAATAAAGCTCATTAATGAGTGTCCAGACCTGAGACTGACACATGCACACATTCTCACCTCTTTTGTGCACAAGTAGCTTTAGCGTGAAGCCAGGCAGAGAGTTTAGTAAAAGCAGTTTCTTTAGGTTAGTGAAGAAAGTGGCCCAGAGAACGTAAAGGACTTTCCAAAGCTAAAGCTTCATAAAGCAGCACTGGAATCTGAAAATCCAGCCTTAAGCATTCAAACATGCACGTACACATTCACTCTCCTTTGTGTGTTTGAGATTTTCATGCACAGCCATTTACCCAATATCTTTAATTCTACCATACACACACAGTCATTAAAATGTGTTAATCTGACTCAGACATATGGGTTCCTGTGAGGGCAAGAGGAGAAACACACACAAGCACAAAAAAGGAAAGTAGCGAGAGCAGGAAAGGCAGAGATAAGAAGCTTGGTGGATAATTCGGATGAAAGAAGATGACAGTGGGGTGACTGAGTAAGTGTGTGTGTGTGTGTGTGTGTGTGTGTGTGTGTGTGTGTGCGTGCGTGTAGAAAATCCAACCTGTGCTGGACCATACGTGCCCCCAATTAAAGCCCATTTAGCCTGACAAAGGCTAATGCCATTACAAGAGAAATTCACCTCTGTTTTTCTCCCTCCATCTCCCCTGAATGGCTCCAGTACCCAACACACACACACACACACACACACACACACACACAGCAAGAGACAGACAAACAACCAGGATAATGGCAGGAAAAGGGATCAGAACCGATTCAGATCTTGTGCCGTGACGCTGTCACTTCCTCCAAGCGGGAGTTTCTTTTTCTGATGCACCCCACATGTTCTTCTACCTTTTCCCTTCTTTTCCATTGTTTTTGTCCCCCTGGATTTATCTTTATCTCTAAAGTCCTTAAAAAAATAAATATGTGCCCACCTTTGTAGGAACAGTCAGAATACTGACTAAATCATAGAACAGAAACAGCACTGGACAAGGTCTCCAAAGATGTTCTCGTAATCAACAGACTCCTCTCTTCTATTCATCTTGTTCTCAGGGCTACATTCAACACTACAGATGAATATTTTGTCACATAGACTAGAACATGTCTGGTTTGAAGGAACAGAGATTCCATTTTGATCAAGTTGAGGATAAGTCTTTCATGCACAAACGTTAGTTACAAAGTGCCAAAGGGTTCTGTTCTGGACCGATCCTTTTGTGATTGCCCATATAAGTTCAGTCGGAGGTGTCACTAAGACATCCATCCTGATAGGTCAGAGAGACAAGGTTGAAAATTGAACAAGACAGATAGAGCTGAGTGAGAGAGCCAGTGTATAGTAAGAAAAGAAGGGGGCCAAAGACAGAGCCTTGTGGAACCCCTGTGGCTATCTTAGAGCAGGGGTGGGCATTCCTGGTCCTCAAGGGCCACTGTCCTGCTGGTATTCCAACTATCTTTGCCCCACACATTGTTGATTACCTGGATCTGGTCAAGTTTTGCCAGGACAGCTCCTTCAAAGATTTTAGTGGAGTTATAGGCTTGTATACCTCTGTGTACACCTTAATGTGATTTGACCTTATTTGGTGTAGTCAGTACCAGCAACAGCTTTCTTACCAAACCTGTTGACCTCTGGTAAAGGGGATTGTCACTAATGGGAACAGAGTAGGATGAAAACTTTTTCTGTCTTCAATCCCAAAAAATCTTTTGTTTTATAAATTTTTACTTTTATAATTTATAACTAATAAAATAGCAGTAGTTATGCATAAAAAATGTAAGTGTGGTCAGATGTTTGCCAGCTGTTGTAGAAAGTATGTTGCATAACCATTAAAATAAAGGGGTGTCCCACAAATTTACTTTAGCTTTAGATGACATAAATATGCAAAGACAGTAGATAAAAGTGTAAACAGGTATTTCCCTAATAGGATGTTTATCCAGTTCATTTCTAAACTCAACGTTCTGCTGAAAATTGGATTTAATCCATCCCAATTTGTGTATGGCTGGGCTAAAGGGAAACTGTGCTAATAGTTTATAAAATACTTTGGTGAAAATCTCACCAGGCCTGGTATCACAAGGTTGAGTCTGGGAAACTGTGAAGGAGAACAAAAGGTCAGTGACACAGTGTTCGTCTGAGATGCCCTCGAGCAATGTAATATTTTCACTGAGCAGCTCAGGAGTGAATGTGTGTGAATGTTTAGCCAGGCTCTATGACGCTTAAGTTAAAATCTACAGTGAAACGGAGGAATAACAATATATTAACTGCGGGTATAAAAAGTAGTTTTAAAACTAAGTGTTGGTGAACCCTGCTGACCACACTCTCACACACACACACAGACATGCAGCAGGCTAACCATATGCACATGCATAGCCTTCATCACAAATGCTTACATAGAGTTTTTGACTCGCCTACACATACAGTTGCACTTGCACTGTATACGTCTACTATACAGTGCAAGAAAAATCCTACTCACACCTACAGTACACGGGACCACACATGTGCTGTACAAAGACCACATATGCACATGTATGTACGTCATTCAGACACACGAACGCAGCCTGCTACAGTGTCAAATCACTTTGTCTTTCCATATCATTCTCATTTTAAACCTCTTTCCTTCTTCCGCCGCTGTTTTTTGCTTCTCTTTCAAAAGATTAAGATGCCAATTAGCAAAGCTCTCAAGGCAGTTTTTCAACCACGCTGGGAACTGGAGGGAGAAGAAATCCCCTTCTCTCCTCTTCCAAAAGAAGGATTTCTCCCTCATTGTCATTGTCGGGGTGTATTTGGAGGGCTGCTGATGTGGTCATGTTGGCTCAGAAACAATGCTATGCTGTCTAAAGAGGGGTATTGGAGGGGAGGTAGTTTTTGCCCTGTGTGTGTGTGTGTGTGTGTGTGCTTGCATGTGATACACACTCTCACAGTGAGGTGACATCATAGCATCCAGCTAGCTTCCAGATGAAGGAGGAAGCGTCGTATTAACTCCGAATCAGGACGCTGACACAGATGCTTTGTGTAAGGAACACTGGGAAAGAAAGAGTGGAACACAGAGAGAGACGGTTTCCTGTGTGAGTGTTTAAATTACTACAGGTACAACCACCCTTCCTATTAGTTACTCTTATATGAAATGTATCTGTTATATACAGGGTGTTATTTTTTATTATTATTTATGCTTTTCTGCTCATGTCCCAAATCAGAGTTTTCTGTTGCATGTTCCTGTGATTATCATCAGGGAGAAAAAGATAAATAACAGAAACAGTACAGTGAAAATCACTGTGGAAAGGTGCTGTAGACACATCGTGTGAAGTCAGACCTAGATAATCGTACAAGCAGCGGTGCAGAGATATACGCTACTCTAATTTCTGCTTTATTAGTAAGTTTTGAATTTCTTTATTATTATATTTTAACAGTGAGTAACATCCAAAGGTCTGTGCAGAGTGTACAACATGAGGACAGTAGTAGGGAGATGAAGGACTGGGTGGAGCTGATTGGATTGATTTCAAGTCTCATACTGGTACACAGGTTGCATATTTTAAGTTTTTATTGCAGGACTATTTTAGTCATTGTATATATAACAAATACACTTTTAACTATGCGTACTTACAGGTTTTATCACCAAAAACTATAACCTAATATCTTTGCAATGAGACTGACTGGTGGTCACATCCCAGCATAAAAAGAATCCACTTGTTGGTTGGTGTTTCTCTGTGTGGATGTCTTCTATGTGTCTGTGTGGTGTTCCTGCTCCCTTCATACAGGTAGCTTAACGGTTAGGAGTTAGGTTAAAATGCAGGGTGTATTTGGAGGACCATAACTTACTCAAATCATGGTGTGTATACAACCACACATCATGCACCTACAACATACGGCCACTTTATTGTAATACAAAACTATAACCTGCATGAGTACATGACAGGAACATGTCTTACTGACTTCAGTGAGCAGGAAAAATTAGCACAAAGCAAGATTTGAATGGTTGGTCGGAAGTGAGAGCCAGCTCATTTAAGCTCACACATATTTCAAATGAAATCAAAAACCAAAGCCAGAGTTGATATTCCCTCAGACCATATTAGTTTAAGGGGCATTTTTGTCAATCTTAGGAAAACTCATACTCATGTGCGTTTGTGTTAATTATACAGTGTTGTTAGTACCTACTTGCCAACTCGCCAGCAGGTGATGGCGGGAAGACTTCTTTTTTGTGTTGAGACATAAAGTAGTCTGGCCCTGCTATCCCTTTCATCAGCCCTTATTATAATCCTCATATCTCAGTGGCGAAGTCATCAAAAGTCCTGGATAAGACGGAGACAAGTACTCGACAAGCCTGAGCCGGTGGGGCTGAACATGTGCGGGTGGAGGACGACCTGCTGAGGGAAAGGTTACATAAGCTCGCTGATTTCTCTTATTACTCACTGTGTGTGTTGTTGTTGCTTGGAGCTGTTTGGAGAGCTAAAAAGTAAAGTTTGCTAATGGACTTTAATGATATCTACATGTTTAACCACATTTAATGGTACTGAGTGAAAACAGATTAAATTGCACTTTTGAAATTAACATTAGTTAACAAAGAGCAACTAAATCACTTTTTTTCACTTTAGTCTGTTGTTATTAACTCGTGAACCTGCCTTTTAGAACAGCAAAACAAATTACACTGACAATAATGTGTAACGTGAAACTCGTTGCTCATCAACTACAGCGTCTCAGTGCTGTAGTTAGTGTTGCTTAAAACTAATGTGTATTCACGCTACCTAATCATGCAGTAATACAATAATTCTTAATCGAAACAGATGCTATCAAAGGCTTCTGCTACTCAACTTTGTGACAGCGGTGCAGACATATTCCCCTGTAAAAGTATTCGAGCAGGCTCAGTGGTCTCACCAGTCTATGGTCCATCTAACCAATCTGCCTGACTAATAAGTTATTTAACATTTGTATTGAAATTGAATATGACTAGTACCCAAAGAAGAGCGGGGGGAGCAGAGTGTACTATTGGTAAATATTTTGCCTGTGCTAGCTTGACAAATTGAATTCAAACACAAGCACACAGCTGAATGTGTAAATAAGTAACAACACACACACAACCTAAAATCTCACAATAATCCAGTTGTAACTTGATATTTGTTAAACTATGACCCCCTCTTTTCTCCAGTCTCTTAATCCCCAGTAGTCTATTAGAGTCTAAACCAAATTTTCCTGTACTCAACAAATAATGACTCTGATGTGATGAAGAGGTTAGGGTTAAATAGGGTTTGTTCATTAAATGTTTTGTTTTGGAATGTGTCTTGAGACAAGGGTAAAATTCAGAGCATCCTGTAAATAAACTAAAATCAATAAATCAATGATTAAATATCTGTGTTAATTTTAAACCTGTGGTTGAGTTGGATGAACTTTAAACCAAATGCTGACTTTTAACACTGACAACTTAGTAGAGACTGTACTTAACTACAAGATGATTGATATAGTTTTGATGGTTCCATTATGCATTGTGCTATTTGCCGCTTAAATTCTAGACTCTTATTTATTGCTTGATTGTTGCTATAGTTAAATCATACGCTCGTTCTCAAGCGCTTGTTTTTTATCATTTCTGCTAACTTTCCAAGTGACTGCTATGGCTTCCCTGTCACTCTCTTATCCAAAGCAACTGGACTTGTCTCAAGACTTGAGTAAGCCCTCTGCAATGGAAGGTGAAACGTGGTCAAGAAACCAAACAAGTCCAGTTTTTTGGGGATAAAAACCTTTTTGAGATAACCAGGACCTGGATGACTGAGAACCTTCCCTGTCACTGTTATGACCAATGACACATTTGAGGGTTCCGCATGGGCAATGTGTTTTTAAAACATCTATACAACAGTTCAGGTTGATGTTTTAAGCATTTACAGTTACTCATCAGACATTACTGTACTAATTCATAGATGAATTGGGCTTGGGTACTAAAAATAGTGGATTAACAGAAGCGACGACTGGTGAGAACACTTGAGTTATTTGGGCAGAACAAGGGGCGTTATGCATGGAGGAAGAAGAACACAGT
This sequence comes from Microctenopoma stevenorrisi, assembly GCA_032270685.1. Lineage (NCBI taxonomy): Eukaryota > Metazoa > Chordata > Actinopteri > Anabantiformes > Anabantidae > Microctenopoma > Microctenopoma stevenorrisi. Next base: position 3,171,824 of record JAUMTR010000001.1, read on the forward strand.
ATTCCAAGAAAAACACCTGCTACCTAAAGTAAAACATGGTGGTGGTTCCATCATGCTGTGGGGCTGTGTGGTCAGTGCAGGGACTGGGAATCTGGTCAAAGTTGAGGGACGCATGGATTCTACTCAATATCAGCAGAACTAGAGATGTTTTGTAAAAAGGAATGGTCCAAAATACCTTCAACCTGAACCCAGACTCTCATTGGAAGCTATAGGAAGCGTTTAGAGGATGTCATTTCTGCAAAAGGACGATCTACTAAATATTGATTTCATTTCTTTTTTGTGCTGCCCACATCTATGCATTTCTGCATTATTGCACACTTTCCCTAAATTCTACAAACTTTGTTTCACTTGTCAAATATTACTGTGTGTCTCCTATATGATATATTTAATTGAAATTTTTATCATAACAACCAACGATTTATACAGGAAAATCATGAAGATTGACAAGGTTGCTCAAATTTACACACCCCACTGTAACTGACGGGGGGAGAACCATGAGCACAAATTCAGTCCAAACCAACTTAAAGTGCGGAACAAAGTCCAGGGGAATCACAGGAGAACATGACGAAGTCAGACAGATGGCCGAGGTAGCAGATGCAAGACAGGAACATGGCATGGTAGGACATGGCGGGACATGGTGGGACAGGGCATGACATGGCAGGACATGGCGACGCACAGCAGACAGTACACAGCAGATGACCTGACATAATCCAGGTTGCTTAATTGGTGTTTCAGCAAAAACAGATGAGGTTGATTGAGAGCATGAGCCAGAGTTAACAGCAGTGCTGGGAGTAATAGTCTATCAAACCAGGAAGTGAGTAGCCCAGAGGGTGAAAGGGGTTATGGGTAATGTAGTCCAATATAACCAGAAAAACAGAATCATCAGGACACAGATAAAAACTAAAAGAAAATATGAAACTGAACCAAATAAAGATAGAAACCAAGCAAACAGCGGTTTGTGACACTAATGGGTCTATTGTCATACATAAAGCACAGTGAGTTATAAGGCGCATTAAATGAAACAACCTCAGATAAATCTATGTTGTACCACGTGACTGATCGAAATCCGCTTCGTAGGCATGTCTTAACAGGAGCAATTTTTTGGGCAGCAGGTATAGAAAATGAATGAATGCACACACCTTATTGCGGAATCACAGATCGAGGCCGTAATGCTTCGTCAACCAGTGCAACTTTGTAGCTTACGCAAAAACACTGTTGGACTCTGTAGTTTTCTCTGGTCCCCTTTCTAAACTCCTTAATCAAATTCAAATTTTATTTATCACAAACATCATTATACAGTGTACAACACGCAGTGAAATGTGTTCCTCTGCATTTAACCCAGGGGGGGGGGGCAGTGAGCAGCCACAGGCGGTGCTCAGGAAGCTAGTGCTTGGTGTCTCGCTCAGGGACACACCTGATAGGGTTGATGGGCTGGGTGACTCAGCTGGGAATCGATCTCTGCTTCCAATGCACATGCACATGAATTTTTAAATATTATCTTATCGAAATCCTTGTTTGTCAATGACTTGAAAAGGGCCATCAAATTGACTTATTTAGTCTCACTGAAACCTGGCTGCAGCAGGATGAATATGTCAGTCTGAATAAGTCGACCCGCCCAAGTCATAGGATAATTACATCATAGCCCTAAAAACAAAGGCCAGGGTGGAGGAGTGGCAGCAATCTACAACTCCAGCTTAATAATCAACAAAAACAATAATTAATTATCTTCCTGTATTTAAATTGTTGTCTTTATTGAGAAAAATATGCACTGTGTTGTTATCCCATATTTTTGTCATTATTTTAACATGTTCCACCTTCTTCTTCCTTTCTTATATAGTCTCACTATCTCTCTTTCTCACACACGCACACACACACACACACACACACACACACACACACACACTGTGGCCTTGACTTGCCTGCAGAAACTTCCTGTTCCTCATCATGTTGTGGCTGGGCACTGAGCGGTTTTTCGCAGCAAAATTTACCACTATTAACTCACACTTGCAGACACACACACCTGTTACAAGTACAAGACATTTTCTCACATCATCTGTTGAATTTACTCCTCTGATAAAGTAAGAACAGAAGAGACAGATGGACTCCAAGGTCAGTTCTTTGGTCTTAAAACATTTGTCCCATGAACTATATCACAGTAGCAAACAGTGAACAACATCACTTTTAACATTAACTTAACAACCCTCTGATTATGTCTCTTTGACTACACAGTCTCCTGTTGGGACAGTGTGCTGTGGTCACAGCGCCCTCTGGAGGATGGACTCTAACAAGATGTTTGTTAACAACAAATGTCACTAGAAAACTCTGATAAATCTAGTAGACTAATATTTAAATGTGGAAGAGTAGTAGTTTCATAGTTATGTGAATATATACAAACATCAGTCAGAAAATGTTTTATTACTACAGTAAAAGATGTGACAATCTTCTCAAGAAGGAAGGAAGCTGGGATTTCAAAACCTCACAATGTGTCAACCTAAATCATCTCCTCAGCCTTTGCAGTGTGAACGTAGTTTGACCTGGGAGTTAGACCTGTATTAGACTTTGGATACGCTGCTTGCACACGTACACGTTCTGGTTACTGAAGCTGGACAATCATGTTATTGGCAGATGTTAGATGTGTTAGATGTTTCTACTTTTCATCGCATACTTCTCAGGTATAAATACAAATTTAAGCTCAATCATTGAAACTGTTAATATCAAAGATTTCAGTCATAACTATAGAAAGGTGAAGCTATTGTATATCTAAAAATGTTTTCTTATGAATTCTTCATTTAAAGGGGCTCGGGGAGAAAAAAAACGTGTTTGTGCATTAAAAGGTTCATCAGTGGAGCTCCTCTGTTCACCTACGTTCCCGACAACTTCAAGCAATATATGGTACACTGTACACTTCAGTAACACCACGTTTGTTCAGAATAAGGTGTCTGCAGATGGAAATCGTGTAACGTACACCGTGTCTGAAAACAATCGACCCAGTCTGATGATTAACGATCTGAGAGAGAGTGATGGAAAATCTTACTGCTGCAGAGACACTACTGAAAACTCAGCTCTCTGCTCAATAGATAGCATTGAGCTCCATATTGCAGGTACTATCGCTTTCTGTGTTACTTTAAAATGCCACCAATATGTGAATTAATGATCTTATTCACCATCACCTCAGACCTGCAGGTAAAAGTGATTCCTGCCACAGAGAATCAGAAAGTAACCCTGATGTGCAGCACCAGCTGTCCTCTGACTGAAAGCCCTGCAGCCTACGTCTGGTACAAGAACAGAGAGTTTCTCTATGAGGACTGGTCTCCCTGGTACCAAGAGCTGGTCAGCAGCGATGAAGCAGCCACATACTCCTGTGCTGTCAAAGGTTACGAGGAGCTCAGAGCCCCTGAAGTGTCAGTGGGTAAGTTCCTAGTGTGAAATACATTAAAGTAACAACACGTATCATATCATATTAAGCAAAATATTATTCAATTATTTTAATGTTCAATTCTTGCCAAATACTAACACCGTTTATTTTGTCTAGATGCTGTCACACCAAACTGCTTTAATGTGACCTATGCTCAAGGGCGAATGTGTTCTCATCAGCAGAAATCAGTGGATGGGCCCTGCTCCATCACTTATCCCAGAGGTTATTGTTTTACAAACATATAGACACACCAATGCTATTCAACTAAAAAGAGTTTATTGGATCAATACATTTGCATCAGCAAACAGAATTTATTGTTGGAACACATGACTAATATTTGCTGATAATGGGCTTCTGTGTGTTTATGTAGATATGTAAAGAACTACTAGAACTACACTGTATGGCATTTCTAGTGACCAGTGTTTTAAAACATACAGACAGAACATTAAGAATAATAGGATAAAATATGTACCCCCCCACAGATCTATATGTTCACAATCATAAGAAAAAGGATTTCATCACTCTGACCTGTGCAAGCAGCTGTCTGACGTCCGGCCCTCAAACTGCCTATAGGTGGTACTGGAACAAAGAGTTACTCCCTAACTGTGAGAGTCAGGACATGACAGGTTTCAGTTCCTTCGACGACATCATCTCCTGTGCCATTAAGGGCCATGAAGATCTGTTCTCAGATGAAGTCTGTGAGTATGGACCTACTTTTTGGCCTTTTCAACTCAAACGCTAAACACTAAAGCATTGGCATGTGTGGCATAATGTTGAACTATTTTGTCTGGTTAACTTTCGTTTTTCATCTGTATTTCAGGCACTGGTAGTTGGAACTGTGAATTACGGAGAATGAATTATGTCAGCAGGAGAATCTGTGCACTGGAAGGTTCAACAGTGAACATTTCACAGAAATACTACAAAAGCTCGAATCACAACATTAAAATATGGTATAAAATACAGAGAAGACTTGAAGTCTCTGCTAAAAGTTTGACAGAGGATGGTCGGGTGAAGTTCGATGACAACATGCTAAGAATCGATGACGTGAGGAAGAATGACTCAGCAGAATACGCCTTACTACCCACACCAACTCCTATCAACTGGAAAGATTCTCATTTACCTGCTGTGATTTTAGTTGTTACAGGTAGTACTTTATCTTACATTTTTGTTTAATAAAGTTAAGCGATGACTCTGCCTCAGACTAATCTATGTACTTTGCATGTGCTCAGAGTCTCTAGAGCTTACAGAATTCTTAAGGTGCACCTGATATTTTTCAAATTAGTGTTGTAGTGTAACTTTCAGTACATTTATGGCTCTTCTGAATGATAGCGTGACAATATAGCGATGATTCATTTATTGAATTCATTTAATTAATATCTGAAGCACATTAGGCATTTTGATTGAACAGTGTTGATAAACTAACCACCTTTCAGGCCTGAAAGTGACAATGACTCCTTCTGCGGTGGTGACAGAGGACCTTACAGTCACACTGACCTGCACTACAAGCTGTCCCCTAACTGACAGCACAAACTACATTTGGTACATGAACGGTCAACCTCTGCCAGAGAACCTAAACAAACACCTGGTTCTTGACCCGGTCATTATTGAACATGCAGGCAACTACTCATGTTCTGTCCTGGCTTCCCAAAACATAACATCAGCTGAAGAGAAGCTCACGGTAAGAGGTGAGTTTGACTGCAAATTTTAATTTAGTACTTTCTGGTCTGGTCTTGAAGCAGTTTTACATCTGAATCTACAATATATTTTATTGTATCTACTTTTCCAACATAAATGGCATGAATCTGTAATGTCTACTGTACAAAACACTCCACAATAGTTTCACTATGACTTTTCCTATCCACCAGTCAAAGTTCATTTACATTTGACTGAGTATAAGTAAAGTCAACTAATACTGAGTGAATACTAATTCTGAGGACTGTGTGTGAATATCATTTTGTCTTAATGTTGCTCTGGTATCTCACATCTTACTCACACATAAATCTCTCTCCAGCTCGGGGAAAATTACCAATGATAATGAATGCAGTGAAACTGGCTGTACTAGCGTTACTTATACTAACCTCTCTGGTTCTGCTCTGCGTGAGGTAATTTTTTTATTTTATTTTTATTTTTTATTTCATTTATCAAGCCTTCTTGATAAATTGTTTTTATAATCTGACTAATAAAATTCAGGAAGAAAAAATCTTGCGCGAAAAAATCAGACGACAAGTTAGGAGCTGGACAGGTGAGTATGAAGCTTTATTCCTAAAGAGTGCTGTTTGTGTGTCCACGTGTGCCCTCTCAGCCATCTCATGTCTCTGTGCTTAAGGTGGACTTACTGTATGAGAGCATCGCCCTCAGGCCCATGAATGTGGCAGCACAGGCACAACCGGCTCAGCTGCAGGAAGACATCATGTGAGGATGAGGAATGCCCTCCTCAAAAATATATTTAATGTTAGAAAATGGCAGAAACTGCAGGATGAGATTATAAATATTTATGTTAAGCAAGGATGTTGAGAGGTGATTAGCACTGCAAATCATATAATTTTTATCTTCTACTTATTTCTTTCTGTTTTGCCCAATGTCAGCTGAGATCAGTGCATATTCTGTTATGTTATTATTAAAAGTGTTTATGCAGCATAATTTCTTTCTGTGTAATTATCATCCCTTTTAAATATTAACTGGATTCACAGGTTGTTTATTGTCCGACATAGTGCTACATCTATCCTTTTTTGGGATGTGTATGCAGAGAAATGTAAATTTCTTCTTTATAACATAAAATAATCATATTTTGCTTTGTGAGGATTTGTACTTTGGGCAATACCGAGTGTTGACCTACAGATGTCAGGTTTGCTTCAAAATAATGCAAGGCTTGGTTGCACCTACAGAATAAGAAGTATGTGTACAAGATGTACTGTGGGGTAGTGAAGTTCCTCTTATCAATTTCAGATGCTATTGTTGGAAAATGTGCCCACATATAGCATGCTCACAATTTTCTGCAGGTCACTTCAAGTCCATAGGAAGGAAACTTTAAATCAATCATTGTTCATCAATACTTTTTTTATATATATACTGCTGGGAGGCAGTAAAATATATGCAATAAGAAATAAATGTATTGCGACTCAACATGTGTAGGTAAAACAAGGAGGGAACTTTAGAGTAAAAAAGACTTGGACAGCTGAAAATTCATATTAGCTTTGAGTGCAACAATTTTTTACAGCAATTTTACAGCAGCAATATTTTGTCCCTACACAGTTTTAGTGAAGGCACTATTATGACTAGTCTGAGCAGGAGGAATGCCTTTAGCAGAAAAAAAACACTGTTTATATGAGCACCTGACTTGTTTTAAGATATGAAAACGGTGGACCTTTCCTTTATAAACAATTTCGATTTGGGTTTAAAACAAAATTTGACTTACATCCATATATGGGGCGCACTACGTACATTATACAAGTGACGCAACGAGGCCTCCGTGGTCACGTGACCACTGTCTCCTGGCTCGAGCCATTGAAGTGCGTCGCTGCTGCTTTGAAGGAGCCATACTCGAGGCGTAACCACCGCTGGAGCGGTCTCTGTGATCGTCTTAACAGCGCAGTAAAATATCATGGACAACAGAGGCTACGGTTCTGGTGAGTGAATATCAGAAACCTCCCGGCTGTTGTGCGGCCGAACCCGTGGTGCAGATTTACCACAGGCGCAGTTATCATTTAGCATTTTCGGTTAGCCACATGCTTTGTGTTAGCTTGTTAGCTCTGTGTTTCTTTAGCTACCGAGCAAAAGCAGTCATCTTAAGCCAGTTGTAGATTGAAACGATACAAAGACTAATTTAGCTACCTGGTGATTTAATTGTAAAGAAATCCTTTTCATGATGTGGTATTAAATTCATTTTAGACGAAATAAAAAATCGTAGATGGCATTCTAGGCTCATTCAGATGAAACGGCTAGCTGGGTTAGCCACTTCGCCATCTGGCTGTTTATTCGCTGAAATGCTAACACAGAGGCTTTGTGGCCCATTGTTGGGTTATTGTGGAGCACATTAGGTAGTTTAATAAACCGTTGACCTTTCAGACTAATTCTGTTAAGATTGTGGCAGACGTTTGCGAATAATTCACTTTTAAAGGCTAATGGATAAAATGGCTGCCTCAGCAACCATTTTTGCAAGGCACAAGTTTAACATAACCCTCAATGAGACTTAGTTTCTCTAGTCATTTGCGAATGTTCCTGCAGCGCATAAAACTACCATCATCATCAATAAATACATTAAATTAAACATTCGGTTGTAGTTGGCACCATAAAGTTTTCTTATGCATGTAAATTGACCTAAACGATTTTACACATTTTAGATCAAATTTCCCCGCAAATTCGCCACGACCCGCCTGCTGATGAGCGGGAGATCATGGATGGGTGTATCGATTTCCCCGCAAATAACATTTTGAATAAAAGTTGTCATTTTCTTTATACCAGGTATTCTTTTCTTTTGCAGGCTACTCCAGTTGGGGAGGTGGAGGATCAGGCAGCAGAGGTAAATAAAGTGTGCATGCACAGTCCTGCACCGGTGGTAGAAACATACAGCTCAGGTCATTGCACAAGAATATGAAAAAATATTTGCTCGCAATAGTTTATTTATTTATTCACTGCATTATATTAGAGAGCAGCAAATGACATAAGTTGATCTGAAAATACAGTTCTGATGCTAATGCTGCAGCTTGTCCTTCCTATGACTGAGGGGCGGGGCGAGCTCCTCTCCAGTGAGGTGAGACTTTACTAGTTTAGGGCTTCACATTAGTATACTTGACTTTTTTTACTTGATGTGCAAGAAAAAAACCTGTTAAACATGCACAAACTTGCAGAAGAACTAACACCCCAAGATCCTGGAAGTTCTAGTGAGAGTTTTAAAAGTAGCACCCTGACACCTGTAAGTGGTATAAAATGTCCTCTCTGTTGAAAGCGAACCTAAAAGCAGAGATCATTAAAATATATGCATTATCCAAAAATGTTAACTGAGGAGAGTTAAAAATAGCATCACTGAAAAGTCGAGTGGTACTGACCCCCGGCCCCCTTAACAAAAGAATTTCTATTGTTCAGTGAGTATTCACTTGTTATAGTTTTGGAGTATTTGACCTCAAGTGCTCAGCAAAGTGTAGAGGAACCCAGTCAACCTCAGCATTGCTTATGTAAGCACTATTATTGTTAATAAAATAATATGCTTTTTTAGATTGACTTCTAAAAACCCGTTATTTACTTTTATTGAACTGATACAGCACTTAATTGCATTGGTACAGGTAGTAATTGTTTACAGTTTTTTTAAATAACTCTTTTATTAAGAAAGCACACAGTACATTACAGAAACTTGGCGATCAACGCAGTATATGCCCTCACATTTTAAATATTTTGTTTAAAGAGAAAAAAGCAAAACAAGAGAACCTAAGTAGGAGTGGCGGGGTAGCTAAATTACAGGTTTTTGTGACTGATCTATTGATAAAGTAAGACAGGTAATGGGCTTTCCTAAATATATTTTTTATTTTCTCTCTGTCATCAGGCTCTGGTGGCTTTGACCTGTATGGGGGAGGTTACAAGGACTCAATGTCTGGGCTTGGGGGCTATGGTGGTGGTGGTGGTGGTGGAGGCGGCGGCGGCGGCCACATGAAGAGAGGTCTGTCTGGAGCGTCCCTGCTTTCATCCACAGGCACCCATGCAGATGCAGTCATTGCCAAGATTAACCAGCGCCTGGATATGCTCACTCAGTTGGAAGGGGGCTTAAAAGGGACTAGAGGTGACAGGTAATAACTTTTTTTATTGCTTTACGGTCTTCATCAGATACAACCACATGTACATCTCACTGTAGTGTCTTTCATGTTTCAAATAAAGTTACATAGTGCTTCCACTTTCAGAATGTGACATTGTATTGGTTGAGAGCATCCTCTCTCATTAATAATCGATGCAGGGGCTTTAGTCACCCAGTTAAATGTTGCTTGTTTTAAGAAATAACTAAAATAAATTCAAGTAAATATAAGTGACATTATTCTGTGATTTTGGTCATTTAGGAGACAAACAGATCTTGGCACACTGAAGTGGCCTTGTTATGAATTGTTATGTAAAACATGAACCTAGGAGGTGCCGTACAGTTGTAAGCTTGTAAACAGCAGGTCTAGGATGATGGTCCTGCTACACTACCATACACTTAGCTTTGTTGTGCCAGTTCCTGTTTGGGCTGAAGAGTTAGAGGTACTCACAAGCTGCATTGATAAACATTTGATTCCCTTTCATTTGCTATGTTGTGGTTTGTGTGATTGCTGGGACGGAGACGTTGTCATTCCCAAAAACCTTGCATAAATGCATGGCCCCTCATTGGTGTAGACCGTTTCCATTTGTATCACACTGACACTTGTGCACACACAGCCAGTCCATCTTTACAGAGCTCTCCTTGAATGTTTCTTGTTTCTTTTTTTTGTTCATGCTCTTGTTTCTCATCGTCCATGTGACCTAACCCTGTGTTCTGGCTTTAGGATGCACAGAAGAGATGAGTTGAGTTCAGTTGCTAGCTTGATCCCACTTTGTCAAGCTGAAATGTTATTTGAAGGTTGACTGCTGTATTTACAAAAAACTCCTTTACCTGTGGGGGAGGGGGGGGGACTAGTTTGTTTCATTCCCTACCCTTCCAGTCACTTTCTAGTATATTTCCCACCATGCACCTGTCTCAGGGCATCACTGGTTGTGATTGACCACGTTTATGTCTGTTCAAGGTTTCACACCTATCCTTTAACAAGTGATAGGGGTTCTGCAGGATACTGTTTGACCCCCCCACAGAAAATGTGGTTTCTGTAAACTTTTTTTAATAATGGCAGAACACAAGCAGAGCATTAACTTGTTTTGGGTCATCAATATCTGCTCTAATGTGGTTTATGAAATAAAGCTGGGAGTGAGCAAAAGAAACAACTGGAGAAAGCGAGACCATGGAGGAGAAGGAAAAGCAGGTGGAGAAATCCAAACCTGACACCCTCCCTGCCTGCCTTGCTCTCTGCTTCTCTATCAATCCTTTCCCTCCCTCCCGCAGGTTTGACCAGTACGAGTCATTCGACTCGCGCGCCACCTCTTTCACCTCCTCCCGAGATCTCTACAGATCTGGCGGCAGTAGCTATGGTTATGGCGATGGCCGTGGTGACAACCTGCTGTTGGGTCAGCGAGGCAGCTCGGGCTTCGGAGGGGGAATTGGGCTAGGAGGAGGAGGAGGCTTTGATAGTCCCTCCTCTTCCTATGGAGTCGCTAAAATGCGACAGAATATGAGAGAGTCCTTCAGCAGTGGACAGGGAGGAGGTTCTAGAGGTGGAGGATGGGCTGGAGCAGGCCGACGTTCCCCCAGAAGGGGTGGAAGTGCTGGGGGTCGAGGAATTGGAGGAGGGTTTGGAAGCCGCAGGTCTGACCCCACTCCATTAGGCGGAAGTGGGCGGGGAAGTGGCAGTGGTGGCCAGTCCCACCACGGCCATTCTCCAGGAGGTGGTAGAGGCAAGCTCCCATCCCTCTTGTCCAACCACATGTACCCCGAGAGTGGGGGCTTCCACCAGGGTTCCACTCAAGGGCCTCACGACTTTCCTGGGAGGCATTTTGGAGGGGGCCCACGGGCTGGCCGCCAGCGAGGCCGCAAGAGACCCCTCAACAAAGTAAGTACCTCCAGCCAAATAAGACCTCCTCAGACACTGGGCAAAAGTTAAGCCCTCTCTGATTCCCTCCTTTTTGTCCCCAACCAACTGGCAAGTCAGCCTAAAGTGGTAGTACCTGCTATGTGCCAGCTACAGCAGTTTGTCACAGATAAATCCCCACACATTTGACATGTCACCTGCTCTATTACCTCCACACTGCCCTATATTTATTGTGGTCAGAAATTCCCCATGGAGATGCTCTTTCTGAACTGTAAAGGCAGGAGACACTTCTCCCTTCCTAGATCTTTGCCTTGTTTACACCTGGGGTTGTCGAGTCCACTGTGGATTTTATTTAGCTTTTTCCTTTTCTGTTGCCCCACACCTGGATAGTCTTAAGACGAGGCTAACACTACAGATGATGACATGCCCAGGGAACGAAGACATTAAGTGTGCTAATTGGCTGTCATAAGCATTAAGTCTAGAATTGCCATGGTGATGAGATACTGTGGATGTTGTGGGGTTTTTTTTGTGAATGCACATTCATTGTTGACTATAGCAGGTGAAGCCACAGCGTGACGTCCAAAAGAAGAGAAAACAGACACTAACTGCAGCTGATGAGCCAGAGTCAAAGATGAACAAGACGGAGAATACAGGCTTGGATGCCACCCAAGGTACTTCCTGGTATAAGTTCATGCTACTCTGAAAGTAAACGCCTTCATCACTTAACACGCAGACAATAGTGCTATTTTTGCATTGCTGTGATGTTTATATGTTGTGTTTTCATAGAGCAAGCTGAGAAAAACGGTCAAAACGCTGAACCAAAGGATGCCGCTGCAGTGAGTAGATTGAGGACTTACATGTGCCCTTTTTTTTGTGACCTCAATCAGACATGTTAGAAAGCACAGAAGCACTTCTTTTCTATTAATTATTAGCACTATAATAACAAATTTGCCTTTCACTGTCTAAGTATCCACTTTAACTGAGAGTAATGGCTCAATATGCCTATAAATTTGGCAATGATGCTGTGGCAGAGTTTAAAGATAAAATGTTATTACTAAGGCAGTTACTAAGGCCTGTTTATAAACTGTGTGATTCTTGTCTTTACAGGACACGGTGCCTGCTGAAGATGGAGATAAAGGTAGGCTTCATATTTTACCATTGGTACTCGGTCACTATCAGGTAATTGTCTTGTGCTGTCCCTTGTGTTAATCCTGACCTACCTAATTTTTGCTCTTGTTCTCATGATTAGCTGCTCCCAAACAGGAGGAGAAGAAGCAGCCTCAGGGCAAATCGTCCCCAGCCCAGGGCCAGGACAAGCACCCAAAAATTAGAAAGAGGAAGGGCTTTCTAGAACGGTGAGAACTCCACCATTTCTTTGTTCCGTCATTATTTGTTTCTGAAATTCATCAGTCCTTTCATAAAGGTTTCACTATATCACTTGTTTTGATCTAGAACCCATGATGTTGGCACATTCTTAGTTTAAAGGTCTTAGCTTTTTATTGAAACTGAGTTTCGTCTGGTTTTCATATCATTGTGACACTTTCAGAAGAGCTTAGAACATCAAGACTGATCCCCCCCCCCCCTCTCTCAGGGTGATGTTTGCATGTTCTGTGTGCAAGTTTCGTTCGTTCTACAAGGAGGAAATGGAAACTCATCTCGAGAGTCGCTTCCACAAGGACCATTTTAAGTTCCTTTCCAGTCAGCTGTCTAAGCCCACTACAGACTTCCTACAGGTGATTTTTGTCACTCATCAAATTCACAGATTAAATAGTTTGAGTCACAGTATAAATACAAACTAAGGTTAACTCGATGGGAATATACGATGAAATCCCCTCAGTGTTGATATGCGTTTACATGAGTTCTGTTTTTGTTGTTTTTTTGTAGGAGTACTTGCAGAACAAGTTCAAAAAGACAGAGCAGAGGGTCAGCCAGTTAGAAAACCACACAGCTGCCATCTGCCAGGTGTATAAAGAGCAGGACCTGACCAGAGGTAAGCAACAGGTGATTCTGTGTTTCTGCTCAAAATAAACAATAGGAAGTGACTCCTCATTGTACATATTCTCACGTCCGTAGATCTTGGTATGGAGCACTTCATGAGGAAGGTGGAAGCTGCTCACTGTGCCGCGTGTGACCTCTTCATTCCAATGCAGCCCCACCTCATCCAGAAACACCTCAAATCACCCGACCACAACTATAACCGTAAAGTATGGCAGATCAGCCCCAAACTTGAACTTATCTTCTCACACTAACAAACCTTGGAACAGCCCTAGATTTTAATTTTACTGAACTTACTCTAATTTGCATACTTTACTGTACCAATACATCATATATACCATCTGTGATTCCAGGGTATGATGGAGCAGTCCAAGAGGGCCTGTCTGTCTGTTGCTCGTAGCATTCTTAACCACAAACTCATTGGCAAAAAGCTGGAGAGTTACCTCAAGGTTGGACACTTAAACACAGCATGCATCACTAGTTTACTCATGTTTTGCTGTAATTCAAAGCGTTTGGTTCTTCTGTGTCTTTGTATTCTAAAGTCGGTTATGTGATGTTATTTTTTAGATGATTTAGTCTCACACATGTAAATTTCAACTGATAATGGCTACAGGTGGTCACACAAAATATTCACTTTGGAAACTTTGTACTTCTCAGGGTGAAAATCCGTTCACTGGTAACCAGGACGACCAGGACCCAGAAGACTCCATGGTGATGGACGTGTCAGAGGTGGAGTTGGCCAATGAGACGACAGACAGTCAAACGGAGGCAGCAGCTGCTCCGTGTGAACCGGCAGCTGAAGGAGGGACAACCCAAGAGTTGGCAGAGGGTGAAGCAGAAGCGGGAGCAGCAGCAGAGGAGGAAAAGATGGAGGAGGAGCTCGGGATGCAGGAAGAGGAGGAAGGCTTTGAAGTAGGGGAAGAGGAGGAAGAGGGATATGTTGTGCATGATATCGGTGAGGAGGGATTGCAGGGTGACGTGAAAGAGGGTGAGGCAGAGGTGGAGAAGGAAGCCGAGAATCATGAATGACTTTTTCACCCTGGGTGCGACTTCTCAACCTCATTCTGGATCTGTCAGCTTCTCCCACAGTCCCAGTGACATTTCATTTACAGACATATCATAAAATATCCATCCCTCGTCTCAACATGCATATATTTGCTATCTTTTTTTTTTCTCTTGTTAAAGGAACTGTTTGGAAAAACATCTTGGGTGATCATTTTATTCCCTTTCTTGCCTAGAGTTAGATGAGAAGGTTGTCAAACGGAATACTTGAGGTGATAAACTGTCTTTGTGTTGAAATGTCTGACTTTGTTGGGCTTAATTCTGTTTGGCTTATGATGTTGTGGTTTTTTGTTTCTATTTTTGAAAGTATGTTAATTAACTTCATGCACAGAAAACATAGTAGGACAGACATTAATTCTTATTTAGAACTGGGTAAGGAAAATAAATGTATTTCCAAAGGTGTCAAACACTCTAATATTTTTTTTGTGCCTTTTTGTTAATTTAGATTATGTTGTTTAGAGGCTGTCATGAGTATTGTAAAGCTGATATTAGCAGATATTATTCCTTTTTTTTCTTAGTTTGCTTAATGCCATAGCTTATTGTCTATTGCCAGTATTGATGATTTTCCAAGTTTTGGTAAAATCTAGGACGGACTGATCTTTTTATTCTAAAGCTGGGGTGACACAATTGAGCAACCTGCCTCTATAGAATAAGCATGAGGTCTTTAGAAAGGAGATTAGTCACGTTAACTTTTTGTTCCACCCTGAAGAAAAAATAAACTTATTCAGTCTATGTTTCACTGTTTTGTGTTTACTAAATAACTGTTTGAAATTCAGCATGACTCATGATCTATTGAGATCTATACCTCAAGTGAGGTCCTCAAACTATCACAACATTATAATGACAAATGTAGTAACAGCTCAGTGTTTGACTCGTTAATCAGCTTGTTGAACACCACAGCTTTCTCAGTGTTTGAGGTGGCAGTTGATTGTTGAGGAGCAAATCAATCAAATCACACAAACGTATTTCAAGGATCTCTGTCACAGTTTCTATATTGGTAGATCGTGGCAATATGTTTTCCCTCATTCTTCTTACTGGTAATTTGACTTGACCTGACCAAAATGGACATTGTTAACCTCATAAAAAAATGTGTAATGGATTTTACAATTTATATTTTGCAGTTGCCTTTGAACTGCAAAATACTAAAAAAAACGATCACAAAGACTTTAATAAATGTTACACAAAATAACCAAGAATTTATGCATATGCAAAACAAATCTGTGCCTGAGGGCGAGTTGAAATGTTAATTTAAGGGATATGCAGACTTTGTTGCGCACTAGAATAGAAATATTCATAATTTCATGCTCTTTTTATATACCTACGGCTTCATTTACGTATAAATGTGAATAAAAAAAGTATGATAAACACCGTCCGGTAATGGCTGAAATGATGTCGGAGTGTTGCGTGATGTGGACCCGGGGGAGGGGTGGCGTTCTCGGTGACACTTCGCCTGCCCCGCCCACCGTACGTCTGGCGTCATCGACGTCAAACGGGACTGTTTGTTCTGGATTTGGGGCGAGGAAGGTCTGCGTGCGCTGACAAACCGACCGAACAAGGTAAAAATGACATTTTCTGCCTTTTTATAGGTGGAAGTGATATATCAAATCAAAGCGTACAACCCCAGCGATCCGCTAAAAGCTTTATAGTGGGCGTCGGTTATGTATTTCCCGCGCTGTCAGTGTGCTCTTTGGCAAGCGGAGCACGAGCTGTCTTCTCAGGCCTTTCACCGGTTCAAGCACACGAGATAGATGATTTTTTGTCTTTTATATTAGCGCTATTTGGTGTTAATGTGCATGTCCAGGGTGGTGTCTTTCTTCTTATAAGGCTTGTGTTAGGCTGGTTTTCGTGCCACCGGACACTCTGTGCTGTCAGTGTGCACGTTAGCTGCAGGTTGGTCTCATGCTAGCTAGTTAGCTGCTAGGCTGTTTGTTTGTAGCCCCGTAGGCCGTATTCGTGACATAAGTTACGTGCTCTCGGCTGCGTAGCTTACGCTCGATGGCGCAGGATCGCGCTGGGTGCACACCGTACGTAATTTCGAGAATATCAATCCTGTCCGAGTAGTACATTGAAAGTCCGTTTGCGTGCGGAGCTGTCACTTTCTCACGGCGATTTACTGACATGGAAGATTAGCAAAAGGCCAACGCGTTGATAAAAGTTGTCTTAGAATAGATCGTGTCTGTATTTATAGGGAACGCTGTTTGTGGCTATCAGCTTCATTAGCTTCTTTGCTTTCCGTATTACCGGTACAATGTACGTACTGCGAAGTAGTAACATTTAGCAAAATGGCTGATAAATTTAGCGGAATGTCTCATTAAAATGTCACTTTATGTCCGGCGCTTCACTCTCTTGATGTTTGCTGCAAAGCTGTTTGGCCGAACGTACTATATAGCCTACATTATGTGAATGCAATTACATAATGGCTTTGAGTAGATTATCAGTATGTGGTAGGATTTTTAGGTACCAGCCACAGTCTGTTGGTCAGTTAGAGTCAACATTACTCTGTCAGGAGGGGACTATTCCTGTGCTCCTGAAGGATACTATGTCAAACGAGGAGTGGAGTGGGCGAAGACGAATCCAGTTGGTGCCTTCCAGCTTCTGATAGACTGAACACACCTTGATCCAGGTGATCAGCTGATGGGTAGGGCAGGGATAGCTGGAAAACAAGCAGCACAGCAGCCCTCAAAGAGGGGAATTGACAACCTCTGTTGATGGGAACCTAGATGGTTTAAATTCTTTATATGGTAATGGGAACTGTCAGTGTTTGTTTTGTTTTTATTTAGGAAAGGCCACTGCTTTTTGACTGGTATCAAAAAAAAATTTGTTTGACTGCTACAAGACTGGATAAAACAGTAATTCTTAATATGAACATTTCAGTAAAAGGTGTTAGGTGTTCAAATGTTTTGCAAACCACTTTTGGTCATTAGAGTCAATGACGGAAATCTTAAATTCTTAAAGATGTTTCACTTTTAACCAGCTGCCATTGAACATAACCTTTTTGTCCATGATGCCTTTTGATTGCTGAGCAGACAATACAGAAGATAATTGTGCTAAAGATGATGTTGCAGCGTTGAACAGAAATTAAGTTGACAAAGTATTTTTTTGAGGTGTGAGTTTTTTGTAGGCAAGCATGAGCTGAGTTCGTAATTTTGTACGATGTGGATCCTCTGAACCTTACAAAAAGGAGGTGCAGGTGAGGTAACATCGTCAACATTGTTTGTGAGGATTATCAGTCGTCCAGGTCATGGATATCCCAAAAAATGTTATTCAGTAGTGTCAGCTGTACTTGCTTTGTTCCTTGAAGACGTTTCACCCTCCATTCCGAAGGGCTTTCTCAATTCTGACTGACTAGCAGGTTTTTAAACTGTGTGCATCGAGTCCTCAAGTCATTAGAACTTGATGGTCACCTGTGGGTTTCCTCAGACATTCACTCAGGTGAGCTGCATGTGCAACACAAAGTCAGACGGCCTGGAGACTACATGGACCATATCCCGAGTCTTCCCCTAAAGTACAAAGTCTGGGTAATGTAGGAATGTTATCTCTGCACACTGTACGGCGACAAACTCCTGCTGTGCACTACACACGTAAAAGTATCAGTCTGCACAATGTCTGAACTTGATTCTCCTAAAATTGACTAGACTTTATATGTGAAAAATACTTTGAAGAAAGAATGCAGCCCTTGTTTGCAGTTGCAAAGCTGCAGTTTACATTATTAATTTAGTTTAGTTTATTGATGACGAGCTGATTAATAAGTTTTCCACATCAGGCACCGAGCTAAAAGCTGTAGTTGTTCTTTGTGTTTTTGAATTGACAATATTATACATAGTTTCACAATTTGATAAATGCTTATCTACGTTCAGCATATTTGCATCTCATTTATTGTTAATAAATTATTGTATTTTATTTGATGCAAAAAGAAAAATCAAAACAACAACACATCAACCTAAAAATCTCCAGAGCGCCGTGACTGTCTGTTGTCATATTTCTACTGACACAAAACAAACCTGTGCTGTTAGCAACAGTCTTTCTGTGTTTAGGAGACTGTTGCTAACTTTGGTCAACGCTGGTCAGCATTCAACCGTTCTGCGGGGCATTTTATCCAAGCATGGTAATGGACTTAATGACATGAATTAGAAAGAGTAATATTAACCATCTGGAATTTAACAGTGTTTCACCACCATTCACCAGTTTGTCTCTGGCCTGCGTCACACATTTGACCTGTGTGAACAGATGATTTTCATACTCGCACCAAGAAATGAAGAGCAGTCAGCAGCAGGAGTCCCTGCACATCTGTACGGGTATAAATCTAGTATTTGGCCAGTGTTAAAGTGCAGTGAAACTCTGACTGAAAATAAATAAATTAGCTTATTAATTGCTAAACTAAAGCTATTGAGAAGCCCAAAAATTGGAATAGGTTGGTTGAAATATTTAGTTCACAACATGTTCATGAATTAATTCCTTGTGTCTTTGGCTAAGCAAAGAGCCTCTGTCTCAATCACTTTGTTCCTGCGTTTACTTCTTCACTGACACATACGCTGATGAGTTTGCTTATCATTGTTGGAGTAACATCTGTGTATTTCCTCAAACGACTTTCGTTTGTTGCTGAACCATTTAAAAATGCTTTTTTTCAGTATGGTACGTGTGAGCTTGGCTTTTCTGCCTGAAATGTAAAATATTTATGCGTCTGCCCCAGAGCAGGAGACAGATTCATTCTGAGACAGAGAAGCAGACACTTAACATCGAACAACCGACCCCAATAGAGTGAACATCATACGTGACATGGCAAAACAAACCATAAAATCTCATTTTAAAATGCTGTAAATCGATGGAAGCACTAGCAAGCGCTGACTGCAAGAATTGGAGCTTTTTCTGTTTTACCTGATGATGTAGATCTTAGTTATATTCATTCCTGGTTCTCCACAATATGTTTGCGACAAACGTTGTGCAGCCAGTTGCTCCGATGACAACATTAGCTGGTCAGCAGTAAATAGTTGTTTGGTCCTTGCGCGAGCTTTTAAAACCACAGTATCTCCAGACAACAGACAAGCAAATGTCCTTCTGTGTTATCATGTCAAACCTCATCATCTGCTACTGCTTCTGTCCATTTTCACCCCTCCATTTTAAAGCCACGCCATTCCCTCTGGGCAAAAACCTATTTTAGATCACTTCAATTTGTAGCAAGGCAGTGGTTTTTATTTCCTCACATATCACAGGGCGGCAAATTCTGATTGTAGGGAGGAATTCTACTGGAATATTGTGGATAATGTGAAAAGAATATTTCAGTGTTAGTGCTGTGGTAAACTGTCACTGACAAACCTCTCATGTTCCCTCAGGAAATCGCCGCATCACCAGCTGAGATATGATCACACAATTTGATTAGACCGCAGCTGCAAAGCAACAAACATGTAAGTTCTTCAAAAAGAATTGTTGGTCTTAAATTCTGTAAAAGCAAGATGCCACTGTTCTGTTTAACCGCAGCGTCTAATGTAACAAGTTATTCGTTTGTAGAAGTATTGTTACAGTAGATGTTACTGTGGTGTGTTTCTAAGACATCTGCTCTGGATTACTATCACAATTAACTGTGATTTGTTCATAAAGTGTTTCTTTCTTCACACTGAGGTTTTAATGAAGCTTGAAATTCAATGGTGTCTGTGTATTATCACCTGCATTTGTTTTGTAATCATTTGTTTGCACATAATTATAATAACGCATTGTGTGCACGATCCAACAACAAGGACTAACATTAATAATTAATAAATATGCAATGCTTTAAGAGCAGCTACAATGATGTTGGTGTGTGTTTTGTTTTCCTTAAGGCAAACAGCCACATATACATATACGGGATATGAAACCGCTTCCTTTGTTGATCATCCTTCCAGAGAGTCGAGCGAGGAGTGTAATGGCCTGAGGGGGCTCCCCCCGGTCCCACCTGCCTTTGCCAGGTCCAATCTTCCTAAACTGTCTGCAAAGCCACTGCAACCCACCACTGCAATGGGAGACGGACTGGAGGCTGGCAGCAGCCAGAACCCACCATCTGCCCCACCGCCTCTTCGCTTCAACCCTCCACCTCCTGAAACATGGAACTCGTCCAGACCCAAACGACAGACGAACCAGCTACAGGTAGGCACATTTCTGTTTGTGCGCGCTGACGAACCTCCAACCGTCTTTAAACTTTCAGGCATTGTTTTTCATATGTGATATTTTTCTATTTTCAGTACCTGCTAAAAGTGGTCTTGAAGACATTGTGGAAGCACCACTTTGCGTGGCCCTTTCAAGCTCCTGTAGATGCCATCAAACTCAATCTGCCTGTAAGTTGTATTTGTGTGTGTTTGCATGCTGTTAAATAAATAAGTAGCCCAAAGAACACTGGTAGTATTGTATCAGCCACCACCCAGTGGAGCAGGAGAACAGTGACATATGAACTTCTGCTACTGTTATTCTTGTTTGGGACTATCAGATTTTAGATACATTAGCTTAATGAATCACTTTATGAGGGCATTGTGTGAAACCTAAACACATCATGGTTAATACTAGGAAATGCAACAAACATCCTCAGCTTTGAAAAACTTGAATAATCAAATATGGTGTTTTTACCTAAAAACTCGAGAGCAGCATCACTGTATATATTATACAGAATGCTGACGTGTTTGCTCAAATAAAATAAAATTATCGTCAGTAGAGGCCAAGTTCATCATCCAGTGGAGCGCTGTGTTCCATTTTACACATGGAGGATGTGGAGGTCAATACCACACACTAAGGATATGCAGCCCCGCACCATCACTGACCCACCACCAAATTAGTTATAGCATAAGAGTCACGCTGTCCAGGTCTCTCGGTGTAAATGCCGGTCTCCTGGTGTCTGCTTCATGCTCTTGAGAATGTATTGGAAGACACATTTAACCTTCTTCCAGCGTGCTATTAGTAGTGACACTGATAACAGCAACAGACAAACATGAGAAGGATCAGTCAGGAAGGAAAAGAGCGAGCCGCGGCATGCAAAACAGTTCTCCTTTTGACTCTTCATTGCACCTGTCGTCACTTTCATTTGCAGTGAAACAAGAAACACTTTTCTTGGCGAAGACTTGGTTTCATACTGTAATGATTAAGTGTTCCATAACATTTATTAAGCAGAGATATTGATGTGCTAGGAAGTATTGCCTTTAACGTGTGCTACAGTCGCTTTGGTAGTAAGTTGACAAAAGCCTAATTTTGTCTCCATGTGTGTTTTGGACTGAAAGGCATGTAATCCAATACCCTCCCTCTGTTCTCTATCGCCCTCCAGGACTACTATAAGATCATCAAGACTCCTATGGACATGGGCACGATAAAGAAACGCCTGGAGAACAACTACTACTGGAACGCCCAGGAGTGTATCCAAGACTTCAACACAATGTTCACAAACTGCTACATCTACAACAAGGTCAGCCACTGGCCACAAAAGTCCTTGTTACATGTGACTGCCATGAACCTGTAGGTGTTGATGATAAAGCAAGATATTGTCCACACTCATTCTTTCATAACTCAGTAAAAGAGAGGAGGTCTGTGCGAAGGCCTTAATCCTTCTAAACATGTGCATGTGTCTATTTAGTCCGGGGATGATATAGTCCTTATGGCCGAGGCCTTGGAGAAGCTCTTTCTCCAGAAGATCACGGAGATGCCACAGGAGGAGACGGAGATCGCTGTGCTCACCAAAGGACGCCGCGGTGGCAGACAAGACTCGGGTATGATATGCTGATGGATTATCGACGTAAAATGTTAGTCTGATACTGCTTTCCTCTTCCACTTGATAGGAAAGTACCCGGACAGAGGTTCATGTGTTTGTGTTCTTGTGTGGAGAGTTTCCAGGAGTCAAGTCAAAATATTTCATGGAGGAAACATTTTATATCCTTTATTTAACTTTTTTTTTATTTTACCTTTCAGCTCTGATCACAAAGTCGGATTCGGGTCAAGACTCATCGTCCCCCTCCACGACCCCACATACACGAGGCTTCTCTTCCCCGTCGACCACCCCAAAGACTTGCACCACACCAGCCCCTCCTGCCCCTCCCGCTCATCCCCTGATTCAGCCCCAGCTTCCCCCACGTGTGCCTCCGACACCCACCACCCACGCACCCCACCTGGGATCCCCATACCCCATCTCGACTCCAGATGTCCTGGCACAAGCCATGACTTCTGTTCCCCTTCCAGCCCCAACGCATCAAGGTCTCCATCCCGCCCCCATGCTACAGAGCTCCCCTGCCCTCATCAAGGTAAGGACATGGACAAGACTGAACTGCCATTTTGTAAAACACAAGCAGTTTTCAACCTCTGATCTCTGGTGCTCCCATCAGCAAAGAAAAAGCCAGAAGAGGAAAGCGGACACCACCACACCCACAGCCAACGACCAGCTCAGCGAATCATCTCCCGTCTCCGCCGAGGCTCGGCAGAGACGGGAGAATCGTCCAGTAAAGCAACCCAAAAGAGACGCGTCACAGCCGGACTCTCAGCATCACCTGGGAGCTGGTTTGGAGACGGGGGTGATGACGACGCCGAAACGCCAGGAGCAGTTGCGTTCTTGTGCCCGCCTCGTAAAAGAGATGCTGTCCAAGAAACACGCGGCATACGCCTGGCCTTTTTACAAGCCTGTTGATGCGAAAGCTCTTAACCTCCACGATTACCATGACATCATCAAGCACCCCATGGATCTCGGCACCATCAAGGTTATTTAGTGTGGTTTAGTGTCTAAATAGGCTTATTGTCAAAGTGTTGAACTCCAAAAACTGTGTTTAGGGTCAAGTAAATGACAAAAAATAAAGTATAAAATAATCAAAGCATTGTTATTATGGTGAATGTAAAACATAAATTAAACATCCTGTGTGACCTTTGTGGTACTTTTCAGATTTCATTTAGTGGTTTCATAGATAGTTTCAATTTGTTTGTCTCTTTCAGAAAAAGCTGGACACCAGACAGTACAGAGAAGCTCAAGAATTTGCAGCGGATGTCAGACTGATGTTGTCCAACTGTTACAAGTACAACCCTCCAGACCACGACGTGGTGGCCATGGCGCACAAATTGCAAGTATGCAACACATACTCAAAAGAGAACAATCCCACGCACAGCTGTATTCTTTTCATTTAATAATCATTTATACACGAACCTCGTCAGAAGCAAATCAAATATCATGACAAAATGTGGGGAGACCAGAACAAGGTGGGGCCATGACTAACATGGTCACAATAAAGCTGTCTTCGTAGGTGCACTGCTTTCACCTTCATGTCATAGTTTTGTTTCCTTAAAAAAGATTTTGCAGACGCACATTATTACCTCTGTTCTCTCTCTTCTAACAGGACGTGTTTGAGATGCGTTTTGCCAAAATGCCTGATGACCCAGAGGAGCTCACCCCTGTTCCCACTCCCTCACTGGCCCCCCACCCTTCCCCCTCCACTCGTCAAGCTCCGCCTCCTTCAGCTGTCTCAGAATACGAAAGCTCCAGTTCGTCCGAATCGGAGTCCTCGGGAGGCGACTCAGAGCACGAAAGGAAACAGCGATTGGCTGAGTTACAGGAACAGGTTAGAGGATGAAAAATGAAGGGGGAGGGAGGCTTATGAGACACAACAGGTGGGTGGGCTACGCAGAACAGCGTTACTGAACAAGGGTAATTGCTGAAACCCAGAGAAATCATAGCAGGCTAGTGTCTTTTCACCTCTGTAGACCCAGACTGTGCGCTTGTCTTCCAGCTTAAAGCGGTCCACGAGCAGCTGGCCGCGCTCTCTCAGCCACAGGCATGCAAGCCCAAGAAGAAGGAGAAGAAGAAGGAGAAGCACAAGAAGAAGACGGGAGCAGAGGAACCTATTGAGCCCCCACCCTCTGCAATGCTTCAGACCGCCAAGAAAATCAAGAGCAACAAGGAGCCGATCGTTGTGAAGAAGGAGAGGAAAAGGCCTGGGTAGGTCTCCTGAGGCGATAAGCGCTGTTACTGTTCGCGTGTTGACTTGAGCTAATTAAAGCATTTGTTAATCACAGTAAGAAAGAAGGAGTTAAAAACAGCCGCCCAGCTGTGGCCCTTCAGCTCGGACCAACGCCTCTCGTGCCCTCAGCCTCTCTGGAAGCAGAGGATAACATGGGTATGAATATGAGAGATGTTTAGCGTCATTTAACAAGTGTTTGTGTCTTTACCAGTAACTCGGTACCAATCTGCTGTTCTCCGCTCTCCCCCCCAGATGTAGTCGAGGACACGGACCGAAGCCGGCCGATGTCTTACGAGGAGAAGCGTCAGCTGAGCCTGGACATTAACAAGCTGCCTGGTGACAAACTGGGACGCGTTGTGAACATTATCCAAACACGCGAGCCGTCGCTGAAGAACTCGAACCCAGATGAAATCGAGATAGACTTCGAGACGCTGAAACCCTCCACACTGAGGGAGCTGGAGAAATACGTCTCCAGCTGCCTCAGGAAGAAGAAGAAGCTGTCAGGTAGTGTGTTTGTGTTTGAGGAGACACTCGGGTTCACAATTACATGCTGCACAGTCCTGAAAAGACTGTTTAAAACTGTTGTTATTATTATAGTAGAAACTAGTCCAGTGCGTTGAACCTTAACGTCACTTTGTTCACGTCAGTCTGAATGTGTTTGTTACAGTAGAGAAGCTTCAGGAAACGACAAATGTGACAAAGATGAAGACAGGATCTTCGTCTTCAGGCAGCAGTGACTCCTCTGACAGCGAAGACTCTGAAAATGGTACAAACTCAGGCTCCATGGTATCACATAGTAACGGTGACTCGTCCTTTAATATTCCTCTGATGTTTGTGCCCACAGGGCAGGTTCCCAAGCAGCAGAAAAGCTCAACCAACAAAGACAACAGGAGGCCGCACCACCAGCCGCTCGCTGGCGGAGCTGGCACAGTCGCCCCACAGGCCCAGCCTCTGGTGGTCCAGTCCAAACCCCCATATGTCCCCCCTGTCCCTGCTCCGGTCACAGCCCTGGACGCCTCCCACCTGTTGACCTCAGGATTCGATCCTCTGGCCCACTTCATGAACCCACACCTGACCCAGTCGAACAGGCAGTCCAGTTTAGCCGTCACTGCTGCCGGTGCCCCCATCGCCTCTGGTCTCCTCAACACGAACACACCTGCCGTCCAAACACCCACTGAGACACATCCTTTCCTGAACCAACATTCAGTCATCCCGTCACCAGGTGTGTGCAGTTCAGGAGCACGTTGTTCAAAAAGTGGAAAGAGTTCCATAAAATAATAATTTGTAGCTTTTTCATCTGAATCCAGTTTACATTATGATTCTTGGATATTAAGTAGTCACTCGGTGAACATGTCACAGTCTCATTTCTCCTTCTTGTTTCGACCGCTCATTTAGTATTTTACTGTAACCATCAGATTATCTTACATGTTTGAAACTTAGTAGTAGTAGTACTCAGTAGTTGACAACAGAAGGAATCACTATTGTCAACTACTGATGATGAACAGGGGTCTTGGTTTTTCTGGTCGTTGTCTTGTCCTCATTCAACTCTTCTCTTCTCTGCTTTCAGCGATTCACTGTGCTCTACCCCAGCAACCATCAAGACCCAGCAACCGTGCCGCCCCTTTTCCTCCCAAACCTCCACAGCCTCCCCCATCCTCACTTCCCTCCCTGCCTCCAGCCTCCTCACCCCGGCTTCAGCCCTCGCTGCCCCTCACACTTCCCCAGCCTGTCCCGCGACACCGCGTCCCCTCCCCCACATCGCACGGCATCCTGGGCACCCTCTCGGCACAACCTCCCCAGGCGCTGCTGGAGGACGACGAGGAGCCAACGGCCACCAGTTCTATAACCCCACCCCTCACTCAGGTCCACACCTTCCTACAGTCGCTCCACCCTCGGCCCACCATGCAGCCGCTGCACGCGCACACGCATTCGCCAGTGCAGGGCGCCTCTCACCTGATGCCCACAATGCACATGCAGACTACTACAACGCCCACTTCGGCTCTCACCCAGAGACACGGCTCAAGTCATGCGCACATGCAGCAGCCTTTCCCACACATGCACATGCCAACGTCACAGCAGCAGAAGGGAGTGGCTCTGCACCAGAAGGTACAGCAGATGCAGCAACATCGGCAGCAGCCTTCGCCACA
Organism: Microctenopoma stevenorrisi; assembly: GCA_032270685.1. Taxonomy (NCBI): domain Eukaryota; kingdom Metazoa; phylum Chordata; class Actinopteri; order Anabantiformes; family Anabantidae; genus Microctenopoma; species Microctenopoma stevenorrisi. The sequence goes on from JAUMTR010000001.1 coordinate 3,198,021, forward strand.
AAGCAAACCAGAGGCTTTCCCCACAGGTGAGGTGGTTTTTAGAGACAGTGGTTTCTGTGAAATAACTGCTCACATCATCACATTTTCACTTCTTACACAGCTTACATTTTATGGGGCTACACTTTACTTCTTAGAATGCACAGTTTTGACTTGCCGTACACTCACGTGGCCCCAGTGGGGCGCTAGCTGGCTTGCTTTCGACTACAACCTGTAGTACGCTGCTAAGAGGGCTCATTTTGGGAGACTTGCCTGTTGGACTTCTCCCCTTGAGTATACGTTTGAATTCCACCCTCCCGTGTCTCTAGGTTGTCTGCAGGACAGTCCCTCTCCTCTGATGATGTATTCTCCTCAGATGCCTCAGCTCCACTCGATGGGACAGCAGTCACCTGGGCAGACCAGGAAACATGTGAGCGATTCATTCTTGACTTCCTGCTTTAAAATGTACCGTTTTTACTTTTGTACTTATTGTTTTGTCCTTCTCTAGGAGCAGAGGTCCAACCTGGTGGCTGTTAAAGAAGAGAAGCCTTCCCAGTCGCCAGTTCTGCCCCTGTCACCGTTCAGCCCCGCCATGCGCCAGGACACACACAAACCAGACAACAAACACGGTGAGTATTTTCATCTACTATAAACTGTAGCTTATGTTGACTGGTTTAAGGTCCGTACTTACAGTTGGTCACGATTGACATCTGCAGGACTAGACACGAAGCCACTGGATGGTTCTCGCACTGCTTCTCGCCTCCCAGACTCCCCAGCACCACCCATCTCACAGCAAGACATCAAAATCAAGCAAGAGCCCAAAACTCCTGTCGCTGCTAAGAAGACACAGGTGTGTATTAGAATAGTTGTCAGGAGTCGCATTACAGCAGACACTTCTGATTCTTTAAACCTTTTTCTTCCCTCCTCCCTCCGTCTTGTCCTTCTCTTCTTTTTAGGATGTGAAGCTAAAGATCATGGGCTCCTGGGCCAGCCTGGCTCAGAGGTCCCAGTCCACGCCAGCCTCCGCCGTGCGCTCTTCTAGCGACAGCTTTGAACAGTTCAGACGGGCTGCGAGGGAGAAAGAGGAGAGAGAGAAACAGCTGAAAGCGCAGGCTGAGCAGGCCAGGAAGGAGCAGGAAAAACTACGGTAGGTTGGAGGAAGATGGACAAATAGTGTCCAATAATTTTTATTGAGATATCTTAAAATGGCGAGTCATAGTTCATCACTCAGTCTGTCGTCACTGCGTTTACGTGATCTCAAGTTGTCAGGTGGTAACGGGGGAAGGAGTTCACATGCACTCAGGGGCAGTGTTTAATCATCAGCATGGTTGACCTGTGTTGCAGGATCCTGTCTACATTTAACGGTCTTATATTTCACAGCCGGGATGAGGAGGACACCATGGAACATGCTCGTCGAGCGCAAGAAGAAGCGCGCCGTCGCCAGGAGCAACAGTCACCACTCGCTCCCACACCTCCTGCTTCTACCCCACCGACACACTCCCCACAGGCTCCACCCCCACAACCACCAGCCCCACCCCCCATCTCCTCAGCTGCACAGAATGCCCTCGACCAGCAGAGGGAGATGGCGCGCCGTCGCGAGCAGGAGAGGCGCAGGAGAGAGGCGGTATGAACAAAAGGAGGGGAAAAAATATTTTCTTTAAATTTAGCGCCGGCTTTGAACACTTGTCATTCTCTCTCCTCCTCTGCAGATGGCGGACACTATTGACATCAACTTCCAGAGCGACCTGATGGCCATTTTTGAAGAGAACCTGTTTTGAGGAGCAAAAAAGAGGATGTTGGGAGACGGGAGACAAATTTACAAAATGCTTATAATGCTCTGACAGACATGGTCGCTGCTTTCTTTCTCACACACACACACACACACACACACACACACACACACACACACACACACACACACACACACACACACACA
>JAUMTR010000001.1:3212343-3242041 GCA_032270685.1 Microctenopoma stevenorrisi
GTGTGTGTGTGTGTGTGTGTGTGTGTGTGTGTGTGTGTGTGTGTGTGTGTGTGTGTGTGTGTGTGTGTGTGTGTAAAAGTTTCCTGTTCCAAAGACGTGCTCACTGAGACTCTTGTTTCACAGAGAGGGGAGGAGGAGGGAGAAAGAAACTCAGGCGTGGCCACTCTGGTAAAGACCGGTTTGCATTCAAACTGGTGTTTTACAGATTCAGCCTAGTCCATTCACAGTCCCCAAGAGCCACACACGGTGGAAGTGCCCCAGTGGTGTCAGTGCCTGGAGCAAATGGTTATTAATTTAGTTTTTGTGGTAGGGAGGCATTAAATGAGCGTTCTAAAGCTCTACTTGTGTCCTCTCTCTGCCTATAGATGTACCTTTAACGCTGTGCGTCTGTTGTTTTATGTCGGCTTGTCAGTGGGTTTAACTGAACCCTTCAGCTGTGGTTGGCTGTGACTGGAAACAATGTGCACGCTCCCAAGAGCCAAGGAAGGCTGAAGTGCCGCTGTGTTAATTCAGGGCTTTTTAAAACTGGCGCTGTGTGGACAATGGTAATGATTACCGTGGTGTGCTGGGTTTAAATTACTAGTAACTATTTTTATTGTATTTCACATTGCTTTAATGATCCTTATCATAAGGACTTGTACACACAGTGAAATCACACAAAGGCACCTTGAGCGTTTGGTGGTTGAAAAGTAGCTTCTTAGTAAAGAAAGCATTTTTATTCTCTGATTCCTGTTGGAGTTCATGTCGTCCTGGTCATTCATGTCATGGTAACGCCATGACGGTGGAAAAAGAGCTGTGCGTGTGGTCAAAGGACAGCTGAGTCTGGGACATATGTAGACAGTGTCGAGGCTTCTCTGTGCAGAAAGCGCTTTCCGCTTTGCTTCTGCACAACACGCAGACATGCAAGTCCGTTCACACCACAAGCATCTCATTATTATATTCCCGTTCACTCAAAGCCTTGATCTTGTTTTGAATATGGTTTTACATAGTTTCCTTTAGCAGGCGCTTTTCTTGCAGTTGTCTCATCTGTCATTTCAGCTTCTCCACATTTTTCTCTTGCTGCATTTCTCGTCACACACCCTTGGCTGGATAGTGGGTCACTGAGGTTCCCTCCCTGTGTGTGTGTGTGTGTGTGTGTGTGTGTGTGCGTGCGTGTTTGGATTGAGATAGAGTTACATAGCTGGATTGTGTAATTGTGAGGTGTGTCTCTGCTGTAAGCGAGCTGTTCTGCTGTTTCCATAGTTGGGAAAGTTGAGTTTGGAGTCGACGCTCGTGCTGTTTGTGTCACAGTGCTGCGCTGGCTTTTACAGGCGAATGGAGAAAGTGTGGGGAAACGACACTGAGTCACAATGCCTGCGCGGCCTCTTCGCGTTTACTGTAAACAGAAGGTGAGTTTCAACAAGCTTGGCACTTTTTGGCCAGTTTATTCCTTAGTTCATCTTCCTGGTGGATCTCTCGCGCTCCGTCAGATTGGAAGAGACGTGTCGGTGAACAGATGTTCTGGAGTTTGACTGGACACAAACAAACTTCTTACAGTCTTTGCCTTCTATGCCTCCGCTCCCTGTTTTATTACAAAGACCTGGTCCATGGAGGGCCGTGAAGATTTTTGTTCTTCAGACAGGTTGTCGCTGCGAGACTGACCAACAGATCCTGGTCCCCATCCAAGGCCCTATTCGCCCAGTTACTCGATGTCAAGTCCTGCTGGTTCCAAAGTTCGTCAATATCACAGTCATCATACTCTGTAAACTGATAAACAACTAAACCTTAGTGACTGTACAGAGTCCCCTGGACTTTACGCTTTGTGTTTCCCACAAAAACGTGGGGGCAGCTGAGCGCACGGGGCCAGGGCATTAATCTAGTGCGTCTGTGTCTCGCTGATGTCCTGTCCTGTTTACATGTCCTGAAGTTTTGTGAGCGGCTCTGTGTTTGCCGTTCATCTCATCTCTTACTCCCCCTACATCGTAATGTTGGCTGCTGTCCTCCTCATCGCACATCTCTCTCTCTCTCTCTGCATCAACCACAGCCGCTCCTCCTGGCTTTCTTCTGCCCTCCAAGCTTTGTCTTTCCTACACTGTCATTTGGTTTACTAGTAATAGAAAAGTGCTAAACCAATCTTCATGTGGAAATGGAAATATAGAAAATAATGTTTTAAAAAGTAAAAGAATATTGGACCTTTTCATAGAGTTTTAGATATAAAATCAACAAAGATGGGATCAGAATATTATCTAAAGTGAGTGTCTGTAGCATCGCGTTGTTTTTAATATATATTTTTATTATATTTATATTTTATGACTGTTTTTGTGAACTCCACAGATTGAAGACGTGTGTTCCCCTGGGTCTCTGAGGTTGCTCCTCTGTCCACCTAATGGCACGCTGATCACCATCCCGCTGTCAAGGGCGACTCAGAGTGCTGTCCTGGTCCTCCCCCTCCCAGCTCCCTGTCTGCTTCACCTCTGAGTGTTCTCCACCCTCTTCAGCTCTTCCCACCGTAATCCGTCTCAACATGAATACAGCGACAGACAAAGGAAAGTGCTACTGCAACTACAGTGTCAAGTTTTTCTATGAATATAGTGGCAAGAACATCAGCGATCACTGGAGCACACGCGACTATGTGATCGTCACTATGGGCATGCTGGTCTCCTTTATCGTCATCTTCTCCAATATCCTGGTCATAATAGCCATTTTAAAAAACCGACGCTTTCACTATCCCATCTACTACCTGCTCGGTAACCTGGCGGTGGCAGACCTCTTCGCAGGTACATTTACTTGTAATTTCATGGTGTTACATAGTAGATTACTGTGCACTACTCTGAAAATGTGACGTCTGATTTGTGGAGAGCAAGAGTCACATCATGCCACAGTAGCCTGCAGAAATGGTACAGACGTGAAACGGCACAGTGGCCTGTCCTGGCATGCAGCGTTGCATGTCAAGACGCCGCTCATGTGCGAGCTTTACATAACGGCGGTTGCGCACGTGCGTCTTTTACAGCTGTTTTGATATCATGTCTTTATAGCTGCCAGACCTGTGGTTGCATACCGAAGCTCTTCATACTTTAAGCGATTAGCACCTTCACTACCTGCTTTTACAGTTGTGTGTGTGTGTACTGAACCTAGTGAAATGATGAACTGTGTTAAAACTAGCGTCATACCCACATACAATATTACCTGTGAGGACATGAGAGCGTCAAGTGTCTTGTTCCTGATTTTGAATCCTTCTTCGCAGGTTCCTCCTACCTCCACCTGATGTTTCACACTGGTCCGTGGACCAGTAAGCTGTCTAAGGAGCAGTGGTTTGTGCGGCAGGGGTTGATTGACACCAGTCTGACGGCCTCGGTCCTTAACCTGCTGGCTGTGGCCGTCGAGCGTCACCAGACCATCTTCAACATGCAGCTACACAGTAACATGAGCACGCGCCGTGTTTTCGTCATCATATTGTTCATCTGGGTGGTGGCGATAATCATGGGCCTCATTCCCACCATGGGCTGGAGCTGCCTGTGTGACCTGCAGAGCTGCTCCACCATGGCGCCGCTGTACAGCCGCAGCTACCTGGTGTTCTGGGCCGTCCTCAACCTGTTGACCTTCTCCATCATGGTGGCTGTCTACACCCGCATCTTCCTCTATGTGAGGCACAAGAGCAAGCAGATGTCGCAGCACACCACCCAGATGAGACGCAGAGAGACCGTGTTCAACCTGATGAAGACGGTCTCCATGATCCTGGGTGAGAGGGCAAACACACACCACGCCTTAAACCTTTCGTCCTTTGAGCCAGTTTGTTCATAACAGAGAAGGTATCTGTAGGAAGTTTCACCTGCGTCAACTCTGATGGAGTGAAACACATGATCAGAGTTTCATTTTGACCCCTCACTAGAGAAAACGCAGCATCCAGCTCACCGTCAGTGTTTCTTTCCATCCGATAAGGATCTAATCTTCTGGACTTTTTGTTCGACGTGTTCTCGCTTTAGAACAACCGTGTTGACTGTAAACTCTGGAAGTCCCTAACCTCTGATGGCTGGAGACACCGCGAAGTGTTCTAGCCTCATTGTGTTGTGTGCTTCGCTCCTCAGAGAGCGGCGGGGAGGTGCATGCAGGCGGCATTACAGCACATCACCGCTTTCTCCGTAGGAGTAAGCAGTGAACAAACAATAATCACACGTATAAGTTAGGAAAGGGTTATCAAACGAACGCTTGTTTCCACTTTAAACCCACTGAGATGTCTCTTTGGGGGCCGTTCGCACGTGCAGACCACGAACCCCTTCACCACACGCTCCTGTGACTCATTTAGCTCGCAGAGGTTCGCGCCGATGTGCATTCTTACAGACTAAAGTGACACTAGCACTCACTCACAAAGTGCCATCCCGTTTCCTGTCTCTCAGCTTGTCCCTACAAGCTGCAGCACACCTCCCGCCCCCTACATCCACTCCTTGCCTCCCCGTCGAATGATTCTTCTTGCTTTCTGCTGAACTGGCCGCGCTCTTTTCACTCTCCTCTCCCTCTTTTTCCTCCCTTGCTTTAGCTCTCACATTTTGAACTTTTGATTAAATTCCACAAAGTTTTAAAAAAATGTTGCACGTCTTTTTCCCTGTCGCTCAGCACCCAGGACTCAGCACTCCTGGCATGTGAGGAGGGTGAGGAAACCTGCGAACATGCCCTGACAGGAAACGGCATAGTTGTTGCTGTGACAGAACAACTCTCATAAGACACCACCGTGTGCGTCTGTGTGTTTCTTCTATTGCTGTGTCTTTAAGTAGATACATGAAGTGTCATGTGGTAAACCGCGTTTTCAGCATTATATTTTAGGCGTAGGTCTGAGAAGTGCACACATTTCCCCACTGCACGTGTGCATATGTTGGTGCTGAACGTGCTGCAAAAGTGGGTACATCATGAGTTCCTGAGCTGCATAATCAATTATTATGATAATGAAATCTGAGCACACAGACTAAACCCAGTGCACACTTTGGAAGTGTGTGTGCGTGTGTACACATTGTCTGCTGAGGAATGCACAGCACATTCCCTTTCCTCCTTATCTACCCCCTACTTCATCACATTCTTTACAACTCTGTTCATTTTCTTTCCACTAAGTAATTCCTTCTTTATCTCTGACTAACTCTTGATTTCCACTGTTGTTGCTAGTCTTCTAATGACCCTCTGTACCCTTTTTCTCTAACTCTCCTCCCCCCATTCCGCACCCTGCAGGCTGTTTTGTAATCTGCTGGACGCCCGGCCTGGTCCTGCTGCTGCTCGACGGTCTGGGCTGTAAATGTAACGTGCTGCTCTACGAGAAGTACTTCCTGGTGCTGGCCGAGTGCAACTCCTTCTTCAACCCGATCATCTACTCCTTCAGGGACAATGACATGAGGAGGACCTTCGAGCAGATCCTGTGCTACCCGTGCCGGCGCGGCAGGGACCAACAGAGCAACTCTGGAGTTCAGTTTAGCACCATGGAACACGAGGTACTGTCTGAGAGCAACGGAGGCAACGACCACAATCACACACAAAACAACCACTCCTTATAAAAGGACTGTTCGTAATAAAGGCCTGAAAGTGACTGTAGACAGCTGATGATTATCTACTCACCACACAGTACGAATACGACAACTTCTACTTGTTATGTTATGCAAACATAAACTGACAACTTGGTGGCCTTTTAATGCAGCTCGTTATTTTAGGTTTGATAATAAAAGCATTATGTTGCAAATAAGATTTTTATGAAACATGTAGTTTCTTTCCACTGGTATCACTTAAAGCAGCGTTAATTGATATTTTTAAAATAATATACCAAAATAAATCTGTCCCAGCTCACTGTGTAGCTGTCCTGTCTGTGAAGATGCTCTGAAGGCTTTTCAGAGCACAACCTGCTCCAGCTGTTGAGCATGGCGGAGCATTTAGCAGCTGCGGAGCCAAACAAGCAGCAACAGAGACTAGATTCATACAAAAAACCTCAGTTGCTCAGCTGCTCGACCCGTTTGTTTTTCTTTCTCTGTGCCTGTTGTTTCCCAGTGAGGTGGACACCATCGCCCTACCTAGCGCCGCTTAGTGTCTCTGCCGCTCCATGCGCTTGTCCTGCACGTTGCGCCGTCCTGCTGGAGCCTATGTGAACTGTTCGGCAGCGCTGCACTGTTGAGCTCTGTCCTGCCTGGAAATGTGTGCAATGGGCTGCACTGTCTGTAGCAAAAGGCTTAATGCTTCTTGTGATTTAGTGAACAAACGAAAGTAGAGAACACGCAGCTCTTATCTCCTATCAAGGTCAGTAAAATGAGCGTGTGGTTCACTTGCACAAAACAAAAAAAAAGAACAACACTCTCACGACCACAGTGATTCCTGCTTCTTTGTCACGTAGCCTCGTTTACCTGTGTGCTCCTTTGGTTTCTGCTTTTCCCTCAGTCTTACTTTAGAATTTAAAATGTTCAGTCCTCTGCCTTAAAAGTACATTTAAAAATATGGAGGCCACCAGATCTCAGCAGACTCACAGCTGTGCGGTAAACTTTCCTAGTTCAAACTATAACTAAAGCATACTACAGCGTCAGGCACATGTTGGCCACTAAACAGTTCCTTTTAGTCAAGTAAAAAAGTTAGATTTTGTCAAGGATTTGATTTGTTTATTAACTGAGTCAGTTTGTGTTTGTTATTTACGTAAGACCCCTACAGTGAGCTCTGGGACACAGTCCTCTCTCATCGTCGGCAAACTCTCAAAAGAAAAAGGAAAATGTTGCTCTTTGGTTGATGGTGATTTTATGCATGCAGTCGTCTCTGCTCGAAACCTCAGACCTGGTCTCGTCACATATGCACAACTTGCAGCGCGTGGAAGTGCGACCTTGACCGAACTCGGCATTAACTCACGCTGCTGTGTGTTTTAAACAAGTTTCTATTTTTATAAGTAACAAAGTGGAATTACCCTGTTACCTTAATGTAATCATTTACACTGTGTGTGTGTGTGTGTGTGTGTGTGTGCGCGCGCATTAGAGCGTGTCCTCGTCCTTTTTTACCTTCTGTCTTGTCCGTAACACTAAGATGGAGCCTAGGATGGTTGGCCTGAATTTCTATTTGTCCTCCTGAGTGTAAAACATGCAGGACGTTTAATTGCTTTTTACACAAGTGCTACAACTACAGGGGAATTGCTTTATTTCGAGCAGTACGAGTTCAGATAAATGAACGTACTGAAACTCATCATTAGAGGCCAGCTGTTGTTGACATATTCATATCCTCTTTTTGGTTTATTTTTGTACCAACCTTGTTATAGCTGAATAAAAACGTACTTTAACCTTTAAGTCTGTGATTCATTGGTCACGTCTGTCTGCTGCATGCGTTGCTTTTTTTTTTTTTTGCATGATTGCCTCAAACTGTGGAAATGTACGTTTGGAACCAGGTCAAACTGTGTAGAAATTAGTCTCTGGGTGAACATGTTTTGAACACGTTCTTCTCTCAGGTGGTTTTGCACTTTCTGCTAGTTTGAACATGACTAACCCATTTTCTCTTCTTTTTTTCTTTCCACTTCCTGTTCCTGTTTTCTGCTGAATCTAATCCCCATTCTACATCTGTTTCTCCTCTTCTGATCCTTAACCTCTTTTTCTCCTGCCTCATACCCTTTTTTTATCCCTCTCTCTACCCCTGTCTGTAGACTTATAAGTCTCGTACCGGTGCGCTGACCGAGAGGAGCAACGGGACGCTTCTCGTCCGCGGAGGCCCAGAGGAGGTGCCGGCTTCTTCTAAAAACTGGAGTTAACTTAAACAATGATCCATCCACAGAAGACCTGCATATACAAACTGTTAAAGTGGCAGTAAAGTCCACTGACTTGTGTATGCATACATAAACAATCCATAAAACTGGTTTCTCTTCGGCCTGCAGGCTCGGGTCAGGTGACGGGGCCAGAAACAGTCTATTCCCTAAAGAAACGACGGAACTTTAGTCAGTGAACATGATGATTGCTGCTTCGACTCATGGGTGCACCAGAGATGGTCAACAGATGCAAGGAAGCAAAGTTTACACAACAAAGGGAGGAGGACATTACAGAGCTAATTTCCTGTTTGGATAAAGCCAGTGATAGATCAGGCCGTGTGAGCGCGTGTGAGCGCGTGCGTGCGTGTGATGTTTTAGAGAAGTGTCGCCTCAGCTGCGCTCTCGCTCATCCTCATCGGTTTTAAGACATATACATTAAACCACACTGTTGGAAAATGACCATAAAGTTGAATTTCCTGTTGTTTAAACCAGCGTCGACAGAACTGAACATTGTTGGCTTCATGAAGGATTGGTTGTGTGCTAGTTTTCACTCATTGTACCCAATAAAATGCAGATGACTGTAAATGATGGAATTTCCACGTCACCAGAGTTCAGTAGAGAGAAACCAGAACCTGCTTCAGACTGGACTTGAAGTGGGAAGTTGGAAGTGATGGGTTTGTTATGAATGAATGAACAATAATACCAGTGTTTTATCGATCAGTTATCAATTATACCAGGCTGTGATAAGTTTATGTACAGTGGCCACAGACCCAAACTGCTGCTGCTTTTTAATCGATGAATGTTATTGAATAAACTGGATAATTTGGTTTTATAATAAACGGGATTAAACTGAAGAGCTAATAGATTTTTGCACTGAATGAACCCTTTTATCAGGGATTTACTACAGGTGTCCCCTTGATTAAGTTGTACAGCTGTGACTTGCTGACCTTTTTAATTTCATGTGTAGACTCGCTGAGTGTGAATAAACCTGTTGACTAGAAGTTACTTTTCTTAATGATTTACTTACATAAATAAAGTCTTTATTCTCAGTTTTCATGTATAATTAGCTTTTAGCCTTAACGTATATGAGACCCACATCTTTTAATGAGTTAATCTTTACAGTTATTTTATAAATGTTTGTGGTTGAAATTCTCCATAAATGTTTATTTTAAACACATGAACACATTTGTTATTTGTATTTTCTTGTTTTCTTTTTAATGCTCACGGCATGTAAACAGCGCTAAAATGACTTTTGTAAATGCTTTGAGACATAAAACTTTATTTATGCTCAGGTTGTGCTCGTTCTTCTGTGCCGTGTTTCGTGTGCTTTCAGCAACATCAGGGGAAATACCGGAAAGTGAAACGGAGTCAGTAAAACCCAGAAATGTCAAATGATACTTTAGTGTGACGTGTGCACAGGATGAACATGTGTCACCACTGAGTACATCTGACATCAACATGTTCATTGTTTGATTAATTGTTCCTTGTGCCTCGTCCTTCAGAAACCGACAGTGACGTGATTAACACTGTTTACTGATGCGCTGTCTGTTGATTACCAGGCAGACTCTGCCTGGTAATCAACTGTTCTTTCCCTGCAGGTTCTCTGTTTGCTTTGGATCCTGTTGGACGAATGGATCTCATGAGCTCCTTCAGGGTCTTTTTAGGCGCCTCCTTGTCCTTTTCAGCCTGGTTTTCTCCCTTGTTTCCTCCTGGTTGACAGAATCAGAATCATCCTCTTGTTTAGTGCTTGGCCCTTTAGTAGAACCATGAGAGATTTTCCCTTTTATCTGCCCTCTTATTTTTTCCAGTGCTCCTACATCCTTCTTTGTTGGTGGTGCAGCCTCAGTCGACTCCTTCTTTAAGTTGCCAACAGAGAGTCTGGTCAGCAGTCCCAGCTCCTTCTTGTCCGTTGTCTGAGAGGCGTTTTTCTGGGAATGCTTCTTCTTCCTCAGTTTGTCCAGAGACAGAATAGTCTTCTTCTTCTTGCGTTTCTTATTGGGTAGTGCCTGTCTCATTTGTTTCCAGGCTCTATCCAGAGGTGATTTCTTCTTCTTTTTCCAAAATAAGATCCTTTTAAAGGAGGAGCCGCCCATAGCTGCTGGTCCTACAGAAGGATAAACACGATGAAGATCTGAAGCTGTTTGGCTTTTCAAGACAGAAGGACTCAAGTAAGAAAGAAGATGTTCATCAACATTCATTATTTTTTTACTTAATTCTTTTTACTTTTACTCTTTTCGCCATAACGAGAGTAAAATGTTCCAACGTTGTAATTCTCACGTTGGCCTCATTTCAGTTTTTGTTGTCTGATTTGTTTTGGTTTTATTATGTTTATCCTAATATTCGAGAGGAGGAACATGATGAGCGTCTCTGAGATGTGAAGGACACACAGGAGTTTGCTCCTTTTGTCTTTTTTAGAATAGAAAATTAGAGCTAGAATGGAACAAAGTGAGAGTCAGTGGACACACAGCAAAGCTACTTTGATGTAGTTAAATTTCATTAGTAACAATCACATGAATGTAATATTATAGGTTGCAGAACAACCTTCTGTTCCTGAGCTTTATTATGTTGAGTGTTGACATGTTCCTATCAAGAGAATGACTAGATTAATTTCAGTAGAAACTAAAACAAGACCAAAATGAACGTCTCAGAGTAGCAGAAGGATGCGTTCTGAGAAACTACTATAATGGCTCTAAGAGCAGGTCTGAAGCTCATCAGTGCTGCTGTGACGTTTATATACTGACTGTTACAAATGTTTCCCATACTCTGATGCTACATTACTGATGATGTGTCATGATGTTACATTTTAACTTTATATATTTTAACTGGGTAACTAGTGATCCATAGTTTATTACATTTTAATTTGAAATCTCCCCAACTCAACTTGCAAGTTGGGTCAAGCTACTTTCAACATGTTGAACTTTGCATAAACGAGGAGGGAAATATAGTTTCAAAAACAAAAGAAGAATTTCAAACAAAAGTAAATGACCTACATCATCGTCATAACCAGAAGCATGGTATTAAGACAGAGCTGTTTATAACATTTTAAAAAAGGCTCAACACGATTTTTAAAAAGAGAAGAAACCTTAGTGTCAAAGTTCTTATTAAAGTCATGATGTGAACACACAAATATTTACATGCGGACACAAACCTGGGTTGTTCAGACGGAAGAGAGAAGCAGAAATGAGTTTGTGGCGTCCATAAACTTAAAAAAAGACCAAATGCAACAGCTAGGGAGTGTTTTCCGCGATTTTCTTTTAATGCCCAGTCACCAAACTGGAAATAACCAAACTGGTTCTGTAACATTCTGACTGGGTAGCTCTGTTTTGTTTCTGCTGTTCGACAAGAAACAAAGTTCGGCTTTTAAAATGTCTGTGGACATTTCGTTACTTTCATTCATGTGTATCTGTGCAAAGACTTTCGTCGATTAACAAGAGAACAGTTGTTGGTACGGGCTCAGCTGCTGCAGGAAGTTCATGCACAATACAAGAAAGTCCTTTAATGTTATTATCTGCACCCTGCTCCTGTTAAATTTGTGTTACCAAGAAGAAATCAGACATTAACTAGTCCTGCTCGCTCCAGAGGACGTTTCTTTTCACGTTTACTTGCATTAGATCTAGGATCATGGGACGTTCCTCCTGCAGACCTTCTTTCATGCCTGTGTCTCATCTGAGACACATAAATAGGTGCTTTGACATCATTGTTATGGTTTTCCTGTTTCCTGAGGTTTTCTGTTGCATGCACAGAACACACACAGACAGGATGCTGTAACATTTATAAGCCCTTTAAAACACCTAACTATATGTGCTGTTACTTATACTGAGATGTACTGTAACAATAAACATTTTAAATCATTGTAATGCTGATTTGGGTTCTTTTTCATGAATACGTCAATATCTTCTCAGTGGGTCTGACTTGAAACGAGTTGAATCAACTTAAATTAATATGAGGTTCTTAAACAAACACAACTAACATGAAAGTAAACTAGCCTCATCTCTCATCACTGTGTCAGTGAGCGGATGCTGAACCTGCACACATCTTCTGCCTTGCTCACGGGCACCTCTATGTGGCGGATGTGGACACTGTCGGTGATCAGCCAGAGATGCTGACAGTGTCCACGGCTGAAGCACGCGTGTGTGTGTGTGTGTGTGTGTGACACACGGACGAGCACTGCGGCAGGTACTGCGTGATTAAATAAAGCTCGTTCACTGGTGGACACGTGACGGTCGCGGGGGCGTGGAGCCAACGAGGTAATTTATTCTCCATCCAACAGATTCGATCCATTTACTGATCTAATAACAGATTCATGACAGATGACAGATTCTTGCTGACGTCCACCCTTTCTGTTTAACGTTTTGTCATCTCCATCGCGTGTTTCAGACTGTCTGCATCACTGGGTCCTCCTCCATCTCTCCCCTCCTCCTCCAGCCCTCCTCCTCCTCACACTTTCTCCGTGCGCTGCTGCTGCTGCTGCTGCTGTCTCCGTGCGACGCAGCGCGGTCATGGTGGACTCTCCCGTTAAGAAGACCTTCTCGGTGCCGGAGATCAAACCGCTGGACCAGTACGAATTCCACCGGGCCAAGATCTGCGACAGCGTCCGCTGGCTGCTGGCGAAATCCTACGGCTCTGCAGGTACAGTCCAGCCTCTGCAGCCGCTGCTGTTCTCATCGCCGAGGCGCAGCTTGGGTGGGGCGCTTAATAATTTATCCATCTGTAGAGCAGCTCAGAGTCAGGCGTTTCTCGTTTTATTCGGCGTCTGATGGCGGGGTGGGGGGGATCTCCAGCATCCTTCTGCAGAGCATCTCCCTGCTAACCGCCGCCCGGGTCCTTCTGGTCCTCCTGCGCGGTCCTCCTGTGCAGTTTTACCGCGGCAAGCAGGCTGCCATATCACTGAGGAAGGTTTGCAGCTAATTATCGACACGCATATGAGGCTTGTCAGGAGGGATCTTCTGGGTGATGCGTCATGCATGAAGGAACTGGAGGCTGTCATGCTGCAGTGCAACAAAGCCTTTTGTCAGCCGCCACTTCAGGCCTATGGAGGGATTCACCTGCTAAAACACAACCAGGAGCCAACGCTTGGGTTTCCAATCTCTGCTCTTTAATAACACAGACTCCAGCTGAAGCAGCTTATGTGTGAGCGGCCTAAAAATGGGTCAAGACCGCACAATATTTGTGTCAGTGTTACGCGCGCACGTTGCGCGGTAACGCGCGGCGGTGTAGTGAAGGTGACACGCTGAGGTGTTGTAGGACAAAGAAGTGTTTTTTTATTGCTGCTGCAAATGCACTAAACCCAATACGTGAGGTTATTTAGTTAAATAGTGCAGCAGGCCAGGCAGACTGAATAATCTGCATCCTCAAACCTAAGTGTTGTCCATCACAGTAGTGTGTTGCAGGCTCAGGCTGTGGTCACTAACACAATGATGTCTGACTGAAACTCACATCGTAGCACTTTATGTAATAATGCATGATCTGCTGGCTGCAGTAATAGATGTGGACAGAGCTTCATGTTTGTTGTGCGTCCAGTCTGAGTGGCTGGGAAGGTGGAGGGGGAGAGATGAGCTGGAGACCTCAGCGTGGAGGCTTCATTGTTGTCTGTCAACTGGAAAATGCCCAGTGGGTGGTTCATACAGTTTTAATGGAAGCCCAGAAGTAAAATGGCACTAATAAAACCACACACAAGCAATTCAGCATCGTCTGATGCTGCTGAGATTTATTGTAAAAGCACAAAAAAATAACTGACTTCTCTTTCTGCTCTTTACATAGAAACATGCGATGAGGTTGGTGTAAGTTTTACCCAGAGAAATGCAAATTATAAAATATCGTTATGTGAACTGATCTTTAAAATAACACGGTAGAAGAAGAGATCTAATAACTGAGTATAAAATGTAAAGGGAAGAGTGTGTTTGATCAGATGAGAAAGTTGGAACAAGTTTTAGGTTTTAGGCTGATGGCTGGATACAAGAGGAATCACAGAGACACTTTACAGACAAAACAATCTAATGAAAGAATCAAAGTTCATGCTCATAACATCCATGCAGGAAGGCGTGTGTTTCTGATTGAGTCAGCATTATGTTAAATAGGTTTGCTAGGTTCTGCTCTGCAGTCCAGCCTAATCGCCTCTGCTGTGATAGGGACAGATTGGCCACTTTCCATTTCCACCGTTCCCATAGTGACGGCAGTCCCATTTTCTCCCAAGAGTGTGAAAGGCGAAGATTTAGCCCCCAAAACAGTGTCACGCTGTTGTTTATGCAGTGACACAGATGGATTCATTGTAGGCTTATCTCCCCTCTCCTCTCCTCTCCTCTCCTCTCCTCTCCTCTCCTCTCCTCTCCTCTCCTCTCCTCTCCTCTCCTCATCTCTCTCCTCCTCTCCTCTCCTCTTACATAAGACTTGGGAGACAGGGTTGCTACAGTAGGTTATGAAGAAGAAGAAACCTCATTCTGGGTCATAGTCCGACGTGTGTGGATGGATGAAGGACTATATGAGCAGAAAAGATGTGATGCAGGCTTAGAGGAGAAGGGGATTGGCTGATAGAGTAAATGGAGATGCAGACTCTGACATGCTCTTTGAGAAGTCCCTTCCAATTTTCAAGATTATCCCAACTACTTGCTCAGACTTCCAGGGGCTGCAGAGTTGGAATATAGGTCAGTCAGGAAAGTGTGTGTCTGGTGTGTGTGTGTGTAGTTTCTATGAAATGACCCACTCATTGCAGCTAAGCTTCTTGCACATCATAGATTTATTGATGTACACACACTCTTGTCTGGGCAGCCTAGCTGAACTGTTCATGCGGATGATGACATTATTCTCTCCTGCAGTCAGTCACTGTCTCTTACTGTCGCACAGTTTCCCTTTCGGAGGAAACTTCTTTACTGTTATCCAGCAGCTATTTTAATGTTTCTTGCAGAACAGATAATACAGAGGAGTTACAGACTCCTGCCAGGGCTCTTCTTGACCTTTGTGACTTCTTCCACTTGGGACAATGCGTTGGCAAAGCAGTTTTCTGCAATGGAGTCTTTTCAGAGGACAATGCAAGGATGCTGACTCATTTTATTCCCGTCACTTGTATCTGCAGGGAGGAAATAAATCCTATAATCCGCACCATAAATCGCGCAGCCCTGTTTCTCTTTGCGCGCAGCTCAGATAGCTCCCCTAGATGGACAATTATCTTTTCCAGAACAGAGAATGATTAGGTAATTGTCTCCGCTTGCAGGTAAGTTCGAGTACACCATTCACTGAAATATTAATTCTGAGGTTTTAAAAGCTTGCTTGTTCCGCAGACTCTTAGAGGACTGAGCACATGTACTAAGACTTCTGCCACTGAACAGACAAGTTAAACATCTGTCAAGTGTTCATCCGCTTGGGACCAGGAATAGCTGCACAAAGTATTTCAGTTTGGACCAAAAGTGATGGAACACATCAATTAAAAATCTCACAGAATATTCTTGTCTCTTTCAGAAAACGTTCCTGTAGAGTTGCGGGAACCACTTTACAAGGACCAGTATGAACAAGAGCACCTCAAGCCGGCTGTGTCAAAGCTGCTCGTCTCTCCGGAAACCTACTGCCGAGTTCAGGCCCTTCTGGCCCAGGCACACGGCGTCCCTGTGCCGGCATCACAGGAATCTCCGGCCAACAACTCCGCCCTGCTGCAATTCCTCATTAAGAAAGGTTTTGCTCCCAGGGTCCAGGATGTTGATGTCACTGAGGACGACCTTAGCAACGTGCCCATTAAGACAGTGCGTATGACTCTGTTTGTGTTCTGTGTTGGTTTCTATTTAAAATTCGTTAAACTGTCCTCCCTGTCCCGGACTGGTGCAGAAATCCCACCTCGCCTTGATTGATGCGCTGATGTCACTGGCAGCCAAAGAGACGGTGGGGAGAGTGAAGATGGCGGTGGAGGCAGAGCAGATGGGCGTCGGGGCTCCGTGGGAGAACGCTCTGCTCTTCTGGGTCAACAGGGTGAGGCCTGGGAACTGATGCATCCAACGTATTCATAGATAACACTAACCATGATGCTTTGCTGCAGCAGCTGACTGCGTTTCCCCCAAATACTCAGAAAACGTGAACAGTGACGTTCTCATCATCTTGCGCTCACAGCTGAACCAGACGTTGAGAGAAAGCACAGAAGAACCGGAGCCGCCCAAGTCGCAGACATGTACAGACCTGCAGCCTTCTCAGGAAATGGTAAAAAATACGATTTCCCACAAAATCAGCAGCTCATCCTCTGAGTGTAGCCGTGCCGCCAAAGCCTCTAACGTCATCTTTGCTCTGCTTCTCTGTCTTCTTCTCCTGGTGTGTCTCACGCCGTGCCGCGCTGTCTGACAGTCTCAGTCCACACGCTGGTACTGGAAACTAGTCCCCGTAAGTGTATTGTTCTGCTGTCTGTCTTTATCTTGGAGTCTGTCCCTCTGCTATGGCTGACATTAATGTTGCCCACTGGAAATGCCACACACTCGTCTTATCTGTCCCATTATGAGAGGTACCTTTATGTCTGCTAACATTTTTAACTGACCCAGTGCTGCCACTAAACACCCCGTAGCTACTTCTTCTTGATAACTGGTGATGTTTTGGACACTGAGGGTGTTTCTGACTCATCATGGGATGATGATGATAATAATAATAATAATAATATAATAAACTTTATTAAGCCCCTTGAACAAATCCTTGGATGTTGGAAGATGTTGGAGAGGAGGGAGAGAGGTGAAATTATTTTGCTGCTGATTATTAAACAACCTCTGCACCGCTTTGTTCCCCCCCTCCTCTCCTCTTCCTCCCGTCACTCCTCTCTCCCTGAGCAGTACCATGTGACTGTGGTGTGGCGGTTCCCATAATGACCGGGCCCCTTGTCATTTATGCTTGTTTCCCTCTCTCTGCCATCCCCCATCCAGCATGCTATCGCTTTTTGTTTGAAGGAGTCGGGGAATAAGCCACCAGTGGTAACGTATAACACCTCGCTCTTGTCTCATCCTCATCCTCCACGTCTCCCGTAGCAACTCACTCAACTGACTGACAGACTGACCAATCGCCACACCTCTCACTTGCTTTTGACCAGTTACTGACTGACTGCGAACTAATCGCCATTCCAACCCCAAGGTTGGATGAATCAATCTGACCTCATGACCTTGTAACTCTGTATGTTCATGTGTGTTTATGTTGCTTTTCTTTGACACAGCCATTATGTAGGAGGCAAATGTTAGACTGGATGTCACACCTAACTGCTTAGTCCTGCTACACCAAGGCTGCACATACAGTTCAGTTCTTTGCAATGCCCTTTTTTAAATCTTTGCACTGCACCTTCTGACCTTGTTTTTATTCAACTAAGCCATCACTGGTCTTGCTGTGTTTCTGTGGGCTTTCTTCTCTGCAATGTTCCTGAGGTTTGGCTGGCTTCACAGATTGAGTTGATATTTATTAATGTGAAAAAGAAATTCTGGCTGGTTTTACTTTTCTTTTGTCACTCTTTTACATCTCTTTAAACATGCCATGAACCTTGTATCTATTTTTCATATATATTATTTCTGCTGAATCTTATGATCCCTACTCTTTCCCACATTTGTCCATTTGCTATTTCAATTTCCTACTTGTCGTTGTGCAACTCTTCTCTCTTCCATACCCCTTCTCTTACTCCTCCTCTCTTTCTCCACCAGATCCGCTATAGGAAGGACAAAGTGCAGTCTAAGCTGACTCCTACTTTCCCTCTGGTTTCTGCGGTCAAAGATCTGTCTAATGGCTGCGCTGTAGCTGCTGTGTTGCACTACTACTGCCCCAGCTTGCTACCTCTAGAGGGTACACAAGAGCTCCTTGGCGAACACACATGCACACATTCACGTTAGATGATGGCAGGTTTACGTTTAGCTGATGTATGTTTCCAATGGTTACAATAAAAATTTATGAGAAATTAATATTGAGCATTAAAAAAACATGCTGCTATTTTAATTATATTATGTTAATAGATTTGTATAATTTTAATTTTATATTATAAAATTCACAATACATGCTTTACCGGTCCAGTTTTTTTTCTTCAATTTGCGGTCTGCAGACAGTATGGAAACATTTCAAATGTTTAAATCCTGTATTTGCTGACAGTGTAATATTCCTGTTTCTGCTCTTTCCAGATGTGTGTCTGAAGGACACCATGTCACTGGCCGACAGTCTCTACAACCTGCAGCTGATCAAGGAGTTTTGTGAAAGCAATTTACAGAGTTGCTGCCCACTTGTTGTGGAGGATCTGCTCTACGCGCCACCCATTCTGCATGTAAGCATATACAAACTCTCCTTTTCTCTTAAAAAAGATTAACTTGTAATTGGAACAAAGGGTTTGTTTTTAAATAATTTACTAAAACGGTAAATTAAAGTTGCCCCTGCGATTGAATCTTCTTGGTGTGTTGTCTCCACAGCTGAACATCATGAGCTTCATAGCAGAGCTGCTGGAGTGGTTTGAGGTTAAGAAGCCAGATTTTGTCCAACCCATACAACCCATTGACCTCACAGGTCTGTGACGTGGTTTGTAACTAATGCACAGCTCTATTTTTTCTGCATTAGCCGTGTTGGTGTTTAATGAATGAATAAAATTATTGTTCTTCAGATGCCTCAGGGTTACTGGACTGTACGAGTCCTGTCAGTGGGAACAGCAACAGGTATTAAAAACAAGCCACCCATATTTTTTTTTTATTATTAGACTGCCAGAGTCTATACCAGAGGGATGGGGACACTGTGCCACTATGGTTTGCAAGATTATTTTTTACATTGGCAGTTTGTGAATGTTCTGCAAAGTGTTGACAGAACGATAGGGGATAAAAAGTTAGGGTTTCTGTCCCATTCAAATAAAATCCAAACAAAGCTTACAAAAACAGTAACACACAACCTCATAAAGCCACAAAGAAATAAGAGACATATGAAGGAGACCCCAATAGTTTTGAGCTCTAAATTACATATTGTTTTATTGTTTTGTCCCATTCCAGCGGTTCTCCTTCTTTCATTTTCAAACAACCCTTTGTGCCAATCTCCTCCCCACTGTCACCAGGTAAGTGAGCAATCATTTGGTTTTTGTTTAATGCAAGAAAAGAACTGTTGCAGATTGTTTTGGACTTATTTATTTGTCTTTTCAGAAAATAAAAGTTGGACAAAGAAACAAATCAGGTAGATGAACAAGCTGTGATTTCTGTAGTAAATCTTGTGTTGTATTCATATTTTTGCTTAATTTTTTAATCTTCTTACTTTGGCTACTGTGGTCTCTGCTTTTCCATACGTGTCTGGCGCAACCCATGCATTTTTCCATCATCACCCACCTCCCTGCAGTCGTCCTCTGTCAGCAGTGACTTTCAGCATCCCATTTGGGCTGGACAGTGATGTTGACATTGTCATGGGAAACCCAATAGATTCTGTGTTTCGCTCTGTCAGCACTGACAGCCTCACTACTGGCATCCCTGCAATGACCTCACCGGTGACTTCAGCAATGACTCGTGTCCCATACAGCCCACCAGAGGATCTCAGTCACCTGGTTAGCACTTCAGCTCCATCGCAGCGGTCCTCCTGGGGCCCTTATTTACACACTGCACCAATGGGAGAGTTGCCGACCATCGATGAGGTGCTCCAGGCTCATAAGTCCAGCAGCAAAGATCGGAAAAAGGGAAGGATTGCAGACAAGGGTGGAAGAGGAGTGTTAAGTGGAAGACCAGAACCCAGGTTAAGGCCTGAGGGAGCGCCTGCTGGTTTCTTCCTGCACTCCCCCGAGGAGGACAATCCTCAGCTGAGTAGCTCTGCTCCCAGTCACAATGGAGTTCTCAGCCGGCCTGTTGGAGGAGAAGTGGGTGATACTCAAAAGCAAGAAAGAGGAGAGAGGAGGGAGAGACTGGGAAGGACGTCTGATATGTCACGTGATGATGACTCCGTACTAAGAGATGGCAGTGTTGACTCATCTGAAGCATCAGATGATACCCCCAGAAATGCCCCTGGTAACATTCGACCCAGTAATGGTCGGCAGGGAAACCACAGCACCAACAACAGTCCGCGAATGACGAGCTTTGCTGAACGAAGAGACAACAGAAGGAAACATTCTGCAGCTCCAGGGGAAGATTCAGCCTCTGCCCATACCCCAGGAACCCCACATACACCCTCCACACCAGCAGGGACTCCTGGCTGCCAGGGCAGCCCAGGCCCTAGAGGCCCTGAAGCAGGCTCTGAGGCCTGGGAGTTGGGGGCTCGACTAGAGGGAAAACGCAAAAGCATTGAAGCCCAGAAAAGACGCATTGAAGCCATCTTTGCTAAGCACAGACAGAGACTTGGGAAAACTGCTTTTCTTCAACTGAAAAGAGAACAAGGAGAAGGAGGAGCAGAGGGAGTAGAGGAGGATAATCTTAACCTGGATGAACGCCTTAATCGCATGGAAGAGCTATTGAAACATGAGGAAGAGAAGGAAGAGAAAGACAAAGAGAAAGAAAAAGATGGCGATAAGGACAAAGAGAAGCCATCCAATCCTCCTCGTTTAGAGAAGCAGGTAACATTCTCTATTGATGCCAAGAAAGAAGTGGAGAAAGGAAAACCAAGTGAAACTGCTTTAGTAGAGTACAATGAAGTGGTCCAGAAGCTGAGTGAAGCTCTGCAGTCACTGCAGAAGGACATGCAGAAGCTGACAGAACAGCAACAGCAGGTCATGAGCAACCAAAGACCAAAAAATACACTCAAGAACTCTCTAAAAGCAACAAATAGAAGTAACACCAAAACACCACCAAGAACCCCTCCACACACCCCAACAAAGACGCCACCGAGAACCCCGACCAAGACTCCAACAAGGAGCAGTAGTAAAGCCTGGGTGATTCCTGCTAGTCAAAGTACTTCCTCTGCCTCCTCTCCGTCAAGGCGGTCTCACATTCTTTCTACGTCCACCTCCCCAAAAACCGTCATCTCGTCCTCCTGTCCTGCTCCTCGCACAAAGATCCACACCTCCTCAACTCCCCGGAGCCCCAAACACCACCTGCACCCTCAACATCAGCCACACCCACGGCCTTCCGAACTCAAGTTCCCGCCGCTCAACCGTGTCCTGACACCAACCCAAAATGTGGACACCCTGCCTCACCTGCGGCGCGTGTCCCCCAGCAAGTGTCAGGTACAGACTTCCTCTACCTTCCGTATCGGTGGGCCTCAGACACCTCAGGAGTCTCCTCAGCCAACCCAACAGCCACAGCCTGATGAGAGCACCTCAGACACAGGTTCTAGTGAGACGCCCACACAGTTCAACCTGGAGCTGGAACAGGAGAATGTAGAGACTGTCAGTGGGCTGTCGGTCTTGATGCAGCCCAGGCAAGATCATCCGAGGGCAGCTGGCGACAGCAGCTCTGGTGCTCCCTCAGAGTGCTCGTTTGAGAGCGAAACTTTGTCCCTGTCTGCTGCTTATAGCACAGGAGGTGAAGGAGGAAGAGGTGGAGGTGTGGGTGCAGGAAATCACTGCAGTCTTATTGAGGTCTCGCTGTCATTGCTTGGAGGGGCAGAGAGGGGCAGCGATGAACGAACCGATGAAGGGCAGGAGTTTTCATCTGATTCTATGAGTGACCACACAGAATCTGCAGCAGAACCGGCTAGAACACCCCCTGCAGAACTATTACATACTATGAAGCAGCTGGATCTAGCTGTGGAAGGCACGGATTTGCCAGAGCAGCCAAATGTATCTAAAGACGAAAAGACTAAAACCTTGGAACCAAGTGGAGAACAGAATGAGCTGGAAACAAGAGGAGGAGTAGGATTTTTCTTCAAGGTGAGGAGCACAGAGAGGAGTTTTTTAATGCATGCAAATAGATACTGTCAGAATTGATAGGTGTTCTGTATGATCTATTGGGTGTGTGGGTTGTAGGAGGAGGTGCATAGTGAAGGGGAGATGGCCCAACGTAGAGCTCTTCTGCTGGAAAGACAGCAGAAGAGAACAGAGGAGTTGAAGAAGAGGAAACAGTGGCATGAGCAAGAGAGAGACAACAGGTGATGTTTGCATTTACGAGTAAACACTTAAAGTATTGTCTTCCTTCCTTCAGTTTGCATCAACATAAACTAATTTAAACTCCTGTAAAATTATCCAAATTCCTTCTGATTTCAGGCCAGGATCCACAGACAAGAGAGGGGCCTCTCCCTCCAACACCGCCTCCCCTTCCCCCACTCCTCCTGCTACTCCAGTTCGTCGTGGAGATTTCACGCGAGGGGAGTACGCACGCCGCCAACAGCTCAGGGTCATGGAGGACTTAGACAAAGTGTTGAAGCAGAAATCATCTGCAAAGAAAGCACGATCTCGGCCACGCAGCATGACCAGGGAGGGAACACAGCTGTCTCTGAGCCCGGCCAAGGGAACGACTGGTAAAGTCAAAATGAGGAAAAAATATTCACAAAATAAATGTGCCAGGCAGAATGATTGACTAAACATTTTTAATCTCTTTATCGTTCCCTAGGAACCAAGTTGACCAAAGTCTACTCTCATTCTTCGCTCAACCTTGCTGCCACGAATGAGCCAACTAACAATGGTAGTGATCCCACTAAGAAGCTTCTCAGGTACACTGTAGCTTAAGTCATTTACTTAACTTTATTCTCTGTGAGTTTTAGCCACAATGATAATTACTTGAGATGGTAGTGCTAATGCTCTTTTTTTCCAGCAGCCATCCTGATTCGCCTTTAGGATGCGTGACAACAAGTAGACTGGCCAATCAGAATGGAGATAAGGACTGGGAGAGTGGCCCCGCTGGAACACCACCTGCTCCAGAATACACAGGTACAGTTGGTAACAGCCCAATATATCTTTAATATGTGAATATGCATTGCCAAAATGTTTACAACTCTGCACATTGGTTTGCATGAAGGAAATGTTCCTATGTTTGTATTTGTAGGTCCAAAGCTCTTCAAAGAACCCAGCTTCAAGTCCAATAAATTTATTATTCACAACGCTCTCTCTCGCTGTTGCCTGGCTGGAAAGGTCAACGAGGCACAGAAAAACAAGATAGTTGAGGTGGATAGTCTGTAGTAACCTTTTTATTCAAATTTAAATTTGCGCTATGGCTTCTGCACTAAACACGGGTATTTGCATTTTTCTTTCTTTCTGTCACTGTCACCTCAGGAGATGGAGAAGAGTCCTGCCAACCACTTCCTCATCCTGTTCCGCGATTCCA
This sequence comes from Microctenopoma stevenorrisi, assembly GCA_032270685.1. NCBI lineage: Eukaryota > Metazoa > Chordata > Actinopteri > Anabantiformes > Anabantidae > Microctenopoma > Microctenopoma stevenorrisi. Next base: position 3,235,192 of record JAUMTR010000001.1, read on the forward strand.
GCTGCCAGTTCAGGGGCGTTTACACCATGAACCCTGACTCCCAGGAGCTCGTGCGACTGGTTGGCGTAGGCCCACGGACAATTATCTCCACCCAGGTGGAGTCTATCTACAAATATAGCTCAGACAGGAAACAGTTCAGTGCCATCCCCTCCAAAACCATGGGCATGAGCGTGGACGCCTTCACCATACCTGGCCATCTTTGGCAAGGAGGGGGAGGCGGAGGAGCCAGTGGAGGAAGCAGGCGAGCAAGCATAACAAAGAAAGTGGATATTTCCAAGTAAAGACCATCACATCACATTTACACACGATAGAAGACAACGCTATAATCCCGCTGTAATTATAGTGAAATGAAAATACGTTATTTACATGCACACGTGTGAAGTTTTAGGCATGTGTGTGCATCCAGACACCTTTACCGGTCATTATTGTGGATTTTTTACCTGAAATACAAAATATAAATGTATTTAAACTACTCCCCCTTTATGTGCATGAAACAATGAAGAGCACAACATTATTGTGCTGCACAGAAAACAAAGAGACACACTGTAAAATGTTGCACAAAGAAGAATTACTTTTTAAAAGTCTTATACTTTCATTGTCTGAAGTACAGACTGAAAAATACATATTTCTTTCAGAAGAAAATTTGTTTATAAAACTTTTAGTTTGAAAAACACAGACTTTCATCAGGCGTACAGTTACTGTCTGATCTCTCCCAAGGTCCAGTGACGGATGTCCTGAGGTAGAATGCCAGTTCTTCTTTTTTTACATTAAGCCAAAAATGAAAATGCCTTCTCACACCAGAGCGACAGGCAGGATTTTCATTTTGGATGACAGTTGAATTTAATTGTACCAACAGCTACAGACTGTTCAGAGAAGTCCGGATCGCCATACCCGCATGATGCAGCGGCGAGCTTTGTGTTTGCTGAACGAGTCAAACATCTGTAAACGTGTCTGTGGTTTTCAGAGATGAGATGACCACAGCATGAATGAAAGTTACTGTGTGTTATAATATGAATATCGACATGCTCTATGAAAACACTTTTCAAAAAAATATCAGTGAAAATGTGGTTTTATTTAAACTATGTTACAGTGAGATTCAAACAAGTGTTGTACACTGAATTAAGAGCATACTGAGGATGACGCGTCTTACCAAATTTAGCATCCTCTAGCAGAGCAACTATAAAATCACCCTGTGGTAACGTTAAGTGCAACATGTTTTTGGGGGGAAGGGAGAGAGAGAGGGTGATGAGTGGGTAAGAAATGAAAAGGGGATTTAATAAGGAATTTATAAGGATTCGGATTTGATAAGCGAATTCAGAACCAGAATCTGGTTTGATGTGTGCTATCAGACCCCATCCCTAATGTTGGTAGAGTAACTGGTGTCTTTCAGACCAGCACTCACATATGAGATAACAGACTGGATTAAAGGCCACTAATCAAGATGTCTCTGACTGTTGTTTAGTTCTTTCTAATCAGTCCGCATGGTTTGGTATTGTTAGGGATAGAAACAGCATCGGGACCTCTCTGAGATTTCACATGTTGACGTTCTTTGAGATGTCAGTGGGTAGTGATCCATCATTTTGCAGATGCAATTAAGGTGGTGAACAATATTCATTTTGAGTTTGGTGCAACAAGCAGGTAAGGGTGAGAAAGCGCTGCCACGGCTTTGTCCCATCTACCAACACCAGATAACGCCAAATCGAGGACTTTTAAATCTGTAACACATTCAGCAGATTCAGACTAAGAACTACATTTTAAATCCAAAGTGACAAGCAATACGAGTCCAGCAACAGTGAGTTTTTTATTACACCTTCCTCAGAACACACAGTATGTAGCTAAGAGACACATAAATAGAGAATGTGATTTCTTAACAGATATAACTCTTATTGCATTGTATTGATCAGCTGTAATTCTTTGGGGTCTTTAGGTCAGCCTTAGCACAATAAGTGGGTACAAATCGAACATCACACCAATCAAATTTGACTCTTATTACAAAAGAATGGGGAAAACAAATACTGAGACAAAGGTATGACTGAAAGTGAAATTCTAAGAAAGTTGTATGAACTATAGTATTATACAGAATCATTATTACGTAGGTTTAAGGCTGCACCAGAGATCCCACTGAATGAATCTGCTGTCACTCACAGTCCCGGCTTACATTTATTTATCATTTTCACAGATTTCCACTGAAGTCCAACAGGCTGCTATGCTAGTTTTGCGGGGTTAAATTGACATTTACAGGCATGTCTCTCTCTCTTTAGCTTCAGCAGGTCAACACAATAACACTGAACTCTAACTAATACATAGATCCTACTTAAGTATGTGATGCAGCTGTGTGATAACCTCAGAGTGACGAAAGGTACAAACATGTCTGCTGATACAGGAAGCCGTGGGTGCAAAGCTGTGATAGAACATATAATTAAATACTAACTGCCATAAGAATGAGTTGGTGTAATACACGGGGTGGAAGATAACAGCATGGCCATTTATCTCACACACACCCCCACTCAGCCCTCTGCTACACCTCCACAGTTTCTTTTCTACGCAGATTCCGTGTTACATCTGGAAGCATTGCTGCGTGGAGCAAACGTGAAGGTTGTTAGTGAGTGTCATCTGGCTTTACCACAGGGTTAATGTGAGCCTGTGTGTCCACAGAGCTGTGCGCTGTGCTGTTCCACAGAGTAGCTTCAGATTGGGGCTCCAGGGATGGACCCACCAAGACGGGATCAGAGGAGTTGGTTGTTGGGTCCGGCTGGACATGGCCGGTGGTGGTGGGTTGGCTGAACGTGGCTTCAGCAGGTATGTGGGATGAAGTACTAAGCGGTGCGTTTGATGCGGGAAGAGCAAAGGTGTTGGAGGGCGTCTGTGAAGAGGAGTTGACTGTTGTATACGAGGACAGGTTGGAGGGGGCGATTGAGGGCGAATCAGAGAGGGTGTGTGGGGGAGGGTCAGACGGAGAGTTGGTCCCAATCTGCATGAGTGTGTGTGCAGGGGTCGGCTCCTGTGGATCTGCACAAAGTGGCTCCCCCTCGGCAACATACCACACCTCATTGTGCCTGTTAAACAGCTTTAAAGGACTACACACACACACACACGCACACACACACACACACACAAACGCGCGCGAAAGGAATAAAGACCACAACAGAAGTGAGTGATCAGTGAAATGTGTGTGGCCCACAAAATCTTACAGGAAAGTCTAATTCTTAAATTCTTTATAAGGATATATGTGTCATGATACATGAAGTGACTGTCATAAGACTGTGAGTCTAAATTTAAAAAAATTCTGAAACTTGGTTATATTAAGAAAGTTCTCTTTCCCTGGGATGAAAGGAAATTGGAGCGAAGTGTGATGTGAATTTTCTCAGTAGAGAAGTTAAACAAATTAGCTCGCTGAGAATCTGTGGGGTAGAGCTGCATTCCTGAAAGTTAAGATAAACTGGAGGTAAAGGAAAGAAAACGTTTCTCAGACATGCTTTTGATGCACTGGTTACTACCTGTCGTAGCCAACTGCATAGTGGTAACTGTGGTTGTATGAGGCTCGAACCCGCTCCAGTTCTTTAGTCAGCAGGTGGGCATGAAGTCTGGAGGTAACTGACAGCATCCAGCCTCCGTAACTCCTCACGTACATATTCACCTCCGGCATCTCAGTAAAATACAGCTGAGACAGAGACACACGTGCAGGCAGCGTGAGCATGACTGTAAGAAACAGTGCTCTCTGTAGACCATCAAGATAACGTTACACACACATGGCCCGGCTCACCTTGGTGTTGGTGGGTGCCGGGGGTTTGCCCTGATAAGCTGCTGGCAGCGGGAAGTTCAGCGTGTAGATAGCTGGCTCCCACATTGTTGTCTCCTCTGGGATCTTCACCAGGACAGGGGCGGTCATCTCCATCTGTACAGCTGCACACACACAGATGTAAATAAATATAACAAACAGACTCTGTCGAGGGTGATTTTCCCCCAGTCTGTCTTCTCCTGACCTCCTTCGTTGGCGCCGTTGATGTACTGGAAAAGTCTTCTGAAGGCCAGGGCTGCACCTACTCCCATGAAATAGGCTTCTGCATCAGTTGACACCCAGCGAGTGGGGCTGTAGTGTCGAACCTGAGCGCACACACACACAGAACAACGCTGGGTGAGAAGAAACAGCTTTGTGGCCATATGATCTAAATGCTGCAGTTCACTCACCTCGTATTCATCTGTTTTGCAGACTAGCTCATACTCCAGACACTCCTTTGACTCTGTGCAGAAGCTGGTGTTGCCACTCAGTCTGCATCATTTAAAGGCAGCTGAATTAGTTTCAATTTAAAGCTCCTTTATTTCCCTTATACCAGTTCATCGTGCAGACTTACCCCACGCTTCCCTCGGCGGAAGCCGCGAGGGCCAGAAGTGCAAAGGCTGAGACGAAAACCCTGAGAAATGGAAGGAGAAAACAAAAACACACCAGGAACAAATGAGGGTAAATATCATTTCATACCGAGAGCGAATGTGTTGTTGTCACCAGAGAACAACAAGAACACAACACAAACACAACGACCTGTGAATGTTAAAAACGCTTTGTGCCAGTCAGCGCGTCAGTGTGGTGCATTGTGGCGTTTGCGCTGCAGAGATGAAACGGGACACTGCTCCTAAAGAGAGAGAGGGGGGGGCTCTGTTGCATCATCTGGCTCTGCGTTTTCCAAAAAGCAAAGGCGTTCGAGGTCATCGTTCAGAAAGCGTGATCACAGCTGCAACGAGCGTAACTTAACCAAACAGTCTCTGGGGGAAATCTACATATGGAAATATCCCAATATTCCCGAAATACAATTTGTTTTTATGTTTTAGCACAAATGCTGCAGCAGCCTGTTCAAATGTGAAATAAACATGTTAAGATTTCAGCAATGACGCAACTTTACCCCCAAGAAAAGTCGCGACCAGTCGTCATCTACGATCAATAATCCTCATAATCCAGATGTTTATGTTGTGAGTCCAACATGCAGGAACGGCTACTCACATTGTCCCGGGCCCGTGCGTGTCCTTTCTACCTGCCAGGGGAGCGCAGGGAGGAGTAGTGACAGTCTCTGCAGTCTGCTGCACTCTGACGGGCGCCGGTGGACGTACTGCAGTGAGGAGCAGCATCCGCCTGCAGCACACGGGAGGGTGGGGAGTGGAGGGAGGGGCCGAGCTGGGAGCAGGCTGCAAACTACCGGACCGACACAGGTGCCGTGCCAAAAGTCGACCGACTACCAAAAAGTGATCGTTGTCCGCGGGAGCGCCCACAGCCTGTTAAAGACGCATCGCGCAGTTTACCGAGAACTACAGCTGCTTCTTTCAGTCTCAGACAATCTTAAAGTGGAAAAACTAACCACTGCACGTATCCCCGAGTTTATATACCTTCATGCCTGCGTGAAATTAGCTGTTTAACTAACTATGCAGTCAAGAAATCCGAAATACTCAATATATATACTATATTCCCGTTTGTAAAGCTTCCTACGTCTACCTGTGTTTCACTACACGAATGATGACCACGACATATATTAATAAAGGAAAATATTCTAAGATTTATATCTAAGATTTGCATGTCACACATTACCCCAGAAAAGAGAAAAGAGTAGAAAATTAATCTAAGTATGTGGAGAAATGTAAATATAGTTTTTATAATTCTTGAGTGTTCATTCTGTGTGTCTAAATCGTTCTTGGATTGATTCTTTTTTTTAAACACAGTGTTGCAAAGTTAGTTTTTATAAGAGTTACATTTATATTCCCTCCTTGATGTGCTGATGGTGTCTCTATGAAAACCTAAACGCAGGTCTCTAAATGCTGCGTTGAACATGTGTTACCTGAGACCTGAAGGACACATGCTGTTGCTGAAATATTAGCTTATAGAATAATGTCTGCAGAGTGTAACCTTCTGGTATTTTTGCTTGTTAAATGTCTTATTCATTAAGTGTAGTGTTTTGTAATATCTTTATCTGTCTATCTATAATATTTTTACAATATCTATTAAACATACTAGATCCCAGTAGTGTGGTCCCTTGCTTCCCGCACACAGATCTGTTTCTGGTGAAGACAGGAGAACAGAAATCATGGTCACTCTGAAATGAATCTAAACTACTGATGATGCGCAGGGTGTCAAGTGTCTTATAATGTAGACATGAAGTGACAACTGGTGACTGCTGCTCCAATACTGAGATTAGACCTTTAACATAGTCAGCGCGGTGCCTATTGCATCATATGTGGATATTATTGGTTATTAAAGTGGCGACTGTTCGATCTAGAAAAATAAAAACACAGAGGAAAATCTGATTCCCATCCTGTGTCTGAATATCCCGTGGATCTTCACTCTGGCTTCTGACTTCTCATCTCCTTCAGGAAACCACTAAGCAAATCTATTCTTGTCTTTTCATGCAGATGTTTATATTTCACAATATTATAATGACTTATAACAAGAGAGAAAGACCAGACAGTGTGTGTGTGAGAGTGTGTGAGAGTGTTATCTTCACTTCTAGTGGTGTCTAGAGACGTCCGTCTCCGTCGCTTCCACAACAACAAACCTAAAGCTCGTATGAGAACTCTAAAGATGAGTATAGCCATTGTGACATTCATCATCTGCTGGACCCCACACTACCTTTTAGGCCTGCGGAGCCGGTCTCACATTCACTGACTCATATGTTGTTTATTTTTGGCCTCGACCCCATCACTTATGGTCTGTTTTACATTCATCTTCACCAGGGTTTAAAGAGGTTCTTTGGAGGGTCAAGCACACAGAGTGAATTAGAAAACAAGCAGAGGAAACGGAAATGCTGTAGGTGACGTCAGACGCCGGAGATTTGGCGGAAGATCTGAATGTTCAACTGAACGACAAATTGAA
>JAUMTR010000001.1:3242141-3253219 GCA_032270685.1 Microctenopoma stevenorrisi
TGATTTGAGTTGGTCACTCTAAATTTCCATATCAATCATTTCCATAACTTAATACTCCCATCTCATCGTTTTGATTTCCTTCTAGGTGGCTGATCGAGGGCAGGAAGACCTCAAAGGACCTCAGCGGATGGAGGACAGAAGTAAACCGCGAAGGACCCTTGCGAACCTCAGTCGCCCACCTGGAACGAACTGCACAGGACCATAGAGGAATGTTCTGCACTAGCGCACAGCTGCAAACATCTCGGACCGGCACACTGCATCACTACACTACACCCACCGAGTCACTTTACTGCATATTGTTGCATTCCACTTGCTGCATTCTTTCTTCTAGACATCTTTGTTACCTAAACATTCTATTGTTCTTCTGTTTTGACTTGTTTCTAAATTTAGGGTGTTCTTTATTGTGTTCTTAATTTATTGTGTTCCTCTTCTTTCTTTATATTTCTTCGAGGTCGCTGTCAGTCGCACAAGCATTTCACTGCATATTGTACTGTGTATGATTGTGCAGGTGACAAATAAAATCTGAATCTGAATCTGAATCAACTGACTGAGAAACTGGCTCTGCTGGGTTTCAACACCTCACTGTGCAATTGGATTCTGGACTTTCTCACAGGTAGACCACAGTTAGTTAGAATTAGTAACCAGACATTAACCATGACAACACTAAATACAGGAGCCCCCCAAGGCTGTGTGCTCAGTCCCCTTCTCTTCACCCTGCTGACCCATGACTGTGAACCAAGGCACAACTCCAACCAGTTCATCAAATTTGCAGATGACACAACAGTAGTTGGACTTATCAGCAATGATGATGAAAGGTGCTACAGGGATGAGGTCAACCAGCTGGCCAGGTGGTGCAGAGATAACAATCTCTCTCTTAATGTTAAAAAAAAGGAGATTGTTATTGACTTCCGGAGAGTACAGCTGCAGCACCGCCCACTGTCCATCAACGGCACTGCAGTAGAACGTGTAAGCAGCACCAAATTACTGGGGGTGCACATAACAGAGGACCTTTCCTGGACAAAAAACGCAACATCACTGACCATCGAGAGCATCCTCACCAGCTGCATCACTGTCTGGTTCGGAGGCTGCACCACCTCAAGCTGCAAGTCACTGCAGCGCATAGTAAAAGCCGCAGGGAGGATAATTGGTGCCTCGCTTCACTCCCTACTAGACATCTACAACTCCCCCCTAGCCCGCAAATATAACAATATTGCTAAGGCCCCACCCACCCCCTGCACGACCTCTTCAGTCTCCTGAGTAAGAGACTGAGCAACAGCTCTTTCCATCAGGCTGTCAGGAGACTGAACTCTCCCACTCTTCCTGCTCTTCCAGTGCCTCTACCTCATTGAGACCAAAAACTCAGAGACTTCTCAAATCACTCATAGCTGTTTTACTACACAATACAACAACTGGCGCATGTCACTACTCACCACCTGTTCATATTGTTACATTACACTGTTGTATTCCGTTATTTCTTTTTTTTACTCTATTCATTTCTATTTTATCTATTTAATTTAATTAAATTTTATTGTTTTATTGAAAGCACCGGGATGAGAGAGAGATGGCATTTCAATCCTCTGTATGTCTTGCACCTACGGCAAAATTGACAATAAAGTTGACTTTGACTTTGACACTAGTGCAATAAAAATAACCAGAGGCAGAAAAAGCCTTTCAGGAAAAAGATATCGGCTCTAATCACTATTTGGAAATGAGAAAACTGTTGTGGTCATCATTCGTGTAGTGAAACAGAGGTAGATGTAGGAAGCTTTACAATCATGAATATATAATGAGTATTTCGAATTTGAACAGAGTTCTGCTTCTTGACTGCATAGTTAGTTAAACAGCAAATTTCACGCAGACATACCTTCAGACTAAAAAAGCAGCTGTAGTTCTCGGTAAACTGCGCGATGCGTCTTTAACAGGCTGTGCGTGCTCCCGCGGACAACGACCACTTTGTGGCAGTCAGTCGAACTTTACCGCGACACCTGCTCTGTTACCACTGAGAGTTCACCTCTAACGCTGCAGCAGCGAGAGGGAAGTGGCTGAAGAACGTGTCCTGCTCCGAGCGGAATATTCTATCATCTGCAGCATGTGAACACGCACAGCTGCTAATCTGCAGAGTTAAATGAGGATTATTTGCATTGTTTTAGGCCATATCCAGATATAAGCTGTTTATTGAAATAGAAGAATTGTGTTGCAGACAATCGACTGATTAATTCATCAATGACTATAACAAATCACAGTGAACATGATAGCAAAGAAAAGGCTCTGACAAATATATATATATATATATATATATGTTAGGGCAGATTTATCAGGCCCCCGGTGAAGTCACACAAAACCCTTAACAAAAACTGGTGATACTTTTATTGCTTCCAAAAGAACAAAGACAAAATCTCCACAAAGTTTTATTTCAATATTTTATTTCTGTGCTGAATTGTAAAAAGAAGAATGATCAGCCCTCCTGTGCTTTCTTTACTCCCAAGACAAATCTGACATGTCACCTGTATCATACATCATATGGAGCTCTGAGTAAAAAGGCTGCTGGTACTGAAGCAACGTCATCATTTCAAAAAAAAAAAAAGAAATTAGTCTGGACTCTGGAACAGCTTTACGATGCATCACTGCAAAGCACCAGGAGACAAATTCTGTTGCAAACAAACCTGGGCATGGTCATAAGCACGGGCTTTCAGATCTTTAGAGAGAAAAATAACCAGAGAGGTCAACACGGTTCCCCAGGTCTCTTCTGGCCTCGAAGTGTCAAGGAGGACAGTTGAGAGACCTTTTCATCATGGAGGACTAGGTAACTGTCCAAGAAAAACTCCATTGCTCCAATGACACATCAATACGTGGCTGAAGTTTGAGACATGATGTTGAGTTTTGGAATGAAACTAAACTTGAGCTCATTGGACACAGGGACGTTGATTTTGTTTGGAGAAGGAAGGGAGACAAGAGAAATAAGCCTAATATTGAAATTTGTTTTATCAACCAGCAGGTCAAAGTTTAACACACTAGTCACCTGGAATCTCATTAGTTTCTTCAACATGCAACACTCATAACCTTCCCTGGATAACTACTGGAAAAAACAGCGCATCTGTGGTCATCTATAGGAGTTCTGTCGAGTGTGAGGATGTAAATGATAATCCATGTTTGAGATTGGTTATGTGGAAAGACTCTTGTGGAAATGCAATATTAAATCCCTGTAAATTTAAACTTAAAAAGAACAAAACTGTATTAAGAGAAAAGCTTCTTCTGACACATTTCCAGAACACGAGCTTTATTGTGACAGTTCGCACAGACACCAAACAGCCGCCATTAACAAGCACAAAACCTCCACTCATTTGCTGACCATTAGCTGTTCCCCCTGCAGGTACCTGACACAGAGTCTATAAACACTGTGCAGCTGTCACCTCTGTACAGGAGCGTCTAAAGTTAAATATTGATAACCGTTCACCTATTTACACCGTCTGAATCACTATAAAGTCTGCAGTTCCTATTAAACTGATCTGCGCCCACCCCCCCTCCTTTTTATTTATTTTTTGCATCATCACTGATCTTCTATAAATTATTTACAAATGGCCATCTACCCTGTCCGGCTGCACGTATTTCTGAATTTCCACAAACCGTTTAATTATCACTAATAAATAAAATAAGCTTCACATCAACAGCAGGAAGGTAAAAACAAAAGCAGGTGAGTTCAAAACTAATCAGTTAGGTCACTTGATCAGCACAGCTCAGCCAAATGGCAAAAAATAAAACGAGAGGCAGGGCTACTGCTCTGGTTGTTTGAGCTGTAAAAAAAACAAAAACACAATAAGGAGGTCCACATCTTACCATCTGGGCTGAGTCGGCCTCAACTAGTAATGCACTAAATTACAGCAGACAGAGGAGGAACTCTTACCCCTCCAAAATAAATAATGTTGAAATGTATAAGGATCTGTATATTTCAGTATACTACTCCAATATATATCACATACTGTACTGTGTGGTGAGAATATGTATATTTACTGTTCAGGTTTTTCTGAAAGACAAGCATGTTAAGACTGTTGCCTAAATTTTCAACGTATTTTGAGATTTTTCCTGAGTGTGGCCTATTGTCTCGAAAGCATGAGGAAGAAAACAAATATCTGCCTTCAAACCTTGTGTAGTCTAACATTTACACACACGCGCAGAAGTACCAGTTTAAATAGCCACTATAAACACGCTCCTTCACTAAAATGGTAATTATCTTTGGAGAGAGACGAGACAGAGAAAAATGACAACTATGAAGAACGTCAGAGCTCCTTTTCACATCTCCATGTAGCAGATGCGGAGGACCTTTCAGAGAGTCTGGGTGGAGTGCCTTGGGTGGAGAAAATGGTGAGTGTCCAAAAAAGTTAGTCTATTTTTTCTTTTTTGCATAGCCAGACAGTGGGTACAGCCACTGCAACCACATAAGGAGTTTTTAAAAGGAAAGCTTTCACTGGGGGTGGGGAGTCTTGGTCCATGTGTACCCCGTTTATGCCAGCTGGCCTGGGGAGGTTTGGTGGGTCCCTTCTGACGATGCAGCTCCACACTCACAAAGTGGAGTCTTTCTGGTGCTCGCGTCCGTTAGCTGTCTTCTTTACTTTGGAGATACCCTCCAGTGCACCAGACTCAGTCACTCTGAACATAGACAGAAACACATAGAAGGATTTTACTTAAAGAAAAATCCTGTATTTTTTTTTTTCACTAGTCAGTGTGACAGGATAAAATAAACCCAACCATATAATTTGAAATCCTAATCATGAAGTGCGATTCCAAAGGCTGAAATAATTACAGATCATAACAAAGCACAGTAACGAACACAGCAACGTGTATAGGTCTAGGTTGGGCTCTGAGTGCCAAAATGCAAGCGACTCAAAATAAAAGCTGCAAATGCTGAAATGAGTGTAAATCAGGCTGCAGTTCAAAAAGCTAATTGGAAAAGACATGTGAATACTTACACTTCATCCATCTCCACATCCTCCTCGTCCTGGGGAAGCTGAAGGTAGGGGTTATTGGAGGCTGGCCGGAACTTGTATCCCGTCATCACAAAGAAGATCAGAGTAGACACCTCCACTAGAAACTGAGGTAACACGACAGAGAGCGAGTGTAAAAATATTAAGATGTGCACCACCGACACCGCACGCACCGTCCAATGCTGTCACCAGTAACAGTGACAAATACACAGTTGGCTTGTAGCTCAAAGTGTGTAAGCCAAGCTTTGAGGGCACAGACAAAGTTCTTGTTTAAAGTCCAATTTTTTATCCACGTGTTGTTGTCTTACCTCGTAGCACCACTGCCACTGGAAAGGCAAGGTAAACTTGAGCAAAAAGGCTATGATCCTCGTGAAGTAGATGTAGCACACAATCTACAAAAACACACATAAGTAGTAACAGACAATAAAACACTATATTATTAAATGTTTATAATCTGAGGCGATTAAACCAGAAACATGACAATTTCACCAGCAATCAAACATAAGGGTGAATGAAGAGCTGCAGCTGCTGAGAAGAAAGAAATTAAGTAAACCCTCCTTACCATCACATAATAATGCCGGAACAGCTTGAGCTTCTCTAAATTCATGGCAGCTGAAAAGACATATGACAACACGTCAGTAAATACACTACACACTACCACTGATGAAGCATTCTGATCAGGATTCCCACCTTTGCCATCAGAGCTCGATGCCTCTTGAAGGTGACGCATAGACCTACAGAGACGACAACAACAATTAATACAGTGTATGTACACACAAACTAGAAATCCTTTTTATAACTGAAATGTAACAGACTCTAGACGTCCCACACTGACCAGACAACAGGGAAAAGGATGGCTCCGCAGCAGATCAGGTCGACCAGAAAGAGGATCTCCTTCCACAGATAGTATTCACTTGATCCTTCCTCTGTAGACTCGATAATGATGAAGGCGACATTGGCGAGGACCTGGAGAATGAAGAGACATGAATGATGATAAAATAGGTTCACAGAGTTTAAAACAATGAGACACAACTACAGTTTGTTTTGCGCGCACACCTGCAGAGGTATGACGATCACGAAGATCTTCTTTTCTTTGTCAGACAGGATGTACTTCACAAAAGCCCAGCCGGTGCCAATCAGCGCCAGTGTGATGAACAGGAGAGCCCCCTTCAGCCTGGAACGCACGTCATTACAAACTCAACAACTAAACACAAACAGAGTAGACCTCATAACCTGGCGTGACTGCACTTACAAGTGTGTGATATAATACATGACAGCCCAGCCTTCAATGGGATGACCCAGAATGTTGATGTAGTAATAGTTGATCTGAGAGAGCAAAGCGAGTTTTTGTCAAAAGCACAAAATAAGTAGAATGAATGAATAAAAACAGGACATAATGAAGAAGAATCACTCTGCCGTGGAGCCGTGGTGCACTTACACTATGAAAAACCAACGACGTGGACTTGGTGAAGGCCAGTGCTGCCATCAGCCAGTGGATTTTAAACACGCTGTACCTGCAAACAAGCACACAGGGAAATAAGTCTTCTAAACGCAGGAGTGAAGAGTGAGGACAGCGCCGCAGGCAGCTGCCCTAGTCCATCACTCTCTAGGACATTTTCCTGTTTGTCTTGTTTTTTCTACGTTGTGTTTTTGTATACTCTAATCCAATTACATATAGCAGAGCAGACCTGCTTAATACTGGACAATCGTGATGCGTCTTGTCTTTCGGTCTGTCTATAAGCGTTTCTTTGTCGTTATTGTCAATGTCTGTACTGTGCTAGAACAGCCAAAAAGACCAGAAGCAAATTCCTTGTGCTAGTGTGCTTGGTGATTAAAGCTGATCTAAACCACACTACACTTTTTATATGATCCTGAGTTTTGTTTTTTGTATTGAGAAAACGTACTGGGAGGGCAGGAGAGAGAGTATGATACTACGGCCCACAATATGCTCAACCACCCAAGTACAGCCTGACACAGCTTTTACCATCACTGTAGCCCATCAATAAAATGTGATACGTAGCAGAAAAAGGCTCAAAAACATGACATGCATTATATGCAAACAGTCAGTGATTCTACATCTTTAAAGAAGGAAGCTGCCACATTTCGTTATTCATGTGTACCTGTGCTTCATGAGTGTGTACACCCAGACCATGGCAGCAACGAAGAAGACTGCAGCCATACAAATGTACATGCGGGACAGAGGAATTTCTGCTGCAGACAGGTAACTGCCTGGATTCTTCTCTGTTAGGTCCACCTGAGGAGAACACACCAAGCTTAAAACGCAAACACATCTGAGCATGGATGCACCACTGTACACACACACTCAACTTACTGTGAAGGAGTAAGTCAGTTTTTCTAAAGTAGTCTTCGTATTATGACAGTAGTAGAACTTGAGGCTGTACAGACCCTCGGCCAGCGAGCCAATGACCATTTTGAACTGTGGAGGATAGACGGAGACGGTCACAACTAAACCCAATACTACTTCACATAACACACAGTGGTTAGGAAAGCTTAACTTACACTGAAGTTGTAGGAACCATTTATTTTGTCCAAAGCTAACACCAGATTCTTGGTCTCCCCCAGCTAAAAGAAAACCCAAAAAGATATTGATTGCATGAACAGATGACACAGATAGAAACTGATGCAGAAACGCTTCTTACGTTAAATTGATCCTCCCCTTTAGACTGATCTGTCTTCTGATCCACGGGTTCAACATCCTTCTTTGTCTGATTCAAATCATCTTGTGGTATTTCCTTTGCATCTGATGGTTTAGCCCCATCCTTTGAAGCCTCCCTGGCTTTCCTTTGACCTACAGGATATAAATACAGGTACAAACATAACATCACTCACAGTATAGGTGGTTTATTATCATTTATACATTAAATATGGTGCCTACATAACTGCAGAGACAAAAAAAGTGTTAGTCTGTAATTGTTGCAAGCACTGACCTTTAGGTGCTAATTTTGCCATCAAGATGTTGTCCTGACTGCCCATAGCTGTCATAGTGACCCTATTAAAACAGCACATATATGATACAGTCTTCAAATTGATAACTGATACACACTTTGTAAGCTGGTGGTGAACCACACACACCTGAGTGTCTTTATATCAATGAGAAAAAGAATAAGAGGTTCGTCACTGGTTGCCTTTTTGAGCGGGCATTGTTCTGTCTCGTCTGTCTGGAGTCAAAGCATAACACAGTCAATCACATTTGGACAGCCCGCCACACTAGACCTACAATGCAATGTTTCAGAATATGTGTCATATTCTATAATATTTACGTTTTCATGTACTCACTGTGTAAGGTAAGAGGCCATTCACATGTGATCTGGAGAGGCTGAAACCAACCTGAGGGGAGAGTTATAAATATGCTCAGTCACCGAGTCAAAAGATTTCCACTACTTTCCTCAGTCTTGAGTTCACATCTTTTACTGTGGTTTAGAGTTCCAGTTATTTCAGTGCCTGCTGAGATCCTGTAGCCCTATGTTTGACATTAGGGATGCTAATAAAAATATAAACTTTCCAAGCGTATTGTGATTTCCACTGTTTTCTACCTACTTTTAATGGCCTAAATACAACAAAGAGAGAACACGCAAGATTAAGTCAGGCACAAGAAGTACAATTCTGTGACCAGAATGAACAATCACATTTTGACTGTCTTCCATAAACCAAAGTCACACTCAAAAACTGAGCTTTGCACATGAGCAGTGAACATACCAAAACAGCCGACTTCATGGACACAAGGTAAATAATTATAGCTGTGTGTCCAAACAAGGAACACAGAAGGTGGAAGGAGATAACTACACTATATACAAACCTGTCCTGTGACTGACTAGCAGTGTAGCAGAAGCAGCAGAACAAGGTTAGAGAATTCTCTTAAATTCAAGTAAACAAACCATATTCAACAAATAATTATTTTCATTATCGATAAAAATTATCATTATGATGAGATTTGTTGCTCAAAGTCACATCTTTTAAGTCTATCTTGGTCCAAAACCAAGATGAAGCAGCCACACGTTTCACAAACTCTTATTAAATGAATATATATATGACTTCTGCAATAAAACAGCACATTAAAAGCCTAAAACGGCACAAATATAAACGACATACTGTGATACAACTTTAAAGAGTTAAAAATATTAATGCAATTTATGTCTTCTGTTGACTAATAATTTCAATCCCATGTGTGTCCTACGCACTACACAGTAAAATTGTAATGCTTTGAGAAAGAACAGCAATGATAATGTTTGGCTTTGACTGATTTCTTCCTCTACAGCAGCCTCATATGTGCTGTTAGTAAATACAAAATGCAGTTTTAAAGTGATTTTTTCATTTATTAAGAGAGAAAAGCTGTCCAAACCTGCCTGGCTTCCTAAGTGTATGCACTTAATAATTTGGTCAATAAGTGTAAATGCATTTTGTTATTTACACTATTTTGAACATTTCTTACCGGTTTCTTGCTGTAGTCCACAGTCTCTGGGACGTACAGAGAAGACAGATTGACTTCAAGAATCCCATTAGCGTAGAAACCAAAGTTGTTGAGGTCGACAGCAAACCGAGTTTCATTCTGAAAGGAAGAACAAATAGTTCACATTTCCAAAAAAAATTTTTTTTAAATATTTGAATAAATTATTGTGTAATAGAAATAATTATACAATAATATAATTTTAGATTTTTTCTCCCTTTGATTTATATATAATTCTTCCCAAAACATAACATTGTGCATTGTTTCCAAAACAAATCAGGTTGTTTCCCCATCAAGTCCACAGAAATAGCAATTAGAGTGTAATTGTATAGTTTGCAAATAATATTTAAAAGATTGTATTTATCACACCTTGAATAATATAAGGATCAAAGTTTGAAAACGATATCTTAAATACAAGCTCAAAACATTAAGCTGCTGGGTTTAATGGACTTCTCTAGTCATGCATTGCATAACCTTCCTATGCTGCACGGCCATATAGTTGGAAAACAGGGACACATTTCACTGCAAGTTGTACGAGTATAACTGTGTACGTGACGAATAAAACCTCTTGAATCTAACTTACATGTGGGTAACATGTGAGTGTATATTCAGAATGATACGCGTGTTTGATTTTGTTGTTCTCAATTCATCACCAAACTTAAGTGAAGGCACGTAAGATGTGAGGGAAGTCGAGGCATTGGCATTATTCATTCCGGTGTTACAGCACTTTTCATACATACAGCCACATGCCGAATTTTATCTAATTAAATAATAACCCTAAACTGATTGGGCGCTATTTTATGCTAACTGAATATGGGGCTCTTGGATTGGAAAGTGGATTTTCCCCTTAGCTATAAGTTCAGAACAGCAGCAAATAAGATATAAGCTCGTTAGTAATTGTCCAACGATTTACGTTTTGAATTGTATTTTTTCTAACGATGGTTCACATTGACTCAACACGACACGTGATATTTGGGTGGCTATCTGCTACAAAAGCTAATTAAACCACACTAGCTAACTGTTAGCTAACAAATTGCTGTCCTGCAGCCAACGTAATACTGTTTACGTCGGTTGTAGGACGGCATCTCTGAGCTAGCATACCTCTAGTTTTCACAACATCGTCTTACCTTCAGGGTAAGCTCGTGTATTCTCGCTCTGCATCCAGCCAGTAGTAATACAAGTAAATATCCAGCCACAACACAGTCTCTGTGTGCCACAGCCATCACCAGGCACCAACTTGCTAACGGAAACTAACTGCTAATGTTAGCCGGTGAGAATCCTGCCAGATGGTTAAGATCGAGCTAGCCAGCACTCTCACCAGTAAACGAACAGAGTCACAGTAATGTTAATCTTTAGATTTCGGATGTTCTCTATAAACTGTTATCTAAAACTGACCATTTGTGTGTGGTTATTTTGTGCTTTCATCGCGCAAATCAACAGCTAGCTTGTGTCCAGGTCTCCCTTCCTGGTCCCGATCAAGCACTAAACATTGAAGCAGGATCGGACAACAACGTCAGCCGTTACGTCTGTTTCACTGCCACAGACTGCTCGGGTGACACCGGTGTCGTGCCATAAATCGATTGTCTGCCAAAAAGTGATTTCCGTCCGCGGGAGCGCGCGCAGCCTGTCTAAAG
>JAUMTR010000001.1:3260136-3271187 GCA_032270685.1 Microctenopoma stevenorrisi
ATACCTCATAGAGCTCGTTCATACGCAGATGGTCACAGAGCTGCTTCGAAACCACCTTTTCGAGGATTTTAGAAATATTCTAAAACCTCCTCCTCTAAGTCATCATCATCATTATACATCCTGTAGTGTGAGGAGGGGGTGTACATGTGTTCTGACATATGTTCTTCACGGAATAAAATGAGCCGAGGCCAGCGAATCACAGCTTAATAAATGATGTATCTTGTTTTTTTCTTTTGATAAAATACACCACACAAGGGTCAGTCGGGATTGGTCAGAACAGGAAATGACTAGTGAACTCTGTCCTCGTGTTTACATTTGCATAATAACCGCGGCCAAAACTTTCAGAAACAGATATATCACGTATTAAGCATTTGTACACATATAGTTTTATGAAACGAATCATCTTCCGTTTCCGTTACTTCTTATTCTTTGGATTAGAAGCACGTAACACCTATTACGCACAGTCTAAAGTTAAACCGATTACCACACGGGTCTGGAAACATCAGGCTTTTTAAACATGTCGGGAAGACCTTACACATAATACAGATGTGGAGAGCTGCACACACCTGGTCAAATAGTAACACAGCTGTGTTTGTGTGTGTGTGTGTGTGTGTGTGTGTGTGTCACTGTGCTACAAAGAGCTTTAGCAGCATTAACAAGTACGAAACGTCTGCTGCGGTTTTACTGACTTCATTTAAGGACTGTTAAACCAGCACAGCACCGATCAGCAGAAGCGAAGTGTCAAACCTAGCTTTAACAAAGACTCACCGTGTCGCGGCAGACAGATGTAGCACCGACAGACAACACAGCAAAGTGGCGCAAATGTTCCGTAAAACTTTACTTTCGATTTCCACTAGTCTAACACGTCTTCGCCAGGCGCACAGAAGTGAAAGAATCTGCAAGTGCCACAGACAGACATGGGGTCAGTGTCGCTCATTTAACATTCAAAATGAATGCTACACTTAACTATTCGTGTAATACTTTAATAAGTGATTCCCGAATAAACGATTTCTTTAAACAATACACATTTAGTAATGAGCAATATGATTCAGTCACATTTCCAGTGCAACAACTAGTGCTGTAGTTCTCAAGACCAGTTTTATGGGGTTTCGGTCTGGTCTCGACTCTATTTGGTCTCGGTCTTGTCTTGGTCTCGGACATAGCGGTCTCGATGAGAAAACAGTGCATCCTCACAGAACATTACGCGCCTCAATTTAAACGCAACCAGTCAGATGCGTCTATTTTAAAAACGTTACATTGTAACATTTTTTCAACGGACACTGCGCGTGACAGATCACACACTTATACATTCACATCGCATCATAGCGACGTCGGCAAAGAAATGTCCGAAAATGTCCGCGAAGTCGGCACTAAATAACTTTGGACTTAAGAAGCAGAGGAGTATATTTGCAAAACAGAACAGAACACAGAACAAGTAGCATTCTGCTGTATGAAAGGCTTTGTCAAACGGAGACTGCTGTAGACCATAAAAGGTTAGATAACTAAATACAAGATCGTTATAGCTTCGCATTTCTTGTCATTCAACTATGGGGAAAACTCCTAAATATGACAAAGAATTTCATGGTATTAGACGAAGAAAATTTATTTAAGAGTGTCAGTGAACATTTGAGAGCTGGTGCTTTCTGACAGACGTTAGCTAGCACACTAAAACCAATAGCATTTACTCAGCTATAACAGGGAGTCCGCAGGGTTTTTAAAGTATTAGGATGGAGTAAATCACATAAGAAAAAGTAAGGCCATTAAAAAGCATTAAAATATATTCATCGCCATGTCATGAGGAACTAAAGATTTTCGCGTAACTTTATTTAACCTGAGATTAGACTCGTTGTCTGTGATGCTAACGTCACACATCAAACTGCGCTGAAACACCGGCTGCTGCTGACGCTCAGAAAACCAAAGAAAGTCGGGCAGTTTCTAACTGGGGGAGCAGGTGCTGAGGGGAGAGACTGGTAGCATTACAAGTATGAACTGACAAAGGAAAGGAGACAGTGCAGGGGCTTAAATAGTGAGAGGACTGATAGGTAACTAGGCGCAGCTGGAAATAATGAGGGAGTGAGGGGGGAGAGAGAGGGCAGTGGTTAAAGTGAGGGAGGAACAAAGACAAAGGGACACATGAGAGCTGGAGGAGAGCATGACACTAACACTCTGATCGCCTGTGTGTGGCGCACACGTGTTACTCACAGCAGGACACTCAAGACACAGATCACAGTACTTCATAGACAATGTTGATGGTGACCGTAATAAGACAGAAATGACATAAGATAAGTGACATGAGGCTGTTTAGTTAGGTAAAATACACGATATATACCTGCATTAAATGGAAGGGGATCTGGGAGATTTCAAATGAGAGACATGCAGTATGTACAATATAATTAAAAAGATAACATGAATTTGATTTAACGAGTAATGACTCTTGAAGGCAATGTGATGTCGATTCTAGCCCTAGTCTGTTTTCGGCCTTGGTCTTGGTCTCGACCAGCTTTGGTCTTGGTCTCACCCTTAGTGTGTGTTGGTCTTGGTCTTAATACCCTCTGGTCTCAGCAATGTCTTGGTCTTGGCGGTCTTGACTACAACACTGCTTTACTGTACTTTACTTGGCAGACGCTTTAAACCAAAGCGACTTACAAACAATTGATGAAAACACCTGACTTTACATTTCTCTGCAAATTAATTGAATATCATTTTTGTCTAATTTATTTGCCTTACTTGTTTTTTATCAAATTTTAAGACTTGATTGAAAATCTATTCGCATGTCATATTTCTGAAGAAATTCAGAAAGTGCTAAAGAGTTCACAAACTTTCAAACATCTCCGTATATGATATAAAAACTATGGAAATGTGTGGTTTTAAATGAACAGCAACAGTTTGATGATTTTGGCAATATGATGGAAGTGAGCAACTCTGAAAAGAACCATCAGTATTTCACTGTTGTACTGGCATTGTAATGCATAATGTAGACCACGTCGAGCTTTCTGTGGTCACATGTGTGCTGTACGGCAGCGTTTCTACATGAATACCCATTCTTGCCCTCTCTGCTGCAGCACTACACCGCATTATTCTTGACCCTCCCTTCCTTCCTGTCTTGATATACCAACAGAGAACGCCCAGGGTGGATTTCAGAGGCCAAAGCAAAGGAATCGCCTGATCATCAACTTCAGACACACATGAGCATACACTCACTCATGCTTACTTACACACCCACATTCCCTTAAAAACCCAGTGTGAACATTGTTGGCACAGAAGAGTCAGCATCAAGATCTGTAACGTGCTTTTGAAAGAGACGACATATTAGCAGCCAATATTTTGTGCCAGGGAAGCTAATCAAGGATGTTTACTTCTAGATGGTCAGTGGCGTTTTTGCTGTTTCGCCTGTTCGGCTCTGGTAAGTGAAATGACAGCCTGACGAGTTATGAGGATGGACAGGTATGATTAGAAATATGCCACAGTCAAACCAATTTAATGTAGCAAACAGACCATTCAGGTAATGTATGGTACAGCTCCATGTTACAGGTGGTGAATGTCAGTGAGGTGCAAGCAGTTGGTATATAAATGTGAAACTAACCTGTCATGAGAAAAATCTGAATATTAGTTTTTGAGGAGCAGTAATATTTTTGCTTTGTTTTTATCATCTCGCAATGTCTGATTCATCTCATAAACCCTGTGGGGGTTTTACATTCAGCATGAATGATCTTAAAGACAAGCGTAAACAGTTTGCTGGATGAAGGGAAATATTGTATTTAACTTGAGTATTTCCATTTTATATCTTAACATTTCAGAGGGATGCATTTTCTACTTTGTAGAAACCAAAACAGAAATCATAATCAGGACTACACACAGTAAATAAATAAGTATTTATAAAAAAAATATATATAAAAACGTGTAGCAGTTCAACCAGCTAAAGCAGTAGTAGGAATCCAAAATTCCAATTTAATAATAGTGAGTTTGTTTTTAAATTCTAATAAAACGATTAGCTCCTCAAAGAAAATGTAAATGTAAATTAAAAGGTTTTCTGTGCTTTTCTGTGAATCTTGACGTACCGTGATGGTAGGTGTTTCTGCAGCGATATAGGGTGCGAACACATTTTGACAGCTGCTCTGCCAACACACAAACCAGTGAGCTACTGTGGGTGAGATCATGAGATAGACAGGAGAACCCCGGGATTCATTAGAACAATGCTCATAGAAAAGAAGTGCAAGTTTTTCTGACTTGGGCAGGGTGTCCTTCCTTCCTCAGAGGAACACACTGGGTGTATTCGCTGCGCTATGAAACAATGGTTCATAGTAGATCAGCTAAAAAGAGTATTATTTAATGAGATGTAAAAACTCATTTGACATTTGGCTGTGTTATTTTAAGGTGGGGAAATCACTCAGAAGTTCACACAGCTTACAGAACAAAGAAAAACATGCAACTGGATGCAAAATGTACTGCACTATATCACATATTAAAGTGAATTTGTCCTTTTTTTCCCCTCACTCCCCGACCACTCCTGTGACATCAGTTAATTCATCTCCTGTTTACACATCTGCTCCCGCACCTCACCCATTGCAAATTTCAACTCCCACTCTTTCTTCAACATTCCTCCCATCTCCACTTTCTTCTTCTCTCAGTATCCGCTGCCCTCTGACAGTGTCGCCCTCCATTCTGGTGGTCAGGTATGTTTGAGGAACACTATACGCACCAAATTCTATAGCAAGTTATTCTGTGTAAAGGACTGTAAAACTGTGTGCAAACTCTTCCCTCATAGGTTTGAAGATCCAGTCACAGTTAACTGCTCTGTATCAGCGATGGGTTATTCTCTCCTGGGTTGGGAAGTTTCACTGGTAGGAGAGGTTTTCCTAATGTTATCAAATTCATTAGCGTAACAGCCTTGTCTTTGGTTCATGTGCAGCAATGTACTACGTGACTTTTGTGGTTAAAATATGCAAACAATGCTTTTCAGGTTGTCAGTACTACAGGGTTGAAGGTACTGCATAATATTAATACAGCCCAGCCCCCCAAAAAAGTTAAACTGAAACTAAGCCCCTGCCTTCCCTGCTGTCTGGTACAAATCATCATTCCTGATACCAATCCATATTTTGTTTATCCTACTCTCATGCAAAGAGAGAAGAATTAAGTGTTGAGTGACATCAGTTTACAGGGTAGGAAGTCAGCCTGTTCTATTTGCTGCCATGAAAAACATTTTGCTTAACACACAATGCAATACCTCTATAGACGATGCCTCCTCCAGGACACCCAGAGAACCTGTAAAGGCAGTGTGGATGTGTATTTAATAAACAGAATTGTATTACATTTGTAATGTGCGTCCTTCTGTGACTCTAGGAAAAACCCAATGTCACTATGGAGCACTTTCTTGTTTGGAGAGTGAAAAGAATGACTGACTGGAGCATCAAACCTGCATGCTATGCTCTAGCTGAACAGGGAGGGCAATGCCAACTTAATCTTTCTATGATAGTCTACAGTGAGTTCAATATAATTACATCAATATGACAAATATGCATCAAGTGCTTGTCTAAGTGGTTTATCTGTCTCCACAGAGCCTCCAGACAGTGTGTCCATCAGTATTGCTAATCACACTGGGCCCATGTTTGCAGGTCGTCAGTACTCTTTGCTATGTACAGTACATAATGTTGCTCCTGTTGAAAATGTCACTGTGACCTTCTACAAAGGAAACACACCGCTCAGCCAAGTACAGTCTAATAACCTTACAAAGACACCAGTGACTGAGATCTTCAGTCTGGGTATCTCCTCAAGTAAAGAAGATGATGGAGTCGAGTACTGGTGCGAAGCCAAGCTAGAACTGGGACCTGCAGGACCACAGTATCCACCAGTAGCAATATCACAAAACCTCACTGCCAGGGTCCACTGTGAGTCAAACTGTTTATTAAGTGAACAATATCAAACTGTATTTAATTTTTTACATCTTATAAAATATATCAAATGCCTTGTCCTCCCTTTGGGATTTTTCTTTCTCAGTTGGTCCACAGTTCACCTGTCCTACAAGACTGCAAGTAAAAGAAGGAGAGAGAGTCAGGTGTGAGGTGAGAGGAAACCCTCCACCACATGTCACCTGGTACAGAGATGGGAAGATGGTTGATCCACCCGCTCACTCAAAAAGAAAGCACACTGGAAAATACACAGTGTGGGCAAAGGGATTTCTTGGACAGAAAAACTTCACAGTGGAAGTGGAAGTCCTTCCTTCCAATGGTACGTTTGTAATCCGCAATATTATATAGTTCTTTATTTCTTCCCTGATTTCCAAAGATTAAGGAATGTGGGTTGAGGGCTAAACCTGCAACCAAGATATTACACCCACATTTAGCGTAAACTGTTACTTTTCCACCTTCCTTCTAACGTTGGGAAATACTGATGCTGTGATCTTGCATGATGAAAATATGATCCCATTGATGGAATTAATTTCCCTCTTCTTTCTAGGAACTGCAAACAGCTTTAACAGACATTTCCTGTGGGGCATTCTGCTTATTCAGATGACATACTGGTTGTAAAATGCTACTAAAAACACAATGTGATTCATGCTTTTTTGTAATAATGCATTTTTGTGCATCTTTATTTGCAACTCATTAGAAGCAGAGACATACGAGAGCTTCTGCTCAGGTACATGTTTTGAGAGTCAAGTCTCTGTACTGTAATCTGTATCTTCCAGACTAAAAGCTGCTTCAGTCTTTTTACAACATTCATATGCAGCATTTTTCTGTAACTGAGTTATGATTTATTCCCAAGACAGTTAAAAAAAGATTTCTATTTTTGCAAAATTGTTGCTGTACCTAAGACCAAGACAAAAAGTTATAAATGCATCTACAGCATTAAATCTTTTATTCATTTAAAGTAACCATTGACATAAAAAAACAAAACAATTTACAGTTAGGTTGGTATGTCAGTTTACTTGCATACTCTTAAGTGCCAATTCTTATATCTACTCAAAACACTAGTGTTATCCATTTCCTTTCATATCCAAGATGTAATTTACAGGCTACAGACAGAGTCAGTTAGCTTATCGACTTCTCTTGGGTAGCCTTCCATCAGTGTGTGTGTGTTAGTGTGTTCTTGTCCAGAGTATAGTGAAAGTCCAACAACGCTCCCATCTAGAAAGGAAAGAAAAGTCTACATTTAAGTTATTATGCCCTTAAATGTCGACTGGTTGTGTGACCTTCAGACAGCTTCACCAGCTTTTATTTTGTAACATTCATATTTTAGCACCACCATTATGGACAAATCAATATACTCTATAATAGAAAACGTGTTTTGTTGTTGCATTGTCAAGGGGACTCTCTCTTTAAAAGTTCTGTTAGACATGAATAACTGTAAGGTCACCACTTCTCAAGTTTTACCTGAAAGTAAATACATAGAACTTACTGGGTGTATGTTTTAGGTCCATCACAGTAGGATTATGTCAGCATCATCATCATCGGGTATTATCTGCACATGACCAGCATCCATATGCCTTCCAAAGCCCCTTTCCTGCAGCAGCTGGGGTAAAGCCACATGACATGTCCCACTAATGGGGAAATTGACTGGGCTGGACTGAGAAGGCGGAGGGGGAAGAGGAGGACTTTTGTCCACACGAAAGCTCCAGCGCTGAACTGAATGTTTGTATTTTGCAACAGCTGCTGTTAACAGCTCCTGGGGAACGGGGAGAGGTTGCTCATGAGCAAGGGCTTGGTCAGCAAGGAGCTCCAGTAGTGAATGAGCAGGAGTTGATGTGACATTTCTCAGAGGTTTTCCTGACTCCACAGATGCCAAGGTTCCAGGATTCCCTATTATTCCTCCTCCTTTTTTATGCTCTGCTTGTTTCAAGGCAGCACCTTCCTTCCTCCCTGTACCAAGTGGAATATCTGAGCCTTCGATGAAGACGTCATCTGTTTCTTGGGAGAGTTCTCCTTTCAGTGCTGGAGTTGCCTGGAGATTATCTGGATGCTTCTTTTCAGATCTAGCCTTTTTTACTCTGTGCACAAATGTGAGACAGATTTAATGAGGAACTCCAATCTTTTTACACTTCGTGTATAACTTAACTACAAATTAATATCAGAAAACTATATAAACTTGTTTTCTTTTAACAACTTACGGTAATGAAGTGAAGAGACCTAATAATTTCTTACTCTCCCTTATCAGCACCCTAAAACAAAGAAAGGGTACAGTTCTATTAAAGTACTTTTCTGATTAAAAAAAAAAAAAGTGTTTGCATACTTGATACACCTAAATGAATTAGATCAAACACATTTTATACTTTTCATGTCATGTCAATTACTGTAAAATTATTTAGATCAGATTTTGAGATCTTTTAGCTACTTTACTATGTTAGAGAAACTTAAATTTAAGTGACTTCAGATCTGAGAGTAATCAGGCACACATGACAAGAGAAACTCAGCTTTCCAAGAAAAACGTTGGCTAATCAGGTCCTTAAAAAAAAAAAGATAAGAAGATAATCTGAATTATTCAAGTGTGAAAATTAAGCAAAAATAACTTTAGGCAAATACCCTTTTCACAGCACTTTAGGTCTGCATATATTATTATTATTATTATTATGTTTATTATTATTCCAGATTTGAGTCATCTTCACATAAAGTACCTGGACTGCATCCATCCTTTTGGCCAAAGTGGTTTGACCTCATTGTCTAACAGAGTCTTGAGGTACTCCTCTATCTCCTGGCTCCCTTTTCTTTCTTTTGTATAACTCCCCATTTTTGGCATTAGGACATGGCACAAGCATTCCCTGCATGAGAGAAGATATGTTCACAATAGATTATGTTAGTTTTCATGTTGAAATGTTCTTTTTAGCTTGTTTGAAGAACAAAATCATTAAACAAAGTGTATGAATATTCATTATATCCGACCTGATCTCTTCATTCCATTTGAACAGTTTCTTAGGACCTCCTCTTTTCCCACCTTTCTCCTCCACATTGTCCTCTGTGACAACACCGTCCTCTTTCCCCTCCTCTGTTGCCCTAACATGGACAGTTAAAATTACGAAAAACAAATACTTTTGTTGGATATTGTTTTAATAGAAACTTGCATATCCAATAAAATAGTTTCTTAGAACTTACTTTGATAGCTTGACCTTTTCATATGCTTGGTAGCTTTCTTGGTAACACGCAATCTGCCCAGGCATAGCCCTGCCGATGGCCTCCTTAAGTCTCTGCATGGGATGGTCTACATCCGGGGGTTCGGCCTTGTCAACCTCAGATTCAAGAAATGAATGTACAAATATAAAACTTGAAGTCTGAAAAAAAGTAATTCAAGTAAACATTAAGCACGCTCACCATGTGTGTGACCAACAGTTTTTTTACACGTTTGAAGAGTGTGTCTCTGCTGCAGGGCAGGAAAGATGACAGGTGCGTGTACACCTTGGAGCGCACCTGGCCGCCCTGTTCCCGACACAGTAACTCAATACTGGATAAAGACACAGCACACAAAGCTGAACTATACCATTTAACAAGCATGTCCTGTTTGCACAGTTAAAACCAGGAAAATGGTTGTATGACTTAAAAGCTCAGAATGGATACATGTGTGCAGCAATACAGTAGCTCATAAAAGATCAGGACAGAGCTGCCTGTTATACTTTTTATGGCAGTATTCACCGTGTTGGTGTGCCAAGACTCGGTGAATGCTAGCAAAAGATGCAAACATGCAGTATTTAATATACGTTTTAAAATAAAAATTACAAAACCATAACAGTGCACCCTTTAATTAAGTGCCACAGATAGGAGCTGCACATGCTGTTTTACTTCTCCAACCCCCCCCAAAACATCTCGTCATTGTGTGGTCGTACAAGATTTTTAAATTCCATTTGACCCTTAAGAATGTCACATATTTCCATATTTGTTTAATACAATGCAAATACGCAAGTATTTGGACTTAGTTGCAAATACAAAAAATGCAAATACGTTTTTGCTCTGCATACATATATCTGTGTTTATTAACTTACTTTAGGAGCATTGAATTGATTTCTGGAGTAAAGAACTTGAGTTTTGACTCTCCCTCTGACGTCATTGTAGCCTAAAAAAATAAAATTAAAAGTGTGTCAATCATTCAATTTGTCTGCGTATGCTGGTGTCAAATCCGTCAAGAAATACATACAGTGACAGTTAAGCTATACAAGTGACCAAGCCTCACCACTGTGAGTTTGTGAATGCTCTCTTCCAATGCTGGGGTCAGTCCCTCTGGCATAGGGACAAGCTGATGCAGTGAGTTGGCTTCTGGGAGGAGCTGCATTTGTTCTGGTTGAGATTTTGGCTGCAAATTAGTCTTTGTATTTTGAGTTTGGGCTTTGCCAGAAACAATCAACTGGGTCTGATCGTCTGTGGGGTGGACAAGTTGCCTCACTATAGTTGGTTGAGGAAGTGATTTTGGCAACAAAGTCTCCTCACTGACGTCTAATAAAGAGTCCAAATCGATGTCGAAATCCACTGTACTGGCTGCTTGGATAAGAGTGTGATCATTGGTAGAGCCAATTAAACTGAGGAGAGGGTCAGTGAATCCAGAGCCTCCGCCACCAGCTGCATCTGCTGGGCATAGAGGCATTGTGGGTGCACCTATGATCATGACTGCCTTTGGATTTGCTCTCTCCGTTTTCTGGCGTTCCTTCTCCCGTTGAAACTTTTTCAGCATGCTGGTGACACTTAAAGTGCCAACAGGCTTTTTCTTCTTTTTCTTTTTTAACTCATCTGTTTGTCCAATTTCAGACAAAGTGCTACAAGATAAAAATGGTTAGGACACGTCAAACTTTAAAGCTACAACAATCAGTGTCAAATTACAAATTACTTTGTTAGACTCACCTTGACTTAGAATCCTTATTTTTTTCCTCATTTCCTCTGCACTGCTTTTTCTTTGGTTTATCTTGTCCACTATTAAGTTTACGTTTCTAAAAATGTATGCCTGATTATTTTATACAGGAAGATCAAATAAAATGTATATAAAGTTATAGAATTGCCTGAAAATGTGTGAATGTGTGTGTGTGTGTGTGTGTGTGTGTGTGTGTGTGTGTGTGTGTGTGTGTGTGTGTGTGTGTGTGTGTG
>JAUMTR010000001.1:3271287-3295885 GCA_032270685.1 Microctenopoma stevenorrisi
TATGGTATGTCTTTGCCTGCCATTGACAAAACATGTTGGAATACATATTTTCTGTCTTTAATCGTGTGATTCTGTACTTCATTTTCTTTATTATGAGAAAACAATCTAGGACTTGCTTACTTTAGACTGCTCAGGTGTTTTGTCTTCTGCTGTAAAGTCCTCAGTATCGGTTTCAGTGTCAGAAGCCTGACGGAATTGCAGCACACCTGAATTTACGTAGAAACCACCAAACCTGGTTGTGATGGAGGCTGGCACAAACTCATCATACTACAGAAACCAGTCAAGAGATTACAGTAACACGTTTAAATCAATAAGGGAAAAGGTTATGATAAAAATAGGTCTAGGCAGAATTAAGGACAACCAGATGTCACACCGTAGAACAAGCTTAAATGGGGGTGTGAACATTTCTGAGTAGGACTAATCTTAGGAACCATTTAGGAATAATGTGTTTTAATAGAGACTTGCTGACCACAGCAAACTGCCCTAATCATCGTCTATGTTATTGACCATCTGACAAAAAGCTAAAAATGATATCTCAAAATCAGTATTTCAAAACTGTGCGTCGCTTCCAAACCTAAAGGTTTTCAAAGATGACAGTAAGAAATGTGATTTCTTAAAAATTCTGGGGTTATTTTAAAGTGCATTAACATTGACTCACAGCTTCAGAGTTGTCGATGAAAGAATCCTCATCATCATAACCATACCCAATATCAATCAAATCCTGAATGCGGTCCTTTTTCTTAGGTTTTCCTCCCTAAAATGAGAAGACACTTTCATATTTTAGGCTTAAAGACATAATAAAATATTCTAACCCAACAAAAGAAACTTATTCAAATATTAACATCCACTTCATTTAACAAGCAGCAGTCAAAATTAGTTACCAAAAACTAATACGAGCATGAAAAAAGTACTTACATATTTTTTCTCCAGCTTCCTTGCCATGGCAACAACCTCATCGTTCTCCCCCTTTTCTTCCTCTTCAAATATACTAAGTGAGACTACATCGCTTGTGTGGTTGACCTATAAATCAAAGTCTCACATTTAACAGAAACACCAGCAAACCTGTTGTGCCCCATTTTAAACTCATTTTATCAGTTAGCTAATTAATAAGTCAAATAATGTTAATTGCAGTTAGCCTTGTTTTTTTAATTCATATACTAGTAATATGGCACGTAGGCCTAAATAAACGCAAAAACATACAAAAATAGCAAATGGATAGCATTTGTATGATTTTAAAAATCCCATGAGCTACAATTTCGCATTTACTGTGAAAAAAGTCTAAGAACAACAATTAGCCTTCTCGGCAGACAAGTTTAAAATCCCACCTTGTTTTCAGTAAGTAGACTGTAGCTAAACTCCGGAAAGCTCCGCTCATCAGGCTCAAATAACGTCAGAACCAGCCGGACTGTGTCGGTCTCAGCGGGAGGCTCGGAACAGCTTTCCCCCACCTGAAAAGCACCTGATGGAGGCTCATGGGGTGGAGGCTGCATATCGGAGGCAGGTACGTCCGAGGACAGCGTGGTCAACTGGACTCTTCGAGGCTCAGCCATCGCAGCAGATGAGGTCGGCTAACACGAGCGGGGTTCGTCTGAAGGCAGCGTGGAGGGGTTCATTAAGTAGGAGTAGATGCAGGTGTGCGCGGTCATGTCGCTCACTGATCCAATGAGTGCTTAAAGCTTAACAACTTACAGTTAAGTTAACTCCTCCACGTGTAAATGAGAATGAACACACCACAAAGTAAGTACACTATAACTAAAGGACCACAGTAATAAGCACAGCAAGTAAATAAATGTACAAGCTAGCTCACCATTACAGTCAATAAATAGGCTAACGTTAGCTAAGCTAGCTAGTATTACAGAGTTAAGCATAAACATTAATTAACATAACTACAGACACAGTAATAAAATCCACTCACCTGCACTAAAAAGTGTGAAATGACAAAACATAGCTTGTGTGCGACATAGCAACAATTGCAAAAGCCGTTTACATTTCAACTGAATGGTTAGATTTAATAAACAATATACATTAAATCAGTAAGAATGAAGGTGCTAGTAGCCAGATTTTGCTACATTAGGACAGAAGATGATTAGCTGTTCTGCCAATAATGTTTTCAGACTTTATGCGAAGTTGCGGTGTCTGATCTATCCAAGTTAATTCGGGAACGTGGCATTGATCTTGTGAAAGATGTAGATGCTGCATCCCAAAAAAACATTCAGAAGCACACATTTTGTATCACATGCCAACCCCTGGACTTTTGTTGCACCCCAAAAGGGTTAATTTGCTTAATGAATAACAGTTATAAGAGGAAGTTTAGCCACAGTCCGTCACAGACATCAGTTAGCTGTAACCACTGCACTGAGGCAGGGCCTCCAGTAAATGTTCAGTAATGAAAATCACCTTTGTATCTGGTTTATAATTCAACATTGTCCATGACTGCAGGTGCACATTGCACACACAGAGGTGAAGACCGGTGCAAACTGTAAAGACCTGCACTGAGTCTTGTTTACCACACTGGGGTGCTGGAGATCTATCAGGATGAGCAGTGCTAACTGTAAAAAAACTGTTGGATTGACATGGACATTAAGAAGATGCACATATTCTATGTATCATAATCAGCCTTATCATAGATTTTATTCTACTTTATGAAACCTTGTGCATTTTCAGCCCATCCGTGTTATTAAATCACTGTAGGACTAAGAGTAGCTATTTGTTGCCTACCAGACTCTTCCATAAGAAGCAGGTGATGGGGAAATTGGTTTATTTAATCATCATCTAATGTACAGTATAAATAAACAACTTTCAAGTCAAGGCCAACTTTTTCTTTCAGTCCTAATTTGGGAACAAATATCTGATGTGTCATGATCTATTACCATTTTTACATTAAACGTACTCTGACAGCAGTATGTTGAAGTCTATTCAGAGGGTTGAAAGGACAGTCATATGTAGAAAGTGATGTGTAAGGCCATGGTCTTTCATGCTGCCTGCACTCAGTTTGCAGTGAATTGACTTTGACAATTACAATAACGGGATAATTGCAATCTGTCACCATACATTCTGTGTTAGCATATCACAAAATAACCAGTCTGAGAGCGATTCCCTCCACACATGTCCCTGATCTGCATAACACACACAGTCCCCCGCTTTGTAATTATAAATGCATTTCACGGTGTGAGGCTTTTAATGCAAATAATATGGATCTTTTTTTTCTCTTTCCTGACCAACAGGACAGAAAGAGAGAGAGAGAGAGAGAGTGTGTGTGTGTGTGTGTGTGTGTGTGTGCGGGGAGGGTGTCTGATTACAGCCAAGCTTTGTTTGACTAGCCTCTCCTCTCAAACGAGTTAATGGGATGGAAGATATTTGCCACCCAGAGCTGACGATGCGAGGCCGAATAGAGGAGTTGAATTTTTTTTTTAAAAGCGTCAATAAATGTGGTAGAGACAATGAACTCAAATACACAGGAGCAGGACAAGGACAGACAGATGGAGCCGGCAGGGGTAGCCTCACTCTGTGTGTGTATGTGTGTGTGTGTGTGTGTGTGTGGTGGTCTGGTTGGTGACAGGGACCCCATCAGTGCAGGATCAGAGTGGGGAAATTGGAGGACAATGTTGGAAGAGGGGTGTGGGGGATAATTTAAACCGATTGGGGAGGCGGCGTCCCAGAGGTGCATAATTCACCCATTCATTAACTAGACCAAACAAGAGCCAATATTAATTAACTCGTTCCTCGTGCCGAGGCGCCCCGAGAAGCGCATGCTTTGTTGTCAGTTGGCCACAACAGTTCTTGAAAGTGAAAGCTTTAAAATCAGAGCTTGCCGGCCAGAGGGTGAAAAAAGGTGTTAAACCCAGAGACATTATGTGTTTGAGTGTATTTTGTCATGCCATTGAATAGGAAAATAAGAAATTATGGTTAGTAGAAAGTAACGAGGTATCCTACAAATTTGAGATGCTGTGTATACAAATGTTTTGCTACCTCATGCATGTACTGCTGATTTTTATGTAAATACCAACCTGACTGTTGGTATGATGATCATTTTATGAAATGCTGTGTTAGTTTGACACCAGATGTGAGGGTTCACCCACCCTTCAGATTCTCATCTCATCAGTCCAGAGAATATTAGCCCAAATGTTTTGAGGATAATCAAGAGCAAATGTGGGACAAGCTTTGTGTTCTTCTTGATCAGCAGTGGATTGGTCTTGGAACTTTTTGACTGATGTCATTTCTGCTCACTTTCTTTTTTATTATTGGATCATAATTAGTGAACTTAACTGAGGCAAATGAGGCCTGCAATTTTTTTTCTGGTTCTTTTTATGACCGCCTGGATGATTTGTTGTTGAGCACTTGGAGTAATGTTAGGTAGGCTGGTCATTCCTGTGCAGGATCACCACTGTCCCAAGTTTGTGGGTAACATCATTCATTGTGGTTCCACATTTTTTGGTCACATATGGTCAGACAGGTTTGTACAGCTTTTTTACCCTGAAATAAATGAAATAGTTTAATTGTGCAAAAAAATATAAGGGGGGCAAATAATTTAACAGTATGTAATTTAAGGCTGGTTTACCCCCTGAGAAAAGTAATACGTTTAATATGTTACAGTTGGATCTTTTTCTCATTTTATGAACTGTAAACATTGGAGAGAGAACATTTTGAGTGACTATATTTAATTCACATTTTATAGCATAGGAAATTATTGTTCTTATTACAGTTAACTACATATATTTGACAGTTAGTCCCAGAGCCACATTTATGCCCCAGGGCCCCTAATCCAGCCATGCGTGTATCATACTATTAGTAATTCAAGTTTGTACTACTTTGTACTTTAATTGCATTACATGAGAAGTACTGTAAAAAGTACATTTGTCACCAACAGCTAAATACTACACTAAACAATATACAAATTACTATAGGAAAATCTCCACATTGCTGCTTACACATGAATTAATTGACAACAATAATCTGTTAGTTTATGTAATGGTAAACTATTAAAACAGATAAAACAGTTTTGTATTACGAAGACTATACGTTTGAAACTTGAAGCAACACATGTTTGTATTACATTTTTTTGTACTAAAATTTCTTTTTGCACTGTTGCATTACTAATTTTACTTCAGTAAAGGGTGTAAATACTAAAAGACTGATGACAACAACAATAATGCATTTTATATAAGCCAAAAAATCCAGCCATTCTTTCAGCAGAGGAAATTAATTCTGTCAATTCTGTCAAAAATAAATTAAGAAATATTCCTTCCTCCACACTCTCACACACAAACCCTGAGGGACTTCCTCCCTTATTGTCCACTGGGGGTCGCTCCTCCACTGAGCCACACACTGCTGTCAGGCCCTGCTAACTTTGATTAAGGTTTAAATTGGCTGAATTTAATTAACGCTGCCTAATTAGGCAGGATAACAGCTTTAATTGATAAGTAATTATCTGCCACAAATTGTTATTAATTCTCCAGCTTTGTCTTATAGTGTACTGACTCCAAACCCTCCTTTTCATCCCCCGTTCCACTCCTCCCCTGCAGCATTTTGTATTTATGTAAACAAGCAGTGGTAAACAATTAAGCATATGTCAGGATGGGATATTCCGGAGGGTATCATCAGGCTGTGCTTCGTGGACTGGCAGTTTATGTGAAATTATTTGCTTTCACTGACTAATATTTTTAAACATTAATTGCTTAATAACTGTCTCGTCATTTTGGCCATGTGCCATTGAATGCACGCTGTCATGACTAGTAGAAGAAAAAAAGAACAATTACAGCAACAAAATTAGGTGTTTCACTAGTAAAAAAAGGGCCTCCAGTAACAGTGTAACAGGCGTTATTTATCTGATTGACTTACTGTGGGTGGTGTCACGCTGTTGAAATTATCTTACACATCAAAAGTCATAGAAGTCATGGCTTCAGTGTGTGTAGTGACAAAATCTTAGTTAAAAATCAAAACACAAACTCTTGTAAACAAAAGAGACATAATGCTGAACACTAGACGTCCACAGGCAAACGTGAGCTAGACACAACACAGTGATGAGGATGACACCCATTTTCTTCTGAGGACAAACTATCCTTGAATATTTTTGAAACTTTTTATATTTAGTCAAAAGACACGCAGGAGGTTTTATTGGCATGGACACACTGTTTAGGTCAGAACAATTCTCGCTTGATTTATCAGTTTTGGAGACATTGTTTACCTTTTAACACGTTCTATGCTTGTAGCACTGTGGCATAGTATCAGAATAAAAAGTGTATACACAAATGTTAATGCATTAACACATCTCCTTCAGTGATTATGACTCAACAGACTAGCTCCAAGGTAATCAATAATAACTGAGTAAATGCATTAACTCAAGTGTATACTTTAGCATAGTGAAAGATTGGTAAAATTGGATAAGTTAGATAATATGCATCACGCACAACAGGATAGTTAAATTGTAATAGTTGTTGTGCTTACACTTTAACTTGAAATCTTATAAGACTTTAGTAAAGGAGACGAAAAAACGAAACATCTTTGTTTCAAGCTGCATCAGATCTGTTATATCGGTGCACACAGGTCGCTGTGACTGAGCTATTCATTAAAGTGATTTAAATTAGATCTGCATGAACTTGCTACCTAATTAAAACATCTTTGCTCGTTTACAGAACGGCTTTAAGCTGAGCTCTTTGGGAGGGAGGGAGGGAAGGCAGATGGTTTTGTTGGGCTCCAGTAGCCAGCCAGTGGCTGAATAGACTGATCCATTCTTCCTCTATACCCATCAGATCTGAGCATTTGTTTTAACACTCCCCCCCCTCCTCTCTCCACACTCATGGTCCAAATAATCAGGAGATGCAAACAACATTATTGATAGGGTCGCTGAAATGTATATGCAAATACTTTGAGCCAGTGCTTGAAAAATTGGCGTCACCATTTTTTAAATTATATCATTACTATATTGATGAATATCATATATATCATGAAAATGTTAATTTGCATAGTGGATTTCCCTGCGGGCTGGGGGGGTTAATTAGGTCTATTTCCGTGCGGCTTGTGCCAAGACAGCCAAGAAAAAAGGGGGTGAGAGAAACAGAAAGAAAGAAACAGAGGGACAGAGAGGGGGAGATTTCACTTGCTGATAACAATTAAAATGGTTTTTTGGACTCTTTCAAGCATTGAAATTTTTTGGCATATTAAGTATGTTTTAGGAAAAGGTGATAAGTCAGTTTTAATTGAAATGGAATTATCGCTCTGGAGGAAGTTCAGCTTTGATTACACTCAATTTAAATATATCTACACACACTTAAGATGCCATACAGGAGGTGAATTAAAGAAAAGAACTTTATGATCAATCTCTATTTGCATTTACCCCAAATATTCTGTCAGAGACACAATTCTGTTCATAATTAGAAAAGTTTCTAATTGTGTGGAGAGTAAATGCTAAAATGCAATTGCCTGGAAATGGGTTCTTTCCTTAACTAAATTATCAAAGCTTCCATTATGTGTCAAGAAAAAGATTTGTGGGGAAAAAAAACATCAGTACGTTAAATCCCTTCACTTTAAATTGGAGTCAAATCTAGTTTCTGGCTGCACAAAGCTCACTCTGCAGGATCAAAAAACTCAAGTCCCAACAATTAATTTAGATTAGACTCTGAATTATCAATCAATCAACTCAATAATGAATGAATTCATTTCAGATGGTTAAAAATTAACTTCCCTGCAGTAATTGAGTAATTAACTCACATGGTGCTTCACCTTAGTTTGCTAATTAAAAAATAAATATGACTTGATTCGTTTTCTCAAGAGGCATTTTGAGGCTTTTGTGACACATTCTCTTGTGTAGTAATATCTACATGGTCAGTTTTACTCTTTCCATATGAAATAAAGTTTAATTGAAATGTCTTCAGAATGGTGTTTCTGTGCATCCAGTTAAAGGGACTACATTATTTCGTAACATACATCTGTCTCCACAGATGACAATCCATTAGACAATCCATGTCTCATTTTAACTTTAAACAAAAAAATCACACTATTTGAAACCTATTTGCTTTTGAATGACCGGCCTTCAGGTAGGTTCTTTATGTAATCTGGCACCAGTTGGGCTGTAAAGGTTTCTGGAACGATAGGAAAGATCCGTGACTAAGTAAAAGACTTACTCTCTTCAGTGCTTTGGACTAAATATTAACACCCAGAACAACTCCAACAGCGCGCCCAAGTGAGCAGTGAGGAATTGTGGTTCTGCTGCACAGTCACCAACTATTTGTCTCTTGCCTATGCTGAGGACTACAACCTGTAAATCATTGATAGATGGCAGTACGGACAATCCAACTAAGTGTCCAGAGTGCTGTAGTGAGTAAGTTATGTGGTACTTTGAGCCAATGTAAGACATTGGACACGTCTTGAATTTGATTGGCCTGATTATAGTGTTAGATGAAAATAAATGGGCGACATCACTTGCAACATGAGATTGGGCAATAGACTGAATTCTGCCTTCTCTATATTAAAATATTTCTCTGCTTAAAGGATTTGTCCAGGTGACATCATCTGGAGATTTTCCAGTTCAGATGATGCCACTTAAGGAAACTTCAGAAAAAATAGGCTGACCAAAATTACAACCTCCATATAATATCACTGTTTCTGGTACCTACCTCGGCCTACTTTGCTGTTGTCACTATCTATATGCATAAAATGTATTTCCCGTTTTGCCTAAAAGATAACTCATGTCCGGGATGGTACAAGAGACAAGAAAATAGAGAACACATTGGCTAACTTCAATCCTGTCCCTTTCCAAACATTTATCACATACATACTGTCATTGTAAGAATCAGTAGCAAGGTTAGCTTCTGAATGAATGGTTTGTGAATAAGTTATTCCTCTTGTTGTTCCTCTAGTGTTACATTTTTGTATTGATAATACTGGAACCTCTTCAGAACTACAACTTTATGAATGCTTTAGTCATGAAAAACATTTTATTTAGTATGTGTTTATTGACATTTGAAAATTAAGGATCTGACTATGTATCAGTTGGTTGTTCTTCATCATTTTTTGTACGCTAACATGGACGATGACTCAGGAATTACCTAAGGTCTTTCAAAAATCAGCTCAGAAAAGTAATCTGTTTTTTATTTGGAGATTCTCTGCTACACTACAGGCATTTATACTGGCTAAATCAAAAAATAAACAGAAGCATTTAAGGGAACCTCAATGAGCTTAGTTATCACAATGTTTTGTTTTCTCTATTTTCCTTAAGTGTGGGCTTGGCTCTATTGCCTGCACAGAGAAATGAGGGAGGGGAAAGAGGCTGGAGGCAAGGCAAGCCGAACCATGGCCTTCATGTGGGTCGCCCATCTTATTATCAAGTTAATTAAAGCTAGCATCTGACAATGTCACTCGTGCCCAGTGAAAAAAGGAGGAGGAAGGAAGAAAAAGCAAATTTAAATGCTGCGGTCTCTTAGGACCTCATGTCAAGGGCTGCTTTTCATCGAGCACTGCATGTGTTTGGCTCGCTCAGCCACTGGGAAAGTGGAGGGAGGGGGAGGCTTCGAGGGGAGTGGGGGAAAAATCTTTTATAAGCAAATGACAAGAAGGCATTGTATTTTGATGTCCAAAAATGGCGTTGGGAAAATAAATATACATCAGAAAGAGCAGCAAAGAAATGAAAGCGGAATAGAGAGAGCAAAAGAGAGCTAGAGACGTTGTGACATCAAAAGCGCCTCTCAAGCCGTTCAAAGTTTTCACTAAGATTGGGGAAAGGGGGTTAATAACAGCCAGACGACCAGCTAACATTAAAGAGTCCATTTAAAAACTAGACATTGAAATGCAGAAAGCCTGCTCGTGTGTGGACTCAGGGTCAAGTAACGGAGGGATTATATGGTTCTTCATAATAATATTAATTAAACAATTTACATGCTAATAAGGTAACAATTATCGGAGCTTCTGGTAAAAGATTCAGGTTATTACAACACACCAATCCCAGGGCTACGGGTCACAGGCAGAACAGCAGAAAGAAATCTCAACTCAAATTAACATTCTGTCAGCTGCAGAAATTGGATAAATAAAGTCGAATTAATTCACAGTAATGGAAGAGGGAGGGGGAGGTACTTATTCAACAAGCTCTGATTACCATTCAGTATTCACCGGCACGCGGGTGGCTTTCTGTCAAGAAATTTAACACAAAATGAAGCAGTCACCACCTCAGGCAAGATTTGGCCCCTGCGACACAGTTTACAATTTATATGTATAATCTTTCTCCCTCTCTTTCCCCTTCCCTCCCTCCATTACTTCCACACAGATGTCCACCTGGACACCTACTTGCTTCTGGCCTCTGCCACGAGTGTAAATTTCAAGTCTTTCATCACACAATGACTACACACAAAACAAGACCCTCAACTCAACAAGATTGCTTGAATTTTTAATTGCAGTAACGTCCTGTTTTTTTTTTAAAGTGTTCTACATGTTGTATTCACAATTGCTAAACAATATAAAAATCTAACGGTAAGTTTTATTCTTATGTTCTTCAGTTTGGTTTTTATTCATAATGGCAGCGTATATAAGCTGAACATGTACACTAAATAAATTAGCACAACATATTGTTCATGGTCCCCAGATGTTGACTCCGGTGATCTCCTTTAGCCTCAGCTGTATTTTCTGGATCAAGCAAGTTGATGAAACTAACATAACCACACCACATACAACTATAAAAAAGTGACTGAAGATCAACAGGACTGTTACCTCCTCCAGGATGATTGGGTGCAGGTCTGCCAACCCCTCCATACATACAAAACACAGCTGTTGTCTGTGTGCACATGTTGGTAAAAAGAAAGTATGTCTCCACCCATACAGGAAATACTGCAGGAACTCAACTGACTTATTGCCTTTGAGTTTTCCCGTCACATACTGGTATTTTCTCAGCCACCCATGTATAGTTTAATCTCAAGTTTGACCTTCCTGTCTGAGTGTTTATAGTGGAGAATATAGTAGTGTTTAGCCTACTTACTCTGTTTTAGTAAAATCAGAACATGAAACTGTCCAAAGAAATCCTCCAAGAGCAAGTACTAAATGGATGTAGGACTTTTTCTCTAATTAATTAAGAATCTTCTCTCTATTCATTTATAGTCCACCATTACTTTTCATTAACTTTGTGTCTTCTTCTCTGCAGATATCCCCGACCGTAGAGCTGCACGTTTCCAGTGTGCAGTCACTTGCTTTGCCAACCTGCCTACCTACCAGTGTTCTGTCTGCTTCTTGCTGTTGTTCCTCTTTTCTCTCTCTCTGCAATGCACTCGTCCCAGCCGGTCAAGGCAGATGGTCACCATCCGCCTGCTTCTGCCGGAGGTTTCTTCTTTTAAAGGGAGTTTTTTTATTTACCATAATTGTATTGACGTTTTATTATTAGGTGCCTTGAGATGTATTTTATTGATACAAGCGCATATTTCTGTGTTTTCTTGCCCTTGTGTGTTTTGAGCTTCTGCATATTATTTAAAGAATTCAGCAAAGATGCAGAATTTGCGAAGGATTCCTGCTCAAATAGTAGACTCCAGGGTAAAGTCCTGTGTCTGCGTTAATGCAAAGAGCCGCCCGATAAGATCCTGTAACACTGCATGCACAGTTAAGGCTGAATGGAGTCTGCATGTGGGAGTATTGAATTCAGATAGTGTAGGCTACAACCCACTTTACAACTAAACATTGTTGTGAGCTGTTCAGGTGCAAAATCAAAATAATGGTGCAGTGTTGGATATGGAGGGTGAGTGCGTATGTGTCTCCATGCGTGTGTTTGGGGAGGGGGGCTAGGAGATGGAAAGAGGCTTGTAGTTTAAAATGCGATGTGACAGCTCAGGAAAAGGGGGATGATAAAGGCGCTGTTATTGGATCAATCTGGCCCTGAATGCCCCTGTAAAACACTTACACACAAGCTGCAGGAGCGTGCTCTCTCTCTCTCACACACACACACACACACACACACGAGAGTGAAGAGAAAGGGGAGTCATTGCATCTTAAATTCAATATGGTACCAATTATACAAGCATCTATAAAAAGGAGTACAAGGTGTAAATAATGACTTAATATACACTTACTTACCTATTTAATAAATTATTTACAAACACGATATCAGTTATAAGCTGATAATAGCAACAAACAGGTGGTCAAACAGCATCTCGTCTTTTTTAGCTCACCCATTAATTCATAAGGAAAACTTGGACTGTTTCTCCATTGTGCTTCAGTCTCTAAAGGTTCTGACCGTTAGTTATAATAGTGTGAAATTAATAAAGGGGCATGCGTTTCAAATGCTAATGCGCTACTAGCAAAAGTCAGTTACCTGAAGTTGTTGTTGTTAATAAGCCTGTTTATATGTGTGTTTTAAGGCAGATATGCTGCAACCCCTTTCCAGAAAATAGGCGGTGAAACAGTCCATTGGATAGGTCTCAGTATTACATTAGAAGGAGTTCAAACTGGAGGCATGTACAGGTCATGAAACAATGAGCCACTGGGCACACACAAGTAAGGACCCCCACCCAGTACAGGAGCACACTGGCAGACACCATATAGCCATAATATCTGTTTTGCATCTTTGTTTTC
This sequence comes from Microctenopoma stevenorrisi, assembly GCA_032270685.1. Taxonomy (NCBI): domain Eukaryota; kingdom Metazoa; phylum Chordata; class Actinopteri; order Anabantiformes; family Anabantidae; genus Microctenopoma; species Microctenopoma stevenorrisi. The sequence goes on from JAUMTR010000001.1 coordinate 3,283,828, forward strand.
ACATTTGTGCCTCTTTGTCATGGTTTGTGGTTGTTGTGTGTCTCCGCACCCACGGGACCCTGTGTCTCCATGGGTGCAGAGTGATTTTCCACAACTTGGCAGGCTAAAAAAAAGTTGTTGTCTTATGCGTACAACTGATGTAAAACGCAAATAAATAGCTAATTATTCATTAATAAATTCCACTAATTGCAGTTTCTAACCCTGTAGATGACATGTTGTGTTTCACATAAAGCCTGTGGTTAATCTTCACGAGAACTTACTGGAGTTTTTCTTATCAATCACAAAAAAGGGAGGAAACGCTCTCGTTTTTCCTCGTGCTCGGCCTTCAGTTACTCCATTAACCGCGTCTCTGACGTCACCGGGCGATTAACGTTTCTTATTGGTCCCGCGAGCAGATGGAGGAGTCCTAATGAGCTTGCTCGCGCGGAGCAGGAGGGTTGACATCTCGGCTGGACCGTGAACGTGAAATACCTCGTAGAGCCCGCTCTCCACAGCTTCGCTATTCAGAGCGTGCGCTGCCCTTGACGCGGGAGAGGCGGCCGTCTGCCTGGGTTTGCTTCTTCCTTTCTTCCTCTCTCCGCCGTCACCTCCTCCTCCTCCTCTCCTTGACTTTTTTTGACTGCATGTTCAGCCACACTGCCTTCCTCTGCATCTTCACTTCGGCCCCGCCGCAGCCCTGGCGAGCATGGACAGTCGGGTACTCGAGCATCCTCACGCCCAGTTCGGAGGCTCCTTGGGGGGGCTGGTGGGCTTCCCGTACCCGCTCGGTCCCCATCACCACCACCACCACCATCACCAGCACGTCTACGAGCTCGCCAGCGGACACCAGCTGCAGTCCGCGGCCGCTGTGACGTTCTCTATAGACGGATTACTTAACGGCTCCTGCTCGGCCTCGGTGGTCAGCTCCAACCCGCTTCTGTCGTCCGACAGCTCGCAGTTCAAACTCTCAGGTAGGCCGGGTTCTTTTTCCCCTGTGTCGTTGAGAGACTTGTGTGGAGACATTGCTTTGTGGAGCATTGAGCAGTATAAATATTAGTCATTTTAGTGGACTTCGGCAAATGTAAACTACATTTTTTTTATGTTGGATGACGTAGAAAACAATGCTGTTTAAAAGTTTTGGAACCTGGGAAATGGACAAATAAATACTTTTTCTTTTATTATTTACTTGTATTGGTTACTACTGAATAGAAGTAATATTTGTATTTAGAAAAGGGAAATTGATATTTGTTGCTGGTCTTAGGCTTTCAAATATATTTGAAATTATATTTTAAAGGCTCCTAATTTGTACCTGTAATTAAAAAAAAATCTAAAGAAAAGTGTGACATCCAACTGGTGATTTACAAGCAAATTCTGCCATGGCAGTCTTTGTACCGTGGTATGACCCGCTCTCTCCTCTTTCTCTCTCACACACACACACACACACACGCTTGTACAAACACACACACACACACCTCGGCCACTGCAGATTCTGGGGACCCGGATAAGGACAGTCCCGGTTGTAAACGGAGACGCACGCGGACGAATTTCACCGGGTGGCAGCTGGAGGAGCTCGAGAAGGCTTTCAACGAAAGTCACTACCCGGATGTGTTCATGCGGGAGGCGCTCGCGCTCAGGCTTGACCTCGTGGAGTCCAGGGTTCAGGTAAAGACGCGAATAAATAAATCAAATATTTTCAGAAGCATTTAATAATTAGTTCGAACATTGATTTTGTTGTAGTTATTTTTCAGATATATTCCCCCGCAACTAAATCTGATGTCCCTGTCTAAACTCACAAGATAATTCCGCTATCAGAAAATGTTAAAGGGGGGTTTGTTTTGTTTTGGGCAGTGAAAGCCTGCCCCAAACTGAGACAGCTATTTGTCAATTATCCAAGCATCAATAAAGGCCTCTTCTGAATTATGCATGGAGATGACCTATTGATTTATGGGTTAATAAAAACAAGGCTATTTACTGAGTAAAGCAAAAGGGCGAAGAAGTGTATTCATCCCTAACCCAAGTTTTTTTCAAATTTAAGTCCTATGTCATTATTTAACAGTTAATTGTATGTAGATACATTTAAGGTGGGTCAATCTATTTTTCCGTTATTGTCTTTTAGGCGACGACTATTGAAGTTGATATTTTAACTATTTTATAATATATAAGAATAATACTATTAATGATATTACTGTTGGCACGAAGAAGCAGGTTATCACTTTACTTTGCTTGGAAGACGCTTTTATCCAAAGCGACTTACAAGGAGCTAGCGCTGGGTGTCTGGCTCAGAGACACAGCGGGTAGGGGATGGATTAGGAGTCAGACAGGGTTCGAACCCACAACCTTCTGCATCCCAGTCTGACGCTCAACCCATTGAGCTACCAGGCCGCTATTATCAAATGCCATATGTGCAAGAATTGAGATGAACTGTGCAGAATCAAAACACAATAGCTACATGTAGTTTTATTAAACTTATGCTGCCATCTTTCGAATTTAAACATCACCAATAATATTTACAGTCCAATAATCCTAATGCTACTGAGCCTAATGAAGATGATGATGCGTTGGCTGGGTGGCCTATCATTTGCTAACTGTGTCACAGAGGCCTGTCTATTTACAGTAGTCCACGTCATCTTCGCGGGTATCCGTGTATTTCTCTCCAGTACTCCACTACATGTGGCATGCTTGGCTGGCTCGAGGAAAAGCGGGACAGAGGTAGAGCTCGTCGTTGCTGTTGTTCGGGGATTTCGCTCCTAAACCTCAGATTATTGTTCCCTCAAGCTGCTTAACGCTCCTTTATCGCCAGGTTTTGTGTGGCAAAGATATAACCAACATTAACAATTCATAAGAAGCGCCATTGTCACACATGGTGTCGGTGTAGCGTCCTTATTATGCAATGCTTGCAGATTGTACACGCTAAACCCCTGACGTTATCAGCGCCGAACATGCGGCCTTGAGCTCGCCCAGAGGCCGGGTGGTGAGAGCTCTCGGGCTGGGAAAGCTCCGTCTTTTGGCTCGGTGCAGAGGGAGCACAGCCGGGGACTGCTGTGCGAGTGTTAAGCCCCATATGAGCACAGGAGTGAAAGGCTGCACAGGACGGGATATGGCCAATTTAGCTCTGTTATAATTTCACGTAATTGGTGAAGTTGCCATTAAACAGACTCACTGGTAATTACCAGGGGCGCATCTGTGTGTCTGCTGGTCCACGGCTGTGACCTATTAACCTAATGAAGCTACCCTTTAGATGGTTAAAGCTGCACTAAACAAAGAAACGGAGGCAGAGGACAATGACTTCACTGGTCACAGGACATTGTGGGTTTCTGGTTGGATTTGTTGACACTTTTGGTCCCTCCTGATCTGATAAGGACTGACACAGACTTATTTTTTTACGGTGTACAGTTTTGTTTGGGGTTGTGTTGTCTATACACACAGTATAAATTACATTTTGTCTAATGTAGTCTATTGCAGTGAATTATGGTATTTTGTGAAATTTAATATTTTAAAAACTTTACATCTAAAATCAGGAAAATTATCTAAAACACACAAACTAGCCCTACAAATTAACACTGTTTAACTAAATGAGCGCTAATAGAAAAATGTATGTGTAGGTTTCACATGCCTTTTATTTATAATAACAATAATAACAATAACCTAATTTATAAAGCACTTTGCAAAACAAAGTACAAAGTGCTGTACAATAAAACAAGCATAGCACATTAAAAAAAGTAATCCACATTTATTGTAGAGATATTATATTTATGATTACATTTAGGTTTGGATGTGTTAGGGACATACAGCACGTAGGTTTATGATTAGAGCCCAATAATATGTGTATTATTATTGTTGTAGTGCTGCAACAATTACACTTTTCTTCTAATCTTTATTTTTATGATTATATAGTCAATCAAATGAATATTGTGTGATATACTCAAAGCACAGGTGATGTTTTGCAACACAGCAACGGGTCCACAAATTAGAAAAGCAACCATGGGCATTTTTCTCTGATTAAATGACTAAAATAATTGATAAACCAGTCAAATAATATTTTTTTATTTTTAGAATAATTTGCCACCAGATGACTAATTAATTAATTGACTAATCCCTTCAGCAGTAGTCTCAAAACAACTGCAGGAACTAATGTGTTTGACAGATGCTGATGTGGTAAAAAAATGATTCACAAGCAAAAATTTATCTCATGTGCCAATTTACCACCTGCGTTAGTGTGTATTTCATGTGTATGTTTATCTGCATAGGTTTGGTTCCAAAACCGACGCGCTAAATGGAGAAAAAAGGAGAACACAAAAAAAGGGCCAGGGCGACCTGCTCACAACTCTCACCCGACCACATGCAGCGGGGAGCCCATGGACCCCGAGGAGATTGCGCGTAGGGACCGAGAGCGGGCCGATAAGAAGAAACGAAAACAGGAGAGGAAGCTGCTGAAGTCACAGAACAAACTTCTCCAAGGTGAAAGCTTCCACACACCTGGAGGTTCAGAGAGCGACAGCGGAGTCTCCCAGTTCACGGACAGTGAGCAGCAGCTTCCGAGCATTAATGGGACTATTCACATCGAACTGCCAGCAACAAAAAGTGCAGGAGGACACCAAACTGAATCTAGCTGTGACCAAACAAGACACAACTTCAGCCAACTACAAAACCATCAAAACCAAAGAACCACGGGAGAACCGGAACAGGGTTCTCCAGGCAGCACACACAGCTCCAGTCCTGGAGGCCCGAGGTCCTCTGCTCTGCAGAAAAGAAACCCTTTCAGCGTGGAGAGCCTTCTCTCTGATGCCACACCTCGGCGAAAATCTCAGCTGGACTTTCCTTCACTGCCCAGTCAGAGGACACTAGTGGGTAAAGGTCACTTCTTGCTTTACCCCATTACACATCAGCCCTTGGGGTTTATAGTGCCCCAAACAGCCCTGAAGACCACACCGTGTCAGGACAGCATTGACAGGCTCAGCTTGGGACAGAGGTGTGCACCAAATGAAGGGAGTCCTGCCCCCTCTGACCTCTCCAGCTTTGTCGCTAAGCCTCTAAACACGGATCGTACGGAGCATAACACGCAGCATCACCACAATCACATTAGCAATAGAGTGGGTGGAGCAGACACAGACGACTGTGGTGGTGACTGCAGTAATGGAAGATTTCCTGTTTCTCCTCCACCAAACAGTTTTGCTCAGACGGCTTTGGCCAGGCTCATCTCCACGCAGTCCAGAGACAGTAGCGAGGAGACGAGTCTGAAAGTTCAAATGGAGGCAGCAACCAATGGCTGCCAAGCTGCTGAGCCGTGTGCAAAAGAGAAGGGTGTAAGAGAGGAGCGAGCGTCTCCAGACCTCTCTGAATGTCTGAAGGCAAACACAGACTGTCATGAAACACCCGGAACAGATGGAGAGGATGTCGATATGGACTAACACTTGCAAGGAGCAAACATAAACAAAGGACCAGGAACACTGCTCAGACTAGTAAAACATTCCCAAAGCTCTGATGAGACACTCTAAAACATATCAGGAATCAGGAGACTTAATTTTCATCTATTTTTTAATCATAAAGTGTGATCAATCCAGATGGCCCCCAAAAGCTGTGGCTATCCTCATATTCAGGCTTTAGGCCTAAACATCGTTAGAAGCAGGATTTTCTCTGTTTTTGGTGACCAACTTGTACAAAAACAACAAAAAAATAGGCTACAATAAACATCTCACACAACGAATATCCTCAGATATTGTAAAAACGAGAAAATGATATTTATATGTAAACATTTTGATAAATAAAGTTATTGTTTAAATTGAATTACTGTCTTTCCAGGGCCATATTGAGAGGGGGACAAGGGTTTAGAGGTGTGTGTGTGTGTGTGTTTGTGGGGGGATGCTGTGTGGCAGAACCTTGGATCATGGCGGCTAGAGTTTTGTCATGTTACAGCAGATGAATCCCTCTTTTTCTCTGTAGTGAGCTGGAGCTGGGGCTCGAGTCCGTCTGGCTGTTTGTATTTATTGCTTTAACAAATTTATTCATTTGAAAGGCCAAGCTGGAATGAGGTTAGTGGCCGCGGGCTATAGGACCCTGCGCCTCCTGCTGAGTTTTGATATGAAAGTAATTATTTTCCCACTGGCTGCTGCGGGTCTCGAGGCAGTACCCCCCTCCCCTTCTTTCAGCCCAAAGGGTTATTAGACATTACCGATTTCTAGTGATATAGAATCACATAAACTTCCTACAATAATAGAATTAGCATGAAAGGCAGGGGTGTCAAATAGAAATGGGAAAATAATAGCCGCGCCAGCTGCACCGTGTGTGTGTGCGCGGGCGGGCGGGCGGGCGCAAAAGCGTGCGTGCGTGCGCATAGTCTATTGAGCGCGAGGAGGCGGAGGATGAGATAGTGGTAGATTCGTGGGGAGGAATTTTCATGAGCTGCCTCGGTTGTCAGACGGCCCTTGTAGTCGGCTATATTAAGATAGATGTTCGATGATATCCCTCATTGTTCTGTCGCTTATATTGATGTTGCTGCGTTATCGCCCTATTGATCATGTGTCGCACATAATAGGACAGGCGCGCTCCCGCCAGCCTGCGCTTTTTTTTTCACCCCTCCACAAAAGCGCCTGGGCCCCTCGTCATTTGTTCTAATAGGACTGCGAGTCCCTCGGGGTGGGGGAGACAGATAAAGATATAGTGGAGGCAGAGGGAGAGAGGGGGCGAGTGATGTGCCAGACTCGCATTAATAATTTTTTTGACCAATTGTTGGCTGAGCGCAGTGAAAAAAGTAAAAAGAAAAGTGGAAAGAAAGTGAAGAATGGTTGAATTAGAGATGTTTAGGGACAGAGGAGGAGACAAATTCACCAAGGAGTGCGCAGGACATGCGCGCACCCGTTTAGGAAAGACTGTGTTGAGCTTATGAAGTGTAAACGCCACCAAGTCCCTGGAAACTGAAATCCCAATTATTAAAACCATTAATTCTGGCGAGCCAGTGCAAGAAGGAGCCGTGTTGACAGCCCGGCTAAATATCCCTGATCCCTCCCGGTCACCTCGCCTTTATTTGCAAATAAATTGAGGGGGATCCGAGGGACAGAGCTTTACTTTGCTGCGCCGACCTAAAAATGAGTTTCCGTGCCTGATTCCCTTTAATAATATTTACATAATTCGCTCAGTGAGTCTGCTATTTGCGCAGTAGGAAGCTTATAGGAAAATAATTAGACAAAGAGACGAGGAGCCAGCGAGAGTGAAAAACAGCAGGAGGAGGATGGGTTAAGACCGAAGCTGAACACTAAATTCCCAGACAGCTAAAATCAATGAAAGTAATAACCCTATTATTTAATTCATAAGGACATTATTTTCCCATAAGGCCTGAGGAAACGTCCCCTTCGACCGAAACAATCACATTAAATCGTTCATTCTGCGCGTGCTGTGCAAATTTCTACACATATTTTCTCTCTTTTTTTTGGGAGGGGGGGGGACGCTTCATTATAACCGGTTCGTTTCAAGAGTACGATTAATTAGAAAATATAGGTTTGATCTCCCTTCAGCAGAGACCTTTAGTAGCCGCGTGTGTTCAGTTCGAGAAGAGCCTTTAAAGAGCCTCTAACAGACAGAGACAGCATCAAACGCTATAGAAATAAAGGGCTTAAGACACATGGGCCTAATGTTTTTATCAAAAACCCACAGAGCCACAGTCTTACATGTCTCCTTGTTATTAGATCTACACGAAGAACCAAAAGTGTGAATGTTAGAAGCATAATATTTGCTTAGACGAATCTTTAAGTATCTCATTATATCGCGGTATGTGCGGGCCTGTCGTTTTATTAAATGCGTTATAATAAGAAAGACATACACCAGCCGATGCGTTTTCTAATGAAATGGTCCCCCCAAACAGTGTTATTAAAAACTTAACAAATAAGTCATCTGTCGCGTTGCACCTCTGAATATCAGGCTGTTAATGAAACATTAGCTTTGTGACGTAAGGATCTTTGGTGCGCACTGTTTGGTTTCTCTACTTCTATAATGACTTTTCCTAATTGTAAATTAATGTTAATGAGCTGCAGTCTTACTTGTCAAAACAAGAAAAGCATCTATCGTAGGTGTTACAGCATGAAACATAGAATCAGAGAGAGGGAGGGGGGGGGGGGACGCTGGTGACACCAACACAAACGACCAATCGATCAAGCCGAGCCTAGACCGAGCGGGCCCTCCCGCTGTGTCCGTGCCGCTCATGCATCACACTTTATGAATTCAATTTCAACCGGGAGAAATTTTCAATTTGAACGCGCGATCATTACGGCGTGGGGGGATAGCGTAAATTGTTTTTGCTCTATTATGCATTCGGACGCCATCATTTTTCTTTCTAATTACCGAGGTGTCAGTGCGGCCTGTCACCCGGGCGCTGATTTTCAATTTAACTGATCATCATACATTCATTTTCCCATTTGATAAATCTGCTATCTAGACGCGCCCGCCATGCCCGGAATATTAAGCGGCGCTGGGGCGCAGTAATAGGGGGATGTGTATGCGGCAATGAGCGCGGATCAGCCAGCTAATTTAGCACCTTCCACATTCCCCGTCTCCATCCCCCATTTCCAATTCTCAAGAGGAGGTAAGAAAAAAAAACAGGAGAGAGGAAAGGAGAGAGTCCAATGACTGCCTAACCTCCAGGAGTGAAGAAAAAAAACCCCGAGGTTGGAAAGAATCAGAGAAATAATGTCAGAAGAAGAGAGGGTCCTCCAATCCGCGTGGTTCGCGCAATTAGGGAGCAGAATTAATTAACACTAATTGAGTTCTTCAATACATATTATTTTTATTTAATGGCAACAAATTTGCACAATTAATTATCGACGCGCTTTCCAGAACCCATTACATCCCGACCCTCGCCGCCCTCCCCCGCTCTTCTTCACCACCAAGTAAATTAGCAGCTTTTGTCAATAGGTTCAGGCGTCTTTGATCCGGTCTGGATGGGCCCTCAGCCAACATCAGACATCAGGGATGCTCTGTTAGACCACTTGACTCAGAATCCGGTGATATGACTGATATTACACCGTTAGCAGCATGTTGTGCTTTTTTTTACTAATAGCTCATTACTATTAAATTCATTTTAGGCCTAACATGTATTAATAAATGTCAGAGAGAAACACAAGAAGCTGATTTTAAGAAGCTGAATTAAAAAAAAAGCTTTCACGGGTCTTTTATTCTACCCTGGGGTCTTCTTACTTACTGTAAAGCGCTTTGTAACTTTATTTGTGTTATTATTTCACCATTAAACCTCATCGTGAGGTGATACAGCTAATGGAGACTGGTGGACCCATACTTCCATTCCACTGTCAAAAGAGGAGAAAGGAGAGGCAATGAGTCACGAAACATTTTGTTTGATCTCAGTCAGGCCTCAGACAGTTTTTCTGAATAAGCAGCTAATCAGCAAAACCTTCAGTCCATGTTCAGGGAAAAGTGTTGGTGTATTTCAAACCCTGATCCTGTATGGGTTTACAGCTCAGAAAACATCATGTATCAACCTGTTATGTAATTCTATGAGTATCAGTTCTGAATTGATATGTTTCACACATTTGCAACAGATAAATATATTCTAAGTTTGTAAACCCAGTTAAACCCAAATGAACTGAGCTGTGATTGAGCATTACAAACGTCACTGTGTCACTAACTCTTAATAATACTGTCACAAAACACATCAGTTCCTTATGTGATGTAATATCAGATCTTTATGGTCATCTCTGGCTTTCGCTTTTAACACGTGCGCAAGTTCAGACTGTGGCAAAGGGAATTGAGTGCTTCAATATTTAGCTGTAAGAGGGTCAAAAGAAAATGAAAATACATTTGAACTGCAGGAGAGGGACCTGTGGGACAGTGAAGTCAGTGTCAAACAGAACGGTTCATTTGTACTCTCTTTTTTCTTTTAGAGTTTTCTAAAGCATCTTTCTAGATGCTGACCGCGCATCCCAGCCAGCCCAGTTCGCTGAGGTGCCAGCAGTCAGGAGCTGTGTGCTGCGGTGTAATGAACGTTTATGGGCACAAAGCAGCTTTGGTTCCGTCGTGTTCTTTGTTTCATTAGCCCAGTGGTTGTAATAAATGCCAACGAGCCAACGGGATAGATTTTAATTAAGTCAGTGAGAGATGAGTGGAGTAACACAGAAAGCGGTGCAGGGCGAGGAGCTGGAAGTGGAGGAGAGGTGGTGGTGGGGGGGTGCTTTTCAATAAATCGGTTTGCTCAGGGGTTAGTCGGTGATTTTCTCGGCAAAGTGTTGGGGCCGAGCAGGACGCGCAGTAATTTGGTTGATAAATCAGCAGCGTTAGGGGCATGAAGCTCGCTGCTCGGCCGGTTGGTTCTGCGTGTGATTTATGTGGTACCCGGGGGTCGTACACAAGCTCACGACAGTCCAGGATGAATTAACCAGAAGCCAGCGAGCTCCTAATGAGCGGGCATTATTTCGCACATACCCCTCCTTCCAAATAAAAAAAAGTGTGAAGAACGAGCCTGGCATCCGACCCTCCCCTCTCCTCTCCTCCCTCTCCTCCCCTCCCTCCCCTCCACGGTGCCATCCCCGAGGTGTCGCATTGATTCAGCATCAGAGAGTTAAACAAACGCACACGCAGAGACAGTGTGTTATTTATCGGACGCACACGGGAGACACATTGTTCAATAGAGGTCTGGCACCAAATGATGGGGGTTAGCTGAAGCATAGAAGTGACAGACAAAGGGTTCAAACAGTTTCATCACATATTGATAATCAATAGCAAACTTCATATTTCTCTTGACTTCCTGTCAGATTGTTGGGCCACAGACTCCACACAGCACACAGAGCCAGGAAGTGTAAAAGGTGCACAGTGAAGAAGCTGCAGTGAGTTATTACCATGGAAATAGACTCCTTTAATAACCAGTCTGCTACAGTAAAACCAGTACAGAACACGTAAGTAGCATTTTACTGTTGTAACCTGTAAAATGTGCTGATGTGTGATACATTCAATTGTTTATTCATAATTATTAAGTGTAAAAATTTGTCATGAGGAGTAAACTGTCCTCCAGTATTAGAATCAGTGCAATGGCCCTTTAAAATGCAAATATGAACTAATTTGCCTCCTTGCTTGGGTCACAACAGTTGCATCTGACATGAGTGGGTGATTTATTGAGCCCCAGTAAAAGTTTTCAAATGCATTATTGGTTTACTATATGTTCGCAGTTGCTAAAGCAGAATATCTAGTAAATCAAAACCAAGCCGTCAATTGATGCTGACGCGGTAGTTTTCAGCTTGTATGTTTATTAGCCTGTAGCTGAAATATGACCCGACCTGGAAATTGGATTAAAAGTGATTGGATTTCAAAATTCATGACTTATGACTCACTTTCATCATCACTGTTACACATGCTGTTTTCTAATATTTTAGACTATCTGAAACTTTTAGACTAAATGTATATGCTTATACTACTATTCATTTCTTCAAGTGGGATTTTTGTAGGGAATGCAACTGCAACCAATTAAACTTTTCTAAGATATAAATGTATTTGGTCAGTGTATTTCCTGTCCTGTAGATCTTACCTGTAGAAAACCTGTAGGTTTTCTGGCTTTATGTAAAATGCAAAATAAAGGCATAAATAAATTAAACAAATAGACTTTGGAGTCAAATTCAGATCAGCAGTTTCACAGTCCAGAACACTTATTATATTATATTATAATATTATGCCACCCAAACTACACTATGATTGCTTTCACAACATCACTTCTGAAGTTTAGAGGCGTACTCAGCTCAGCATTAATACACTAAGAGGTATCTATAAACTAAACTAAAGCAAACAAAGGACATCAGTAAAGTTATTTCGATTACTTAGTGATTTTGAGTTTCTTTTTAAGCAAGGCAAGCAAACATGACAAATACAGCACAGCAAAGACAAAAACAGCTGATTTCAGGTCCTCCTACCTTAAAAATGGATCTTAAAATAGGCATTCACGCTCACAAATAAAAAGTCCTGTGGAGCGTGACATTTTTCTTAAAGCTGGATTTTGACATATCAACTCCAACCATAAACTAGAAAGTTCCTGGGGAAACTTTGAAGGTGCCTGGCGCCGGCGCCGCTCAACCTTTGACCCATCTGCCCAATG
>JAUMTR010000001.1:3300932-3312823 GCA_032270685.1 Microctenopoma stevenorrisi
ATTAGTTTTTTGCTGTTCTTTATCAGCATTCACAATTTTAATTTTAAGATACGATCACAGTGTTGTCAGTGTCAGTCATGGACGTATAGGCTACGTATGATTAATAACCTAGTTTGAGGGCCCCCTTGGAATTTTTTGCCTGTGGCCCCAAGAGACCCTTGCAGCGCCCCTGCCCAAGATGACTGTTCAACCTCTAAGTTTAAGATAAACCTAAATTTACTTCAACATGCTATAAACTAGAATTACCACTGGTTGTGTGTCTGGCCCGACCAGCTTCCATGCAGACGTATAATCAGTTCATCCATGAGACCAAGAAGTGCGCCATGGTATTAACATGTATAGGACAGACGCAACGACACAATAACCTTTAACCTTTGATCAACAAATCTAACTAATACATTGATGAGCGCAAGGCGATATTTACACCAATTCTAAGGGAACATAATGCCTCTGGTCACGGCTGTCACCAGTGCAGAGCCCTGCTAAAGGGATTTCAAGTCATTTTGTTTCGGGTTTAACATATTTACAGGCTGTTTATTAGTTTTTATCAGTACCATAAATATGGATTAAAAAGGGTCTACCTCCATATACTAGTTCAGACTCTAGCAGGTTTACACAAGTAAACTACTTTGTTAGGTTTAGGGAAAGACTTTGGTTTTAGTCACAATAATTAGTTTCAAACAAAGAAGAAGAAATGTGCTGTAGTTTGTTGTGTCACGTATATACGTCAACCTTGTGAGCTCCTGCGATAACGACTGCAGTTGTCACAGACTAAAGATTCCTGGAAAAATGTCACGATGACACTGCTGATGCTTCACGGTAATACTAATGTCTAATGTCTGCTAATTGCGTCTGCTGTCGTTGATGTGATTGTCTTTAACTGGGAGCAGTGGTAGAGCAGTCGTCTGTGAGCCCCAGGGTGATTAGACTCCTGGTTCCTCCTGTCGCGGTGTCCTGAGGGAGGACATGTACAGTCCAACAACAATTTCCTTGAGTGGAATCAAGAAATTATATTTGATCATAAACTCGGATAGACTGAAGTTTCCAGAAGTTACAATAGCTGATTTCACTAAAAAACAAAAATCTACAGGAAAACTCGTGGATCACCAGAGGCGTCAGGACTCATCCCTCTGGGACCACAAATTTTATGTTAATGCAATAAGAAGTTTCTCTCTGAACCAACGTGGCACACCAACAAATTAAATGAAATTTCCATCACCAGGGCCGTATTTTAGCTTGGTTACAGATGAAGGCGAAATATCACAAGCGAGCCAAAAACCAGATAAATCTACAGTTTGGAATGCAACATGATATAAATCTACATGTGACGTCGAAAGCAACCTGCCAAACAAAAGCTGATCGCCCACTGCACATCTGCAAGAATGTGTTTGCGTGTGTGTGCACGTGGCCATAATCTTGCGTAAATAATGACATCTCTGTCTTGCTGTCTTCTCCAGTGCCAACTACACTAATTATTTATTCTTGGACGCTGTGAAGGTGTCAAAGCTCACACTCATGCCTCTAAAAAAACGGCACTGATCCCTGCTGCATTAATGCCAGCCTGTAGTACTGTGTTTGTGTATAGTCTAGACATCATATTCAGCTATCATTGCTCATCTCAACAGAGTTTCTGCTAATATCATACAGGGGTTTGCTCCAGATACCATTCATATCTTCCGATTGAGCTACCTTTTGAAACCAACAACAGAACTTTAGTCAGAAACAATGTGAGTGAATAAATGTCTCTGTGAAACTGGGTTTAATAGACTGGTCAACGATTATCCTCCACCTCTTGCCCAATGTCATGAGAAATTGCTCCCACGACCCTCTGAAAGAGGGTCGTGGGAGCAAACCCGTCTCCTAAAAGCTCCTAAATGTTTCTACACATCTAAACTGGAAACACACATGTTTTTAAGGAATACACATTGAACCAAAACCACTACTCCTCTCTAACCTTGAGCGAAGTGCTTCTGTTGCCCACTCTCATGCAGGTCACTGGGAAATTTTGGTTTTGTTCCAACTCCATCTATCTCTACCTCAATTATTATTGAATGTTTCCATGTTAACAAATTTAATCTTGTATCTGAATGTAGCTGTGCTTGTGGTTTGCTTTGCAGATATTGTCGTTCCTAAAAAGTATTAATTACAATAATCAAGCTTTGAGAGAATCCAGACTTATCCGGACACTGACCACATTCTAACTCACTGTATGACCAGAAACAAACATCACTGCAGTCAGAGGAATTGAGGCTGCTTTAAATTAAGCCAATTACGACCAGTCAACATGAACACGGATCGACTGGAAGATAAAGACAATACTTCGACTCCGAAAGAGCAACTTTAAAAGTGAATAATTTGAGTCAATGAAAATGTTCCATCATCGGTTTTTCATTTGGGTCAACAAACGGCATTTAGCGCAGCACTTTGTCTCTCTGTCAGTGTTTGCACTCCTGAGCAAATGTTTGTGTTTGCATGTGGGTGTGATTTAAGTGACACTCCATGTTCATCAGTGAGTGTGATTGAGCTCCGAGGGGTTATGAGAGAAAATAAGTTGACAACAGGACAAAATCAATACCATTTACTCAACCGCCTCGTAGCCTGTGTGCACACGCGGTGTGTGTGTATGTGCGAGCAGAGGCTGTGTGTGTTTACCTCAAGTGTGACTGCATTTTACGTGTCAAGTTGGGGAAAAACAACCAATTGCCTCTTAGCACACGCTTTATTGACCAGTGGAACACACACATCCACACACTGCAGGCATATTGACTGGTTGAAGGGAGAAACAGGTTTAAGGCAATTAGAGTAGTATACTTTCTGCCAGAAACCCACTATGATGCTCTTCACTGCAGTTAGCCAACTACCCCTAAAGTGTGACTAATATTACATCAGTGAAAGAAAGTAAAACAGCAGAGGGGGCTACTAATGATAAACAAAGCAAGACGATGTGATTAGCTTTCCTGCAGAGGGTCGTAAGAGTCTCTGTAGCTAATCGCGGCTGACAGTGGACAAGAGGTGGGGGAAAACCCTGGACCAGTGTTTTCAGGACACGCAACCACACACACTATCACCTCCGGGCAATTTATAGTCAATTAACCTGCATGTCTGTGTATTATGGGACGAAACCTTCAGGTACTAGGAGAAAATGCTAAGTTTACACAGAAAGGCCTCAGCCTCTGAAGTTGTTTATGTCCGAATGACCGAGCAGAGTCTGTTTAACTGTCTTAATCAATGACTGACGGGGACCTTAAAAATCACTGTGGCAAAATAAGTAACAGACCCATCAATGACATACCAGGAAAGGTTAACTTACAGTTCATTTAGGCGTCTTCGAGTGACTGGGTTAGTTTTACTTCAGTGGAACTTTTAAATGTCCTTTCATCTACTCCACTGTGACTTTGTTTACAGACACAAGTACAGTAAAAAGGCCTGGTTAACTTTCTCCTGTTCAAAATATAATTTAGTCATAACCCAACAAACTGTTAGACCGTAAAAGCATTTTGTGTTTAATTTGATGCCCTGAACGGTTTTATTTAATTAGTATTAGAATCTAGTAGAAGTTGGAAATACATTTTGCTGCAGATTCAAAACACTATTTAGTGTCATTCAAATCCAGTTCTTGCAGTTGGTTGTTGTTAAGGAAACTTCTCTGATAATTACACATTTCTGTGTCAAGTCATTGACAAAAGCCTTCCCTGATTTGTTTCCTAACCTCGTGTTAACATTTCAAACAAGGAGTCGCTACAAGTCCATTAATTTGTAATTTAGCTGAGCCACTGATGCGTGGAAGGTCAGGGGGTTAACAAGCTCATTGGCTGAGAAAAGTTTCATAGTTGCCGACAATCAACAGCCAAATTCTTTGTTCCTGGGATTTTCTTTTCTGTCCATTCAAAGTTATAAAGTTTCTGCCTCTTTAATGTGTTGAAAAGAAATGCATGCATAAAATGTAACAGAATTTAGTCTGCGTACAGCTCTATGTTGTATTATTGTGAAATCAAAGCCTCCCACACCTGTTACAGCTGGTCAGAGCAGAACAACCCACCAGCCGTGTTGACACATTGTGGATGTGGGGCAAGGACACAAACTTATCAAAAGGGGGTCTGTGATTAAATACAGGCCTATTTGGGTGCTTGACATAAAATGGTCTGGGGGGCTCTTCACATGGAGTGCTGCGAGTGGTACACAGTCATTTCTCTTCCTCTTTCATTTCCATCTCTCCAACTGTCAAAGTGTTCCAGTAGCTGCATATTACTCAGCAATGTTAGACACACTCCCTGTGTGAGAGACATAAAGACAGACGTAGGCAGCTACAAGCGCTTACTGCTGTAATCCTATCAGACAGGGCTTTCTGGCTTCATGCAGCGTGTGAGGGGTCAAAATAGGGAGTGAATATGACACGGTAAGGGCGGAGAACTCTCCTTAGAGTCCGATGCCAACTTTCACCCTACAGATCTACACAGTATGTGTGCTGCTGTGTATAAGAACCAACCGACATCAAAATGACATCTATACAATAACAAATAGTTTTTCCAATTACATTGCTGGGAGTGATGTACCACGCCAGAGCTGCAGGGAGATGCTGGAGGTGTGTGGTGCATAAGTGCAAGGGCTTTGATGTATTACATTTCTTGTATTGTATTTACTGTTGCTCTGTTGCATTTAAGTCTGACAGGAGTCAAGACTGATACAAAAACAAGTCAAAATAATGAAATAAAAATAAGGAAATGAGACAACTCAAATAGTCTGACCTTCACAAAACACATCCAGTGAGATTTTTTTGTATTGACAGAAGGCAGAATTTTCCAATGGAGATGCACAGAAAATTAAATTAGGATTATTTACATTCTGGTGTAGTTCACAGCGTCTTTGTCTGCTCAACCTCGTATGAACCGTTTACGTGATGACATGTGTTATGGAGAAGGCTCAGTGTTTGCTGCAGCATCATGTAATCTCATCTAGTGTAGCAACGCTGCTTCCAGTCAATACACACAACCGGGCAGTGCTTTGGAACAGTGTGATTCTTTACCTTACAATTGTTTCAGTGCAGAATAAAGTGATCGTCACCGCACAGCAAGATCGATACAGTGCTGAAAAACCCCGTCTCAGAGGTATAAAGTCCGCTGTAGTGCAACTATACTTCCTGATCTGTACACAGCAACACCGAGGCAGTGTTCTGGTATTTTTGATCTGAGCACCTGGCAGGAGCCAACTTTCAGTTTATGCGTTTGATGTAACAGATACATTTTGGCTGTTGCTCGAAAAGCATATTGATATTTAGCCCAAGACACAAACGAAACATGAAGTCAGTCCATAAGCAAACACATTTACTCGTATCCATTTAAATGTAAAAAAGCGTCTAGTCTCCTTCTTCTGTGTAGAACTTGTGTTCCGGTGGGAGTACTTGGTTCAGTTTGTGTTTTCTAAACATTTGAGGACGCCCACAGCTCCCATGTGTAGGCGGATCGCTGTGCCCTCACCGTGACTCTGTAGACATCTCTATATCAACACAGTGCAAACAACTGATGAACACGCACGCTTACACACAAACACACAACACACTGGCCTGTCAGCTACATCGGAAACTGCGCACACAAACATGTTATTGTCCCACGTGTGCGTGCGCACACACACACGCACACACTAACCTGTCAGTCGTCAGGAGGAAAGAACAGTCAACTGAGACATGGAAGTGCAGGAAAACATTTCATCCTTATTACCCTGTTATTCTCTCTCACAAACACACACTCTCTATTTCTGTATTTAGGCATTATCATTCTCACCTTTTCTCATATTTCTTTCTCACAAGGGGCTTCTCCCTCCCTGCCCCCCCTCACCCCCCCAACTTAATCTCTCTCTCGGTCTCTCTCTCTTTTCTCTTCCTCTGTCTTTTCACCCCTCAAGGTGTCTAAGCTGTGAGACATTTAATCGCCGCGGTAACGGTTTCATATCTGGAACAGAAATCAAATAATGCCAGATGATTTACTCCCCCTAGCAACCAGGGAGCACAGCCCTAGCAACCGACCCAGCCAGCAGGCCAGACCTAATCAGGTTGAAAATATTTCAATTATTGTGTTGATTCTAGGAGGTGTGTGTGTCTGTGTGTGTGTGTCTGTGTGTGTGTGTGTGGGCAAGAGTGTATGTAAAGATCGGCTTGCTGCATTTTAATGATGTCAGCTCGCTATCGATCTGAATACCAGAGGAGAATACGAAGGATGGAGACACATAAAGGAAACAGTGTTCTGTCATGGAAGTGATCAAGTGCTTTTAAAGCGGCTGCTGTTATGATGGAGACATTAGACGGATACAACAACACATGGTCAATCTGGCGTGGACAGTATAACAGTTGGCATGCTCTGTATGTGTGTGCGTGCACGCGTGCGCGTGTGTGTATGTGTGTATGTAACAGAGTACAACGGAGTTGGCAAAGCAGAATAAGACAGGATAGCCAAAGAGCGTGAACAGGATCCAAACTCCAGGGTGCCAGAAGGACCAAATTGAGCTTTACTCCTCACTCTATCAAACACATGCCCGCCACACTTGTTTGTGGTCATGTTGGAGGTTTAGAGAACGTGTACGTGGCTTTAGATATGTGTGTGTGTACATGTGTGTGTGTGTGGGGGGTGTAAACAGTTGCAGATAGGGGAGCTTTACTGAAGGTTTGATCAGGAAGTCAATAGGAGTGTGTGCACACAGATCTATAAAATTAAAAACTATAAGCTCGAGCAAAAAATAATTAGTTGATTCATCAGTCAAGAAATTTGGTTATTAATCAAACCTGTAGATTTAAAATTTTAGCTTTTCTTTTTTTACAGACATTGACATTAGTTTTGTGATCATCTGGAGACCACAAGCTCTAGCTAGTTAATCAAATCTATTTTAGCTCAGATTTTGGTCTCCACCTGCTCCTGAGGCAGGCTTAAGATAGTTAACTACATGTACAGCTAACTACATGAAGCCATGTGAAATGAGGAGTGAAAGAAATAAAAATAGACAGTAATTACACCTGACAATTGGCCTTTCAGGATGAGACAAGTCCCTTTCGCTGGCATTTGCTGTTTGGATGAAGGCAGAGAGGAGAAGGTGACGGAGCAGAAAAACAGACATGCAAACCACGAGACGGAGGCAGTAAAAAGAGGGGGAAGCTCGGCAGAATGAGAGAACGAGAACTGTTTGAATGACAGACAGAAATGGATGTAAAAATGGGCTTTTGAGAGATTATGAATTTACATCTTAATAGAGAAATGCATGCTGTGGCTCTTCACCAGAAAAAACACAAAACTCATCTTTAGAATTACAAAATGAACGTGACATGATTTGTGTTTGTGGATTTGTGTCTGTGGTTTTAGCTGTTTAGTGTAAACCTGAACAGACATGTTTTTTTTAAGGGCCACGCTCCTCTCAGGTTATCCATGATCAAAATTTTTTGAGTGATCTCTTACTAAATGTCACTTTTTTACACCTATATTCAAGTGCTTTTCACTCAAAACTCACAAAGGCCTCAGTGGAGGTGGGACACCAGTTCAGCACTGAACTGTCTCGTTATCACTGAATGAGGACTTTTGTTCTGAAATATTCACAATGCTTAACATTTAAAAAGGTGACACACACAGTTATGTTTTTAAATCACAAGAGATTTTGAAGAGAATTGTAGGTTACCTGGTTCCAGACCTCTCAAACACCACCCACAAGCTCAAACTTTGACAGTGATTAAAAAAGTTTGGGGCAGCTCTTTAGTTAATGTCTGCCAGTCAGAACCAGCAGAACCTACAGTGCATGAGTAGCCCGGTGCCAGAATTCAGAATTTCTATCCAATATGTTGAATGTAACACAAAATATAGCTCCACTATGTTTCTGCACATAAGAAACAGTTTTTAATGCAATGTCTAATGGTAACTTACAAAACTTTTATTCACTAGAAAGTTTTAAATAATCTTTTCAGCCTGTGTTAAAAAGGACATACACTCTGTTGATAGTTTATTAGGTAAACAATGCAGTCTACACCCCTGTGATCAATTATTTCACCATAAAGGTGTTAATGTTCAGTTTTTGTCATAGTGTTCATTTGAAGATGTTATGGATTGTATGGTCATTATTTTTTAGCCACCAAAATCTGCAGCATCTGAAATGAGCATAGTCCAATCAACACCTATTCAATACAGTATATTAACCTTCATGAAGGTAGAATGTATCATAGGATTGTTGTATCAGACTCAATTAGTTTTATGTAGACAAAAAGCCTAGTCAACCTGAAAATGAGCTACAACCATGCATGCTGTGCAGGTAAAACACTACTTCCTATTTAACTCCCTTTTATTCCTGCTCTGAACCTTTCAACACGCTATCAGTTTAGCAAATAGCACAATCAGTGGATGACAAAAAGGAATAAACGGGGGACCAAGAGTTGAAGAAAGAGATAAAGGGCCGTGAGGAGATAGAGTTGGATGTCAGGAGGTTTTCATTGGATAATGGAGAGGTCAAAAGGAGAATAAAGTGTTGATGAGAAGACAGAAAAGACTGAGGAAAGACTCTTCTGCCAATCAGTGCCATAATCACACTTTTCCAATTTCCTCTTTATGTTACAAAGACTACCACCCACCATAGGTAAGACTGCCTCTGTATTTAAGTGTGTGTGTGTGTGTGTGTGTGAGAGAGAGAGAGAGAGAGAGAGAGCGAGTGTGTGTGTCAGTTGGAAGGGCAGCTAGGCGTAAAATTGAGTCCAGATTCATTAGGTTCTGTGAGCTGAGCTCCAGTTGGTTTAAGTGATACATTTCCTCTGGAAGTGGAGGTGTGGAGCTGTGTGGGTGGATGGGTGTTGTGAGGGGAGTCAGCCGTATGTTACGGGGCCTCTCTCTGTCTCACACCTGTGCACAGACGCACATATGCACGCGCACACACAAGTATCAGACAATTTAGAGGCCTTTATTCTATTTTCTCCCTCCTCTGTCTCAATGGTGAGTGACACTGTAAATCTGAGCCAATTTCCTCCTCTAATCATCATTAAAAAGCACAAATTACTCCACTCTCCATTAAACACTCCCACATGCCTGCTGCTATTACCAGCTCTGCAGCCTTTTCCATACGTGCCAGACGGAGGCCAGCCTTCTGCGTAGTTTTCCTCTAACCTCGCCTTTTTTCATGAGGTGAGTGCAGACACCAGCATGTCAACAAACAGAAGGCAACACGGTGTATTGTGTTTTGCCAAACAGCAGGACTGAACATTTCAATCTTGCATCTTTCCAGAAAACAACTATAGTTTGATGGAGATTGTTGTGCCTTTTTGAATGCTAAAAAGTCAATCACAGTAGACCAAAATCTCACCTGCCACACATACAGTATAGCACTCCAGTGCACATTCACCACCCCACAGTGATTCAACAAAACCTGAGAAATTAGAATCTTGTAACAGTAGAATTCATGGCAGAGCTGCTGTATTGCGTTGCATTAGATTGTGATAAAGTAGCCGCTGAATGTACTGAATAACCACTGTCAATCGAATCACACTCAGCAGGGTCTGAATCGCTATTAATTGCTATTTTAAAATTGCTGTTGGTGTATTATTGACAGAATTGCCCTGTCTGCACCACTTGATGACCCTGTTGCTGCGCTAGCATCTTTGCTAACATCAGCAAAAATGTGCTTCGCCTGAAGAAGGTCCTTAAAAGCTTGCGGCGCCAGTGGAGGGACAGTTCTTCACTGTATGCAGCTTTGGTTTTGACCTCTCATTCACTGTACAGACTGACCTCAAAGCTTCAATTCTCAATCCTTAAGGATCCTCATGGAATATATCACTGACCATTGGAAAGAAAAGATATCTAAGTTTACAGAAGGAGGGAGGACAACAATCATACATTTTATTTTTATCCTGAATCAGAACAATCAGACAAGATCTGTTTCTTCCAACACAAGACTGAGATGAACAGGTAATCAGTGATAGATTATCTCAATCTCTGTGCAACATATGTGCCTTTAAACTTTAACAAAAATGTATTATTTAACACAAACAAAAAAGAATTACTAACAAACTGAACCAATATAGAAAAATACACTCACATGTTTTATATATTAATAAAAAGGTCAATTCTGTCCTAATCAAATAAGAACTGAATGACTTTACCTCTCTACAAACAATTTCTTCAACTTCAGAGAGTGTCGATAGCTGACTGGCATAGTTTCAGGGCTGGCCTGCAGTAGAGGATGATGGGATTTTGTTATTAAATATAGTATGTGTGACAGTCTCATTTCTTGCCCTTGGCTTGAGTAGAGAGCAGCAATATTCTCACCCACAAAAATTCATTTCAGACTGACGTTTTTACCCCAAATATAGCCCGGGCATTTTATTGGTGAGCCCAGACCTAAATATTAATAAACTATGGGGTGGAGTTATTTTCAACCAGCTCAGTCCATTTGGTCTGATGTACATTTCTGGTACAAAACTCCTGTGTCCTAAGCGGCTCCCATCTTCTGATTCTGAACACAGCAGAGGGCTCGGTCGTTGGCGTGGGCCTTGGTCATCCACTTGGTTTTTAGTTAGTGGTTGGCTGCAGTGCTCAGTGCAAACTACTTACATTTTTCTATTTTACGCATCTCTTGATACATTTCAGTTTGAATTAACATGCTATAAATTTAAAATGGTTGAACTAAGAGAGGAAAACATGCAACAAAAAAGTGTAATTGAACTATGGGATGTTTTAAAATGCACATTACACTATGCTAGCTTGATGAGTTCATCAGCCTTGCAGTGTGCTAAGCTGAATGTGTTTATGTGGGGAGTGACTCATACGTGTGCCATATTGAACACTAAGGTGTTAAAGACACACATCCACTCTCAGTCTCTGACACATTAGCTCCTTAAGGGAAAGTCATAAAGAAGCATTTAACAGTTAATGGAGAGGACCCTGGTGAGCAGAGTGCAGCTGTCCCGTCATTAGCCTGCATTTGTTTTCACAGTTTGTTTATCGGTGTGTTTTTGCACCTGCGGCTGACATGAAGGGTCATGAGAAAGGTTCAGGGAGAGGATGTGGCCAAGTTAAGAAACTCTCAGGGGAGCTGAGACTCTCAGGGTTTACTACGATGTGCATGGTGCAGGGCACGTGATTGACAGGCAGATGAGGCATTACCAATAGAAAGCCAATCTGCTAGCATTTCACAGTTGGCCCTCTAATAGTGCTTTTGCAGTCCTACGTTACAATGTGTAAGGCCAAGAAAAAAAAAAAAAAGTATCTAGTTGCAGCCTAAAACTTCTACAAATCCACAGTATAGGACATATCAGAACCTTTCCTGAACCAAAATTCATGCAAAAAAACTAAAGTATGGAAGAGCTGGAGAGGTATTAGTTGATAAAGACTCAGGCGAACCATTTGGGCACATTCTGGCACAACTTGTGCCATTTGAAGTTTCTCCGGTTTTTGGCTTAGTTTTTTTTATTCTCTACATCTATTTTATGTTAGAAAGTCATTACACCTAATAGAAATTGTTTTTGAGAATTATCCACCTAACCGATATATTTACCCATTCAAAATAAGGGAAAAAATCATACAGAGAAACTAACTTGACTCCTAATGGAGCAAGTTTATTACAGTGAAATGTAATAAGCTAACAGCTGGCAGCATTGACATTTGTGCTGTCAATGAGTGTACAAACCACAGATGGACTAAAGAAGAGCTAGAACAAAGAGCATGGAGCAGTGGTGTCGATAGTGGGCCTAGGTTTCCTAGCTGGCATCGGAGGGGTTGTGGTCTTCCTCCTCTCTGTTGTGCCATTGTTTTTGTTGTCCTGCTTTCGAGTGAAAGGGGATCTTGAGGCTTTTCTTTTCCTTGTGGTTGGTTGTGGAGCAGAAGAAGATGGTCCTGCCAGTGGCTGACTGCAGGAGGCCTGTCCAGAGGATGATGGTTGAT
>JAUMTR010000001.1:3325968-3336006 GCA_032270685.1 Microctenopoma stevenorrisi
CGGGCGGAATAATAAGAATAAAGAAAAAAGAGGAAATCAATAGTGTGGGAGCATTCCATGCTCCCCCACTAATAAAGTAATAATAAAGAAAAAAGAGGAAATCAATACTGTGGGAGCATTCCATGCTCCCCCACTAATTAAGTGGTCATATATCTATGTGTCAAACCTTACTATCCTTGTAGCCAAAACTGCAACTCCAGAAAACTGCCAGATAATTGCATATCCTTGAAATCATTCACTTGCGATCGTGGATGAACTGATTAGGAATTGGTGGACCTCTTATGCTTCCCATTGCAGGCAGTATGTCAGGAACACCTGTCATAGTGTGTAATGGTTATCTGATATGAACAGGCTGCACTGTCTGAAAATCACTGATTCAAATGACTCAAACACCACTTGGACGTTTGGATGAACTGATGAGAATGTGACTCCCAACTCCACTGGTTGGTGTCAGGTTGTTAATTCCAGTTAGTTTTCTCCTTTAAATGGTGGATCAAAATAACTACTCCCAGTCTCCAGTGTTATTCCTGATTCAATTAGGAGACGGTAATTCAAGCAGTCCTTATTGATTGTTAGTAATGGCGTATAAAGCTGTGGAGCATTTTTGGTGACTTATAAAGAAAGAAAAAAGTGTTTTCAGCACCAAAAAAACAAAAAAGATGAACTTCTAACACGCCTCCTTCCAGACGCAGAGAAGCATGGAGAAGAATGTGTGACTGTTGTTATTCAGGGTCTCGTGCGAGTCGCAGCAGTGTGGCAGGTTGTACCGGTGCTGACCTTTCTGTTGTAACACCCACAGTATAAAGGAAAGTGCTGCACAAAGAGCTCTATTAACAGAGAAACCAGATATAATGGGGAAACAAGATGGGCCTTTAATGGGGACAGGCAGGGCTGTCAGCTTGCATAATGTAACAGTCGTGTTAAAACAACACGGGGCTCCGTGTGCTCCCCCTTCACACACACACACACACACGCACACACACACACACACGCACACGCACACACACACAACAAGCCTATATGAGAGACCCAAGTTATTAATTCACACACTGGTCTTCATCTATGAAATATTCTCCATGCACAGCGCACATTTCTCTTGCAAAGACGGGAATCATTGTTGTGTGTAATTATGAAGACAATGTTCGGAGGGATTATTAAAGAAGTAAGGGGGCAAGATAAGAAAGCGGCAGATGAAGAGGGCGCGGGGACGAGAAGAAAAGAAAGTAGAGGGGGACAGACAGAACAGAGGAGGTGGTGAGAAGGAAGAGACGAGGACCGAGAGAGGAGGGAAAAGATTACGCCGTCTCCCTGTTTGTGGAGCTATCGTTCCCTCTCCCTTCTCTCTCCTCCCCTCTCCCTCCTCCCTCGTTCCTTCCTTCTCTGTATTAGCATGATAAAGATGTGGTGGAATAGGGCAGTCGGCAGGTCTTTGGACACGGAGACAATGCTATCGCCAGAACAGGCGTCTACAGCAGGGGAACAGCCACCTAGGGACTATACACCAACAACACACACACATAAACTCACAATCATGTACCCACTGATACAAACCCACACAGACAGACAAACATGTTAACAAACACAGTGGATCATGCTGCTCGGGGGGATTTAAACAATGTGAGGTAACATACAATCAAAGAGAGCAGAGTCTCCAAACAGAAAGATAGTGAACGTGTGGAGAACAAGAAGAACAAGGAGGAACGTCCTCGTTGCTGTTTTATTCTCTTGTGTGTGGCGTTGGTGATATCACCTTATCTGCCTTATCACCTTATCTCTATGTATAGAAAGTCAGAAATGGGACATAGAATATCCAAAAACTCACTTTAATGTATTCAAGTGCACTGTTTGTACTTTGTAATGACTAAAACAATGAACTGATATTAAAATGGTTATCATCTGCTTATCTGCCGATCAGCTTGAGTATTCATCTAATCATTAGAGCTCTTAAAACTCAAACAGCTACATTTACTTTGTTTACAGAAAAAGTGAAAGGACCATTCATTAATAATATTAAAACATATAATAACGTAACACCAGGACAATTTTTACTGCAGTAACAATCATTTCAATTAAAGTTTCTTGTCCTGTTACTTTTATTAAAACAAAGAATCCACCACCGCAGTGGTATCAACTCTTTTTATAACAGTTTATCAATCCTATTAATCTTGCTAATGCAATATAAATATTATATAATATAGTGAATGCAATGAGTTAATTCAATAGGATTTTTTTAAGTTTCACGGTTGTTTTCAGTGGAAATGCCATGACTAAGTGAATTCAGGGATACACAAGCAATAATAGTGATAAAAGGTCTTTTTTCATGGGTTACATTTAGATTTGCCATAGGAGGAGAAGCAGAGGTGGAACCAGTGGAACTAATGAAACGAAGCTATGGCTCGATTCCATTTAAGTCCTAATAGACCATGGTGAGCCAGGAAGCATAATATTGGGGCTTTGCTTTGGAACCTTAATGGCATGTTTTTATTATTTATTTCTGATGGTATTATTTTTTGTTGACGTTTAAAAATATTTGGATTAACGTACGTGTTTTAATGTTTTTTTTATGGTCTCACATTACACACAGCGAAAAAAAAGATTTTTTAAAGAATTAAAAAGTCTGTGGTCAGTTGAAAACACAATTAATGTTTGTGCCAACACGACACGTCCGTGCTCTTCTTTAGTCCCTGTGCAGTGGCTCATTACTGTCACACACATCCCTGTCATTCTGGGAACATCATTAACCAGTAAATTATTAAGCACATGGTCAAGCTAATGAGACAGATGTGAAATGTTCTTCGTGTATGACCCAGAGCCACAGGCCCTGCGGGATGCCCGGCCACCCCAGCGGTGGAGCTCCAAACCAGCTTGAATTCTCCCTTGTTTTCTGGAGAAAGGAAAACAGCATTATGGGTCATGGTGAATATACACACACATTTACACTAACACACAGTCACACTCGCAAGCAAACACACATTGTACGATGTATAAACATACTATATGCACCCGCATGGATCATGGCCAGTTCATGAGCCTGTGACGGTCGCCCAACCATAACACACACACACAGACACACACGTGACTTACACACACACACGTCCTTTCTGTAAAAACATACAGAACTGTACAAACACTGCAAACACACACGGACGGAAATGAACACACACAAGAAAATTCCATCTTATGCTTTCAAAGGCCCCATTCAGTCACAGTCACCAGCAAGTTTCAGTAAATGATATCTCCATAGAACAACAAAGAGCTGGTAAAGGTATATTTGGCCATTGACAGTGATGGCTCAGTGTAAAGACTCAAGCTGATGCAGGATTTTAAAGCTCAAAACATTAACACAGTTTATTATCTATAAAACACTCAGAGGTCCTAAAGAGTTAAGTTTTCCTGTGAAAGAAAACGATAAGTCCTATATGTTGTCATGAGGAAATACTGTTTGTAAAGCATTTTACTTATTTATTTAATGCTTTTTTGTGTTTTCAGTGGCAGCCAGGACGTACTGTGACATGTATACAGTATATGTATACATATTCTAATGAGGCCAGTAAAAAAATCCTTTAAGCTTTATTGTTATGACAAACAAAGATTTTAAGGAGCTTTGCTGTTTTGGGCATCAGTACACAACCATTAGCTTGAGTATAAAATAGTTTAATAATTCATATTCCTATTACCTGGTCAGCTGAAGACTTTTTCTCTGCATACAACCAACAAAGAACAGTTTAAAACTGTTTTTTTACTGATTACACATAGTGAAAGTCACAGACAACTGTTTAAATGTTTGGATTTATAACCCATTTAGAACTACATACATTGTGGATGTTGAAATGTGTTAGACAGGGCCGACAAACACACACACACACACACACCTGTCACACCTGTCTGTCTGTCACAGCTGCAGGTAAACACAGCTCTCCTAGAGGGCGCTCAAGATGATTGACAGGCACAGGACCGTGTCAGTCGTCCCACACCATGTTCATTAGATGACGTCACCGTGGTGCCCAGCGCCTTGCTGATGCTGCAAATACAAAGCGATCAAAGGAGGAAGAGAAGGAACGTGAAAGGCAGCTCCACTGTTTCCTGACAGAGAGAGATGGAAGCTCCGGGGGTGGGAGGTGTGTGTGTGTGTGGGGGGGGGGTTACGGTGGGGACAGTCACCCAGTCACCAACTCAGGAACAGGTGGCAGAATAGGAAAGACATTGACCGGTTGCTCTCTATCATAAAGGAAGAGCCTTGTTTCTTTGTGGGGGACCCAACCCAAAATTACTAAGTGAAGTAAGTCCCCTTAAATGACACCTGCAGGAGTGTGTCAGTAAAATGGAAGCTGGTCGACTCTGGATCTGGCTGGTTTTTAGCAGACCTGGTGATTTCCAGTTGTGAACATCTTGCCTGATGAGGTGAAGCTGGCTTATCAGCTTAATGAGCCCAGTTCTAACTGTCGCTCAAATGATGTTCAGGACAGTATCTGCAATGGGAGATGATTAGGTAAAGAACAATTGCCGATAGAGTCGAGGCTGGGTGAATCTGGACTTTTAGGACAGTTATGCAGGTGGGTAGAGCAGGTCAGGGTAACTGGGAACGGAGGGGAAGGTTCAGGGACATCAGGGGGCTGGAGGCGGACAACAGAAGAAAAGACCAAATTGCTTAAGGCTGAGACAGAAACTGTGGCTCAACAGAGGAGGTGATTAAAAACTGCAACACAAGTACAGCAGCATTTCTCCGTTCACCTCTTATTTGAGTCCACTCAGAACGACCTCCTTTGTTTACTTTATCACACCTTGTCCACTGATTCAAAGCAAAATAGTTTTTCTTGGCTAGTCACATAACAGTTCTGTATTTTTCATGTAGGAGTAGTGATTATTTTAGTTCCTGATTTGATTTTGGACGTTTCATTAAAGCTCTGGTAAAATAAAAACTACCTGCTCTTTGTTTTTGGTCCTCCTCTGGCTCGACACATTTTCACTCTTTCCTGGATTGCCCCCTGCATTCCACACTGAGGTGTGTGCTCATGTGCGAACAGGAAAAAAGGTATTAAAGTGTGATAATTGGAGCTCTCACCCCCCAACACCTGTCATAGACCATTCATCACACAGTGTTCCCCACACACACACACACACGCGCGTTTCAGATTATCCTTCTCTGATAGGTTCCTGTGTTCACAATAAAGAGCTTTTAAACGTGTGTTTTCCCCAGGTGTATGTTTCAGGTGCATGTACACGAACACACAAACATACAAACATGCAACTGGAGTCCCAGAGCTGAGCAGATATCAGACGGGCATTACAACTGTCATTATCACATGTAAGGAGGTTTGCATACACACACACACACACACACACACTCAAAGATAAGGATGCTGGGTAAGAAGGCTTTTCCCTTCTGAGACATGGGGAATGGCAGGCTGCTGAGAAACACACTAACAAATGAAGTCGCACACATCTCTCAGCTTACTGTTCACACTAAATACAGACACATTACATACACACATGCAGCACATACAAACCGCTCTTGCCAATCTGAAACAAAACCTTAATCCATCTTTTATCCTTCCACCCATCTCCCCCTTTTTCCTTCAATCCCACTCTCAGGATCTCCTCCAACACCCCCCCCCCCCCTCTCCGCTTGTTTTTGCATTGATGTATCTATTTCACATGGATTTTGGAAATGGGTTTCTTGCCTCGGTCTGATGTAGTCTGTGTGTGAAGCGAGGCCACCTATTTCTTTTGCAGCGCAGATTTGTTAATGCGAAGTCTTCAGCAATGCAGGACGTTCGAGCCGAATGAATCACACACCAAATTCCACGAGCGGAGCTTATTGGTGATATGAAATAAATGTGCTTTCAGACGATCTGTGAAGTTTAATTTTACACTTAACGTGTCAAAGCAATTCCAATATGCATATTTTTATTGTGGAATTTATTGTAAGGCAAAGTTGATCATTTATTGCACATTTGTCATGCCCAGTAATGTCTGCCCAAGTTAAAGTGCAATTTACTGAAGGTTTTACGACAGTAGCGCTTTCCTACCTTTGAGTTCTCAGCTAGCCACACTTTGTACAGTATGGATATAATTCTGCAGGCTGCTTTTGAGAGAGGAGAAAGAAGGAGAGACGTGTTCTTACTGCTGAGATGATCATTTCACACGCAGTTTCAAGTTTCTCGTCTCTCACTCATTCCCTCTTTCTCTCCTGGGATGAGGCCCTTCTGACAACTATTTATCTGACCTCTGAACTTCGAGTTCCTAATCGCGAGACCATGTACACAGCTCTTGCAGCAGACATGTGAGCACACATGCAGACACATTTAAACAAGTGGCCTTCCTTGGTAGCTAATAACAGTTCCTATGTCTAGGATATCAGGGAGGGGCAGGAACAAAAGAAGAGAAAAGAAAGATGATGAAAAATAGACGCAAGAAGAAGAAACAGCTGTTTTTTAGTGTCCCTGTGAGGACAGAATCAATTGTTTTCATCTGGGGAGCTATAAGTCTCTGTCTCTCAGTAAGTGAAGGCTGAACACATGAGTAAAATGGATTCCCAAAAACACTGTTATATGACATTATACAATAGTGCATAAAATATGCAGACAAAAGACTTTTAAATAATATTTAAATATTTACTGGTTTGAACTGATCATCAGCTTCAACTGTAAAATAAAAATGTGTCACTTTGGGTAACAGACACTAGATGATCCAGTAGTTTTTATTATCCTGCATATCTCTTAAATAGACATGCATCAGTGGTGGACATTCCTAAAACTTCCTAATCAGATATATATGTGCAGTATATGCTGATAATTAGCTCGCCCCTACCATGGTGACTGTGGCTAAAAAACAGGACTAAAGTGTTTCAAAAACATTGAAGCAACACTGCTCTGGAAGAAAAGACGCATGCAGTGTCTCTCAGCCCAAATGTGGGTTGTTTCCAGCACTTTTTGTTCAAAAAGAATATTTCTCTACACAACATGGCAATGAATATAGGCGCTTCACCATCTACAGTACATAAAATTGTGAAAAGATGCAGGGACCGTGGGGAAATTTCAGCGTGTAAAGGCCAAGGACAGAAACCACAGTTGAGTGTGTGTGAGACCTTCAAGCCCCGAGGCTGCATTGCAGGAGAAATCATCATGCTACTATGATGAATATAACCCCATGGGTCCTGGAGTATTTTGGAAAACCACTGTCACTTAACACCATCAACGACTGCATCCAGAAGTGCAACCTGGAAATTCATTTCAAAAGGAAGCCGTGCTATAGGCTACATCCAGAAACACGTTCTGGATGTAGCCAGAAACCAGCCAGTTCTGGAAACAGAGTTCTCAGTGTCCAAGCCCACACTAGATGCACCAAACAGACAAGTCCATGGTGCAGCATGAAACAGCTTGAAACAGGAAAAATAGACATCAGGTTCAAAGCTGAACACAGCAAAATCAGTGTGCATGATGTGGGTGAGTTGTTTTGGCGCTCTGTCTTACTTTTAGTTAGAGTCTCGTCATTTTTAAAGGTTTTAGTCAGAATTCTCCACGACTAGTTTAGTTTGTACCTCTGGGTACCTCTCAAAACAAACCCAAGTAAAACAAGAACCCAACAACAGATATTTTCATATAGTTTTTTTATCGTAAACCACATTTGTCCTGTTTTTACTAGTCAGCAATGTTACATTATTCCATTACAGTTACTGTCCCATGACGTCCATGTGACAGTGACATGACGTCTCGTCTCATTTTGCCACGCGATAAAGGTTCATTGATGCCAACATTACATCATAATTACAGATACATACACAGTGAACATTGGACTCCTTCTTATGGGTAAGAAACTCTCCCCGAAACCAAGGGGAGTGATTCATCATTTTCCATCAGAGAAGCATGGCCTCAGACCTGTAGGCACTGACTCTCATCACAGCTGCTTCACACTCAACTAGTGCAGGCTGAAGGCCCCACCACATCATCTGCAAAGATAACTCAACTGGAGAAGGCCAACTTTTGATGGGATCAAATAAGATATGCTACAACACAGGGAGGGTTACAAAGCATGACACTTTTTTGTTGTGATATTTTCTTTACTGTTCTCTTCTACAGGACGGTGCGAACCCCTACTGCTGCTGGACACAAACAACTGAGCCCAAATGTGTTTTCCTCTGTCCTGCACTAAGCTGCCATGTCTGGGCAGCAGGGTCTTGCTCTGCTTCCCCCCGTCTCTCATCCTCAGCGCTGGAGGTGAAAGGTCGGCAAGTCTTCGGAAGCAACCTGTGTGGTGATGTTAGGGGTGAATGTTACACTCCCCAGCGGGACAACACCACACACATATCTGCACACTTATTTCCTAAGCTCACTGGTTGGTCAGTCTGCTTGGGGGAACTAATTGTTTTTAGATAAGGCAACTTGAGGAGAGGCTCCGGAAGGGAGGACAGGAGCAAAGGACTCAGGGAGAAGAGTGGGAAAGCAGAGGGCTATAAATTAACAATGTGCCGGATATTCGTTTCCACATGGGTTCTGGTGAGAAAACTGCACACACTTTATCTTTTTTTGTCTCTGGGTGCCTCTTAACTGGGCCACACACACACAAACAAACACACTTCAGCCCAAAATATATTGTGATGCATTTTCTGGTGTCCAGTTGTCCATCTAGCAAAATTTCAATGATACCCACCTCTAAGAGCCACTCTGCAAAACAAACCACTCAATAAGCTGGTGGTAATGGAGACTGTAGGTCAGGCTTCACAGCAATATCATTACAATACACACACTCACTCACACGGACACACAATCCCATCGCCTGGGCAGTACTTATTAGTGCCGATGCTAACAGAGTTTGTCCATAAGTGACCTTAATTAAGTGGCTAGCACCATTAGCTGCAGAGCTAAGAGGCTAAGAGCAATCCATCTGCATGTGAATGTGTGTTTTTATGATAATGGATTTGTTGAGGTGTGTACTGGAATACTAACGGCGGGCTGCATGCAACCCAAAATGGATAAATAGGCAACTGAAGTTGAGCATTGAAGAGGGGATGGTTTAGATAAGTTACTCATTGTGAAAAAAGACAAAATCAGGGAGCAATGCCGAGGGCTGCTTTAAATGCAGGTTAGCCCCATTTACAAGCGCAAATGCACTCACACACATGCACACACGCAGCACTCAGCATTTTAAGCGCCATTCAGTTCTCCCTGTTCATTAGTTATGAAAACAAGGGTGCACATCTAATCAGGTGTGAAAAGACTGTGTCCCTGAAATATTTGATAATGACTAAATAGATGCTGTTACTAAACACATGTGTGGTATCTATGTGATCATCCATCTGTCACTAATGTTTATGAATAAACAAATATAGGTTCATATTTTCCATTACTTGTCCTCAAATTAAATTGTCATGAAGTCAGCACTGTGGTTTATTTTAACTATGGGCTCCTTGATTTAGGATTATCTGCAGTAACATTTTGCACGCGGCTTCTTCGTCATCATGTTTGTTGACGTTGTTGCTGTAGCTAATGGATTCTTGCCCTGTTCACTTGTAAAGCTGCTAAACTGGGGTCAGAGGGTCAAAGGTCACCGCCTTTGCTTTGATGTGACCCTGACATCCTGGGAGGAAGAGGAAACAGCGGAGGAAGAGGATTCTTCATGCATTAGTGGCACAACGCTGCAAATGAGCACAGCATTTGTATCTGTGGACAAACATTTGAATCAGGTTCTCAGCGTGTTTAAGTGATCAACTGCATCACACATCAACAAAGTCAAATATCTGGAGAAGCTGCTTCTCTATCACATTTCAAATTATTGGTCAGTCTTTCGTTATTATATCACGATCCTGGAAATACAGTACACGTTTCAAAAAAGTCGTACTGCAACAACATATTTCACTTTTTGAAAAAACAAAGCAGGTCAAATGCATCAAACTGAATATGAATACAACTCATTATCAAATCCATTACTTACACACACTCAACCATGGTGCTGTATAATTTATATGCTAGCTTATATATATATATATATATATATATATATATATATTTTTTTTTTTTTTTTTTTTTTTTTTTTTTTTTT
>JAUMTR010000001.1:3336016-3348396 GCA_032270685.1 Microctenopoma stevenorrisi
CAGTTAGCTAGTAGACACAATTTTTAGTTTCGGATGTTATTAGTTTGTTTAATTACGTGAAGATTTTCTCTCCTGCAGGTGTGTCTGCATCACATTGCAATTACACCTCTGGTGGTGGAGTTTCTATGGCTTGAAGATGGTTTCAAAAGCCATTTTCAGACATGGAACCCTGAACTCCTCTAGACACAATAGACCAAACCATAAATAAATAACCATTCACCTTAGTGTGACAAAGGATGACTAGTATCTGATTGAGCCTGTATGTGAATACAGGAGGAATCCGATCCACCTCACAACACAACACCAGAAAGTGGTGGGGTGGGAAATATTCACCATACTTGCTGGTGCTGGTGTTTTATTGTGTGCCTCTTCTTCAGGCAACCAGCATATTCACACAATGCAGCGTTTCTATGCGGCCAGCCAGAATCACAGGTCTTATACTGTTGGTTTAAATATCCACTGACCTGTTCACCGGCTCAGTTCAGCATGTTCACGTGAATCTGTTTGTTAAACTGTTTGACTAAAACCATTTCAGTCAAAAAAGACAAATGCAACTGTGCATTAAAAACAAATCCAAACATTTAAAATATTTTCACAGGAAAAAGCAAGAGAGCATGAAGTTTCTGCTGGAGGAGGATGAGGGGACTGAGGTTGAAAGGTGTGCAATGTGTTTTTGTCATCACAGAGCTCCTCTCAGCAGGAGCTTCTAAGCACACACACACTGTTGCTGTAACTGCTCAAACAACCTCTCGGCAGCACTTAACACACGTTCACGTCTCACCTCTCACCTTCTTCTTAAAACTAATTCAACATATTTAAATTCATTAGCGAAGCAACAGAGCAAAAAAGAAAAACTCACAGTGCTTTACATTAAACAGAAACAGATGCACAGGGGTTCACGGACACACACACACACACACACACACACACACATTAAGTGGAGCAGATTACATTCTCTCAAGGACTTGACTTGCATTAAAGTTTAAATGTGTTCAATTTGGACGGTCCCAATATTAGAGTGGAGTATCATTACCCCCCTTATTGGATGAGTCTGAGCAGAATAGATTTCTACTGATGAGATGAAGAGGCCTCGGGCACACAGAGCAAACACACACACACACACACACACACAGGCATGTGAACAGAAGAGCTAAATTGTGTTCTATTTTCGTCTCCTGCACACTAGACCAATTCTCACTAAATTTTCAGATAATTATTTTGACTTCTAAGACACTACATACATGTCCTTAACTGGCTGAAACAAAATAACGAGTAACACATTTCTTTGAGTACACTCCTATTGCAATAATAAGTAGCAAAATTATTAATTAAAATTAACAGTTTAGTCTGTTTGCAGCTACATAAAAATACTACCCCGTCTCCTATAAATAATGCCTGTATTCACCTAAACTCTAATCCCGATTACAAACAAATGATGTGCTACATTTGTTAATGTGAAGCGATTTGCCATGATGGAGGGCGTTCACTGTGCAGTACGGATATGCCGGAGACCCGGGTTTGACACCAAAGTCCCATATGAGGTTGAGTTTTTGAGTTAGAGTTAGAAAAAAGTGTTTTGCTTTCATTTTTAATGCAGACTTTGCGTTCTCCACAAAAACGTAATTGGGATTGCAGAGGTATACTCACGTAAGTGTTAGGAGGCAGGCCTGTAAAATGTGTTATGGGCCATTTAATAAATGCCCTATAATTAATCTTTTACACATTTTAAAAAGTAATTAATAGGACAGTGCTCTAGTTCATTTATGTTACATTTGGGCCAAAAGGTGTAGGCCCACATCAGGACTGATGTAGTTGCAGAAACAGGATACAAGGAGCACAGATGTGTCTGTAGTCTTGTTAGTTAGTTGTAAGGTTTTTAAAAAGAGCACACATTTTCCTACACATGGACCAGAAATTGTGTCAGCGGGCACAATAACGCAAAATGCATGGTTATAGAATATTGTTACCAATTCTCCTAAATACCACAGCGTTCTATGTCTACAGGTTGCTATGGTTACTGTTTCTGTATTGCCTATTATCCATAACTGCTAAGCGAGCTAGGAGATCTCAAATGGACACAGTATTAAACCCACACTGGAAACTAATGAACAAATTAGGTTTGAAACCTGACTTAGGTTCATGAACACCTTCTCTGTTGTCTTTAGCGTCTGTTAAGTTCTCTGATGGGAAACAATAGTCTCTGCTCTACATTTTTCCCTGTCAAGATCCTGTGCTTTCGTTTGCACAGCTTCAGTATTTGTAGGTTCAGTGAGGTGAAGTGTTGCACGATAGTGTCGCTGTCTGTCTGTCTGTGTTCACGTGAATACACAAACAAATGTCTTCATCTCCACATTCACTCCTCAGTTTGTAGTAAATGTTCTGGTCCTCTTATTCTGAAAGGATTCACAACAAGTGCATGCTCCATTTATCCAAATACAGGAAGAAGTGAAAATGTAACAGCTGCTCTAATGGCAAACATTAGCACTAAAGAAGCTTCAGAGGTTACAACAAAATGAACAAACAAGGTGGTCAACAGCCTGGTATTGACGCCCAACACAGAGCAGTAAAACGCAGATTTTAGAGGCCACTGTAAACTTGAGTGAAAAGTCAATACTGTAAAGTGCATGTTTGTTAGGTGCATGTTTGTGTGTTTACACCGTATCAAGGTTTACGTCCTCTAACAGTCCAGTCAGTGACACGTTTACTGACAATTCATGCTACGTTCGCGTTCATTCCACTACAAGTACTACTCATTACTACTCAGAGGGAAAATATAGAACCTTTACACCACTGCATTTCATTGACAGCTTTAGTTACTACAAATAAATACTTTAGCACATTCTTTTGTATTACGAGGTGTTTGTGTTTTGCAGAGGACTCAACAGTTATCTTAGTAAAAACCCGTCAGAGTATAATTAGATTAAAGTCAGCTGAAACTTCAAACTTTATTCACACAGAAATGCGACGGGACTTTTCCCCCGGTTCTATTTAATTAAACTAATTAATAAAAAATATTTGTTTTAGCAGACCACACAGTTATATGAGCAATATATATGATCAACAGCTTCATATTCATTACTGTTTAAAACACATTGTTTTCTTAGTGGAGTATTTTTGCAAGGTAAGTTTGTACTTTACTACTTAACACAAGTAAAGGATTTAAAATGGTACTTCTACTGGTAGCTGAGTAAGTACATGTGGAATGAGTTTGTGTACTTTCGGCTCTGTTTGAAGTATCTGAGCAGCAAAGTTGAGGTTGAGAGAGCTGCTGCTGCAAAAGGCATTAACAGGTATTAGTTAGTGAAAAGTGTCAAGTTACAAAATCCAGCTTGCACGTTCATATAATGTGAATATGAACCATCAGTCAGCTGATACCAGCTGCCTGTACCCATTAACACTGAGACGACTGTGTTCAGAGAAGAATGAAATGATTGAAAGTGTTGTTACCTGTACATTTGTCAGCCACAGTAGCGTCACAGGAGTTCTTCTGTGTTTGGTGTTTCACGTAGTTTTTTTCAGTCACATTCATGCAAAATGCTAAAGTGGGTTTACAAAGAAGACAGACAAGCAGGTTATAAACAAGAAACAGAGAGGAGACGACGTGAAGCTGTTCAACTGCCAAATAAGTTGAGAACAGATTGGACTTTGTAACAACAGCTGAATAATTTTATCCAACATCACCATTAGGTCAACCTCTACTAAACAGGTCATACAGATAACACTTCTGGATCCGTAGACTACGTATACATGTACTGCGAACAGATAGTAGCAGTATATGTTCCATGTTCAGATTTATGTCAGACGGTCGCACAGTGTTGGGAATGGGAGTCACTATCAGGCGTGGAGATCACAGAGGGAGAAACACGCAGTGACGGATCAGTGGGGACTGGATAATACAGGGGAGCAAGACTTCACTCGGACGGAAAAATGAATCGTTCTCAGCAGTCGCTTTTTATCCACTTAGGACGACAGTGAAGCCTCTTCACCCTCCGCCACTGATTTGGTCCCTTCCTCCTCCACTGTCTCACAATCCACCTTTTAAAATATCTTCTTCTTTTTTCTGTTTGTACTCTCCCCTGCTCCTCCTCGCCCCCCACCATTATCTTCCAGTCTCCCGTTCCCCACTCCTCCACCTACTCAGGCTTTCTTCTTGCTTTCATTTGTTCTCCACTCTTTCGTCCCCTCTCCTCACTTTGAGCGAAATAGATTTTCAATTACGTGCTGAGTGCCTGGAAGCTTTTATATTTCCCAACCTGACCCCAATACAGCTGAAGTGACACCCCACGCACTAGAAACGCACACACACACAGACACATCCGATACACTTCCATCTCCACTTTCAGCCTAATGGAGTGGAGGAGAGGCTAGAGAATGTCTTCAGTGTCCCGGACAAACCAGTAAACTACGTGACACACACACAACTCTCAAAGTCACACAGAAAAATGAAGCGCTGCAGAAGCCGAATCACCGCGCATAGATCAACACTTTGATTATCGTAAAGGACTTTTTTTTACCACACTTTGCAGTTATGTCAATACAGCATGTATTTAAAGTGTGTATGGTGTGTTTAGAGCCTATTGAAGCCTGATTACACGACTGTGACTGTGTTATTGCAACAGAAGAATATTTATTTTATAGCTATTTAACATAAACAATTATTTTTCTGGGGACCTGTGACACCTATCGAGGGGCTGAAGGCTGTGGATCTCTTGTGATCTCACTGCTGGGTTTGTGCGGTAATACTCTACTCTAAACTCTACATTTCTGTCTTGTTCAAAGGTAAGATATAAAACAAAGTTATAGGCTAATCGACCTGAGTGTGTTCTTCTTTTTTAGGAATAGGAATCGATAAAGAATCTAATTGTTGAACAAAAGCGACAATGAAATCGGAAAAATCAGTGTCAAGCGCTGCAACTGCTGTCAAGTGGCAACAAGTGACAGCTGACTTTCTTTCTATTAAGAAAACTTAATTTAATCATCTTCAGACACCTCAGTTATTAAAGCTAATTCAGAATGCAAGACAACTCTTCAAGCACAGCTGCTTTCCAAAGCTGGCTCGATTACCACACACACACACACACATGCAGATTTCATTAAGCAGTTTGCGCCTCTTAAACATGGCCTCTCCTGGGTGTTAGTGAATGGTCTTCCGTATTAAAGAGAGGTAGAGGTCAGAGGTCAACAGCCTAATGCCTTATCTCTGATGCACCATGGCCAACCTTATTACTGAAGGCTTAGAGAACAAATACACACACACAAGCCGGCATAAATGCATATATTGTTCACGCACACACAGCGAGCGCTCCACATTAGGAGTGCTGGAGGTGAGACGATGGCCTCGGGGCATGTTCAGCATGTTGAGCGACACACGCCAGCCACGTACATCACACACACACACACACACACACACACACACCCACACACACACGCTGCGAGTTTCCCTTCTTCATACTGCCTGATACACAGTGGAAACTGGGGTTGGAGACTGCACACATAAAAAGGGTACCACATAAAAAGCCTCAGTTACTGGTGGTAAGAGTCTATTAAAACCGCTTGTTCCTCCAACAGAGCTCTGACATGACCTTTAGCAACCAAAGTGAGAAAACATAAAAGCCTAAAGTATTGCCCGAGGACAAGAGCACATCGAAATGTTCTCCTAATTTTTGGAAATTATTATGAAATGACTGAGCTGAACAGACAGCCGAGGTTGTAAAATCAAGTTCAGTATGACGACACAGCTGGAACTGGAACAGCAAACACACTAAAAAACACGCGACATGTTTCTAACATTTGTTTTCCGCGTCATTAAAAATGAAGCGCAAGGTTTTAGTATTTATACATTATACAAAGACATTAATGGTTCAAAAGTTTCTCTGCAATAACAGAATTGCTGATCTGGAAATCAAAAGTCTGACATGTCTGTAAAAAACTGCATTAACAGCGCGTGTGTGTGTGTGTGTGTGGAGGGGGGGGGTGGTGCTGCTTTGTTAAGGCCTGAATGAGTTGTTGATGGGTACAGCAGCTTGGGTCTCTCAGGGGACAGAGGGAAAGATGAGGAGGAGGGGGGGGGGGTAAGTTGATAATTGCAGGGGAACTTGGACTCAGCCTGTCCATGTGTAACCCTCCCAGCCTGCCCCCAACACACACACACACACACACACACCCACCCGCTCTCCTTTTGAAGGGGAGGTCCCTTGAATAGTCCACTTAAACAGTGTCCCCCTCCTCTCTTTGTCTGTCTGGCTCTGTGCACGTCTGTCACAAATAACTCTCCCTCCCTGTATCCAGCTCCCTCACTTCCTCTATACACTTTTATTTTCGACAGTTTCTCTGCTTTCCACCTCTTATTTCCTTCCATCCACTCAGACTTCCGTGTGCCTGTACGCTGTTGGTTTGGGGGGGGGGTCCTCCCAGGTCTCAGCTGTTGTTGTGTGTGAGGGTGAATTACACGCTGTAGCAGAGTGTTGACAGGAGCAGCTGGACATCAGGGGGCTGTGGCGCCCGGCTTTGTACGTACATGTGTGTGTGCATGTGTGAGTGTGTGAATTGTGTGCGTTGCTGCAGACCACTACCCAACACAGAGCTGACACCTTCTGGCCAGCAAGGGCAAAAACAGCTCCAAGTACAACGTGACCAGACCTTTTTTTGACATCTTTGTTTAATTATCATGATTTCATATGTGATAAATAGAAAATAAAAGTCAAAAATCTGCATTGTCATTTGTTCCCCCGAGATGTGTCGTGTATTTGGCTTCCTTTTTTCTTATTCAATATGTTTTTATTGCAATAGTAGCTTGAATAATTATTTGGGTTATTATAGTTTATTAGTATGGATAATAGATTGTGCTGACAGCTACATTAAATTATTTAAAATCTGAAGCTGAAGTGATGTGATTTGGACCACTCGGAGAGGAGAGGTGGAGTAATGAGTGTGGAGGAGCGTGCTGGTCTCTGGCTGGTTGTGAGACCAGAGACAGAGTTTTGTCGCTGCCATTTCACACTCTGCTTCTGTAATGACTCGCCTGCAGGCACAAATGATTTCCTCCACTGGTGTTACTATTGCTGGAGTCACCACAAATTCAGGAGAGAAAGGTTTTGGTGGGGTGGGGATGGCGGGACATGGGGGCGGGGGTTTGAGCGGAAATAGGGGAAGACGGGGAAAAAGGCGACAAAATAATTACCTGCCTGAATAAAGCTCAGATTTATTTCAGTTTACTTTGTATATGTTTTCTTTAACCGCTTCAGCTACATTAGAATCTCGTTTTTATTACTCGTACCGTTTGACCAGTTAGGCTTGCCGTAGCCATGGTCCCACTGCAGTTAATGTGTCACATTTTTCCATCCACCTCACTCCAACTCTTCCTCTTTCTCCTTGGCTTCTTTACTTTACTCCCTCCTCCTGCCCAGGGAATGGTCGTCACCATCATCAATGTTTGAGGGTACCTGCAGAAAAGCAGGAGCGGCATCATGGTCTGCCGGTGTCTTCTCCATGAATCACAGCTGATAAAATATAAAGATGAAAACCAAACAGTGACCTCACCTCTGGCTTCTTTTTGCTTATTTGTTTTGCACATAACACTTTAGCTCAGGACACAGCTGGTGTTTAAATCAGTAGGTATTCGTCTAACACCTGCCTTTCGCTGGTGCATTAATGCTTATCTTTTGTTGCATTAACAGTTGACAAATTGCTAATAACTGCAAACATTTAAATCATTTCCCTCTGGGATTAATGAAGTTTTTAAATCCTAAGTCTTGAAATCAAAGCTGACTCATCAAAACACTGCTCAACAATGTCACTAGTCTTTGTCTATAAAAGATAGATAGATACAAAGATACAACATAGGTTTGATATAAGTTGAAATGAAAAAAATGAATATTATTATTTTATAGGTATTAAAGATAAACAGCCAGTTTCCATCAGGAATATTTTCTTTGAACTACAAAACAGAAAAGGAGAGTTCCCACTCTGGCAAAAATTCATGCTGGGATGTCTGCTATGTATTATATGTTCCAAATTTCTCTTCTTCAAAAATCATAAGCAGCAGCACTGAATCTTTCAATTCAAGATTTGAAAAAAAAATAAAATAAAAATGGCAAACCCTTTAAGTAAAAAAATAACAAAAAAAAATTAATTACAAACTTGTGCATGATAATTTGGTTCGCTGGGGCAGCAGCTTGAAAGTGGTAGAAACTAACAGACTGGACAAACAAATCAGGAGTGCTGGTTCTGTTGCTACACGTGGTAGCTGAGAGGAGGATGATGACCAAACTCCCACCCCCTACACAGTGTCCTGGCTGGACAGAGGAGCACGTTCACTGAACGCCACAGGAAATCATTTCTTCCTGCGGCCATCACACTGTACAATTCCTCCCCCGCCTCCCTCAGTAAAGGGGAGAGGGGAGAACATCATTCATAATGTTCCATCCACCCATCTAGTTTTTAGATTTATGTTATTATCGTGTTTTTCTTGGTCTTTGATGTTTATATATTTGTATTCTGGCTCTGGTATTTGTGATTGTGCTGATGTTGGTTGTGGTTCCTTCTTCTCTTTTCTGAACTGAGAGCAGCTGTAACAGGCAAAACAATTTCCCTCTGGGATTAATAAAGTGTTTTGAATCTTGAATTGAATCTTGAATAATGTTTTACATGAGTCAGGGCATCATACTGAACAATGATCCATGTCTTTCCATTTTAAACAGTACTCCACACACAGTAAGTATCCAGGAAGGATTCTCAGTTACCTAGGTTAGTTGGTTAATGGCAAAAATGTTCAGTGCTCTCACTGTTCAGTGGCAACTGGAGGTTTATAAATGGCCTGCTCAGTTCAGTGCAGTTGCCGTACGAGAACAGTTTTGGGGGATACCCGTATAGTCCAGTATACTTTTCTGCTACTGTAAATATTCCACAGCTAAAGGTATTGACTTCAGCCTAAACCATCTCTCTAGTCTTGTTGTGGAAGAAAAAAACGGAATAACACGAGCCTGAGTTTCAGTGAACTAGCTTGAATAATCACATCCATATGTACCACTGTGATCGAAACTCAGTGAAGAATATGTAACTACAATGGCTGACACTGTTGTGGATACTTACTGTCTATAACAGCAGCATATGATGTGGCAGGTTGGCCGGGAGGGAAGGAGGCAGAGGGGAGGCAGGGGGGAAAGAGAATATACATCACTTCATCCTTAATTAGCTGTCATCAGCTTTTCTCCTCAGAGGAACCAGAGACTAATAATTAATGATCAAACTCGTAGGAAAGTCACTCTCATCCTCCCTCTCTCTGTCTTTTCCTCTATCACAGGGAAATAATTAAAGAAAAGAAAAGATAACAGTTGATTTGGTTAGAGAGTAATGAAATCTGACTGGAGGAGAAGCAGTGCTGGTTTCACAGTAAGCCAACAAGGGATTCGCCTAGATTAAATAAATGACTCATCGAAAACCAACAGAAATGAGGTAAGAGGCATTTCTCCACGCTCAGGTTACCACGGTAACCTGCACTCCCTGCCCTCCAGATTATTATTGCTTGTTGGTGTAAAAAGAGCTCTTTATTAGCCCAGCCTGCAACACACAAGGCCGTGATTAACATCCCCGCCGCCGCCGCCGCCACCGTCTGATGTGATGTGAAGAAGTTTCATTTTCACAAGACGACACCATGCCAGGAAAGGCATAGCAATGTTTTAACAAAGCCTGTGAGCCTGTGTGCCTGTGTAGACAAGAGTAGCTAATTAGAGAGGAACACAGTGTAAGTGGGCATATGTGCACTGGGGGACCAGTCAGCCAACACGCGACAGGAAATCACTGCAGGGGGACGCGGGCGAGCAGGCGACTGACCAGCTCCAGAGCCAACACGGAGCCGCCATGGAGGCATGTTATGGTCTCAGCGCTCCAAGCCCCTGGCACGCTTTGCTGAAGCTGTGTTGGTAGAAACGGGGAGGGGTGGAAGCTGCAGGCTTTACAGACCCCACCACAACCTGTCCCCTCTCCAAGACCAGACCCGCTCTGAGATGTGCTCATGTGTATGCTTCCTCTTAAGCTGCTCTTAAGTGCTTTAATTGGATTATACTTAATGAGTAAACAAACAACTACAGCAACGACATAATAAGCAAATGAATAAACATGTCAGGAAGAAGCACTTTGCTGTTTTCCCTCCTCATTTAATATTTCCACTCCTTCGTCACCCCTTTTTACTCGGCTCCTCACTCATTTAGTTCCTCTCCTGTGTAATTATCCAGATTAAGAATGAATCAAAAACTGCTGCAGAGAGGCGCGCGCGTGTGTCACACTTGAGTGAGACAGGCGGTTTTAAGTGGCTGCTTTGAAGTCCGTGATGAACCCGTGATTAGTGCTGTGATTCATTGACGAGGGAAAGAAGAGGAGGCAAGAAGAGGAGACGACAGAGCTCCGAGGAGACGGAGAGCAAAAATAAACAAATGAAGAGTTTTGAAAGGACATCTGTGAATATTATTAGAACATTAATCTGCACTGATGACACAGATGCTTAAGTCATCTCCTTCTGTTATTACAGGAAAAAGAGAGGCGAGGACAGAATGGGAGAGAAGAGGAAAAATAAAAGGAGACTAGAAGACAGCAGAGGAGAAAAGAGTAAAAGTGGAAAGAATAAAGAAGAAGAGAGAGGAAGAAAGGGACAGGAAAACTAGAGGGAAAGGTGTGGAAGGAAGGAAAAGGGAGGCGAGGAGGGAAAATGCAGAAAGAGTAAGTCAAGAGCTGAGGAGAGAAACCACAGAGAGAGAGAGAGTGATAGGGAAAAGAAAAGAGCATGAAGAGAAGAAATAAGAGGAACGAAGAAGAGCAAGAGGAGAAAACAAGTAAATGTAAAGGAGAGAAAATGAGGATGTAAGGAAGGAATCAGAAAAAACACGAGAGAAGAGCAGAGCCAGAGGGAAGAGGAGTGGATAGTAAAGGACAAAGAGGCTAAGGCACTTCACTCTTTTAATTCCACTTTATGGCGCTATAAAAAGGACATTTACCC
This sequence comes from Microctenopoma stevenorrisi, assembly GCA_032270685.1. Classification (NCBI taxonomy): domain Eukaryota; kingdom Metazoa; phylum Chordata; class Actinopteri; order Anabantiformes; family Anabantidae; genus Microctenopoma; species Microctenopoma stevenorrisi. The sequence continues at coordinate 3,347,007 of JAUMTR010000001.1, forward strand.
AAAATCTATACAGAAAAGTCTAAACCAAATCATTTAATCACTTTCTCTGCTCTAATTGCAGCCATATGCAATTTCAAAGGCTATTCTACCTTCAGATGGTCCCCGGGGGAACAAGGGGTTAATTGCTGCAGCTGGTGATGTAACTCTTCGGAGCTAAATAGGTCAGGTTTCTCTCTATCGATCACTTTCTCTCCTTCCCTCTCCTCTGGGAATGGACATCTAAGACAGTGTTAAGGAGACAGGCTGACTTATTTAAAGGATCATTTCAGGTTTATTACGACTTCAGTCATATTTTCATAGTCTAAAAATCTGGAGGAGCAGCAACAAGGGGTGAGACAGAGCAAGAAAGACGAGCAGTCACCAGTCACTTCACTGCAGCATGTACAGTGAATATATGATTGTACCAGCAATCCTCTGTTCGCCGATACTTTTATTGCCAGTTCCACATAAGGTTAAAAGCTCACGAGAGGGAACAGGTGCTCCTCCTGCGCTGAAACACAGCTGGGCGCTCTGCCTTTAAAGAAAGAACAGCGGCTTCAGTATTATCCCGAATAAAGTCAGGAAATGAATGCAGCATGCCACAGTGCGGCTTCAACGTTTGTGTCAAATTGGTGAGAGATGGGGCGAGATTATGGATTATGGGATTAGGATTATGTCGTTAGCCACACTAGCTCCTAAACATAAGTCAAGCTGTTGTTTTTTTTTTCTTCAGCTGTTCTACCCAGTACATTGACAGCTGATCTGACTTATGTATGCACATTTGCAGTGTGATAAGCCAGGTTTGCAAGATCTCACCTTTCTGTGCACATTAATCTGTCACCACTTTTGGCTTTGGCACAAGAACAGTACATCCCCAGATGTTTTTCCAACTAACAAATGAAAATCAGTGCCTGTAATAATCGGGAATCTGACTGCTCACTTCTAGTTTTGATAATTCTTTTACACGCTGTCTAATTACCTTCAAATCTCGTTTCCTGTCCTAATTAGGAAGCATTGTTGTTGTCAAACATCAAAAGTAGACTCAATCGTTAACAAGACAATATGTGCAGAAGATACCAGGTCTTACAGCAAAATAAATCTACTACCGGTACAATAAGAAATGCAAAACGGTGGCCAGTGTTTGGTCCAGTGTTGAAGTCTGGCCAGACAGATCCAAACAGGTGGGTAGTACAGAGGGGGGGTGAAAAAACAGGAAGCAGCGATACCGTGAACAGGAGGGTAGTGAAGGCTTGTGAGGTTTGTGAAGGTCAGTAAAAGTCATGCAGCAAAGAAGGCAAAGAAGCCTCCTAATGCGCAGGCCACGAATGCCGAGGTGTCAGTGTCATGTGTTCTCCAGCCCTCATGTGTCTTTTGTTCCTCCCTCACCTTGACCACTTCTCTCTCTCTCTCT
>JAUMTR010000001.1:3348496-3395599 GCA_032270685.1 Microctenopoma stevenorrisi
GTCTCCCTATTTAAGCCTCTGCACTTCCTCATTTCCTTTGTCAGTTCATACTCAACTCGTCATGCCTGCAGTCACTATGCTCCTCCTCTATGTAAGTTGGTTTTGCGTTCAGTTTCTACTTTCTCACGTCTTTCATTCTCTCTTCCTCCTAGTCCTTCTGTGTCTGTTTAATCCCCCTGTCTATTGGTATTGTTAGTATAGCCATTTATCCTCGTAGTAAGAGTGATTATTAGTTACCTCCTGTTTTTCATGTTAATTTATATTAAACATCCTTTGTTTGAACCCTCTCTTGTCTCTGGTCTGCGTTTGGGTCCTCCATTTCAAGCATGTTAATGACACGAGGCCTCCGTTCCTGAGACCGATTACGAGACAGTCAGAGTCAGAAGAAGCAGGCAGGCAGAGGTGGAGAGGACAGACAGCGGTGGACACAAAGAGATCATACGGACAGACTGAGGGCAAACAAAGAGTGGGACGGAGCAGGAAGAACAATGTCAGCAAGAGAGAGAGATACCAAGGGTTGAACCCGACTCAGCTGTGAGGGGCACCTGTTCACGGTTGGACCACCTCCTCCCGCCAGCCTTAATCAAATTTACCACAGAGACAGACTGTGACGACGCCCCCCTCTAACAAGAAACCCACTGTGTGTTACATCCAAATAATCCCTACCTCTAGCCAGGCTCACACCGCATGCCACTTCCAAAGGTGTCCCACCTCTAACTACACACACCCACGCGCCAGGTTGCACCAACATAATCCACTGCGTAAGTGGCTGAAAGTCTTGGGTATTCTTGAGCAGGCAGGTTTGTGCTGAGCAAACACACTTTTTCATCAGCGTTCAGCGGAGAGACGTGAAATATCTACCACCACATCACAGGTTACACAAAAGGAAAACTACCGCCTCCCTTAATTGTCTTCTGAAAACAGTCAAGGGTTTGTTACTTGACGGGCATGAATACAGTCGGCTATCAGTGCGGATCAGCACCCGAGGTTTGGTACCAACAGGTCCAGATATAAGAATAATAATGGTAAGTCTTCATGGGGTGGGCTGCAGTAGCCATTTTTAATCTGATTTGTTTTGTATGTCTGATACAACCATAAAATATTCACAGAGCAAGAAACTATCATATTTATTTGAATTATTGCTGAAATAAAAATATCAAAATCCCCTTTAACCACGTGAATCTACTCTTACAGTCTGCTATAATCAAAATGACCTGTTATTTTCTTGTTTAGTTTGGAAGCTTCCTTAAATGTAAGAAAAATGCATAATGTCACATTTGTCTACAGTGTTATGCCTTTGTATTAACTTCATTGATTTATTCTTTAATGTTTATTGTTCAATTTATTACTGTTGTTTACTACTGTGTAGCTACAGATCCACGAAATTCTTCACAGTTCAGCTTGTTTTCATTGTTATAGCATTACATCAAAATCAAATCAGTGTAAGATTTAAGAGCTTACAATAATATAAAGAATTCTACAGGAAACCCAACAGTCCCACTAGAGCAGCACCAGGCGACAGTGGAGAGGAAAACCAGCACCTTCACCTCCTCCCTTTAGTCTTAATTTCTCTTCCTTCATTTCTTTACAACAGCCTGACACCACCGACAACACGGCTGACAAAATGTATTTACAGCATCTTTCTTGTAAATATGAGTAAATTTGTCATCATTCCTCTCCTCTCCTCTCTTCTCATTCAATCTGTTGCTCCCTCACCTCCCACTCTCTCTCAGAAGAGAGCGGGAAAGAAAGAGAGGTGTCAGTTTCAGCGAAACAACTTAATTCTGATGTCAATTAATTAATTAGATGTGTTAATGAGCTAGCGACAGCTAACCCAAATTAAATTAATACCGTAATGGCCTCAGACAGCGAGAATTAGCTCCCATTTCAGTAAATGCTTTCTGGAGTGTACACAGACTCAAGGATAGACACACACACACACACACACACACACACACACACACACACACACACACACACACACACACACACACATACAGCTCAAACAACATCCATCCCCTCGAGCAGATCACCATCCAGATGTAATTAACTGACTAATTACAGGAGCTCTCACTGACTCCCCCTCCCTTTGCTGGATCTCTCTTCTCTTTCTAACACTCCAACTGTCTGCCTCTCTCTCTGTCTACTTTCTTTGACCCCTCTGAGACACGGGCCTGTGTTATTTCCTCACTCCTTCGTTTCCTCTCGTGTCTGTTGTGCTCCGCCTGTTAGTACACAGTCAGAACTCAAAAAAGTGGGGACAAAGAGTGGGGACGCTGCTGCTTTCCATGTAGTCTGTCAGCATAGCTGTGCCCTCGCTTCCTGACGCTCGCCTCGTCATCACACTTAAGGACTCATTACACACAACAGGCCCGACTTAAAGGCTGTTTAGTCTGCCATTAACTCTAATAGTTACTCCTCCACAGATGCCACACTCCAGCGGACCTGCTGATGGGAAGTGGTGCCACCAGACTGCTAATATGATCTCAGAGGCACAAAATGGCTGCTGTCGCTGTGGGTCGACCAGTCTGGGAGGGAGTTCAATTTTGGGTTTATTTAACTTTCTATTCGACTTCTTCTGTTGGTAACACCTTCGCTAAACACTCAGAGGGCTTTGTAAGGAGATATAATCATTTCATAAATGCATGACAAACAATTAAGTTAACGTTTAAATACATGAATCCTGCTTATTTTTTTGTATCTGCGTTTCACACACTGTCTGTTTGCAGGATGTAACCTCTAGTTTCGCTTCTTACTTTGAAGGCCACAGAGGGGGATAGAAGGAGGCTGTCTGATTGTTTTTTCAGAAGCGTACAAGAAAAGGCTTTGTCAAAAATAGATTTGGTGCAGCTCCGCTTCCTGAAACACGCTGTGGGGAACCTGCTGGATCAATGATCAACTGTGCTCCAGCCAGAATGTGACAAGGGCCACTCTGCTTTGCAGCCTGGTGAAATTAAGGGGTTATTGTTTCTAACCTTTGAAACTGTAAGTCAGAATGCTTCTTAAACGATGTATTCATGTCAGTATCCTGACAAGACACCAAGGCTGTGTGCGGTTACAGACTGGAGATGCCTATGTTGTGCCACTGCTGTCTAGAAACAACACTCCTAGGTCACACAGTAGGCGCACATGGTAAGATTAGAAGCAAACTGCATTTGGCAAAAGTGGCTTGTTGCTGACCTACTACTTAGAAAATCCTAATAATTTATGTCTCGTCACAATAGTGTATCTCTACTAAAGAAGATGGGGGAGTAACTCTTCTTTCTTCTCAGGTTATGTGTCTCTCGTCCTTTGCAGCCTCTCTTACAACCAGGTTGTGCTGTGAACTGGCTGTGAGCAGGAGAAATTGAACAGGTTCCACTCAGAGACCTCACAATGGTGTGTTTCTGCACTATGTAAGTACAAGTACAGTGTGTGTGTGTGTGTGTGTGTGTGTGTGTGTATACAGTGGGCCTATCTGCCTTAGCATGAGCGTTTTCCTGGGGTGAGACTCTACAGGGAGTGAGCTTCTCTCACAAACACCATCTGTCAACAACAGGCTCACCTGCTAGCAAACATTTAGCTCAGGAACCATCTCGCCTGCTCTCCCTCTCTCACACACACACACAAACACCTGACTATACAATTCAGCAATGTCAAAGCACAAGATAATGTAATTTCCCACTTAGGCAACTTGACAGTCTCACCTGCTTTGCAGCCTCACGATCTCAAGAATCTCAAGAATACAAGAATACACATGGGTGTGTGTGTGTGTGTGTGTGTGTGTGTTAGGAAAAAACACAGTGAAACAAACTTAATATAGAAATAAATAAAAAAAAAACACCATGTCTCAACATGAAAATTGTTGGCAATATGCATAGTAGGGAACGCTGAGGCAGAGGGGAGGTGAGAAAGAGGGAGATGGAGAAAGGAGGGGGGAAGACTATTACCTGAGGTGTCTGACTAAATTAACTTCTCATCATCACTAATTAGTCCCTTGTTCCTCTGTTCCCTCCAGGTGAGTGTTACCCATATTATTGTGTTTGGACCAGTGTGATGTGTGTGAATGGTTGTGTGTCTCATGTCTTCATTGCTCAACTTGGGAACAGTCTTCGCAGCGAGTTTGTATCACCCATATAATCAACTTAAAAAACAATATTTACACCGCTTGTTATTTGTTCATTTCACAAATGATCACCATGAACACAGAGTAGGATGGAAGCATCTCCAACTATTTCAGAGTCCACGTCCACTGTCGTCTGACAAACTTTATTATTTATTACTATTTATTTAACGACCCCATCATTGTAATGAATAAACTGTATTTAGGAGTGAAAACAACTGTTCTGTGCTGATATAACAAAGCAAAAAGTATTTAGGTTTAAGTTTTACAGAGCTGGTTATGGTCTGTAGAACTCACAGAAAGCTTGATTACGGTGATTACGTCATGTTCCTGCCATAGACCAGAAGAACGAAAACATGCAAAGGGTTAAGGGTTAATATCACAAAGATGGCGACACAAAAACAGAGAGACGATGAGATTCGTACGTCTGTGCGGCTCAAGGACAGGTCTCTATTGTTTAGCCTAATACGATACAGGTACATTTTCTCCTTTTGAATTCTGTTGAGTTTGTTATTGTGGCCTAAGTTGTCACAGACCATCCAACTTAATCACAATAGGTAATAGGTAAACTTAACACAAATTACAGATTGAGGACAAACTGGAGGCTGAATGCTTAGATGACTCTCAGCTTTTTGGCAAAGTTATAATCTGAAACATTCTCAACACGGCATTATTCGAGCCATGAGCCAGAAGTCCATATTTCCTGGTACAGACATGTTACCAGCAGTTTGGAAGTTTCAGTCAAGTCCACATGCTCAGGATGATTTGGAAAGTCAAACAGTCAGACTAGGACTAACGTAAGAATGTCAATTTTGCAGGTAACACTACTGTAGGTTAAGCCAGAAGGGAACATGAACATCTTCAAAATTTATTGACAATCCATCTGGTGGTTGAAAAAAAATGGCAACCAGGAGGTTGAAGTCATTAGGATCCATCCTCTGGGGACAATGAATGTTGTTTTTATAAAATAGTATTTATTCAGTCTGGACTGACTAGTGATGCTAAAATGCATACAGGAAACCTCTGAGCTGTAAAGTCATCCAGCTATAAAACCCAATTAGTTTGTTAGATGTTTCTGACAAAAAAAGGGATTTAACATACATACTCTTCATTTTACCTTTGGCGCATAAGTGCATGACGACAAAAAACACAATCCTTCCTATATATTACTGCTTTCTCACCAGCGTGTCGAGAACGTGGAATAATCAGATTATTCAAATAGATGTTAATTAAAGCCATTTCCTCAAAAGATGGCATTATTCGGCTGGATAAAAGCAAGTCATTGCTGAAGATTGACAAAAGAACCTGCGTGGACATAAAAAGAACAACGCTGTGGTTTTTCTTCTCTGGTTTTTGTTACATGTTTTGTTTGCACCCATTTCTTTTGTCTCCCCCCACTGTTCTTCTGGTGGGACATGATTTGAAGAGGAACAAAGATGCTGGATGAGTAACGTGATAATAATACATATTCATAGCATCAGAGAAGCAGTTGGGTTGATCCACTTGTTTGAGACACAACAAAGGTAGCTTCCGCTCATCTGTTATCCTCTCTGCTCCCAATCCCTCCAAAGCGCCTCCTTCAGTAGTTTGCCTGTTCGTTCCCTCTTAATTATCTTTTGAAATCCCCACTCTGTTTAAACCTTTGTCCTTTTCCCATGTGGAACCTATAAACAGACAGAAGCGGCAGCTTTCTGGATGGAAATAATCGAGGGGAGGGTAGAGACATTCTCATTTAATCTTCCTCCCGCTGAAATAGAAGAAGTATCTCTCTCACTTTGTAGCAGTGTTTTACGTGTCTGTGCATTTTCCCAGTAACATGCTAACTTTGGTAACGCCACACTTTTAGCTTAACTCTGTCTCCTGAACACATAAGCATGACACTGTGACTGTCAGAGCAAACGCTAGTTGCTATATTAGCCATGCAGACATGAATAGCTCCAACACTCTCATTGCTGGAACAATCGTAATTACAATAACATTGTCTGGTAATCCTTCTAAATAGGAGCCAGAAACTAAATCGGTTTGATGAAGGTGGCGGTGCACTGCTTAGTTGCCTTTCATCGTTTTTTACGGTAATCCTCATTAGCAAAACACTAATCTTCCCTCCATGTTGCCATGTTCTGTCCCATCCCCCCATTTACCATAAAACTTCAACTAACTTCTCGCCCCACTTTGGCAGAGCGACTCTAATCGAGCCAGTCAAACCAAAATCCTGTCAACTCTCAGCATGGTCTAGTTGGTATTTACGCTGACGCAGAAAGGATTTAACAAAGTTTACTTAGTTGTTAACAACAGACTCACAGATGTCCGATCAGTTTCTCACACAAACTACTCTGTAAACGTTTGTATGTTCATGGTAAATTATGAATTATGGCTCTTATGTTCCTAAATTCTGTCTAAGAAAAATGAAAATCTGTGTTGAACATAGGATTGAGGAAGCTCTCCTGCTGTCACTTGGCTTTCAGCAGTTGATGGAAAAACAAAGTACTTAATTACGCAAATGCACAGAAATTCTTACGGAGAGGGAGCATGTTTGTGATGCTCAGCACAGATATGTACTCTCTGGCAGCTTTCCAACAACAGTTTCCCAGAGGGATCAATAAAGTATCAGTTATTATTTTTTCTGGATGACTGCATCTGAAAGACATAAGTAAAACGTCCAAAACTGTCCCAAACCTAACGATGAACAGAATGAGATGTTAAGGCTTTTTGAGAAACTTGAGAAGAAATCACTTGTAATCACTTTATTTACTGACATTCGAGTCAATAGACTTGAGGGACACAAAAAACATACATCAGATGTGAACCATGTGCAACCATAACTTCCTCTCATGCTTCTCTTTAGCGGCATTTGTTTGAGGCAAAAAGTATCTAACCTAATACATCTCCAGACAAAACATACTGCGTCTTCAACCTAAAGCTGGAGGCTCCTCACCTACAATCCTTTGTATGTTTTACATCTCCAGACCAAACATACTGCGTCTTCAACCTAAAGCTGGAGGCTCCTCACCCACAATCCTTTGCTTTTGTAATTATTCAAATAACAGACAGGACAGGAGCTGTGATTCACCATCCTTCTTCAATTAGTGTCGTGTTAATTAAAGAGCATCATCAGGTTCTCGATAGAAATTAAACACCCGAGTGCGATTACTTAACTCAGCAGGACTCCTGACAAATCACCTGCCCCCTGATCCCTCAGATGAATGTGTGCATGTGCCTGAATGTATTTGTGTGCGCACATTTAACATTTTGCAATGCTAAGGCATTGGCAATGGGAACAGATTCTCCCGCTCTCGCTGCATATCAATGCTGCCATGAACCCTGCATATGTAAAGCTGCAACAAATGTGTGTGTGTGTGTGCACACAGGCGGGTTTGCGTGTCAGATTAAAGGAGGATTTTTGTTCGCTTGCTGATGAGGTGTCTGAAGTAAGTTAATTGCCTATCAAGAGAGCAAGCGAGCTCTGGCTCGCGTGTGTGTGTGCTTGTATTTGTGTTTTTTTTGTGTCATTTTGGGAGCTAATTGCCTTTCAGAGGACTGCTCAGGTCTGCTCTGTCTTATGCTTGAAACACCTCATGTTGTCATGTGCATTTTGGAAGATGCATGACTTCATGTCTGCGTCCTGTATTTTAAAAGAACAGAGTACATTTACTCAAATACTCCTAAACGGTGGTGTTTCTGTAACAAAGCCCCAGACAAGTCAAAAGATAGTCATTAATTTATCTTCCTTACTAAATTTTGTTTGTGCAGTCACAGCCTTCTTCACTCTACAGTAGCAATGTCTCTGTGCATTTTTAAAATGCATAAACACATATTATTGCACTGAATAATGTTACTTCATTAAATTCATTCTGAGGTAAATGTTTTTTCAATCAATTTGTGTTTCTCACAGTGGTTCTGTTACACTTATTGTTACACTTTTTTAATTTTTGAAATTATAATAAATGAGAATTTTCCTGAAAATGAATCTAGACAGAAATAATAGAAATTATCGGATTGGTCAGAAACCATACTGAGAGTATGGGAAAACAGGAAGTGGAACCACAAAATCCTTCTCTTTAGTGCTGTTCAGTCAGTCTTGGTCACAAGAGATGTGTCCAGATGTATTCTGAAACATGTTCATGCTAAAATACGGAAACGTTTTGTTCAGTGTATACATGGAGATACACAAAGGACGACTATAAAGCAGTTGGACAAATGCAGCAGCTGAGACAAGAAGAAACCGTAGCTGATTCTTAACCTGAACCCAACTGTCCACCCACCTTAACCAGTTACCTCTGCCCTCTGTGGAGCTGCACATCGTTTCAGCCCTGGACGGTCTCCCTGTTTGTGTCTCATCAGACAAACAAACTTTACACGTGCGGCTTACAGTTTCATGTTGTCCAACACGAGGCAGAGGGAAACTAACCTGTAGAAATCAGATCTCTGCCATTGTTTTAGGGTAACTGACATGTAAATCTCTGGCTGGGCACCGCTCTCCCACAGCTACTGCCCACTACTTTGTTTCTTTATGTGTGAATGCACAGTAAATAAAGTGCTGACCGTGATTCACAATGTCCCTGTGTGATTCCAGCCGGACACCGAGGACATCCCTAGATCTCTCTCTGCTTCTCTCTAACCATCACCCCTCTGTCTGACTGTAGTAACTGACAGAAAATAGCCTTAGAAAGAATGTAAATAAAATAGCTCTCTGAACAACCCCTGTGTGTGTTTGTCTATAGAAGGAGGCTGGACTTTAACAATAGCAACCCTATAATGCTAAGCAATGATAAGCCATTAGCACACAATAAAGGATAAAGTAATTTAAGGTAACAATGCAACTTAGGTTATATACTTTTGCTTGTAATGGAGTAATTTTGCTCAATAGAACAATCAAAGTACAGAATCTTTGTCTAAAATGTCCTGTATTTGTGCATGTACGTACACTTATGTGTGTGTGTGATCCCAGCACATATTTTACCTCCAGGGGACCAAGATGCTAATTAAGATGAATCTACCTCCAGTCTCTCCTGGCCCCACCCCTCTCTGACATCCATCAGTGTTATGCAAATGAGCATGTGCAAAATCACATCTCAGGCCACACAGATTACAGCCACCACTGTCCCATCTGACTCATGGTAATATATAGCATTTAATAACACTGAACACACACGTGCACACACAGAAAAATCAATATCCATGATTTAATAATGCAGTGTACTGATCCAACTGGCTTCACGGGCCTTATTCCTGGCCACAAGAGCATCACCAAGACAACAGGCACCAGAATAACAGATCTTCTGCGAGTGTGCTAATTGAATGCAAGCACATGTGTGAGTGTTTGTGTGCGCACATCCACTGAACAAACGGGTAGGACATTTTTCATTTCTGCAATGATGAAGTAGGATTTAATAAACTAGCAAAAGCACACACATTCACACCATCCTCAGCAGGTGAGCAAAGCTGAGTTGACACTTTGTCAGCACGGTGTAATTTGACATAATGAATGCAAGCATCGTTACTGCTGTTAATTGGCCAGACTAATTATACTCCAAGGACGTCATTAGAGGGAACCTGCCGCTCCGACTGCACGCGTGTGTTCACGTATGAGTGTATTTGTGGGTGATCGTATGTGAGCGAGTGTGTTCACGAGTCAGGTTCGAGGGCATTCGACGTGGAGAGTGGAGGAGAATCGCCGGGACAGGAGGTGGGTTGAAATCAGAGAGAGGTGTGAAGAGTGATGAAGAGGAGTAGTCCAGGTGGTCAGGACTGAGGGAGGCAGAGGAGACAAGGGTGAAGGAGTTAGGAAGGGTCTAGTTTAGGCACCATGGAGGGAGGGGAGTTTAGGGAGTGAGAGCAGGACGAGGTGAAATGTCGAAACAGTCAGCATCATATAAAGTTTTTCTCCCAAATTCAGGTTACGCGCACGCTGTGTGACACAGGCATTCGAGTATTAAATTGTGTTTCTAGTATGAAAAGTATTATAAATGTATTCAGTTACAGCAGTTACTCATCATACTGTAAGTGTGACATTTCTTTACCCATTTATCACTAAACATTTCCGTAAAATGAACCAGATCACTTGAATTAACGTTGGTAATAGTTAATGCTCACATAGAATAGGTGCAAACCAATCATGGTCCTTACTTAAAATACATAAATATGCTGATATTGTCAGACTTATATTCTATTCTCGTCCGTTTGGATCTGTCTGTCCATGTTTTTCTGTTCTTCCCTCCCAGAATGAGCTGGTCACCTTTCTTCTTCCTTTCTTGTCAGACCTCTGCATGTGACACCACATGGCCTATGGCTGAGAGAACCCAATCTCTCTGAGCCCTGCTGCAGACGGATGTGGGCCCAGTCTTCCTCTACTTTTTGGACTGTGAGGACCACGGTTCTGATAGTCCTGAGTGTGTTTCTGTTCATCAGAGACGACGCGGCACCACCGCTGCGCACTATGGGCTGAGGTTGTCTTTATCTTTCCCTTGTCTCAGTCACTCCATGTTCTCTCCTGGTAACCATTTCACGCTCCTATGCCATCGTGCTGTTTAGTTCCTCCCCCTGCTCCTTGTCAACCTCCCTGCATTTAGTGTTCACTGTTTTAGTTTCTTGATTTGAACCCACCATTTGTGTATGATCCTGACAGATGTTATTTACGGAAAGGCACATTCATGGGATCCAACACAATGTTTCTGGTTCTTCTGTTCTTTTTGTGCATCAAACGGCAACTGCAGTTTTTGGAAAGCCAAAAATGTGTTATCCATACGATACAGCAATATTTGTGAATGGTCGTAAAAACGACAACAGGCTCACAGAGGATGTGTAGATGTCTTGTTGAGAAAACAGCTTCAGTGCAGTATTTAGCAAAGTCTGAGAAACAATATCGGCTCGTAGTCCAGTGACAGAGAGGAGGGGTGTGAGTGTGTGACGGGTAAAGTGTGTAATTTCCTAATTCTGATCTTGCAAGACAATCCGTCCTTATCAGTGTCTGATTCCCACATTGGAGGAAAAGTAGACGAAGAAGCTGCAGGCCATCACACGCGCGCACACACAGAAGACGGAGATATGAAATTACATAAAGGAAAGGGATACAGATAGAAAGACCGAGAGACTAGTGAGAGAACAAACAGGACGATCAAACGACCACAGACCCAGATAACAAGATAAGACCTAATCAATCAATCCCGGTACACGGAGAGAGATTGTGCTAAGTGGCTCATGAGTCCTGTTGTAAATTAAATCTGCACACTCCTTCAAGTAAGACAGAATGGAGGGAGTGAGAGCTGAAGAGAAGAGGGGATAGAGAGAGAGGGGATAATAGGGGGTAATTTCATCAGCATGGCCCGTGATGAAGCTTTTACATGGTGGTTTGAGAGGCCAAACTAAAAGGCTGGAGGTTTGGTGATATTGAATATGAGTGGTGTGTCATGATTAGATTTGTAAGAGGATAGCCAGGAATTAGAAGATAGGGTCTAATGCGAATATCTAAGAGGGTGTCAGATCTTAAAAGGTCGGCATGTGTGTCTTGAAATTTTCTTCCTGCAGGGATGTAGCCAACAGACGAGCCCAACACGCCCCGATTCGCTTTAATTCACTCACTCCAGCATTATCCAGCCTCATCGCAGCAGTGCGTCCACCATGTGTGTGTGTTGCTTTGTCTCACGTCTCACGATAGTCGCCACTGGCTAAACAACAAATATAATTCCATATTCTGAGACACAGCAGAACCAGGAATAAAAAACGCTGGGAGACAAAAAAAGACATGAGCGCAGATCTAGGTTTGGTGAAACAGAGGTGCCAATGTTCCTCCGAATGATAAATCTTTTTTTTTTTTTTGGGTTTCTCTGTCCAAAGCCTCAGTGTTTCATTTGGCGCGGCCTCATTTTTAGGTCACTGGAAAAAGTCTTCACGAGGCAATAATTAAGACTGTTCAAATGTTTGCTTAAACATCCACTCAGCATCAGCCAACTCCAACTCCAGCTGAGTGTTTACCCAAGGAAAATGACGAGTCAGCACAACGCGGTACCGAACATTAGTAGAGACGGATGGTCCTGATGATGGACACATCAAGCTTGTGCGCTCCTCAGCTGAATCCTGCTGCCGCCTCAACTTGCCCAGCTCACTGACGCAACTACACATATTTTTTTATTTTAAAGTTTATAAGAAAAGAAAGTTTAGAAAGTTAAATTTCTAATCAATAGAACACACTTCTATAGAGATTCTGTAGAGATGGTCGTGGGACTGAGATTAGCTGAGACAGTTTCTCATGAACTTTTTCACTCTTTTTCTATTTCAGAATTATTATCATCTCTGCTGGTTTTCTGTTTGGTTTAAAAAGATTAAAAGCCCAAATTGTAACTTTGAAGAAAGAAATGTAATCTCTATTACAAACAATCTCTATTATCTGTATAACATCTGCTTTTACTGGGATCCTTTAAGAACTTCTGTTTAAAACAAGCTTATTCACGCGCTCTCTAACACACGATGGTAAATTATTCCTCTGGGTTGCTGCCCTGTTCAGACCAGTATCCTTAAACCCTCAGCTCAAGGCTAATTGCTTAATGTGCAAACACCAATGACTGCGGCTTTTAGGTAAATATAGTTGAGGCAAAATTGACCATGCAGCAGAAGATAATAAAAATACCAGTGACTGAGGCTCCTTACTCCCAACATGACCTCACACAGCACAGACACAAGGGGAACACACACAGCATCTGTACAACCAACATGTCTGAATGATAAAATGGGAACAGTGACGCAAAGCAAAGGCTTCATAACCAAAAATGGATGAACACGCACACACACAGACACACACACACACACACCCCAATAAATAAATTTGGAGGGCAGGAGGAAGATTCATGAGTTTTAATATGCAGAGCAACTGAAAAGTGGAAAACCAGACACCCGTACACTGAGACATCAGTTTCAGAGCTCCACACACACACACACACACACACACACACACACACACACACACACACACACACACACAGAAATGAAGACACGCACAACTGTGAAGATGTTTTTTCTCTATGGTGACAGACAGCAGCTAACACACAACACGTCGCTCCCAGCAGAGACCACAGAGCCCTCGCATCATTAACACCTCCTGCTGCGTACCGCTGTGCTTCAACTGTCTGGGGACACAAAGCCAAGAGAGGGAAGGAACAAGAGACAAACACTTAGAACACAGACAAAAAGGTGCTATAAACGTGTGTATTAATGCCTCTGCGTGCGCACACGACCGTGTGTGTGTGTGCGTGTGTGTGTGTGTGTGTGTGTGCGCGCTCTCCATCTCCCAAATGCCTTGACTCATCTGCTAATTAGTCAGGAGCAATTAAGTACGCTTAAACTAACCACACGCAGAGGCACCCCAAACACACATGCAGGTAAACAAATAATCACAAACAGAGCAAATAACTCACTTTAACTGTATCATTTAATAAAAGTAGAAAGGGTCCTCAAGTGGAAGCAGAAGAAAGGAATAGTTATCTGCGAGGAGAGGGAGGAAGAAAAGAGTAATAAGCAGAGGAGAAAGAGATAATCATAGGTCCCTGTGGACAGATTGAAACAGAGTGGATTCTATCACATGCTATCTCTCATTTATATGCTAATTTACACTATTAGCAGAGAGAAGAAATCGCAGAAAGACAGGGACGAGAGTCTAATAAATACCTACTGATTGCTGTTTGTTCATTAGCAGCTCTGTGTTTTTAAAGAGATTTCATCGCAGCTGCTTTTTTTTCTTTCTTAGTTTGTTTCACTTTTTTATTTTACCTTTTCCTAGCAAAAGACAAACTGTGTCTCGTATCATCACGAGCGCAACAACAACATGTGCAGCGGATGTTTGGAATGAAATAAAGAAAATAAAGCCAGAGAGAAGAGATGTTATCACAGTGATTCAATTTGGATTAATGCTGCAAATCATCTCCTTTCATCCCTCCTCCCTCCCTGTCCTCTCTCCCTTTTGCTCCTTTATGATACTGATAGCCACTTGAGCGTTTCACTTATTCTCTCCTTTAAGCTTTTGCTGATGCTCATCTGAGTTCAGCTCAATTTACAGTGACTATTGTGCACACACACAAACACACACACACACACAGCATCACTGAGCTTTAGATGTTCACTACAGATCATATTAAGGTTATATCGGGGACAAAGACATCACTGTTTTGTTTTTGTTTATGTATATGTCTAAGTTGCATCATTAGTAGCGAAGCTGAGAAGATGTTGTCCCCTCAGTTAGATGCTCGCTAATGTGTGTTACAAAAAGTAAAAAACGACTGTTTGAGTGACACGAGTGATCTTGATGAGAAGGTCGTGCTCATGAATTGGACGATTTTGTGTACAGACCGAACATAAATAGGTGAATAATGAAGCAGGAGTGTAGCATAAGCGGCCTTTCAGCATGCGATGTGGTGTGGAGGCTTCAGGGACCATACAGTGGAACACCACAGAAGACCTGCAGGCGTACAGCCGCTCAAATTCTCACATGTCGTCAAAAACATCACGTCACCTAATATGTCCCATACCTGGATGGGTGCTGCTGTAACCAGATACTCAGTGTTATTTACCTACAACCACTGACTGAAGCTATTTTAAGTAATGTAATTGGTAACTAGAGTAACTATTACCCTTTCCTTCAGTCCTGTGAGTTTTCTATGAACACTGAGAACTGGTGGAAGAAATAGGCTCCTGTGCTCTTTTACTTGAACAATACATTAACTTATTTAAATCTAAAATGTAATTCTACTTTGTCAAAAGATGCTAAATCGCTGTAATTGGCCTCCTTTGATTCATTAAAGTATGATCATCATTTCAATGTGAACTAGTTTGAGCTGTTTTTATCTCTTTTATATGCTACGGGGCAGTTTAATATACGTATAAAAATGTCTTTATAAATGAGTTTTACACTATAACCTGCCTTAAAAGTAACTACAGTATTTAACCACATTTGTAAAAATGCCACATTTACTATTTAATAAAAAAAAATTTTAATTATTTCCTAGATAAGGTGGTAACAGTTTTAATTTGAAATCACAAGCGAAAATCAGGGCTCATCTTAGAAAACCTTTTCTTTTCTATCCAAATGGAAATATCATATTTAGATAGATGGTGTTTGTAAATCACTGCGCACATATCCTCTCTGTCTTTCACATTACTCATTTGCAAAAAAAAGCAAATGTATCCATCCATAAAGGAACTTAATTTGTCTGTGCACACACACACACACACACACACACACACACACACTGTTCATTACCCCCCTGCCTTGTCACAGACACTTAGAGAAACACAAAGAGGGAGACCTCAACTAAAATCCCGAAATGATTTTCCCGTCTGTCACCATCACTCAGGTGTGTGCACGCTCTGCTGTGTGTGTTTCTATGTGTGTGTGTGTGTGTGCGTTTGTGCACGTAGAGACCACATGCAAAGGGTTTCCACGGGCGACATCCAGAGGTCCTCGAGGGGGGTCCCCAGGCTGGGATCGCTTTACCAGCGCTGCTGACACAAAGACACAGTTATAGTCAAACAGCGCTCACTGTCAAAACACCGTGATGGAGGATCAGACACAGAAAGTAACAAAAACAATCAGGACGCAGCAGTTCGGTCACAACCATTTTGTTTCACTGTATGTTTGCATGCACGCGGCGATGCATCATACCAGCACCAAAAATCACTTTGCTATGGATTCCACACGCATCCCACCCTCCTCCCCTCCTTCTCCTGTAAAATCTGTCTCCACTCTTAAATCTGTCATCACGTTTACACATTATTCTCACTGTTTTGCCAAAGCAGAACATATTGTGCCGCTGTGTGTGAACACAAAGAATTTTACCCAACCACAGACTAAATATCTGCAGATGGATTTTTTTCAATAAAAGCAGTTTGCTGAGCAAAACAAGATTACAGCACTTTAAACTTCCTCATGTGGTCCGTTTTATGACCTCTCGCTGGTTTATAAGAACCTTGTGAAATCCATCAAAAACACACTAAGGGTGAGGAAGATATACCACCTCATAATCATACAAAGAAGCCCTGATATGGGGCATAATTCTCAATAATCACTGTGTTACCAGACATTATCTGTTGTTATACATATTTACATGTAGTTTATAGTTTTAGTTAAGTTTCCAGCTAAAGATTGAATATATATCTATTCTCCCGATGAGCCAGTTCAGAGATTGGAGAACAAGCTATAAAATGTTTCATTAACTGTCTTAAACAGATTCAGAATAAATAGATGTTAAAGACTTTGTAATCAGAAGTATGTGGCCACCTGACGGACACCATCTTCCAAACTTACAGTGACCAGCAGACTTCACACTTTTTGGATTGTCTCCTTGGGAAGCATCAGCAGCTGCTGCTGCACTTCATCTCACAGAAGTGTCGAGTGAGCATGTGGGGTCGGGTTCTTCCACAGTAAACCGGGAAAACGATTTGCGGAGCTCCTGTTGTCATGTTGAAATATTAAACTGTTGGTATTTAAAGTTTGAAGTTGGACAGGTGTCTCCTCCCAACACATTATTTTCCCTATTATTACTCTTCTAAACGATTTAATGGTCTTGTTGCTTTTTTAGAGACAATTTCAACTGTTAAATTGGCGAGTAATTAATTCATCTCAAACGATTTAAATTGCCTTTATATAAATGTACACATACAAATTTAGTTAAGTCATGAAAATGCTGCTAGTGGTAAATAAAAATGTGTTCAAAAGCTGAATCACTGTGTGACTTATTTACAACTGATTCAATGACTAACATGGACTAATGTCAGTCAGTGATACACCTGTAGATAACTATCACCCAGCGGTTCAGTTCTGAGCTCATTATACTGTCACTCTATATACTCATTATACTGTGCTCTTAACCAGTCTCTAGAAAAAGGTAGTAAAAGCTAACTGCATGTCAAGTCCAGCCATGATGATGAAGCTAGAGCAGCATTAAGCTACTAAAGAGACAGAGGGTTTCCTCAGGAGTTAGTAGAAATCAGAAGAGAAGCTAAATAACTGTGGATGTCATTGGACAGAACTTCAGAAACATGACTGTGTTGCTTCTGTGATGTGTAGAAAGGCAGCTGTTTGCTAACAAGATGCTGCCAAAGACGATCAATTACTATAACTGGAACAAAAGTTTAATGAAAACAATAAAAAGCAGTGTCTATAGACTGATGTGTCACAAAAGCCAAAGTTATGAAAGGGCAGAAGAGAAATACGTATTCAGAGGACTGAGGTTTATACTATTTGTTTTCTATTTGAATGGTTGAATCACATTATGCAGCAACAGAAAGTCAGTAAAGGTCTGTGTGAGTAATATGTGAGGTCTTGCTGTGTTATGCAAACGAACCACCTCAACGCTATGCTTACAAGCAGTGTCCCGTATTCTAAATGTGTGAGGCACATTTTCACCCCGAAGATAAACATGTTCTGAAGTTAAGTGGAGACATGATTGATTCAGACAAAAAGCAGCGCGGTGAAGGAACATTTTATCATGGTCTGAGAAGGGAATCAACAAATGCTTTCACACATAACAGGAACAGATGTTGCCTTTAGAGAGGACAAGATTACACACTTCTGTATTTTCACACTAAAACGCATTAACAAACAACCAATCGATTTCCCTTTCTTTTATAATTCCCATCTTTCCCTCTTTGCTCCTGTAAACGGATATTGGAACCGTGGCAGAGAGAAACCGTTCTAGTGTCGAGCGCGCGTGTTTAACCTCGTCACTCAAGGCCTTGTGTTTCTGTCACTGTTATGTTTAAAGGTGACGTGACACAAAACAAGAGACGGATCACACCTGAAAGTGACCCACGTGAACTTCTGTGTTATTTCTACACTGAGGTTCAGAGGAATCCGGCGGTGGTGATCTGAGGGAGTCAGCTGTTGTTAACTATGGTAGTCTTTCTATTTAAAAAAGGGGGGGGGGGGGGGCTGAACAACTAAACCACACACCTCACAAAAAAATACTATTCAGCTGTGTAGCTGAGAAAAATAATCAGTGTTACCTTGTGCGTCATCACTTCAATAGTCTGACATTTTTGGTTTTGGCTCTCACAGGTAGTAACATCTTTTAATTAGACCTGTCACATGTATCCTTACTTGATATGGGGTCATGCAACAGTTGTCTCCTTGCCAGAACTATTAATGCATGTTTTAGTTTTTTGGTTTAAACCTTCCATAATACGAACACAGTCTTTCTGGAATTAATGTTAACTGTTAGCACTCTGGGAAATGTCAATCGAAGCCAATAAATGCATGACGTAATAGTTTAAATAACTAAGAAGTGAAGACTGAGGGTCGAGGCTCAGCTTGTTAACCTGCCTGCTGCGGTGAGAAAGGCAGGAAAACCCAAAGCTGCGAAAGTGAAAAGTTCAAGAGCAAAAATGTCAACGCTCTCAACTGTTCTGAGAGCTCCGGTGACATGGAAAGACTCTGCTGCCTCCTAGTGGCTGCACTCAGACTGTTTTAACCTGAAAACCCCACAGTTCAAATACAGTTACTGAGTACAGAACAATATGAGATCCTTAATCAAGTAGCCAATAATAACATCAGAACAAATTTATTACAGTATTAAAAATACACGCCACAGCATCCGCATCTCATGATCAGACTGTTAAACAAACACTTCTCCACAATATACAGAGCCAGCGAACTGAAACATAAAGGAGGCAAAAACATGGACGTATCTACAGGGTCAGACGTCTGTTACCAACCAGGGCTGCTGATCAGGTCTGATCTCAAGACAAACACAGGCTTCTGCAGAGTAATTGTTGTATCATAAACACTGTTACGCAGCTAAGTAGGACTAAAAACAACATGTACAAATCCAGATCCAATATGGACCAGTCCTCGCGTTTTCACTTTGATTTTATGGGCGAGTCACATTTCTCAAACCAAAACTATTCTTCCATAAACTTCCTCCACATTCAAGTACAACTTTTTTGGATAGGAAAGTGAAGCGCCGGCGTCTGAGACTTAATTAGTTTAGCGTTAAAAAACTTTTTAAACTACTATTTGTATTATTAAGTTGATAAAGGTATCCGATGACTCATGACACAGATATTTGTGTATAGGATTAAATAAAATAATAAATCAGTCTTAAATGAGCTTTAGTGCTCTGGGCTGTGTTTGCTCAGGAGAGGAGAAGTACTCAGAAAAAGATCTGAAAGAGAAACACAGTTCAACATGTCCAACAACACCACCGGGGTCAGAGAGAGACGCAGAGTCACACAGAGCGACATGTTACGGGAGCAGAAACACGACCTGAGAGCAGGAGACGTCCGCGTCACCTCTGTGACGGGTCTCGTTCTCCATTAACTCCAATTAGCATCAGGGCTGTAACATTTTAATGTGCTGCACGAGTTAGAAGACATAAGGAGCGCACGCATGTGTGTGCGCGAGTGTGTGAGAGTCAAGTCAACAGATTAAGACTAGAAGAGGATTAAAACTAACAACTGCAGCTCTGAACCCAATCTCATCACGGCTGGTGAGTCATTAACCCCTCACCATCATCTGTCTGTGCGTTTGTGTGTGGTACCGTCAGACTGTGAGTGATGCTGTCACCAGAGGGAAGAGAAAGCATGTTTCTGCAAAGTGCCCGACATGACAGATCTCTCACACACACGCACACACGCACACACACAGCTTCATCCACTGTATCCTCTGAATCACAGGCTGAGTACTCTGACATTAAGACTACAACAAGAGCAGCAACACATTAAAGACGGGATCAGCGGCGGGTTCCAGGGAGCATCATCCCTCCTTCTTGTTCCCCCAGCCGAACAGTTTGGCCACGGGAGACTTCTTCTTTGGTTTGTCTTTCTTTACATCTGAGAGAGAAAAAGGGGGGTTAAAAGATGCCTAGAGAAGTAAACATTAAACGTTGAAATAATAGTGTTTAACAACAACTATCTGATAACTGTGGAGTTTCACAGAGTTATTTATTTAGGAAAAGAAACTAATAATCCAAACTGTTGGAGCAGCGTCACTGTGCTGGGTCCAGATCAGATCGGCTCCATCACCACCACTTTTTTCAGCAGTGAGCTCAGCTTTAGATTAAACAACAGTTTACAGCGTTGGTCAAACTGGAGCTTGTTACGATGAGACACGAGGCCCTGAATGAACTTACATGTGTGAATCGTGTGTGTACACAGAGTGGGACTGAGCTGTGAAACTTTGGCATTAACTTTATGAATATATTAAAGTGAAACATCTGGTCTTTAGCCCACGGTCGGCATTCGCTCGCTACAACACAAGACCTTTAACTGAAGTTCAATGAATCTGCTCAATTTCAGCCCTGCTTTCTCCGTCATGAATTGCAAATGAAGCTGCTTTAACTCTATTCTGTCAGAGGGTCAAATTAACTGGCTGCATTATCCATTTGCTTAATAGGAACGCGGCTGACAGAAAAGAGGGCGAGCATTTTGTTTGATGCTTTTTCCATTAGCAGTCATTAGATCAAATGAGATGAAAACATCGCCCTTAAAAAATGCAGCACATCCGCACACGTCCGTAAATCACAAAGAGGAATTCTATCTACTTCAATTAGAGGCGTCCATGATGAAAATCCTCAACTGGGTAATTTATAAGCCGGCCAAGCTGCAGCGTCACCAAGGTTGTGATAACTAATGAAGAGAGCGGACGGGGGCGGTGGGGGTCAGGAGGTGGCGGAGATACTCACTGAAATTCATCATCATCTTGTTTAGCTCTTCGTCCTCCTCTTCCTCCCTGAGACAGTGAACACACAGTAAGTCAGCAGCTCATATCTGTACACAGACAGTAAAGGGCAGTGACACGCGTCGCTGCTCATATGAGCTCTTTGTCAGCCACCGTTTATTTATTCATTTTCATCTACGACATCACGAGAAAGAGAACCGTGCCCATCCTGTCTCTTGGAGTCTAACTAGTGTGTTTTGTCCAGAAACATAAAATCAAACTATGTTTTACTAACTTAAAAGGTGTAATGTTTAAATGGTGAATCTCTGACTGCACTGACTGGTAATATTCCGGGTACTGACTTCACTTAGATATAAACACCTCAAGTCCCGGCCTCGGTTCAGGTGGTCCTGACTGTTGTGTTTAGTACTGTTACTGTTGTGAGTGTTTAGTTTGTCTGTTCTGGGCTGCTGTAGGACTACTGGGGACTAAATCCACACTGTTTACATATGTAACGTGTGTCAACGTGTGACAGACCTGAGTCTGTCCTCATCCAGACCCTCGATGATGGCGTTTCTGTCGTTGACGATCTCCAGCAGCTTGTCGAACAGCTCCTTCTCTCTCTGTCGGTCTCTGGCAGTTTTCCGAAAGTCTGCACACAAACACATGCGCGCTTTAGTCTGAGATCCACGTTCTGCTGAACGCGCCAGGTTCCTTTTTCGAAAGCTCTCACCTGGTTTCTCCATCAGTTTCCTGAGTTCCTGCTCCACACTGGGCTGCTCCTCCTCCAGGTCCTGGGTCCTTCCTCTGACAAATGTCATTTATTCCACAGCATTTGTGTTAAATTAGTAAACGTATTCTTACAGCACATTGTATTTATTTTATTATTCCCTCCATGAGCACACAGCATTATCTCAGGAGGTTTCCTCCTCTTTAACATACACTTATCAAAGGAATATTTAATAACCCAAGTGTATTTGTGCTTTAAAGCAGGATCATGCTTCTCCACTGTAGCCATTGGAGGGGGGGTGTGCCGTCTTGTTCCAGGACGTCCCGCTGGGAGACGGAGGAGGGAGGACACTGGGAATTCAAACTGTCAACCTTCTGGCCACAAGTCTGTCTCACTAATCGCTAAATAGTGCCACGGCCTTTTTGTGAGTGCGTGTGTGTACTCACATGTAGATCAGCTCAGACTCCCGGCGCATTGCCACCTGCTTGTTCCTGATCAAGTTGAACCACTCGACCATGAGCTCATCTTCATCTTCACCCTCTGACACACACACACACACACACACACAGTTAATCCCAGATACACAGGTCTGTGTTTTTCACATCATGTCCCGACCTTATAGTAATTTTATAGTGTCTATCTCACCTTCCTCGCTCTTGCGGAGCCTCAGCTCTAGCTCGACTCCCCTCTTCTCCAGCTCGTTCAAATTATCTTCGATCTCCTGAAGCTCCCTCGCGATGTCTTCCTTGGGAATGTAGTCCGGCTTCGCCTACAGACATAACACAGATACACGCAACGCGTCAACGAGAAACGGGAACAACACAGGTGAAGATAAGCTTTTATCGGACGGCTTCTTACATCCCAGGCAGTAAAAGGTTATCGAATGAGTACAAAATAAATAAATATAAGGCAGATCAACTTCACTGATTTTCAACCTGTTGCCTACTGTTTCTGTAGTATCCAGAGCATGTGGCTCAAAAAAGAGAAAAAAGCAGAAAAAGCAAATCAGTTTTCCATCTGAGCTTCGGTACCTTGGAGACGTTTGACTTGGTGCCATTGGCAGTTTTGTCTTTCTGGCCATTCTGCACTCCTGAAAGAGGAAAGAGAGTAACGTTAGAATGGGGAAGAAACCAAACCAGAAGCGCAGGATGATGGTAGAGGAAACTATTTGTGGTGGAAAATAAACGATTATAATGAATGAGAAAGACGTTTTATTATTTGTCTTCTTCCGTTTTATTCTTACAACTAGAAGCAACACAGCATAGGAAACGTTTTCTCGTACCCTTTGACACAGGTGGTGTGACCGAAATGATGGGGCTGGAAGCAACAGATGACTGTGTGGAGGACCCCGCAGAACCCTTTTCAGCCCCATTAGCCCATGGTTTAGGGGACTGTGACGGACCAACAGGTCTAATGCAGAAAGAGGAAAAGACAATTTAATGTCTTCATTAGCAATTTATCTGCCTTTACTTCCCGTCTCACTCCAGCCCTCGGTTGTGATTCATGGAGTGGGAGGGAAAGGTCATCTGGGGAAAGGAGCTCTGAGCACTGAGCATATGTTGCACCACAGAGGACTCTACTCAATCTTGACACCATTTGGGGCTCACGTGCATGTGGCGGAAGGGGAGAGACTGAAAGGTCTGACTACAAATGATGGCCGAGCCATTTGGAAGAGCAGCAGGTACAGGCGTCCTGTGGGAGGAACGGGTGGAGAGATGGATGAAAGACTGGATCAGAGGATGGATGGAGGGAAGAACAGAACGTCAGGAGAAAGTCGGAGGAAGAGCGCCTACAGTTAATGCTCTGTGACATACAGATACCACCTGTTGTTATGAAGTTAGGAACCAAGCCAACAAATGACAGGACTCAGAGAAAGTAATGGTCCAGAACACGGCATATTCAAACAAGCCTTACTTAGTGTCTTTGGTGACGGGCTTGAGCTTCAGCCTCCAGTCTGCAGGAGACTCCTTGTCTGATGCTGATGCTGGACAAAGAAACATTTTTTTCTCATCATTAAAACATCCACTAATTATTATCATACAAAAATGACATTTGCCATCAACATCAAGGTCAAAGCAACAAGGCGGGAATGATAAAGCAGCAGTAATCTGTTTTTTAGAAAAACTGGCTCAGATTACTTTGTTACTCAGGATTTCCTTCTGTTTTCCTACTGACCCATTGGTGAGTGTTTAATTAGTACAAAGCAGAGCTAGACAGCGATTCAGTGGAAGTGATGTGATTTAACAACAGATCACACTGTTGTGTTGTTTCATTTTTTTTGTTTAATTTGTAGATAACTTAAACAACGCGTGCAGTGTTTGTGAGCAGGTCACCTCACCTGAAAGAAAACTAATGAGAATATTATCTATAAGTAGACAAATTTTTTTTTTTTTAAGCTGTCAATCATCAGCTACGTGATGTAAGGGTGCAGTCAGTTCGCCACCTCAGCTCAACAAGTTTCCAGGGAAATACCAAGTGAAAGGGTTCAGAGATTCACCTGAATTGTTGGGTGATGCACTGCCCGGCTTAAAGCCTCCTCTATCTGGGGTTTTGGCTCCACTCTTGCCAACTGCGCCCGGGGCAGAGTTTGTGGCGTCGAGAGACTGCAGGTCAGAGAGGATTGAAGAGTTTGCTCTCAGCTTTACTCTCCCCTTGACAGCCCCCGCCTCCCTTTTAGGAGTCTCGACTGGAGACTGCGCTCTGATTAACAGAGAGAAAGTAATATTAAATATTATCATTCCCCAGCAGAGGTCAGGCCGAAGCAGGATATGAAGGGAATCTGTGAGAGATGTTGGATCACTTACTTGTCAGTTTTCTTCAGTGCCACAGTCATCCACGGCGGCTTGGTATTATTATTGTTGTTCTCCTCCGCCAGTTTCTTGGAGATAAAAGCTGCTGCTGATGCTTTTGCCTTCTTACTGTCATTGTCCTCCGGTTTTGAACTCGCCTTTCCACCTATGCCAGCTGCTTTAGTTTTGTCCCCAGCACTCACGTTCGTTTCCTTCTTGCCAGGACCAACAATATTTACAACCACAGTCTGAGCCTGACCTGCCTTAACCTCCTGTACCTTACTAGTCACTTTTGGCCCTTTATTTACATCCACGTTGAGAGTTGTAGTCTTCTTCTCTTCGTTTTTAGTAGTGTTATCTGACTGGAGGAACTTCATTTTGGCCTGCAGTGTCTTCTCCGCTGTGGCTGAGGTACGAGGAGCAGCAGTGGGTCTTGTGGTGAAGGTGGTGGTTGTAGTAAATGTAGTTCCAGAAGTAGTCTGTGAAGCCGTAGGTTTGGCTGGTTGCCTTTGTTCGGCAGTCGGGGTGAAACCTACAGAGGGTCGTGAAGGAGGCGTAGTAGAAAAAGTGCTGGAGAAGCCTGAGGGAGTGCGGAGTTTCTCTGCCTGTGATGCGGGTCCCAGTCTGGGGGGCGTCTGGGTTGGTGTGGTTGTGCTGGTTTTAGTGGAGTCCAGGGGAGCAGTGAATTTGGAAACAGGAGTGTTTGTAGGTAGAGGTCTGAGAGGTGTCATTGTGTTTGTAGAAGACTGCGACCTGCAACACATAAATAAATTAGATTTACACTCCTCAGACGTAGGAAAGTGTGATGCGATACGTTTGAATAGGCTGTAGACTCCCCACAGTCGTTTAACATTCGTGTTACGGGCCTTACTTTGCACAGTTTCTGTGATACAGCTTCCCGTCCACTAGGTGTCGCTGCACCAAATGAACATGTGTGTTACAGGCAAAGCATTTGTTACTCAGAGTGCCTGACTGAGGAGGTTTCTCCACCGCCGCATCCTAGAACAGAAGAACAAAGCTTTCATCGAGTGGAAACACCACGTCATCCGTGACAGGTGACAGAAAGTCAGACTGCACCTGCTGTAACAGATTTAAAAGGCAATGTTTTGTAATAAGATTTACCTGTGTGGCATTCCTGGTTTGTCTTGGAGCAGGTGAGGGCCATGCGTTGTTGGACGAGGGTGGAGGGCTGTTCTCTCTGTCGGGCTTAGATGAAGGGAGCACCTTAGCCTGCACCGGCTGGTTCTTCTTCCCAGACGGGGCGTCTGTGGGGCCGTCGGCTGGACGCTTTATACCTCCCATTCCCCCAACTGTGTGCACACCGGCAGATACACAAACGCATGAAGACAGTGGAACTGGAGCGGAGAGGGACAGAGACAGAGATACTCACTCGGAGAGCGTCCATGGAAGTAGTTGTAGTACTGCGAGACGTATGTCAGGATACTGAGGCGATCAGGGACCTTAAGAGCCACCATGTCTTCTGCATCCAACAGCGCTGGAATTCCCAACTCCTCTTCCGCAACCCTGAACGCCTGCAAACAACATTGTTGTTATTCAACAGAACAGAAGAAGCACCTCGGGGAGGAATTTTGAAAGCAGACAGTCTGACTCATTTATATTTATTGTTATTCATATTTAAATGCATGTATGAGAGTGTAAAGACATTTTATGATGCATCCTATGTCATACAGAAATAATGAATTCACCTGGCCTAGCTCTACTGTAGTAGTACATGCTGCTTACTACTGAAAGTCAGTCCAGTCAGGTCAGAAAACATATTTCCACTAAACTTCCAATAAACGCTGACATGGTAAATGTGTTCTGCATTTTTTTTATTACTTAATTCGCCTACTCGTCTGTCTACCAGCTGCACATGTGAACATATTCTTTCCTTTTCAAAATAAAATTCAGCGTCTGCTTTGCTGTAGCATTCTTTCTCCCACGTGTTAAGAAACCAGTGAGGTCAACAGGGACTCACTCTTAGCAGTTCCATGGAAGCAGAAAGAAACAAGCCGCGGCAGGCCAATGTGCACAAGATGCATAATGAGTAATCAGATGGTTGAGGGTGTGATAAAGGCACTGTTTGCTTTTCTGTGCCCCACAGCACTTCAATCCTTAATGCGTGTTCTTTGAAAATAACTTGTTTCCGGGCTGGAATTCGGAAAACTGACACAGGCAGACAATCGCAAGTGATGTTGAGCTCTTGTCAGTCGCATTGTGAATGAGACTCCAGGAGGAAGGTTAAAGAATGCAGCAAAGAAGTGCCCAGGTTGAAATGTTCAGAGTAATATATCACATGACGGCGTCTGAGAAGACTCCACTGACTAATGATCAGGCCATCGCAAGCGGGAGTTGGTTTGAGATTCGTTATCAACACACAGTATCCAGGGTTAAGCATGAGCCTTCCTAGCATTTAATCCAGAGCAGCAAGCCGCATGCGTTATTAAGCCCAGCATCTCAGATGTACTAAAAACGCACAACAGGACAACTGGGGAACAAATGCTCACACAGCTGAACTATGATCTTTGTGAAGGAACAATCAGTGGCGGGACCATTGTACGTTATCTCTTCATCTTTACACTTAGACACATCTAAAAATCTGCCACCTCTCACATCACACCAGTCGGCTGTGGTGTGAGCTGCATGGAGCCTGCTGAGAAACTTCTCCATCCACAGAGCGAGTTTACTGGATCATGTGTTTATGACGCTCCGTGGAGTGAACTGCTGCTTCCAGCCAGAGGTCAAAGAGGAGGAATGTAAACATGTCTCACCAGTTTGTTGTTCTCATACACATCCTCCTTCTTCAGTGAATCGAAATTGCTGCAAAAGAGAAGAGAACATAAAACTATGATTAACTAAATATGTGATCCAGCCTCCTCATTTATGCGTTTACAATCCACATAGAGCAGAGCATGTGGTATTTAACCAACCGCAGCCGCTTTACAACACATGACAGCGACAAGCCGACTAACCAGTTACATGAGCGCTGTGTCATCGTTGCTCAAAAAGTGAAACTAACGGAGGGACCAGAGGCATGTTTGTGTCTGAAATAAGAAGACTGGAGCTCAGCCTTTGTGCTCAGCGCTTTGGCCCATGCTAACACCAAACGTGCCTCCAGGCTGATGTGGATGTGGGGTGAAAACTGGAATAGATATGATGTCATAGGGACCTCTCGCGAACACAACCGGACATCTCTGTGTGTGTGTGAAACTGTCTCACGCCAAGTAGGAACGCTGAGTCGAGGCTGTGGAATAAAGTGAACAGACCAAAACATTCCACAGCTGTCAAGCTCAAAAACACACTGGAGGAAGTTCCTGGGTAGTTCTTAGGAAACGCACTGGGAAAGAATTAAAATTAAAATGACCTTTTGATGCACAGAAGGAGCAAAAGAGGCATTTCCAATATCTGACTCTGGTTGTAGATACAGTTTAGTCAGGAGATTAAGAAATTTAATACTGGACGAAACATAAACCAATCATTTAATCATTATTGTGCAAAAGGTGTGATGATTCAAATGGCACATCTGAGCATGCTCAGCTGTTTGGGAGACATTTCTCCACCTCTGATTTATTACAGGCAAAAATTAAAGTGTCAACAAGCCGTGTCTCAAGTCGCCATTAGAGATTTGTTTTGAATCAGCACAATGAGAAATGTGAGTTATGAGACAACGCATGCCTTTGTCTGTGTTACTGCGTTTAATTTCCTGCTCAAGAACCTGTGAGTCAAGATTCACGTGAGTCTTAAACAAATTTCCTTATTGTTATATATAGGACCTCCTTTCTGAGCTGTCCTTCTTTTTGTGTCCACATGTCTCAGCTCACACCTCTGTGTGTCCTTATGGCTCTCTGCAGACCGCAGCTTAGCTCCAGCTCTCCTCTCCTCTCTCTGAAACCTGCCACCCTCTCCTTCAGCCTGACAGCACGGGCTCAGCTGTTCCTGTCTCAGGTCCACTACTTACATGAGATCCGGTCTCTGTTTGTGGATGAGGGCGCAGAAAGCCAGACCGTCCCTGAAAGAGGTGGTCATGTTGGTGATGGACACGTCTCGGTAGCCCTCACACTGGATCCGGCACCACTGCTGCAGAGCCTTCACGGCCGCCATCCCGCAGCGCAGAGCCCGCACACGCACCCGCACACGCACCCGCACACGGAGACCGAGACCGAGACACAGACAGACGAACTAGTCCTGGAGCCGAGTGTGAGCAATCGCGCAGACTCTCCTCCTCCCTCCCACCACCGACAGCACTTCACAAACTTTCCACAGAAACTAGGTCCCGCTGGTTCGAGGGAAGTAACATGACGCGGGTCCGCGTGGGAAGCGCCTTGTGTCGCGTGACAGAGAGAAGAAAGTGCGTGGAACACCTGTGGAAGGTCGACTGGCACAAAGAGGGTGGAGTTTACAGCGTCTTTCTATTTCTTTTACCTCCGTGTGTGTGTGTGTGTGGAGGCTGGTCCACATATGTAGACCAAATCACATGGTCACAGACGACACATGAAATATGAGGTGAGAGGACTCTGAATTCCCCCTAAGAAGCTTCACCTACCCCCTCAAGAAACTATAAATAATGACTTTTCTATGCACTGCCAAACTGTAGGATGTTTCCTATTTATTAATTTAATACATCAGTATTTTTCCCATTAGGCCTGTCCCATCAAATAATTACTGCAGATTTCAATATTCTTTAATACTAGAGATTTGAAATCATATTTGTGATTTCTGATTTCTGGTTGTTAGGACATTTAAACCAGATTAGTTCTTTTATTTGATACATGAACCTTTTACTTTGTTTTTGTTTCACTTTGTTGTAGAAGAGACACATTTTGTCCTTTAAATAGGATAAAAACTACTAATTCTAGTTAGTATTGAACTTATTTCAACAATCAAAATGCTGCAATTTGCAGTGTGGTTGGCATAAAGCGGATTCAATCATACTTTTATTTATTTTACTGTTTATCTAATATCGACACAATCACAGTTAAAGATTTTAACTCTGGACGTCGCTAGTCTTCATGTGCACAGTAGAAAACACACAAGCTAAAAAATTAAAACAAGGACATGTCTTTGTCTTTACATGACTAATTCAGTTTCATTAGCTGTGTCACAACAGCATAAGAGTAAAGCATCATATTTACTGCTATTTTAAGACCTGGTAGATAAACTGCTCAACCAGTTATGTCAAACAGGTGTGGTTGTGTAGCCTGTCCTGTCCTGTCCTGTCTGCAGGGCGTGTCGAAGGAGGCACCTACTAGCTGACGTGTCCGATACCTGCCCTCGTGCAGCAGGCTGGAAACAAAGAGGAGAGAGGCATTGTAATGTTTGTTTTATGTCTGTGTCGGCAGGATAATCAACGGATTTCTCTGCATTTAAGTGGAAACGCCGCTGACAAAGGAAGAAGCTGCATCACCCCATCATCATTTCTAAATAACTTTCTACTGGCTGCTTCAACTTGTTGCACAAGGCCTGTTGTGTCTTAAACTTCACAGAGGTCACTGCTGAACAGGGAACATGTAATGTTCCCTGAATGTGGCCTCACACACAGTCGCAGCTAATTTTACCAGATGGAATTTAATTGTCATGTGTCATGGTTTCACAACACGTGGTTCATACGACTCATGTGCTGATGATGACTGTGACACTTGTGATGTGAATCATTATCTTCCTCCATATGTCAGAGGTCCAGTTTCTGATTAGAATATTTCAATGGACACCAATTAGACAATGAATCAAAGCTTTAGCCATCACAGGAGTAAAATTAAAGTTGTTATGGCTGCTCTGTTAGTACTGAATGAGACGTCACTGCCAAACATTATGGTAAACTCTAATGTTCATTAAACAATGGTCAGATGTCAATATCTATTTAATGATCGATTTCTGCTCCATAAATCAGAACTAGATCGAGAACACCCCCCCATCTTCTCACACACATCTTTTGTGTACAATAAGCACTATTGTTTGCACATTACTCAGCAGAAAGAGAAAGAGAGGCACAAAGTAAGGAAAGTAAGACGGCTCAACCACGGACAGAATATCAAACTCAACTGGTAACGAAAA
Source organism: Microctenopoma stevenorrisi (assembly GCA_032270685.1). NCBI lineage: Eukaryota > Metazoa > Chordata > Actinopteri > Anabantiformes > Anabantidae > Microctenopoma > Microctenopoma stevenorrisi. The sequence continues at coordinate 3,378,808 of JAUMTR010000001.1, forward strand.
TAAACTTTAGGATAATTAGTGTGCAGCATGCTGAGCTTTGTTTAAGCTGCAGATGTCTCCACTCCAGATTTTGGTTCACGTTTTTATCTTCGATCAGAAGCTTTTACTGCTGCGACCTCAGTCGTTCATTCTTTTTGTTATGCTACTTGTGAAACTTAACTTGAATCTGTTGAATTGATTCACTCTTGAACTTCAACAACAAATATTGGACTCAGATCATGTTTTGCGCAGACGTGGGTGGTCCCCTGGTGGTTCCCTGAGGTTTCCCTTTAGTGCTAACATCAGATCAGCATCTCATTTGTCCAGTAATTTGGTTGATGAGCCCACCTCAACCTCTGATGTATGTTTAAGCAGTAATAAGCAAATGTTTGTGCTTTTCTCCCCCATTTACCAAAGCGAGAAGTGTCTCATGCACGCACGTTTAACAGAGCTGTGAGTGTTGTCAGTCCCACACGCCACCAACTCTCCCATTAAACAAAGCTCCAGACTGAGGAGGAAAGTATGAATAGAACAGTGAAGTTGCTATAAGCTTTTTTATGGAGCTTGTCAACAAGACATCCTGTCTAACATACTGCGGCAACACGACTTTATCTTCTTGAAGCTTCTGTGTGAAATATTACACATAAATATGACTCGACAAGCAAAAGCAAGCTGAGAAAGCCCAGACTGAATCAATATGTGGCAAGAATGTTTTTTTCTCTGCAACGTGCAAAGCGTGACACAACACTCAATCACTGTTTGCTTTAAATCTTCCCTAAATTTGCATGTACAGACTTCCCCATAAAGTCCTGTACTCTGTCCCTCTCTCCACATGCTGACTACACAAACACCCCCCATGCACAAATACTTAATCCTCCCAAATCCAGACAGGAAATGCTCTTGTCAGTAGAGCTGAATGCTTTTGGCAGACCCCTGTTGCTCTTTCTTTCTCTCAGTCGCTCTGCCTCTTTCTCTTTGTGCTCTGTCCTCCCCCCTCTGCTGAATTTTATATGCACCCTCCACAAACTGCCATCTGGAAATAGTTAGCCTGTGAACGTTTGCACAGAGCCAATAAACACACGTCTACTGTGGGTCTATCAGTGATCGGCGATCACTCGAGCCTGTTATCAAAGGGGGTAAAAGGGACAAGTCTTTTGCTTTCATTTTCTGGGGCTGATGATACTATAAATAATTGTCTTCAGAGACAAACTAATTCAGCCTGCCCTTTGTCCTTGTCCTCTGATGACCCACATAGCTTAATGACACACAGTCTGATGATTCCTATCTACATGACCACTGTGTTAGAAAGGGTGGAGACTTAAGAAACCTGTCAGTATAAAAACACACACTCACAGTGTCTACAGATGGACGGAAAGCTTGAAAAGGAGATTCTCACAGACAGGAAACTAGTAAATTAGGAGGTTAACAAAAAGATGGTTAGGAATCCCTAGTGATGTGAACACAATAGAGGGAGGAAATAATAAAAGCTTTACAAAGGGAAAGTGAGCTTGGTCTCATAACTTCAGTCAACACAAAAACACACCCAGGACTTCAACCTCAGACTAATAGCAGTGAAACGGGAACATTTCCTAGTTTGCAAAGGTTAAGATAAGACATCATATTTCAATATTACAACCAAGTGTTGATAGTGTAAATCCCCACACTTAATGACTCAATCTATATCTATAGACAGATATAATCTGTGGCAACAACAGAAGAATATGAACAACCCTGTTGCCATGAGGAAAAAAACTGTTGGAATCAACAAGCAATTGTGTCCTCTAGTGGCACGTGTACTTTTTAGCACTTGTTGTCTCAAAAATCATAACTTGAGACATTCCCGGGTCCATCATTAGGAAGGAGAGGAAGGAATCAGTTAAGTTAGAGTAACATCAGTTTTAATTATCAGAAAGAGTAAGAGTTTCCAGCGCTGAGCTGGACTGCTAACCACCAACATACATGGCGTCAGTCAGTGGTCGGTCCAACTGCTAACAGTAAATTTACAACAGTATTTATACACAGAAATGTACAAATGGATCCTCCTTCTTCTTCCTCCTCCTCTTGTGTCCTGATTGGCTCATCTCCGTTTCTCCCCGAGACTCTGCAAGGCTTCCTGTCTTGCGCTCCTGCCTCCTGCCTGTTGGTGCCTGTGTCCTTGTGCCAACAGGCACTGCACCACCTGTGGAGCGAGGTTATCACGGCTCTCTGACTCCAAGTAAACCATTTGCTGACCCCCCAAGCCTTCTTTCCCTAAGACAAACATTATTAAACCCCTCTGCTTTCATGTCCTGGGATGGCTAGTGCCATAAAACCCTCTGTGTCCTGTTCTGTTTATCTTATCTTCTACAACCCTGCATTCCTCTTTGCCAACACAAACCATCTGTTTTATCTGTTAAACTCCTGGTTTAGGTAACTGTTTCCTAATATATGTAAGATTATATTTTATTTGCCAAGTATTCAATTGTTGATTGAAAAGTATTAAAACAGATGTTTTACCCATATATTATTGATAAAAATATACAACACACTTCACAATGAGATCGCAAGTGTCAAGTGTTTGTTTTTATACATCTTATAGTCAGAAAACATGCAACAAGGACAAGAAGTTAATTTAAGACGCACAAAAATTCCTTTTGATTTCACACCATAAAATAATTCTGTATGATCAAATGACATTTCCACAGGCAGAAAGGACACAGCTGATCAGCAAAACATCACTCAACCAGCTCTTCAACCAACCAGATATTTGTCCAGCTTCAAGTTTTAGTTACATTCTGCCATCGCAGGTTTGGACAAACAGATAAATTTAAAAACTAAATAATCCATCTTATGTCTTCTGTTGAAGCCACATTTAGATGTAGAAGATCTTCATCTCTGAACAAATGATATAATAAAACAGAAACGGTAATCATAAGGCAGCTGTATGTACTCTGACAACACTGCAGTTTCATTAGTGCAAACTTCGACCTGTACCCAGCGTTAAAGCACAGAAATTACACACACGGCTATAAGGTCGTCAGAAAGTTCCAAAAAAGATTTTGTTAAAATCAGATGATGCGTAAAGGTATCGATATTAAATGTTCACACATACATTTAAAAGTCTGTCTAAACTACTGTAGATCAGTGATGTCATACTGCTGATGTGAAACAATAAGTAGAAGGTGTCGACTCTGGGGACGTTTGTTTGCAGCCACGACAGCTGAACAGTTTGGCATTGTGGGTTTTTATACTGTATATAGATGCTTTGACATGCAGCTGCTACACTGCTTAGCCTTTCTGGACAGGGACATTATATCCAGTGTACCCCGTGTGCCAAAACGTCCAGGCTGCACAGCGTCGCTGATCGTCACTCGTAGCAGCAACAGCAGCAAATAAAACAAAAAAAACTAAAGTGACTGATCACATCCAGCTGATGGTGAAGTTCTGACTGAGGTCAAGAGCGAGATCTGCAACTCTCAACACCTGCAGGGAGAGAAAGAAAACAAAGATCACTACAGACAGAACTTCTTCCAGGATCGGGAAACTTTTATTGTCATCTTGTGTGTCATCAGAGGTAAAAATAAATCGATAAGTGAGATCATTTACATTAAACACACACATTTTTTCTACCTGGGTACATTCGTGAGGGTAGTACTGTATCCACCCACACGAAGCACAGGCGGCTCAGCATAAATACAGTAACAAGCACAAGCCACAGTTTTGGACTGAACCCTGAGCCTTAAAATCACCTGGTTGTCTCTGTAGCTGAATGCTGCATCTTGGGAGTTCACCAACACTCTGCTCGGCTTCTCCTTCACACCGTAAAAGGTGGCCGATGCCACGGCAATCTTTGAGGACTCCACATGGTTGTGGAGCACCTGGGATGTCATAGTTTTCTACAAGATACAAGACGAAGGACGTTAAATCCGCCTCAACATCAAACACTGAAGTCCTGCAGCAAGAGCCAAGAAAAGGACCATTTAGTAAGTTCAGATGCTTAGTTAACTCGCTTACAGACGCGTTGTGCAAATAGAAATACCCTGGAAATGCTTCAACTACAGTGAAAAGCTGTAACTGAAGTGATCTCTCTACATCTTCACAGGTTACCTACAGCTGGATCAAACAAACGAGGGGAATCTTTCTGAGTGCGAGCACCTGGGCCACAGTGAAAGTGATGTAGCTGTACTGGTTGGTTTCATAGGTGTCGATGGTCTCCCCGTCGTCCCAGAACAGGTCCCCACTGGCTGAACCATTAACAGAGAGAGCCGAGACCAGATGGAGAGGCTGACCGGTGGTCACCCACAGGGTCAGGTTGGGGGTCTGCGCACAGAGATTCAAGAAGTTGTTATAATAATAATAATAATAATAATAATAATAAACAGACAAATATTTTAGACTTTTTTAAAAAGTACATTTGATGTTTTTGTAGATTTTAGCCAGTTAACTTACAACTTAAGGGAATCATATTATGCTTTTTCATATTTTTTTAGATACAGTGAGTTTTTGTACATTCACTATGTTTGTGGTGAACTGACCCTTTTAAGCTACAGCTCACCTGCTGCTTTATTCAGTGTTGTTAAAGTCTAGTAAACAAGCTACTTCAGAATGACTTCTACCTGCGTTGGTATCACACATCCTTCACGCAGATGGAGGTTGATCTTGTCTAGAGGTGCATGGAGTCGTATCTCGTCGCCCATACTCGACACGGAGTCGCCCTGGAGAGAAAAGGAATGTACAGTACGTGGGCTGAAGCACATTTTGTTCTGAGCATATTCGATGGAGTGATGCCGGTTTATAAGCCGTACCGTGAAATAGTCATACCACAGACCCTCTGGGAAATAAGCATCCACATAATCAACCTGAGGTTCCAACACCGGTGTCACCAATAAACTCTTCCCCCACAGGAACTGTTTGTCATTCCCATAGGTTTTAACATCATTTGGAAACCTGTTGATTTACAGGAAACAAGACAGTTCAGCTGGAAATCATTTAATAAATGAAATAAATAATAATGGTTATGTTGTTCTGCTGTACTCACTCAAACATCAGCGGCCGTGCAACAGTGTGTCCGTGCACATGTGCATGATGGAAGAGCGTGTAGAGGACAGGAAAGAGGGAGTAGCGCAGCAGCAGAGCCTGCCTCATCGCTTCGCGAGCCGTAGGACTAAAAACTGTGGGATCCTGAGGCTGAATGATGTTGAAAAGACAAAAAGACAGCGGAAAATGTACAGCAAGCTCAGTATGATTTAAATTGATATTCCTCTGCTTCACAAACAATCTTATGTTCCGGTGATGTTACCTTTGTGTTAATAGAGTTGTGGTTCCGTGTGAAGGGATAAAAAGCTCCAAGCTGCGTCCAGCGGACACACATTTCCTCATCTGTCTCCTCACTGAAGCCACAGATATCTGCTCCCACCAACGGTATGCCCAGAAGGTTAAAGGTCAGCATACCTGATGGAGAAGTAAAACATCTGAGGAGCAATGTCAAACTGCTAAAATGAGAAATCCTGCATTTGTTAATTTGACCACTCGGGGGCAGAAGAGTTGACAGAACCACTGCACAGAAAAACCGTGTTATCTCTCTGCAGCTGGACTTTTTAATGCTTTGTAAGTTGCTATATTAGCTCCTGGTGTCTTCACATATCAATTCAGAATCGCTGTGGCAAACTAGAGGTGTGACGTTCACTGCAGTGAATGAGAGGGATGTCAGGCATGATAATAAAGGTTTGAGGAGCATAATGAAAAAATGACAGAAGCCACTGTATGTTAAATTTGCTTTTCTTCTACAATCACTAAGCCTCTGTTCTCACAATAACTACTTAAACCTTTGGATTCAGTATTAAAAGAGAATCTGGCCACACACTCCTCAGTCGTCTGATCTAACCTGCTATAGAGGTGTAAAGATCTTTCCATTGGCTTCTGTTATCTCCCAGCCAGTGACCAGAATACATCCCCTGACTCGGAAATGTGGAGCGAGAGATTACGAAAGGTCTCTTAGCCGAGATCCGCCTCAGAGCGCTGCAACAGTCAGCGAAAGATATGAAGGCAAAACACAGGCATAAAGAGAAAGGGATAGTTCTGCTCAGAAATAGAACAGTGACTGACATTTCATTGGTTTGTTTGTTTTAATAGTCCCGACCTTGCAGAAGCCTTAGCTTCCTGAAGTCCATAGAGACTGTGCATGTTATAGTGTATGGACTGCTTTTGCCGTGCACTGGCACACACCGTTTTAGCTCTTAGCAAACCTCCTAGGATGCCTGAAATGTAAAGACACAATTTTACATTTTCACAATCCCTTTGGGTTCTATGTGATTCACGCTGGAGATGTATAACCCTCACCCGGTGTATACGGAGGGTTTTCAAGGCTGTTCGATGGACAGCCATTAGTGGATCCATCCAAGAAGTTGGAGGGTTCGTTCATGTCCTAAAAATGATGAAGACCAATGAGAGGGAGAAGATACAGTATCATAAACAGTCATTTAAATCAAAGTCAGTGCGTTTGAGTCAATACTGCGTCACATTTCCACACTTACAATCCATAATCCATCAAAAGGCACCTTCTCGTGGAACGTCCGAAGGTTGTCGTACCACCACTCATGCGTCACATTATCAGAGAAATCGGGATATGCCGTCAGACCAGGCCACACCTGCAGGAAAGAAAACAGGACGAGAATTTAGTCCTAATGCAGACACATTACAGCGATTTCTATTTCAGGTGCGGAACCAAACCCACAGTTTCTTTCCAATCCTGCAGTCTTCAGAACGATCGCTTCATCTTCTCAACTGCCTTTTGTTTTGCTCCGTTTGTTGTGTTCTTTCAATATGATAAATAAGTTGTATGTGAAACAAAAATAATCCCACCTTTCCAATAAGCGTTTTTCCTTCAGCGTCTTTAATAAAAACTCCTCTCTTCAGTCCTTCGTCGTACGGCCAGTAGGAGCCTCCAGGCTGAGTGCTGCTGATCCCTGGATCCTGCAAGTTGACATCTCACAGTCATGCCCGCGCGCACACACACACACACACACACACATAGAACAGACAACTAAATAAATCGATTAAAGCATAACGTGAGTACCAGGATCATGACATAGTGCTGGCCATGAGCGTGGAGGTCCTTAACCAGATCAGGAAGAGAGGCAAAATTTGTTGAGTCAAACGTGAAGTCCATAAACTGGTCCATGTAGTCAATGTCATTCCACTGGACGTCCTGCAAAGACAAAAATTATTCCTGAAGAGATTAACAAACCAAACAACCGAAAGTGAAACTGGGAGAATTCCACTTTACCTGCGGGATCCCATCATTCCTCATGCTCTTGACAACTTCCCAAGTAGAATTACTCGTCCTGTAACCCCAGCGACAGAGATGGTACCCTAAAGCCCAATAGATGGGCATTGCTGGGCGTCCTACAAAAGACAGAGGTAAATAGTGCCAGAGGGGGACAGAGGTGGACAAACAAATATGTCTGTCTCAAGGGTAGTTTTACTGCTATTCTCAGTTTCTGAGAACCAAACCTTTCATAACTGACTGTAGAAGGAGTGTAAACCTACTTGTTATTCCCTCTATTTGCCTGAATACCAGGCTGGAGTTGGACTATTTTTTTTAAATAACATATTAAAAAGCATAGCATTGTCTTAACAAGGACAATAACAGATGTAGTTCCCTCCACTTGTTTTGCGTGCATAAAAAGCAGCTTAAACAGAAATGTTTTTCTGGGTAACTGCGTCACCGTGCTGTGACACCCAGCAGGAACACCATCTGTTCATCTCTGTGAAACAACTCAGTGGAGGGAAATACACATTAAGCTGATTTCTACTACTACTGGTGTTGATATAAAGAGTTTGTGATGTTAGCACGTTTTATATTCTACAATTATTTGAACATCATGATTCATACTTTATTAATTCCCTTAATGAATTTCTGAAAATGTAAATCCAGGGACAGGAAGCTGTTGTGTGAAACATTACTCAGGCTTATGTCAAAAATGAAAACATATCCTCCTACTGACCTATGACGTCCACATACTGTTCAATCACTGAACCTGGATCAGGACCAAGGAAAACATAAAAGTCAAAGATTCCACCAATAGTTCGCCAGGTGAGAGCTGGAGCCGGCTGAAGAACCACATCTGGTCAAGCGGGAAAAAATGTGATAAAACATTTCACTGTTTTTACATAACACCAATTCTTACTGCCTATAAACAACATGACCAAACTGATCAAAGTAAAATCCTCTGCTTTGCTGTAATTGCTCAATGCGGTCAGATGTTATCTGAACAGTTGTGAAATCCTGAACATCAGCTAATCATGTGCATTACTGCGTGAAAACTGGAGAGCAGATATGAGGGCGCACCCTGACTGACCCATCGCGTTGCTGTTCAGCAGGAAGAAGCCATGTGCATTTCTGTCATTCTCCATTGCCAAGTAAAGCGGATGTACCCCGTACAGGTTCGTCTTCTCCTGCATTGTGGAGAGGAAGATATGAATATAACTGTATCTGTCTCAGTCACAAGTTAAATTTCCAAAGGTTATGCATGTTCCTGAGGTTGGTTCAGGAATCCTTCTATTCCGCTTGCTCTGATGAAAAGCCCAATACTTCCTGCTACAGTACTGGCTTTCATACACAACCTGTGGTGCTGCAGTGCTGCAGGGTTATTACTAAAATAAATATTATTCATTACTGTTGTTAGTTACACCTGTATTTTCCTGCTATGACATATCATTTCCATACCATAGGAGGCACGTCTCTGGCCCACATGGTGAGCGTGTTCCAGTGGACATCGTGCAGGAAAGTGGAGCGGTGTTCTCCGAGGCCGTAGATGAACTGACTGGGCAGCGACGTGGAAAACTGAAGGAACTGATCCGCATAGAAGAGAGGAGCCACTGTGGTGTTTAGACTAAGAGCCAATAGATGAATGGCGACACCGTTAGTTCCACGACATCGCCTATTTCTAGCATACTGTACAGAATTTGTGAAATTGTAAATGAAGACTTACAGCACTGTGCCTGTCGAGCGCCTCTTTACAATGAGACCAAAAGGGTCTTTAGAATACTCTATGGCGTACTGTGGATTTTCACTCTTTTTGGTGGCAGTGGGTACAGAGATAGGCACCTCAAACCTCGCCTTTGACGGGTCAGTAATCTACACTCAGCAACATGAGAGAAATAAACTTCAGTACTTGGTCAATACTCTGCAGAAAAGCACATGAGTTTATAACTGACCAGTAAAGTTTATGACAGCACCTTTACACCTGCCTGGTTTAATAAAACGATTGTCATGTTATGTCGGTTTATATATATATATATATATAAGTTAATATTTCACCTCATTTTAACTCAGAGAGTTAGGTCCTTGAACAAAAAAGTATAGTATAATGTTTCACCCACCCTGACACGTAGCCGTGTGTCTGTCTCCTGTCGTATATCCAGCTCTAGAGTGAAGACGTCTGCTGGGTAATAGGTCTTTACCTCCCTTACAAGTTTAGCTTTTTGTCCCAAGAATGTGTCCCCTACTGACACAAGGGAGTAGGAAGGAAAATCTGAAGGATAGAAACACCAAGGGATGCCGTTTCTGCCTGGTCCATGGGTGGCAGAGGCCGAAGGAGATGATCCAGGGATAAAGCAACAGTTCCTTGCCTCACACAACTCTTTGGTCACCACCACCCCTCTTTCAGGGTAGCAGTCAAACCTCCACGCTTGAGGGATTAAACTGCAAGCTTCGTGGCGGAGAGCAGCTGCCGTGTTATTTACTCCTTTTTGGGTTGCGTTTGCTGCAGCTGGTGGCAGTGGCCTGTGTGGCTGTTGCTTGGATGGACTGTGCAGCCAGAACATGGTGCCGAGTAACCAGGCTCCACAGAGGACCAGCAGCAGGCAGCCAATCACCAGGAGGCCTGTGGTGATGGAGCATGACGGCCTCCTAGGAAGCAAGGAGGCTTCCTCTGGCTTGAGAATCATTAAACAGTGCAAGAAAAGCAATCACTTGATTTTAAAAGAGGGAGCTTGTGTTGTTACTGTACAAACGTATTTGGCATATAAAAAATAAAGTGCAAAATATTAGAAGTAAATAATAATAATGCTGATAATAATACACATACAAGACCCTAGTCAGACTAATAAAGATTCTAATAAATAACAAAACAATGGAGGCCAGAAAGGAGGGGGACATTTCTGCAGCAGCCATTTAACTTAACTGGTATAATTTGCACTTTTAAATCCGACTGCAGAAAATGAAGGCATAGACTCACTGAAAAGTCTTCTTGGGTAAACACTGCGCTGGAAAACTGAACGTCTTCAGGGTTTAGCCGCTCGTAAGACACCATCCTGACTGTATGTGTTTGACACAAGGAAGAAAGAAAGAGCGACATTGTCATTTCCTGCTGACTGGAGAGTGAGCAGTCACTGTAATTGCACAACTGGTTTTAATTGTTCCAATCTCGACTACAGCTGAAGGAAGCTAAAACAAAAAGCAGAACACACACACGAGACAGTAATTTAAGCTGAAAATGTTCCAATATTACCATCAATAATAAATGCAACACATTTAATGAGCACAACTGGACATCGGAGTCATGCTTCTCCAGGTTTAGCTCCAGCTCCTGTATCTAGTGCGAATTAAGCGAGTTCAACTTCAATAAACAAATAACGTTAACTTAAACATGTGTCAAAAAACAACTTTGCATTATCTGGAGACTGTTACGATCCAATTGTCAAGTATGATCGCTCACGTTTTTTGCAAACATTATGCTTTAGCCAACTTTAGCTAGTCCAGTTTAGACAAGCGTGGAAATGTCAAAGTTCAGGACACATTTGAGCACTTTGTAAATTAATATCAATTAGAGAGATAGACTGATAAGGGAAATTAAAACCAGGAGAAAACAATGTTTAGATGAAGGACACCAGCAGCGCTAATTAGCTCGCTGTAATTTTAGCTAGCAAATCTTACAGTGATATTTACTTACCTAAATGTCGTTTGAGCTACACTTACTCACAAAATATTATATACCGCTCAGCTGTAACATATAAGAAACGTTACGTTAGCTTAGAAGAGTAACTCCTAGTGCCAATAACCTCCAGCGTCCGCATCTTGCGCGCCATGTTTATCTCCATGTCACATTCACGTCGCCTCGTAATTTATATCACTTCCGCTTGTACAGAGGTTCGTGCCCAAATCACAGTATGCACTGTAATCAAAATACAATGTCATGTGCTTATGGCGAGACCGTTATGCTCTATTATGTGTATTTATTATGACCATTTTAGTTTGTAGGTTGTTTGCTTTCTGATTTGTTTGTTTGGCAAAAGCAAACAAAATCACGTGTATCGTGTACACCTGGCAACGGTGTTGCCTTCGTGAACAGCTCTGGGATTGTCTGTGAGGATTGTTAGTCATCCAGGTCATGTTTTTTCTTAAAAAAAAGGTTCTTACGATTATTTAGTGGCAACTGGACTTGTGTTGAATACGTGAACTAAAACAACTTGGGTCTGGGATTAACAAGACATGCAAATAAGCACTCTAGCTGCTTAATATGAATAGATCTCAGTGCTGCATTAGTCACTGGTCCAGTAGGAAAGATGTATGATTAAAGATTAACAGAAAGAGATTAAAAAAAGGCTAAAGTTTATATGTCTAATATCAGACTTATGACTACCTGTAAATTTGATTTGAATCCATGCACTTGTACACAGACATACACTGCATAAAATCTACCGTATAAAGGTGAAGGTCACCTATATTCAACTACTTAACACACAACTATTCAATTATCTTTTTGCTAACCATACACATGCACCCTTTTCTCACCTACTTACTACTGCTTAAATTGTAACTTGGTTTGATTTATTATTGATTTAGACTATTTGTAAAGTATAATTTTCAAACCAGGTGAATAAATGCTACACAAATCAGAGATAGATAGAGATAGTTTATTACTGGCTACATTTCCCAAAGAATTAATTTCACCCAGTTCCTAGACTGCTCATTGGCCACTGTAATATTAAATACCAAAAACATAAGTATTCTTCAGTCTGATTTTTACATACATCATTAGTTTGAATGACAAATACTACATGGAATAAGTAAAATCACAGACCTTTAATTTGTACTACTATAAATACTATAATATTCCAATGCAACTTACTTGGGTATGAGTGATAAAAGAGAACAAATATGACCTCTAAAATGAACCACTTAAACAGTTTCCACAATTTTACAAAAGTTGTTGGTACTAGACATTTGGTCATTTTGTCTGAAACCGTGTTGCTAGTTGCTGAACATCACCTGGTTTTTATCTGTGTACTTTTTTTTATCTATCTGCACTTTGCAGGGGGTTGAAATACTTTACTACTTTTTAAGTGAACCACCACGTAAATGTTTAGTGACAGTCTATTAACAGAAATAGTCTTTTACTTCGCCCTAGTTCTTGTTTCACTGTCTAATAATGTGTTTTGTTATACTAGTACTGGTTTATATAAATACATCAGTAATTTTTTTCTGTTATACACATATTAATTGGAGAATTATCGTCACTCTGTGAGTCATCATTCCTCACAGCGAAAGCCGACTCCTCCACAGTCTGAATCAGCCCGTGCTTTCGTTTGTGGAGCCTCAGACTTTGTGAGCGGCTGAATCCTCTCCCGCAGATATCACAGCCGTACGGCCTCTCTCCTGTGTGAAGCCTGAAATGGTTCTTGAGGCTTGAAGCTCGTGTGAAACTCTTTGGACATTCGGGACAGTCAAACTTCTCTCCAAAGTGGATTTTCTCATGTTCTCTCAAGCGGCCAGACTGGTTGAAGCTCCTATCACACACTGAGCAATGATAGGGCCTCTCTCCCGTGTGTGTGAGCCGGTGTCTGTTCATGGCCCCTGAGTGGGCGAAGCTCTTCCCACAGTCTGGGCAGGAGAATGGTTTCTCTCCTGTGTGAACTTTTTGATGACCTTTAAGTTGACCTTTCTGCGTGAACTGTTTCCCACACAAAGTGCACTGGTAAGGTTTCTCCCCCGAGTGAATTCGCATGTGAATTTGCAGAGCAGACATCTTGTGACAGTCTCGTCCACAGAGCCCACAGCAATATGAGCTCTTAGTCAGATTGTTGTTAAACTGTTCCTGCACAGGTGATGCTAGATGACTTTCAATTTCACAGTCAGGATCAGATTTCTCTTCAGACACTGTAAAAACAAAACAGAAACATGCCCTTTGGTAACACTAAAGACAAAAAAAAAATGTTCTACCCGTTACTTTTAAGATACTGGTTGCTGTGGAAAGTACTTAATGCAAAGAGGGAAAAAATAAATAGGATAAATCAATAGTAACTAAGCACTATCATAAAGACCATGAAGGAGAGGACTACGCTACACAGGTTTATAATTAAAAAGTAAGATGCAAGCTTTTTCCTGACATCACTTATGTGTGTGATCACGGCATTTTCCCAATCACATAAATGCAACTGCATATTAACAGTATTGTATTTCTACTGTTGACTTGTTTATTAGCCCAATTAGTTTAGGAAACTTTAAACCAAACCAACTTCTTTAGTAAAACCAGGACCTAGTTCAACTCTTTGTAGCGATATCACTGGATTTTGCTTACTGTTGACAACTTCCTCTTCTTCCTCTTTTACTGTAATCCTCATTTCTTTATTGCTTTCCTGATGCTGCTCTGGAGTTTTTTCCAGAATGATAAAACCCTCACTTCTGGACACCTGGGCAGGAGCATCTTCTACTAATAAAAACACAAATTCAAATTAAAGGTGCAGTCAAAACATGATTACAATTATGTTCACAGTTCTTTAAATTCATATGTGTACATACCACAAAGAGGTTCCTCTTCTTCCTCCTCTTTTACTACTACATTCATTTGTGGGTTGGAAGCAGCATCCTCCAGACGTTCTTCTGGGTCTCTCAGGTTATTTTCACACTGAGCTGCTTTGTCACAGTTAAGACTCTCTGGCGACTGAGGCTCAACTGAGGTGGACAAACTCTGACTGGCAGGCAGCTGTAAAAACAGTTTAATAAGAACAAATGGAGACAACAACAGTGTTTGAAGATGGAACATGTATATACAGGGCTGATAGTGGAAAAGTTATAACCCGTGTATAAACCTGGTCATCATTGATGAACAAACCCAGTATAAGCCTATATAACAGCAGCGTCTTTGTGCAGAGCACCAGAGCTAATGGGACCCTGAGCCTGGTAGACCTGTTCAGTCATTCATCCCTGCTTACCTGTCTACCATAGCGTACTGAGACTACGGCCACACCAACACAGGTCAGTATTGTTATAGTGCTCCAAAGTAAACTAGGAATGGATTAGTAGCTCACATGCTGCATTGAGATGGACAGATGTGTGAGGGCGGGTTTACATACAAGTGCGAGTGGAAGAGCGATAGTAAACGACAGGTCAAACTCAGCAATGAAGAAGCACGAGCACATTTTTAAATTAGTCAGACGATCAGTCATCACCATAGCAGCTTACTTGCGCACAAAATACAGAAGCACGCGTCTGGTTTCCAGAACTTTTGGCACCAGCTTTCGAAGGGCATTTCTCTTTCCAAACCCACTGCGGTTTATTCCTTATGCCTTTAGAGACATCTTTAGTGTCTTCCCCTGCTTTCATAAACATGCTGTCCATGACTTAGGGTTTTTGTTGCCAGTATGGGAAACACAAAACACATCTACACGTAGAGTGACTGCTGCTATCTGTGTCAATCCTTTTGGCCAAGACCCAAGGCCCGCCCCGACCTCATTTCCGATTGGCCTATTGGCCACTAGGCGTACTGTTGGTGTGGTTGCGAGTGAAAGCTGCGCATCTTAGATAGAGTGACGGATCACTAGGCAAAACTGATTTTTATTTTTCACAGCCACATCAATACGGCAGAAATCCAGCACGGCGCCTGAATACTATCAGCCCTGTATTTATATATTCAAAAAAATAAAACACATGATATAACTATAACAAACAAAGAACCAAATAAACTTTGAAGTATGTGTGTGCTGTGACTACCTCACAGCTGATGTTGTTGGTCAGACTTTGCTGGGGTAATTCATCTACTGCAGCTTGAATTGAGCCAGAGATGTCACCTGCAACTGATTCACTTTTGTTCTGTGTACAGGAGCGTTTGTGGTTTCTGAGAGTTCCTGCAAGTGAGAAGTGCCTCCCACAGTCTGTGCAGGTGTACGGCTTTTCTCCTGTGTGAATCCTCATGTGTCTCCGAAGCTCTCCAGGAGCTACAAAAGACTTATCGCACTGCGTGCAACTGTATGGTTTTTCGCCTGTGTGAGTCCGCATGTGTGTCGTCAGAGTCCACTGCTGTGCAAATGTCTTCCCACAGTCAGGACAGTGGTAGGGTGTAATGCCCGTATGGAGACGTTCGTGCCTCACAAGCGTACCCGATAAGGCAAACCTTTTGTCACAGAAAGAGCACTGATAAGGCCTCTCTCCAGTGTGAGTCCTCTGGTGATCTCTAAGCTCAGCTGCAGAATTACAGCTCTTCTCACAGTCTGAACATGGAAACTTTTTCCTTGTAAAGCCTGCAACAATCTCAGAATGCATCGCCTCTAAGTGAGTTTTCAAGTGCCAGTGGCGAGAAAAGCTCTTTAGGCAGATAGAGCAGTGATACGGCCTTTCACCAGTGTGTGTCCGCCGGTGTAGCCTCAGCTCCCCCCGACTAGCAAATCTTTTCTCACAAAAAGTGCATGGGAATGGCTTTTCTCCAGTGTGGACCCGTTCATGGATCATGAGCAACCCCTTCTCTGGAAATCTTTTCTCACACATTGAGCAAGGGTAAGGCCTCTCTCCAGAATGAGTGCGAAGGTGGCGCTGAAGCTTAGAGGCATAAGGGAAGTCTTTGCCACACACTGAACAGCTGTGAAGAGATGGTGGCTTTTCATTTTCAGTCTGATCAAATGTATTAGAGGGAGCATTTGCAACTGCAATACCAGGAATGGCACTCTCTCCTGTTTGGATACGAAGACAAGAACAATAGGTTATTATAACAAAAAGAGGAAACCTTTTAAAAACAATAAGTTCCTGAACACACCAACATCACTGCTAAATGTGGACAGTCATAACAATGTTCAACCTCAACGGATTCAAGTTTCTCACAGATATACCAAAGGTACGCATATTTTAATTAGACAAAATGTCATCTTGGCCAATACAATTATTCCAGGTATCTGAATTTCTATGATTAGAGAACAAGCTGTTTGTATTTACTTACGGAGATCTGAGAAATCCACCTCTTCCCCATCTGAGTTGATCAGACCTCCTATTTCTTGCTGATCATCCTCACTGAGAATCACAGCTGGTCCAAAGCCATCTGGGTTTTCAGAGCCCATCTCTCAAAAGTAAAACCTTTTCAAGGTAAATGATGTAGAATCAGTTAACATACATTCAACAAACTGTTGTAGAAATAAATAGATTTTTAAGGCAAGTGAGGGATCTTGCACAGTCAAACATGTCAAAGGCCTTTAAGAAAAGCGAGCTTTGAGTTTTAACTATAGGTATAACTTCCATGTATATTTACAGATATAACACAACTTTTCATAGCCATAGCTTAAAACAGATAGAAGAAAATGTACTAATTACAACTCACAGTGAGTGATGCAATAGATTTCATTATGAGATAGTAAGCTAGGTGTCTGGATATTGGATTAAATGTAGTTATTTTCACACTATATTTCTCATCAATGTCAGGTTAAAGCATCTTAACGGTGACAACTTACAACTTGCTGCTTTTCTTTGTAATGCATTGTTTACATTGTTTACAAACACAGACTGCAGCGCACAGTCAGAGCTGCAGAGAAGATCATTGGTGCACCTCTGCCCTCTCTTCAGGACCTG
>JAUMTR010000001.1:3395699-3413890 GCA_032270685.1 Microctenopoma stevenorrisi
CCAGGCAATATCTGCTATAAACAACTGACTGCTGCTGCTACATGGACACAAAGTGCACTAAACTCAGCACACTGCACGCACGCACGCACGCACGCACACGCGCACACACACACACACACACACTGTCCTGTCTCTTGTCTCTCTGTCTCGTTACAAAGAGTGTTGTATTTTTGTCTGTAATTTGTCTTTAATTCATTGTATTGTTTTTCTGTATTGACGTTGACTGGATTTTCTGCATTGTTTTTCTGTACTGTTCTAGAGTGGCTACAAAAGACCAAATTAAATTCCTTATATGTCCAACATACTTGGCGAATAAAGCTGATTCTGATTCTTTGGAATGATGGTCACATTAAATTACAAACAGATCATTTTGGATTATGTTATTTTTAGTCTCCAGCAGGTTACTGTTGTCATGTGTCTGGGCTAGAGAACAATGCCTCCACCATGGAAAATATCTATCGTCATGCTCAAGGACACTTCAGCAGGGTGAATGCTTTGTTGTGACTAGGCCTTTAAACTTCAAAAGACAGTCCTGCTTTAAAAATAGGTGTAATGCAATTTAGATAAATTTAAGGTTACAGCATTGTAGTGTATGGGAATTCTATTGGTGTTGAATGAATGGACAACACACCAGAATATGCTGTGGCACAGCTAGCGGAGCATTAGCTACGAACTACGAATTTCTGATCCATCCATTTAAACCCCATACTAATTGTGAATCAAGTTTCATCTGAGCAGCATGATCGACTAACCTGTTGACATCTATGGTGTCTTATCAAAAGCCTTACAACAAGAGCACACGCACTCTGCTGCACAGAGACAGTATTTGACCTGTGAAGGAGACGTCTCAGCCGCGATGTGACCAGAGCTTTGGTCAGCGGCCAACTCTGCCTCAGAGAAAACTGCCAGCTAGCCACGGACATGGCGTTACTAGCCTCGCTGATCTTAGCAACCAGCTAACTGTTGGCCTAAGCTACATTCACCGATCCACAAAAATACACGACTCCGACTACATTCCCCATCAAAACCAACGTGAAAGCAACAATGTGCCGCACACTCCACCTCCGCTCCCGTAACCCCCGCTAACTTAACTAGCTAACACAGCTAACAACAAACAATAGACATTTGGACCAACCTCGGCATAGATTTTTCCCTCAGGTAAAAAGTAGTCGCACGATAGAAGTTTATTGACACGACTTGGCAGTATTTCTACTTTTTTGTCATAGTCATGTTCGACGTGGTCAACCGACGACTCTAACTAATGTTAACTGCCTGAGTAATCAGTTAAATCAAACAGCGCCTGGATGTGATGATAACCTTTCTAGCAGTAGCCGCTAGCCATATATAGTAGGGTCGGAACTTCCGGCTTTCTTTTTCATCACAATAAAAGCCCCACGAAGTCCTCATACATTTAGTGCTCAACACAAATGAGTAAGGTTAGGGGTGGCGTTGTTGGGTAATGCCCTTGTATTATTAAAAATGTGTATTTAATTAACAATTAGTCTCACCTGTGGTTTTTGTTAAATCTAATTTGATGGTCTAAAGGTTTTCTATGTTCTAAGCTTTTTTATGGGGTGTGTTAGTTTTTGCAACACGGTCCTGAAAGATATTTACATTTTTGTATGCCCAAATTAACAAATCAACAAATCTTGCTTGCAATCTCTTCTTGTCTCACATTTGTGGCAGTATTTTAGGATATAGTATACCACTAAATGTTCATTCTTAAAGGAAACAAAGGTATTCTGACAAATCTGATTGTAGCAAATTGTTTTCTTCAGCTATTTGTAAACATCACATAATTTACTCTCTATATTCCCCTAAATTAAATTAATTCATACATTGTATATATTATATGTGTGTCTCTGTCTACATCTTCCTGGAGGGACTTCACGACCACCTGGAGGTCTGCTGTCCATGCAGCTATGGCGTGTTTTTGTCCGCCTAGAGCTTGATTACTGCAAGAAAATTTAGAAAGTATCTGGCATAAAAGGGACTTCCAACCCCCTCCAGGTGCTCCCTGCTCTCCTCTGTTTTCCAGGTTCACTTGATCTTCAATGACCCTGGATGAAAAACTGCTCCTGAGCTCTGACTTGTGCCCATGCGACAGTAGTGCGTAAACCTCCATCCTTTTTTGTGTATTTACAAACTGAACACTAAAACTGTTGATTTATCTGTACTACTGATCTGACCATCTGAACTGTGAGGTCCTCTAACCGCCTGTCTGTGAATGTGCGCTTACCTCTGATGACCATTTCTTTCATTTTCTGAGTGTCAGCAGCAGCCAGTGTTTCACATTCACAGACATTGTCTAAATAAAATGAACGAATCTAATCCCATGTTTGAACACAGTTCCGTGAACTTTAGCAGAGAAACACAGATGGTCTAATTAATTATCAAAAATTTAATACCTCATGAAATTACAATAATAAGTTTTAATACTTTTAAATGGCCTTGTTTTTTGCTTGTGTGATTTACTACCTTTTAATACTTTTTAAACCCAGGGAACACCGTGTTCTACATCATTTTAAATGTAGATGAAAACAAACACATGAACACATTTCTGAAAAATGTCTGTACTCCATCAACTTTGATTTTAAAATAACAAGGAAATTGTGCATATTTTTTAACATTTAGCATTCGTATTTGGCATGCAGGATAGAAAGGCACTCAAATTGTACACGGGCTATTAGAGTAAACATGAAAACATGGATACAAAACATGAATGCAAGAAAGACAACACTGTAAGCCTCCAGGTTATGCTTGGCAACCCACACTACAGCGCATATTTTCAGACACGGTTATCGTCTCAGCTGTAGGTTGAAGGAATGGAAAGAAAAATATGAGGGAAGTAGCATATTTTACGGATATATTTTCAAATACAGTTAACAACAAAAATGCATAATTAGTCTAAGTCTTAGATGTCAAGCCTGGCCTGCTGCTTTGGTCTACCAAGCTGTCTGGTTGGTCCTATTCGTCTTCCAGCATGTGTGCGCTGATGCTGCCGGAGACCCTGCCGGTAAATGAAGCTCTTCCCACAAACTCCACATTCGTAGGGTCTCTCTCCAGTGTGAAGCCTGTAGTGCACCTTCAGTTCCTCGGCTCTAGAGTAGCCTTTCCCACAAACGCTGCAAATGAAAGGTCTGTCTCTGCTGTGGGTCTGGTAATGTGCTGTTAGGTAGGAGTTTATCCGAAACGTTTTTCCACAGATGGTACATGCAAACGGCCTCTCCCCGGAGTGCTGCATTTCATGAAGCTTGAGAGATGAAGCTGTGTGAAATCCTCTGCCACACTGGGAGCAGAGGAACGGTCTCTCCCCAGTATGGATGCGCTGGTGGATTTGTATGTAGTTCTCATTGATGAACTTCTTGCCGCAGTCTGGACAGGAGTAGGGCTTCTCCTTAATGTGAGTTTTCATGTGTTCTTCAAGCTTTCCTTTGTCATTAAACTGAATACCACAGCGGCGGCAGAAGAGAAGCTGTGATGCACTTTGCTCGACTGTGTGTGGTTCAGTTGCTGGCTCTGTATGTGTAGTAATATGGTGTGCTTGTAAAGTGGACTCAGTCTCACAGTCTTTTCCACACTCCAGACAACGAAGGGATGATCTGATCCTGGACTCCCCCGGCAAAGACTTCAAGTATTCAGAGAGTTCTGACGCCAGAGGATTGACCTCATCGTCAAAGTCCACGGCACCCTTACGACCTTCACGCAGGCAAAAAAGAAGACAAACTGTGCTTTAGTCCTTATATATAATGCACAACATTTTACATATATATATTATATTTATACAATTATTGTGCCATTTCACATTACACCATTCAAAATATAGTTTGTCAAAAGCAAATTATGTAACACAAACATTTTTATTATATTAACATGAAGAAAAATATTGTAGAATTGTAACGACACAAAAACAAACAAAATCCTGAAACTACAAACCTCCTGCACGCAAAGAAATTTTATGTATCAGTAGTTCAAAAGTTGTAAAAAAATGTACTTAAATAAGAATGACCTGAAAACAAACAAAAATTCATTGCTGAAACATGGACAAGTGGCCTGGTGGCTCAATGGGTTAGGCGTCAGACTGGAATGCAGAAGGTTGTGGGTTCGAACCCCGTCTGACTCCTAATCCATCCCCATCCCCACCAGGTGTGTCCCCGAGCCAGACACCCAGCACTAGCTCCTTGTAAGTCGCTTTGGATAAAAGCGTCTGCTTTTAGTAAGTAAGCAGAGTAAAGACAAAGGTTGAAGTGAAAAATATTATCCAGTTGTCCTGCAAACAGCTCTCACCTAGGTGGACTTTGTAGTGCGTTTTAAGGTTTCCCTTCTGGTTAAAACCCCGTCCACATATGGAGCAGCAGTACGGTTTCTCTCCAGTGTGGATCAGTTCGTGCCTCTCTAGTTTGTAGGCATGAGGAAATTCTTTGCCGCACACTGAGCAGTGGTACTCTATTCTCTCTTTGGGCTTCTTCATGAGCTCAGGAGGTATTTCTATTTGTACAGGTACCCTCTTTCTGCCAGGGCGCCTCTTTTCTATGTGAGGAAAAAAAATGAAATGGTCTCTTTATTTAACATATACAGTTATGTAAGGGGGTTGCAGACGCAGGCATGTGGCAATATGATTTAGTGCTAATAGTTGTAATTTGTTATTTGCTATAATTATTGTAACTACTAATTACTAATGTTTAATTATTTTTGTAAGCTGGGAATAATGAAAATGTGTTTATAATCAGACAAATGCTAAACATGACAAATTTTGCTAAGGAAAATAAAAGCAGATGTAGTTATCTGTCAGATTATTATTGTTCCTGTCAACAGCGTATAGAGTAAAGCAAATCACTCTAAATCACTATAACAGGTTTATTTAATTGCAGGCAATCACAAGAGCTACACATTAACTGCCCTACATTACTGCTATAGCTCAGCCTATTACATGGTAATACATTATAAACCAACGTATTAAACACGAGACCGTTTAAAATGACATTTCTTTCTTTTCTTTGATTAGGGATAACATGCAGGTTAAACACACATACACTGCAGTATTGCTCTTACCTGCTGAAACACCTATGTTTTCCCCTTCAAGCTGTGTTTTGGTATCTTTACTTCTTCTGTAAGATCGTTTTCCTGCTAAAGGAAAATCCTGCTTTAGTATAAAACATAAAACTGATAACAAACTGTCATATAATTTGCATTCAAAATGTTTACTACTGTGGTCATTATTCTGGTAATCAGTCCCTGAAAGCACAGTCTGCTTGTATTTGCAATATGACAATAGTTAGCGCTAGGACTAATTCACAGTAAAAACACAGGTCGCAATTTGAACCTTTAATTACCAGTGTTTTACCCGTTTCTTTGACCTACTTATGGTGTTGCACAACTGTGTGTACATGTAGCTCTTCCATGTGACCAGTTTTTTACCATTCCATTGTAAAGTATATATAAAAAACAAACAAAAACAAAATATGCAATAGACCATGTGCAATGAGAAAAAATCAATTTTTGTCTTACCAGAAACATGGCGAAAGGTTTTTGCATTTATCTCCTCCGAATCCACTACGGCAGGTACCTTTGTCCTTCTTCTGGTACGCCCTGATACTATAGGAGAAAAATTTAAACTTATTGAACCTATAACATACACATATATATATTATTTCATGCATCCATCCAATCAATTAGAAAACTCACTTCCAGCTTCTGCTTCTACTTCTTTACCAGGCAGCAGTGTTTCTGAAATCTTTCTTCTGCCCCCTCTCTTTGCTTTGTGCCACAGACCAAAAAAAAAAACACAGATATGTTGATCCTTCACTTCAACTAAAAACAAATAGCACAAACCTCATGACTCTTCTGTCTTCTCTACATGTACTATATAGTATCAATGGCATTGGTCAGATGTTGACATCTTCCTGTAGCTTCACTCACCAGGATTAGCAGGAGCCTCTTTCTCTGTATCCGAAATGTCCAGCGACACCAGTGTTACTCCTCGAACCATGTTCTCTCTTCTGTGTCTCGTTCCTGTTAACATCATGTACAAAAACATAGCATTAGACATGAGTCACATCTATTATCTAAAGTTTCTCTTTTGATAGGGTTTCTGTTTACCACGATACAAGCGCGGAACAGACGTCGTCTTTACTACTCTCTCTTTCTCCTCCCCTTCTTCCCTTTCTTCATCTTTCCCCACAGACACTTCCATGACGAGTGTCGGGCTACTGCTGTCCCTCCGGTTTTGGCCTTGCAGCTGAGATTCACCCTGTGATCATAATAATTGAAAACCATGAGAAATATACTCCCAATATCTTTAATTATTATTTTGTGATATAACTCTGGCGATTTATCTATCTAGCAGTAACAGTGAATGTCGCTCACAAGTTTTGATCTGTCATTGTATTTTGATGTTAAACTACCAGAAAACAAAAAATACAATGTGCTACTCAAATACATTCGTATAATTAAATGAAGATGTCAAGGCAACTGTTAAACAAAGCGCGAATTTTAGCAGACAACCTCTGCACGTAAATAGTAATTTCCACTGTTCACTACACACCACTAGATTTCCAGTTATCTATGTATATGTATATATATATATGTATATATGTGTGTGTGTGTGTGTGTGTGTGTGTATATATATATCTGCTGCTATATATATGCCAATGATAAATTACCTTGCTCAGCTGAGGATCTTCTACACAGTCAAAGCATCGGACAGGACTGTCTCCTGAAAAAGAGATCTTCATCATCTTAAATATAAATTTAAACTGTTGTTCATGTGTTCAGGTGACTAAATGAATGTGTGGTTCAACATGATACTTTCTACTATTAATAATAGATAAATGAACAATAGTTCTATTTGACATTTAAAACATTTTTTTTAAGATCTTGTTGTAAAAATACTAACACGAGTTGGGCCTTTGCACTAAACACACTGTTATAGTGATACAGCAATTACTTACTGTCATCCCACTCAACAACTTCTCCATCAGAGTTGATTAAACCACCGATTTCTTCATCTTGTTCCTTCCTTCCTTCCTCATCATCTCCTGCCTGCAGCCTGACAGTCAAATGGAGAGTTTGGTCCTCTAGGTTTGCAGATGCCATCTTGAGTCCATGTGACATCACTGGCTTTTGTTCAGGCGAATCCTAAATACACAACATACTTTGAAAAAGCCTTAGTTTTCTACCACTCTTGACTCTTTTCACCTAAAAACTGACTCTCATATGAGGAAATGATTTGGATTTCTCTGATTTGACAAGAAATTCTTCTTTCTAGTTAAATGTAAAACCTCCTCACTGACACTTTGGAAAATCGTCAGCTTAGTGATAGGGCTTATTTAAGCTTTAGGTCATCAAATATTTCTAAATGATAAACCAGCACAAACGTTAAAGTTTACAGAGGAAAGCATGTTTTGTTACAGGTGAAAAGTGCCTACAAATAAACATTCAACTCAGCATAAAAGAATAATAAAGATTGAAACAATAAATAAGTTTAACATTTGATGGATATCCTTCATGAAATTTGAAATGGAGGTCAACAATAAATTCAACACATTCCCACTAAATTATAACTATATGACTACAACTGAAACAGTCTCAGAATTTTTTGTCTATTTCCTCTGTATTTGTTACCAAAGTCAATGGTTCTTCTCAGGAAACATTCCACTATTCATAACAGGTTATAACAGAACTTGAACACTAAGGGCTAAGAAACCATTAAAACATGGAAGAGGAAAATTACAGTGACAACGGGGAGATTTTCTATTATCATTGGCATTATGTTACATTATAAATTTCACGTGTTTCTACATACGTTCTGGCAAAGTACTGTTCTTTTGGTTTCATGTGGTTCTGATTCTCTTTGCGAAGATGTATGTTGTTTTTGTGTTCTCTGGTAAATTTTTACGCTGCTTTCGTGACTGGGTGCTGTCTCGTGCACAGGGCAGGAGGAAGGTTTCTCTCTGGTGCTACTACATTGTTGCACATTTCCCATTGCTTTCTCACATATGCAGGAATCAGAGCACAGGAGGATGTGCCCCTCTCTGGCAGAGAGAGCGGGGCCAGCGGACTCCTCACAGTGTTCATCCACCAAATGTACTCTCTGGTGTCTCATTGCTTCATTTGAAATGGTGTTCTCCTTCCCACATGCTTTAAGGTCGGGATGATGGGTCTGTATAGAAGTAACCTCTTTTTGACCGTCTGAGCTGAAGCCCTCATCTGTATTTAACATCCGAAAGACAAAGCAAAATTGTGAAAAATCACGATACAGTGAGGGATACATTGTGTTTCTCATTAAGTGATGATGATATTTAAGTTTTCCCACTCACAATTTTCACTCACAGTCCAGCCCTCCTCTTCTTCTTTGATGATTACTCGAATCTCTGGTGTCTCACAGTTATAATCAGGACTTGCTGCTGCTCCTTTTGGATCATGATGTGGTGAATTCTGATCATCATAGTTTTCATTTAGACTCAGTGACAATGGATCTTGGAGTTCATGATCCTGTGAAGACAAACCCACACTTGGTAATTACTGCCTGCAAGGAATACATAAAATAGCTACAGACCCTTGAAAAACAAATTATTTTTAAAAGTGTATTACACAATACAACTAGTGTTACAAAGTGTTATTTATATTCACTGCTATGGATGTATTCTCACGTTGATTGTTGAGAAGTGCAGAAACAGTCTAGATGTTAACAACATCACAAACAATATAACATCTGTACTGTTCTTCCCAGCTGGAAAGATGTGCAGCAACCCTGACAATAACTATGATCGAGCATTCACCTGTGGCACAATACTCTCAATATTTTTTGTTTGTGTACCTGGACTTTGTGTAACTTATTTTACTCACTACTCAGAATGTATGGAACATTTTTTATCCTTAAATGGTTGTTAAGGGATTTGAGTAAAGTGATTTAGTACTTTTCAAGATATTGTGTTATTACTGCGCAATATCTTGTGAATGTTCAGACATAATAAAGGTAGACTCATTTTTTTGTGTTCTAAATTAAATGTTTTCTATACAATTTCTATCACCGAAAACTTCTCTTCTCACTTCTTTAATTATCCACTACGTGTTAAGTGAACATAATAAATAATGAAGATCAAACATCATGCCATGTTCACGTTTAGAAAAAAATGTAACAGTGTACATTTCTAATTATGTCCCACAGAGATACGCTGATCATCTTAGATTAGGGAAAGTAGTAGTAATAACGTTTCAACACTTCAATATTAAGAGTGGCGTTTTATGGCATACCATTATCACCGGCAACACCTATATTTCTCCGTGCAAACTTAACATCTAGACACCACAGAAACCCTATACTTCACAGAGGAGTGGTGAATAAATCAAATTCTTCCTTTTGCAACGCTGGTTATAACAAGCGCTGCCAGCTAATTAGCTAGCTTTTACGCTACTCTGACAGTATCAGTTAGATATGTTACTGAATAGAGGAACGAAATTAGGTGATATTTAAACCAGTGTCACCGCGGTGGACCCACACGTAACGAGGTGCTTCTTATTTAATTGCATGCCAGGTTAACGAAATGTGTCTGTAGCTGCAACAGTAAAAGCTACGTGCAGCAAACGACAGTCGCGCAATGCAACAGCAGCAGCTTCGTTAAGTTACCTCAAACATGCTGCGGTGTGGTCGCCCGTTTTGAAGGGTGTCATAGGCAAAGAGAGGAGGGGGGCGGTAAGTGAAGCTGGGTTGTAGCGTTATTCAGGCTGGCAGCAGCCGTCATGTACTAACCCTCTATCGGTGTTAGCTAAACTGTGTTGCGCCACCACTTCTTCTTCGGTTTTTTTTCTCAGCAGCTACCATCCGTGATGGCAGGGCACCGGAATGGATGCGAATACCGCCACCTGCCGGCCACCAGCCATATTTTTCACCTCTCTGAAAATCTTTTTTCTGCTTCTCCCAGGGGTTACCACATCTGATCATCTCCATCTTACCCTGTCCCTAGCATCCGGTTCTGTGACACCAACAGTCTGCACGTCCTCCTTCAGTACATAAACCTCCTCTGAGTTCTTCCTCTTTAACTCATGCCTGGCAGCTCCATATTCAACACCTTATGCCCAATATATTTACTAGACCTTCTCTGCATCTGTCCAAACCATCTCAGCCTTTGCTTATCTACCACCTAAACTGCTCAATATCTGTCCCTCTGATGTAATTTCTAAGTCTTACGTTCTTGATCACAAACATCTTCAGCTCTGATAATCCAACTCACTCTACTGATTCTTTGTTAGTACCACTGTCTCTAAACCATACATCATAGCAGGTCTCACTACCACTTTGTAAATCGCCCCTTTCACTCTTGCTGCTATCCTTCTGTCACATCACCCCTGACACTTGAAAATGCGATTAAGTTACATGGATTAAGTTCAAAGTTCAAATTGTTCAAAATGATGCAGATGTGTGTGGGCAATTAGCGGTTATTTAGGACAGGAATGTGGTCATTCAGGCCCTCCTGTCCTGAAGCAGAGAAAGATTTTCTTTATTTAAATGGATATGTCTAACTGGGATATTTTTCAGTTAAGATGATGTCATTTGTTTTCATACACTAGAGGTTGTTGTTTTGTGCCTTCAGATGAGAAACTAATACAATTCAAGTGACAAGGACTAACCAAACTAGGACCACAGAAAGCAATTCTAACTTTAAGTCATATGTTTAATAATAATAACGCATTAGTTTTCCTTGAAGGAGGGTATTTGTATACTTCAGCATTGCCAGTTTTACTCACGGAAAACTTGACAGCGCAGGACCAGCGGCGGACTCTAATTTGAACTTTGAACTGCTGCGGCTTTTAAATGCCACATGGCTGAAATCAGCTGTGCTTCGGGTATTACAACATCACGGCGGAGGACACAGGGTGAAATAGTACTCCGGCTCCAGCTGCACGCACACGCGGTCTCTTTGAACGGACAGGTGAGTGCGTCAACAGCCGCTCTCAGGTACTCACATGACCCAGGGGCATGCGCGCGTGTTCGCGGGGCTCTCCACTTCCTCAACCACGGAGATGGCTGCGCGAGCGTGAATATTAACCAGCTACGTGGATTTTCTTTCAATTCAAGTTGCACACAAGAATAAGGGGCTGTATGTTGGTAAAGCTGGGCGTAATGCCATCCTTCAGTTGGTCACCTGCCAAAGGCTATTCATGAGGCGAGGTAAAACTGTGAGCTTGAGTAGCTAGTTAGTAACTTAACAATTAGCTAGCTAATGTTAGCTTTCGTTCACTGTCTAACTTTAATACAAAGCTGAATAAATAGCGTCAGTACATGTTGGTATCTGCAGTATAAGAAGACTTTATTTCTGCTCGACAGAAAAAATTGTCATTGTTGCTAAACTAGCTAGTGGCTAACACCTAGCTATCTAACCGGCTATCGCTAGCGTCCAAATAAGGACGTGATAACTGAGTAAACGTTGCCACTACGTGCTCCTCAAAGTGACGTTATTCAACATATCGGTGTCCAAACTAGCGTTACGCATTGCTTTCTTTCAATATTAACATTGTGACATCTCTGGGTTAATATAAAACAGGCAAATAAGGAACATGGATCCTGGTTGTTTGCTGACACCTTCTTATAAGTGCTTGTCAGTTTAGTATATATTAAGCACCAGCACACTGTCGGACATATTTTTTAGTGTATTCAGTATGTCTCAAATTTAAAACCAATAACTCATCATGTCAAACTGGATTCAAAGCTGTTGTTAACCCCACAATGATAAGGCCTTCTCTAATTGCAAAGACTCATATTTCTAGCTGTCAGAGACTGTACTCACATTTTATTAAATGTCTCTCTTGTTCCTCTTTTTCTTTATTTTTGTTCTTGTACAATGCTGGTACAGATGGCGTGGGAGTCATCACAAGATTGTGATCTGGACGTGTTACTGAATGACCTCCCTGATTTGTCTGAACCTCCTCACTTGAAGCCCTCCACCACAGACAATATCTCAGAACATGAATTCTCATGTCATTGTTGCTATGACATCTTGGTGAACCCCACAACTCTGACCTGCGGCCACAACTTCTGCCGCCACTGCCTGGCTCTGTGGTGGGAGTCCTCACACAAAAATGAATGTCCAGAATGCCGAGAGAAGTGGGAAGGCTTTCCTAAAATCAACATATTGCTGAGGTATGTGCTTCACGGCCGCACCGTATCAGTGAAAGAATGTTTGATTTTCTGACCACAGTATTCACATGTCTCTCTAATGTACAGTACGGGACAGAGACCTACTGAACAAACACGTGTGTGCAGAAAACGTTGACTTAGGGCTTTATGCTAAATATAGGGTCATAATATTTTTAGAAATTAGAAGGATGCTAAACCAATGTTAAGATATTATCAAAGATATTATTTCTGCCTGCCTCATCCCCTTCTTTTTCTGGCACAGTATTGAGAAATATGCTATGACTCACTCTCTGCTCTGTGTGTGAAGATATTCAGGCCTGACCTCCCACAGTGATCCCACAGAAATCTAATTGATTTCCCATTTTCTTATGTAAATAAGGCAAATCTGTGTGTATTAACATAAACACTGAGGAGTTGGAAATGATGTCGGCTTATCACCACGCTGGTAGTGCATAGTTCACCAGGGGTGGTTCATCCTGGTTCTCAAAGGCCACAGCCCTGCTTGTTCTCTAGCTGTCCCTCCCGAATACATCCGATCAGGGTAATCAGCAATAGGTGGCTCTTGACGACCAGGTAAAGATAAAGTTTCCAACTATTTACCAGTGATATTAAATGGTTTCAAACTAAGGTACAAAAAGACCCCTGGTTTAATGTTGTCAGAGGTAAATATAACGGTATGAGAAACTATTGAAGGACACATAAATTAGCACTAACCAGGTTGGCCAAGGAACATACCACCCGCCCACCCCTCCTTGTTTGTTGACTTGTGCACTTCAACTTGATCTGCTAATGTCGCATAGTGCCATAAATTTTTTTATAAGGGATGCAACTGACAAGCTGTTCAGTGAGGTCGTTTGGAGGAGGAGAACAGAAATACAGGCCGACCCCAAAATCTCCCGCAGTCTGTTGGCCTTCCAGAGGTAGGAAAATACAATACATCTGGCATGTTATGAACACGTTAGCCTCAACTGATACTGATTCATGTACATTTCGGTCTGGACTTAAAAAGGCTTTATGAACTTTTTGTCACTGAAAATGTAATGTTGCACACGTGTACATTTTCTAAGGCAACACTAATAATGTTGATGTAATCTCTCTGATCTTTGTGAAGCAAAATATCTACCCGTTTTTAGATATGGCGACAACTTGGGTAGAACCAGGACAAACCAGAACAAAGGGGCAGGTTTCTTCTTCTCTGGAGTTTTAACTGCTCTCACGTGTGTAGCTGTGAGTATATGAATAACTATATTTAATAACAAAACTGATCTGTTGAGCTATGAATTCCCCCCTGGGACTAACCCGACTCCACCTGAACAACATTAACCTTTCTAATGTTCTTTTTATAGTGAACTGCATGTGTTATTGTGGATTCCTATTGTCACATGAATCTTTGCAGTTTGCTTGAGAAACATTTTTTTTGGTAATGCTCAATTAGTTGTTTACATATTTTGCATCTATCTTAACAGAAAGGGATTTTATAAGTGATCAGATGTTTTGATTTTGTAAACAGACCATGTCTATTTTGTCCATGTGGCATTTGGGATCAACATCACTGTGTATCTTGCCACGTCGCAATAATAGTTGCATTAGTGTGTGCTGCTGCGAGCGTGTAAACAGACTACAGCGACGTCGTGTTTTTGACCCCAGTTTACAGGTGAAATCATTATTGCAGCCGGTCATTTTAGAAAACTGAAAGGACCAGTGTGCAAAGCATCAGTTTGTTTTGGATGCTTTTCATTTCGTGTTTTCCTTGGCGCACCTGAAATGTACTGCAAAATAATATTTGATGGAAACTGAAATGTGTAGTTTTAAATGCACATTGACCTTGAATTTGAATCTATATTTGCAAATTTTACATTTCAATGCAGTTTCCATATAATAGTCAAACATTTACATTAATAATTAATTATTGGCAACTTAAACTTTTGCATTTTCTTTACAAAACTGTTTTAACCACTGCCATGATTGATATTCACCCCAGAATCATTAAATTAAGAATGTAGAGAGCAGTTTAACATTAATGAGTTATACATTAAAAAACAAATGACTACACATTTGGAGCTTCGACTCCTTCATGTTGCTATTCAGTAATTGTAACCAAAACAGCAAACAGTGCTGTACAACCTGCAGGCTTCACTGGAGAACAAGCAAAGCAACTCTAATCCAGCTGCTGAAAGCGCCTGCACAGCTTAGACATGTCCTGGGATACCATCAATAAAACCACCAATAACGTTTAATGTTGTGGTGGACTGAGGTCTATGAGGAACTGCAGTTCTGTGCACCAGATCTTTTCTGTTTATCTCATTCTTCAGGTTTCACCCTGCTTGTCTGTGTCTCCAGGTGATTGTGCTGGTGTATCACTGGAGCAGTGGCGTGGTTGAGCAGCACGACTTGTTGATCAGTAAACCTGTGTCTCACTGGACTCCAGAGGAAGTTGCGTCCTGGTTGGAACATCTGGGGCCGTGGGCTGAGCTGTACAGAAAATCCTTCCAACAGGAGAGTGTGAATGGAAGGTAGATGGTTTGCAAAGAACATTTCAGTGTCATCTTTCTCTTGAAATATTGAAACGAAGACAATTTCACCACAGAGAATAAGAAAACAAGCTGATCCGTATGTTGTGCTGATTCTTTTGCTTCAGGCTACTGTTGATGCTGGGGGATGAAGAGTTGTTAAAACCTCCTTACAGCATAGAAAATCAGGCTCATAGACGCGCTGTTCTGGCTGAACTGGACAGAATTAAAACCCTGGGAGTCAAACCTCCACAGAATCTCTGGGAATATAAAGTAAGTGCTCAACAAATATTCCACAGAATACTTCAGTTTGCAAATATATATTTTTTCCGTGCTTCCTTTATTGAGTTTGTATAAAAAAAAGTTTTGCATTCCACTACAGACAACAGCTTGAACTCTCAATCTCTGTATTGTACCACAGTTCTTTCATTTAAGGAAACACTACACTGAGTTGAAATTACCTCTAATCTCTTGCGAACAATTTCTTTCAGGCTGCCAATGCAGGGAAGTCTCTGTTCCTGCTCTACGCACTGAAGCGCTCCCCACGTCTCACACTCTTCTACTTGTATTTATTCGACTACTCGGAAACTTTCCTGCCCTTTCTGCACACCTGCTGCCCAGCCATCACACATATTGACCAGTCAATGGAGAGCAGCTTCCTCAAAACGCAGGTAGCGCCTAAATCAAGGTTATAACAGCCATACCATGAGTAAATTCAGTGTTGGGGGCTAAAAATGGAACGGACGATGTGCACATAGTAGAACATTGTGGTGGTTATTCAAACTAATTACATTAGATGCTGCGCTGAGCATTAACATGGTGGTAAAATGGCTGTTTCCACTTTCCACATTTTAAAATATATGTTATCAAAACGACACCAGAACAGCAAACACTGTGGGACATTCTTGAGTTTTAATGTGGTTTTATTGGTGTTTCCTGTATGTTCCTGTGTTTGCTAGTTGGAACCCAGCTGGCGACAGTGGATCGAGTTCCTCGTGAAGTATGTTGTGCTTCCATACCAGCTGATCGCAGAGTTTGCCTGGGACTGGCTGGCCGTCCACTACTGGACATCTCGCTTTGTTATTGTCAACGCCATGCTGCTGTCTGTGCTAGAAGGCTGTGCCCTGTGGAGACTCTGGACAAGAGCTGGGATCAGGTACACATTGTGTTATGTGAAACGCACACAGCACCATGAATAGTTCTTTTAAATGACCCAGTCGACAGCCGTAACTTTAAAGAAGAAGTGAATATTTAGTTTAACATCCATGTGAGAAAAGAAAATGTCTAAAAATGTAGTGTTTATTTTTAGGTCTCACTGGAGAGAGGAAGTACTAACATCACCCACACATTAGCTGTGCTCCAAACAGTTTGTACAGATCCAGTAAATCTGATGAATGTATTCAGACGCTTGCAGTGCTTATCTGAGCACGTTGGTTCTGACTGGGTGGTTCCT
This sequence comes from Microctenopoma stevenorrisi, assembly GCA_032270685.1. NCBI lineage: Eukaryota > Metazoa > Chordata > Actinopteri > Anabantiformes > Anabantidae > Microctenopoma > Microctenopoma stevenorrisi. The sequence continues at coordinate 3,411,799 of JAUMTR010000001.1, forward strand.
ACATTAAACTAGCTTTGAACCAACACCACCACCAGCCCATAAACTGGAGATGGATTGAAAGGTGCTGTATTGGTCATCATTCATTAACACGACACTCATTTCTTCTGCTTTCCTTAGAACTCTGCCACACAAGATGTGGAACCACTTGTGGAAGATGTTATCTCAGGGGTTTGCCTTCGCCCTACTGTGGCCTTTTGTCCCTCAGTTTGTGTGCAACTGCCTCTTCTACTGGGCGCTCTATTTCAGTCCCATCATTAACATAGACCTGGTAGTGCAGCAGCTCATGCACCCAGAAACCCAGGCGCTATAACAAGCTGCATGTAGCCAGTGCTCCAATAGTGCCGTACAGTTCACAGCAAATATGTTGTTAGAAATCCAGTTACTGAAGAGGAAAAGTGTTGGAAACCTCGGCAGTGAACTTGCGAGACTGGCTGTCTTTGCTGTCAGAAAGGACGTTTTCTGCTTTCTGTTTTGTCTCTCCGCTGGACGTTTGCCATGCGGAACAAGAGAGGAATTCAACTGCTGATCTGTTCACCAAGAAGATCAGAAATGGTGATGGTGAGAGCCTATTTCAGTCTCTCTCTCTCTGTGTCCACAATGCATTCGCAAACCACATTGCCTAGAGGGTCCGGGTGGCAATTATGCAAATAGTAACTTATGTTCAGACACTGGCTGCGTTAAACATTGGCCTCACTAACAGTTTCCTCACAGCTTTGTAGTGCTCAGATGACTGTAGTCCAATAACAATAGCTTTCTTATGCACGGACAGACTTTGCTACTGAAGGTGGAACAAAAAAGTATGAATACATTTATTTTTGTATGAGTTCTGTTATCAAATGTCTTACTGCATGTTATCCACAATGACTTTTATGAATATCTGTTGCTCTGTGGAAGTATCAGTTTGAAGCGCCACCATCATTTTAAACTTTAAGTCATTATTTTGCCTAAATCTTGATGCATTCTTCGGGTCTTTAATGCAGCTGTGGCTGTAACTGGAGTCTTAAGTGTTCAGGAGGTGTTAGATGAACTCGGTTTACAGCAGTTTGGTGATATGATTGTGACATGTCTGCAGTCTTCCAGGAACGCCAGGCTTTACCATTTATTCTAATGCAAACCACACAGTCTTGTTGGAGCTTTGCTAAAGACTTGGAGTTTAACATCCATCTTTAACAATACGTGCCACTTTAGATCTGAAGTGAAACCCATGTTCCTGATTTTTTTTCACGGGTGTTGATACAGATCTTTTGTGGTTGTTATGATTTTAGAGATAAACTGTTCATAGCTAATTTTATTGCCTTTACTGTTGGTAAAGATTGTGTTGCACATTTTTTTATTCAGAAACCTTTTGTTGGTAGTACAGTTTTCCATATAGTGGCTGTAAACTGCTAATCAAACCTTTTTACATCGTTTATTTGCCCTTGAAATGTCTTCACTTTGATTTTGTTTTTCATGTTGTCTTAAGAGTTAAAAAATAAAGATTTTTAAATAATGTTATCTGGTTGTATAGATTTGCTTTCTACATTTGCTGTCTTCAACAAAGCGCTGGTGTGAGCCCTGCTCTCGTTCATGTTGTTGCTCTTTGATGCTGTAGTGGGAGCTGTAGACCAATTTACACCTGTAGAATTAAATCTAAGCGAGTGATGTAGATTTACAACAAAAACACAAGCTCTGTAGCTCCGGCGTGTGTAGAAACAATACCAGTCAAAAGTTTGGACAAACGGAAATAAAAATGTTTGTAGTATTTTTGTATTTATTTATTTTTTTATTTTATTTAAAAGGGTATCGCATCACAAAATCTAATTATAGCAGAACATGATAAAAGTGGCATGAAGACCATCACAGAATTTGAATTTGGGACATGCAACAGCAGGGGAACTGAACAGGGTGAGGACAGGTTTTTCCCATGCCTTTCAGTAACACAGATGACACATGAGTACTATGGAATTATATTTGTGAAGAAGAATAAGAAACTCTCACTGCTCAGCAATATTTGATTCCATATAACGTAGCAGCGGCAGAGAGAACTATCTTAGCGAGACCGACAATCTTGGTGATCAGCTGACCCTGTTCTGGTCTGTGATTGGTTGGAATA
>JAUMTR010000001.1:3421413-3440745 GCA_032270685.1 Microctenopoma stevenorrisi
ATTATAAACACAGAACAACACAGATACAGAAGATGGATCAAAGAGGCCATAGAAATAAGGAGACGTGGACCAGATACCATAAACAGAGATGAAGGCGTTTACACACTGGATCATTCATGGGACAGAATCATAAACAAGAAGGACACGGGCAGCAAGGGGCGACATCGTCCCCTGCTGCCTCGTGATAAACGGAAGAGGAAGTGATTCCGATTACCGCTCTGATGAAGGCTACAGTTGTAGCCGAAACATGTTAGCAGCTAACAACAAAAAATTAACACTGTGTTTAAAAAAGAATCAACAAAAGAACGAATGTTCTGCATTTTCCCCCCGTGTAGGGTGAATGTTGCTCGTAATGACCTTCCCTGGGAGTTCATGGTGCACCATGTGCCCTCTGTTCTTCTCTTTCCCAGATACAGGTGAGTCACACAGAAAGAAAGCATTTAGCTCACGTAATTTTGAATTCAGTAAAAAGTTTCTGTGTTGCATGTCTGCTGAACTGTAACTTCCTAATTTTCTTCTCTTGAAGAAAACATCTCAGTGTGAAGTTTCCTGATGACCTGCCCGTCACGTTACCCAACCTGCTCCACTTTCTTCTGCAGCATTCTGGTTCTGTACACAAAACTGTGACATCCTCTGTTGGGACGCAGGCTTCAGGAGCAAGTGCCGTCCTCCGTGCTGAGTTTCTGACGCTCCAGCACGAGGTTCAAGCTCTGCATCGCGCTCGCGAGCGTCTTTCCCAGCAGCTGGCACAGCTGTGGCGCGACAACCGCCGACTGACATTTGACGCACGCAGCCTAGAAGCCCAGAATGCTGAGCTGCAGCACAAGAGAAGGAGCTTAGAGGAGCAGCACCGGGAGAAAAGCCGGCAGCTCGGGGAGGCGTTGCAGTGTCTGCAGAAGCTGGCGGACACCTCCGAAAACCTGCTGAATGAGAACTTGCTGCTCAGGGTCCTTGTGAGGGCGCTGAAGGACAGGACGGAGGCAAGAGAGCAGGTGGAGGTGGAGAGGAAAGAGGCAGAACCGAAAAGAAGCCACATGGCCTCATGACCATCAGTCTGCAGGGAATCCTGAGAATGACGGATGAGGAAGAGTGAGGATAGAGGGACAGGGATGAAGATCTGAGAAGGGATGAAACTGGTGGGATTCTTAAGCAATTTGAAGCTGAAGGAAAGGTTCACATAAAATCTAAAAGACGGGATGAGTTTTGTGAAAGTGAAAAGACTGTGATAATCTGCCAGATTGCTGCTAACTCGGGACCGATGCGAGAACACAGGAGGGGGGGGGGGGGGGGGAGTGCGTCAGTAGCGAGAGAGTCGAGTCCCAAGTGCTGTGCCGCTGTGAACACACTAGACGGACGTTCAGTGCCAAATGGTGACTTCAGATTACCCAGTACTGCTGCTGCGCTTCCAGAAACGTCGTCTGCTGAAGGGTGAAGCTGCACTGACCACACAAACCCCCGCAGCACTGCCCTCTACCTTCCCTGGATCACTGCAAATTCTCCCGACAACACCGGCTTAATTCAGGCTGCTCGCTCCCTGTAGGCCGCACTACTACAGCAGCTCACGTGGAAATAATTCACACAGCAGATGTGTTCAGTTATTTCCTGATTAAGAAACGACAAGCTTTCCGCCACTTTTTTCTGTTAAGTCTTCAGAGTGCCTATAACAAGAAATCTGCAGTATGTTTGGTGTCAGCAGCAATGGTTTATTTTACAGGTCTGTAAACTCCACACGTAAAAGAGTTGTATTTAAAAGCCAAGCCAGCAGAGGGCGACAAGGGAGCTACACTTTTAAAATGTGAAGTTTGCGTTCAGACAAAAACAATTCGGCATAAGTGAAGAAATATTTGTTTGTCTCTATGTTTTCAATGATTACCACTAAACTGCAGCGCTCTTACCACGACACTGATTCAAGATAAGGAAATAGTGGACCTGTAAAATAAAACGTGGCCCTTGGATGTGGGTTGATGGATGAAACCTGATGGAATTGGTGTTGGGGGATTGTGGATTCATCAAAGTGACAGGATATCATGGACGTATCCCGTTCAGAGTCTGGACTGGGGCAGATATAACAGAAACTCATTGTGAGAAATTCTCTTTTCCTGCTGCCTGCAGCTCTTAAAACGAATGTAGAGCAGGAGCTAAGTGCACGACTACAGGTTAGTTAGAGCATAGATGCTGGGACAGAGGGCTCCACGTGAAGCTGAGGCCTATTCAGCAGTGAAACGGTCTGCTCGCTAATCTGCAGGCCACTAAACGACGAGAACTTGAAATATTCAGCAAGATTTATTTGAAGGGGTTTCTTTTGATAACTGATCTATTTTTACAGGAATTGCCGAGTCACTGAACTATTGTTTCTAAGTAATTATTCAGGTATTAAGGATGTGATGCTGCATATGTTTACATGTGAAATATTGCACCGGTTTTTACTGATTAAAAAAAGTTTCATCTTATCACCCTGTGTGTGTTTTTGTCAATGTCCACAGACCAACACAGTGTCTCCAGTGATTCGGAACTGTAACATCTAAATAAATGTAAAACGGCACATTCACATTTTGGTAGCAAAGTATTTGCTTTTCTTGTCCTTGCTTGTAAGACACGGGAAATAAATAACCAGAGACTGGGGAAAAAAAGATCTTGTTTATATAGTTATATAGTTTATATCAATATGAAGTTAGTTCTGTAAACCTTCTCTGTGAATTGTTTGTTTGACCAGCAGATGGCAGCATTAACTACTCGCACAGTCTAACTCCTTAGTAAATGTCAGGGAGACTGAGGAGAGAAACACCTGACCACCGCTTTCCTTTCTGTCTAGAAAATAAGGACCTTTAACAAACTAAAGGAACTTCGTGAACAAACTGAGGAAGAATAAACTGGCTGATGCTGTGAGACACCATGAATCCAGCTTGTTCACCAACCTGGTAAACGCCAGCTCTAATGTGGTGCAGACTGGAGCATGTGCTGCTCATCTCAGTCTGACAAGACCATTATTCAACTACAATTAAATCCACGTGCTGGAAATCTTGCAGACTCAAAAAAAAGTTGGGAGAACGGTGCAGGCTGCCTTCACACACCATTCCCTAAAACTGTGAGTACTCTTCCTAATTTAAATTTAACACTGGGGACAAAAGCATTTTTCAGACCAGTACTTTGATTAAGGGTCAGTTTTCAGCTCTGCCATTAGGTCAGATGGTTGGATAATGCTGGATAAGGAGGTACAATGATGTTATTTTGAAAGAAGACGTCATCAGTCTTGTTTGTCACTGCAGTCTGTATTTCCCTTCGTCTTCGGCCTGAATTCTTACAGGTGTAATGGCAAATGCACAAGTAACTGTTGGTAAGTCTCCTTACGACCACACATTTCCATGAACCTTACAGTCCTTTTAATCACTGATCTGACTCTCTCCTCCTTTTTCTGGCTTCTCTCCATCCACATTTTGTGTAGTGACAGCCGTCCCGCTGGGAGACAGTTCAGTTCAGCTTGCCTGTCCTACATGCCATCAGACAGTCCTCACTAAGGTGGACTACACGTCTGGTTTGCTCACCTACCTGTTCTGTGGTGGTCTCTTCCTCTGTGGGTAAGAAAAAAATCTGAACTCCTTTTGATTCACATAGTAACTAATCTAATGAACTAATAAATGATTTCAGTTCAGTAGTGAATAAAATATTTTTCTAGTAACTTAAGAGGTTAGTCAATTTGGTGTTTTATTAAAAATATGTTTGTGTAACCATAAAGAAATCTGACTTGACTCAGTTTTATCTAACTTTTGATTTAAAAAAATGTTTCTATTACTAACAAAAAACCATTTATTGTATGAACAGATGATGCTGACGTTAGCTGTCTGCCAGTAATAAAGGTTGATATGTTAAGACTCTTTTTCCCATTTATAGGATTTGTTGCATCCCACTGGTCTCTATGACGACAGGCTTTTGATGCCACACTTTAGATAGATGGGGTTGCATGACGTGTCAGCATGTTTGTTTTGAGCATAGTGAGAATTTAAATGCTGGATTTGATCACTTTAAAATTACTTCTCTTTATGTCTGTGTGATGTGGGGGCATTATGATCCATTATTATTCCTCTGAAAATGTGACACCTGCAGTAAATGCACGTCCTCGGGCTCCTGACTACTCATCATGTACATCTTTCCCATTAAAGGACAGGGACTCACTGATGTATCAGTGTATAATACACACACACACACACACACTTACACTTCTTCCTACGTTCTCTATCCATTCTCATGCAGCTACACCCCCTAGTGGCTTCTGTCAGTGTTTCTCCTTTTCAAATTGAAGACAGCCCTTACCCTGAAACAGTGTAAAGTTTTTTTTGGTGGGAGTCTGTTGCTTCATGCACCAATGAGATAATGAAAAAAGTTCCACGCAGTCCAGTTTGAGTGAAGTGAACGTGAAGTGATCTCAGACACAGATTTGTATTTGCGATGATGGCTGTACTTATGCACTGGCTGCCATACAAGCCACTTAATGTTGGTAAACCTCATGCACTGAACAACGTTTGGTTTTGCTTTATTTAGTTTTCCTTTCATTCTATTAACAGTTGTTAGGTAAAATATAAAGCAATGTGGCTTAATTTGAACATTATTTATTTTGGTTCTGAGATTCCCACATTTAGTTTACTTTGGTACAGTTACACAGTTTTTCCTGATTTAATTATACATTTCTGAGTTAGCAGTGCTGGGGCTGCTGCTTCCGTTCGGCTCTGCTGCTGCTGCTGCTGCTGCTGCTGCTGCTGCTGCTGCTGCTGGAGAGACATCTGGCTGGGCTTGGTCAAAGGATGAGCTCCAGGGTGCATGGCTGTTATAGCAGGAAGCACACAATCATCCTGTACATGGGACGGCCACCCTAGAGGGGGGATTGGCATTTAGAAGTTCTAAATTATATTATTGTTATTTATACATGTAGTGCTTTTTGTAATTTGATGAAATGTATCTTAACTAATAGACTTTTGTATTGTGTTTTGATATTTGGTTAATAGTCAGTGTTATTTATCCCCTTGTGTGTGAATGGTCTGATAATCCATTATATATGTTCCCCTGGGTGTTCAGTTAGCAGGTGTCCTTGACCTTGGAGTTGTGTGATTTCACCTTGTGGCCGCTGGTCCTGCCAACCTGCCGGTGCTTCGTCTGCTGCTCCTTGTTGTTATAATCTCTGTTACCTGCTGTTCATTTCTCTCTCCTCTGTCCACTAACCCCAACCGGAGATGGCCGCCCACCCTGAGCCTGGTTCTGCTGAGAGTTTTTCCTCTCCACTGTCGCCTAGTGCTGCTCAAATGCGACTGTTGGGTTTTCTGCATTATTTTATTTCCATGTACACTTATATTTTTGCAAAACCCTAAACCTGCTATGTAAAGTGCCCTGAATTGACTCTTGTTATGATTTGGCGCTATACAAATAAAGATGAATTGAATTGTATTGAACTTTTCCTGCGTGTACTTTTGTTTTGTTGACCTCTTTTATGGGCCCAAACATTGTTGATTAATTTTTAAACTCCCTCCCCACCTGCAACCATTCTCCTAATGGTATACTATGCCTCAACCATGCTGCTCTACATTGTCAGTGTGGGTTAGTCAGTCTCATGGGATACTAACTACCTCTACCCAGTTTATCTCTTGATTAAGCTTAGCCTTTTATTTCCTTGTAGCATTATTTTTATTCCAGTTTTATATCTCTCGACTTTTTTGTTGCTGGTCCCTGGGCATCACACACTGAGAAATATTTCAATTAGATTTGTTTTCTCCATGTTACAGGACAGTGACTGAAAGTGTGGACAAACCAAGCTTTACATGTAAAATGTAGAAAAAAATCTTACATGTGCATGAGTTCTGCATAAGTAAGAGACTCCACCACCCCTGTGGTGTTAAGTCAAATTATGTAAGTGAAAATCCATTTGTCAGTGTGACCTTTTCAATCGCTCCAATATACAGAATTCCCCATCTTTTGTTTTGGCAGACTGGGGAATATCAACCATTGTTAGAGGAGGATGTAAAAGGTTGCTTAAGGAGATGGTTTTATGGCTGCAGATATATAGTGAGTGGCTCTGCTGGAGGGAAAAGGGTAAAAGCCAGATGAAGGAACAGTGAATAAAGGCACAGCAAAGTGAGCATGTCTGGTATCCAGTCCTACACAGACTGGATGTATTAGAGTCAAGCAGAAATCGCCACGTCTTATAAAAGCTGCTAGCTACTAAACTGATGAATACAAATTATTTAAATATTTTCCTCAGGAACAGGGTGAGATTCAGGCCGTTACTCTTTGCACACTTTGTGCAGACCCTTTTCTGTGGCGTGAATGGTGTGAATCGGTTTTATTTTGCATGAATGAATCAATAATAATAACAACTAGAGTGAACAATTCTGTCAAATCTATCCAGAATCTCTCCTCTAAAATGTCACTAACTATTTACTGGGTGATGTGGACATTCAAAGTGAAATTTAGTTTGAATCCATTTAGTTGAAATAGTTTATTCCACATCCAGGTTGTGTTTAATAGTTTAATCAGTTGCTATGTATATCTAAACAACTTTCATTTACATCCAATAATATAACATACTGAATATCAAATAACACTAGATTAAGCAATTCCAGAAATTGCGTGGGAGAGCTGATCTGAGCCAAGAAGTCTGCCTCACTATGGGGTGCGTCTTGCGGGGTGTTCGGGCCAGGTGGGATGACACGCTGAATAGAAACAGACAGGGCCGTGGTGGAACAACACATATAATACACTAAACCACCCCACAAAAACAGACCCCACAGCCCATTGTCTATGGGAGTTTTGTATTAATATTGGTTGATAAAACTGCTGCAAGGCATAGGCTGGGTCAGGGATGTAAAGAGGAAATGGACTGAAATAGAATCAGTTTCGAGCCACCAGAAGTTCTGGGCCTTGAGCCTAGTGTTCATCCAGAAAGAGAGATTACTTGGTACCTGCTGATTCCTGGATCAGCCATGTTCAGTCAGGAGGTGGGAGATACCTGTGATCTTCATAAATAAACTTGAACAGGTTTCTAAAATGTAAAAATGACTTTAATGGATCACCCCTGAGCAAGGCAGCAGCTCACAGTAGCCAGGATAACACACACGCCAGTGAAGTATCTGCCAAAGCCGAGGCATCACTGATGCAGGTGAGGTCTATGTGGGTGGAGAGGGGTGGGTGAGGTTGGTTGGGTAATCAAACAGAGTGGGGTCGAGTGTGCGTGTGTGGACAGAGGAAAGAAAGTGCTTATGACAGCCTGTTTCTGTTCAGGAGACAATCAGGTAATGTACCAAATATTAATAAACCATCTCTCTCTGTACAGTAGGAGAAAACAGTAACTCACACATCTCACTGAATCAAAAACATACTGCACCATAACTAACAATAAATGTAAGAGTTTAAGATCAGACTGAGACTGCGGAGGCTTCGAACGTGTGTGCAGTCTTGACCAATTTAGCATCTTTTAGCATTTAGACTGACAGTTATTGTTGCTGTGGCAAAACATGCTAAAGGTCATGACAACATTGTGCCAAATTACTTTTATTAATATGAGCAGCCGGGGAGACGACAAAACGCAAAACAGGAAAATATGGATTTTTTGGCCACATGCTGTTCCTGTATGTGCGTTTCCACAACGACTGATTTAAAACCTATGTGTGGATGCGACTCTGATGTTGTTTAGTGTGCTGGATAACGGTGCTGGAAACGTATGTGAGGCGAGTAAAGAACAACGGTTCAGAGGCTGTTATGACTGATTGCTATGAGGCAGACAGATCACAGAGAAATGCGGGGTGTGGGGGGCCTGATGTTTGCATGTGGAGGAGTTAGCATTGCCTAAAGAAATTGATGGTTCCCATACAGACGTCCCGTTAGCTGAGACGGTCCGTTGAACACTCTGATAGATTAATAGCAGAATTAATAGCAGAAATTAGATCATTTTGTGTTTGTGTGTGCGTGTTTGTGTCTGTGTATGAACGTGATTCATACGTGCCGTCAGCGGGGACCCCAGCATCACTGCAAGAGAGGGAAGTGCTAATGATTTATGATAATTGCTTCCTGTCTCCAAAGGAAGTCCAACATGAACTATGAGAGAGTGTTGCGGTGAACTCAGGTGGTCTTTGCTTTACAGACATATGACTTCTACTACTAAGTTTTTATAGTGGGGTAGTAAAGACCTAAATCTATTGCTGTTTTTATTGTTTTACATGTTTGTACTGCTTTTCAGTTTACTTATTTAATGCATTTATATTACACGTTTTATGTAGGTCCTAGTTTCTTGGCTCTTCGTTGTGGTGTTTGTTGTGTCAAATACTTCAATCAGACATCTTCTATGTTGACTCGGGCTCCACCCAGTAAGCATTTCTCCTACCTGTTGACACCTCCTACATGACCATACACCGTCCCAGCTGTTACACAGACCTGAATATACAAAAACTAAGTCTTCCCCCCTGGAAAATGAGAAGTTAATCCACATTTCCTGCAGCTTCCTTTTTTGGCTCATTGAGAGCATCATGTCACATTGGTGAATCTATGACTCAAAAAAACACGTTTTCCACTTCCTACCATGATAAATCTACAGCAAATCACACCCATTTAAATTCTATTTCTGTGACTTGTCTTAAGTCGCGGCTCATTTTTCAGGAACCGGCTCTTAGGGAGAAAGTTGTTGACTGAAGCACTCAAGTCATCTTGTTTCAGCTGAGCACAGACTGAAATCTGAATCATTCCCAGAGATAGATGATGCTTTCAGACTGACAGTGTGATGTGTCAGCAGGAGTTTAACATTTATCTTTGTTGCACTTACCTTTAGAAACTCGTGTTTTTCCTCTTCGCTCAGGTGTCACGTCTGTTTTAATGCAGAACAATTTCTTAGCGTCAAATTACAAATGTGGCTCATAACATTTTCTGTCCTTGTCACTGTCAATTGTACTGTGCTATTTCAAAAGCTTCAATTTCTGCAGAAGACAGTAGTGATTTAAGTCTCCCTTTTGACCGTGTCTGTTCCACTGGACTGCAGTGTCCAACATCTTAGTTCACTTAAGTAATAGTAATCTGCTTGACTGCTGATGATTTCTGAATTTCACTTTCAAAATGTGGGATTGAGCTGTAATTATAGCTCAGTAACATTTATAGAGAGACCACTTATTACAACATGGTTATACAACTGGATTTGGCAAAAGAAACCCAGAAGCTTGGCTCCCGCTGAATCCGGCAGGGCGACAAAGATGCTGCTGAAAAAGCAAAACATATACGTGAACAAAATGATGGAGGAAGGAGCTACGGCAGCAAAAACCACGGACACGGCTGTTAGAGTAGCAGTGTTACAGGAAGTGACAGGTTACAATGTCCATGACTCGAGGTCACCAGCTAGACGACTCTGAATGAGCCATTCACTGCATAAAAATATATCTGGAGCCACATTGATAAAACACGCTTCGAGTGCTCTGCCTAATGAAAAACCCGTACAATGCACAATGAGGTTGTCACTGACAGGATCTCCAAGCCACCTGTCATGAATTCTCATGGCATTATGGAGGATGTGCCGAAATGTTTCGCATTTTGGGAAATGAGTCATCGCAGCTGGATTTAATTTAAGAGCAGCCTGATCACCGAGGCTGCAGTGCAGCACTGACCCAGTGAAGATAACTGTGCATGTAAGATCCACGGCAAAGCAATGAATGAGGGGAACAGGGCGATTCATTATTTAAAACGAATGAATGAGAACGTTAAGACCGGACAGTGAACCTGTGGAAGGACTTTTAAAGGGCATTTTTTCTATTCTATGCAGTAAATCAGCATGGCTCCACTTGTCGTGATTCCCACGCTGACTTTCTGCTTTGTTCTGATTGCTATCTTGCTCTGGTTTCGTCCCGGCTCTCTGCCCCCACGCTGCTTTGCCCATTGTGTTCTGATGCACAGCACCTGTGCACCTCGCATCATGTGCAAAAAACACTCAGGCTTTGGATCCTGTTGTACCTGACTGTACAAAACACAAGTGACCTGCACACAGTGACTAACTTTTGAAAATCATAAATAAGACTGCTGTGATTTGATTCACTGCGATGTGTAAATGTGTGCACATCACTGAACTCTGCAGCTGCCCTTACGTTTTCTCTGCCCTTTTCAGGTGTCACTTGCTCTGGGTAGTTTACCCACCTCTCCAAAGTTTAAATTAGTCACTTCTTTAGCTACATTTGGACTCACTGTTTTTTTAATGAAAGCTGAAGCTGCAGTTCTTTTAAATACCAAAATGTTGACAGACATGCTGTTATTGTTCTAATATTGAACTTTAACTTGTGTGATTACAGTATGTTCCATATCAGGCATGAGGAGGAGCTGTTGCTATTTTTCCAAACTCATGTTGTGGAAAAAACGTAATGTGAAAATAATTAAAACAAGAGTTTTAGTTACAAAATGTGATTTGGGGCTCTTTGGTGGATACAGAGCTTCACCGGGGGGAACGGTGGAGAAGCATTAATGATTCACACTTCAAAATGGAACTACATAATAAATATCTTGAGCTGACTCATAACTTCAACACCAACTTTCACTCAGGCAGTCGACGTTTCAGAGTGGGTGTCTTTAGAGCGAATTATCTCATAATCCAAACTAAACAGAGTGGTGGGAATGGAAAGTAGCCTGCATAAAATCCAAACTATGTTAGAACGTTTCTTTTTGGTATTACAATCCACAATGTGCAAAGTTTGAAATATGCAGCAGACGAGGTCAGAACACTAGTATGAGGCGTTGAATGTTAAAGTTACCATGTTTGTTGCTCTGACGTGTCGAAGAAAATGTGTTGCTTGCTTTAGCTCACATTAAAAATGTGAGAACTGGCTGTTTTTTTGCCATAAGCCATAAACCCAACGTCACTATAAATGGACAAGAGCCACAACCTGAAGACCTCAGACAAAATAAATGAGTCCACTGTGGCCGGTGACGTCAGAGCAGGCATAAACTGAAACTCAATCCGGTTTGAGGAGGAAAGTTCGAGACCTATTGGCAATATCAGGTAGCTCCTGACCTTAAATGTGTTTATGCAGTATTTCTGTTATTTATCGAGTCGCTATGTTTTAACATCGTGCAGCTCTGGACCATCCAGTCTTCTCCATTTGCAGAGCTGTTGTTCAACATGAGACAAATGTTGTGGGCACAAGTAACATGTGAGTTAAGTGCCTATAAGTCTATTCACTCCGCACCAGCATCAACTAGAACAGCAAACCAGCAGATGAGCTGGCAGGGTGTGAGTCTCAAACCCTCTGTGCTCAGACGTGTTCACTGATACTGAGCTAAAAAAGACAGACTCATTGGATAAGATGTGATGTCACATGTGACAGCGGGGGGCTTCTCTTTACTGTGTGCAGATTTGATGCTGCAGTCGCCAGAGATCTCCGAGCCTTGTGTCTTCCTGGACGGGTCCTCTGTGCTCTGGTGGACTTTCCTGCTGCTGCTGGAGCGGGCTTTCCTGCTTTCTGAGCCTCGGTGGCTGCAGGACAGAGGCACCTGTGAAGTTTGCGGCGTTTTCGTGCCGTGAAAATCGTGTGCGCGCGGAGCGGCTTGCGCCTCCCGCACTTCATCCCCTCGCTCGTTTTCAGTCCTGCGGTGGCGGAGGGGCTCAGGAGCGCACACGTCGGAGGAGCCCGTTAGTGGCACTAAGACGCCGGCGTGAAAACAACCCAGGCTCAGGGACTCGAACACGGATTGTGAATCGCGGGTACCTGCTGTCAGCACATCCAGGAGCAACTTTACCGCCGTGTCCGCGTGCTGCGCCGCAGATCTTCAGCCTGCGCCAGACTGTGTCCGTCAGTGTCTCCGGGCACTCCGGGGGTACGCGCACGGTCAGTAAACAACAGCCCGTCTTCTCCTTAGTGAGGATCAAAAGACGTATTTCTAAGTAACACAATCTAATCTCCAAACTGAGAATTCCACGTTCTGTGAGAGAGCTGCACCATTTTCTTAGACATCACGTTGCTTCTGTTTCACTTTGGGAGCAGCTCGTGCCAAGAGGAGACGTTAAAAGCTTTTCCTGGTTGTTCCATTGAGCTGTGTGGCTCTGTGTTGTGGTTTGATGTGCCACAGAGCTGTTAATACAGCTGCAGGTGTAAACAGCCTCTCCTGTAATCTTTCTCCAGACAGATCTAAATGCATCCCACTGATGGACTGAAGGTGTGAGGTGGAGGAAAGTGGAAGAAGTGGGAGAAAGTCTTTTAACAGCTGGTGCTGCATTATCAGACTCAGACTGACGCTTCCTGCAGGCATGATCGTACACACTGTACATAAGACACCGGGACCAGTGCTGAACAGCAGCATGACTCCAGCTGACTGACAGGATGCGGCTCAACATGAGCAACCATGATTTACACCTGTGCTTAGAGAGAGAGATTTTTCCCGGAGACCACGCGCCTGGACTGCAGAAGCTGACGTGATCCCAGTGACTCTTTCTGGTTCTTTTGGCCTCTCGTGCTGTGGTTTTGTTTTTTGCCGGGACACCGCATGGATCTGTCACAGGACCAGTTGTCACACTGGAGCTCGGTCCAGCCCAGCTTCTCTCCTCTGCTGCAGCACGACAGCTCTCAGGAAAAACTCAACCACACCTACAATTTCCACCGCCCTCTAATGCTGCCCTCCACCCCCAGCTCCCCGTCTGCCTACCTCCATCAAACTCTGCCCTCCCTGTTGTCTTCCTCCCTCGTTCCATACTCCTCTCTCATTCCCTCCCCGCTCCTCTCCACCACTCCCACCTCATCTTATCAAACGTCGACTTTTGTCTACCAGCCCTCCTCCTCCTCCTTTCCTTTCTCCCTGCCCACCTTTTCTTCTAATGACTTGGCAGACTTGGAGAGCATGCTCCTCTGGACGCTGCACGAACCCAGCACCATTGCTCTGACTATCATGTACTGTCTGTCTTTCATTTTGGGATTCATAGGGAATCTAATGTCTCTGCGCGTACTCACCAGCAGGCACAGCCGGAGGCTCGCCAGTGTCAGTGCCACGCGCAATCTCCTGGTGAATCTGGCCGTGTGTGACCTGGCTGTGGTGTGTGTGTGCATGCCCATTACCCTGGGAAGCCAGATCTACACTGCCTGGGTCTACGGTGACCTCCTCTGTCGAGCAGTGCCCTTCACGCAGGCCGTCTCAGTCTCGGCTAGTGTGTTAACACTGACGGTTATCAGTGTGAACCGTTACTTCAGTGTGCGATCGCCACTGCGAGCTCGCTCCATGTTTACCCGCCGCCGGATCTTGGCTACCGTTGCCGTCGTGTGGACTGTGTCCTCGATCATGTGTGCTCCTATCGCAGTGATGAACCGGCGGCAAGAAATCAGCTTTGGGACGTTCGCCATCTTGGTCTGTCAGGAGGAGTGGCCTCGGCATCGGCTTAAACAGGGGTAGGTTCTCCATCAGTTTATGGAATAGATCTATAAGTGTTGGATAAAGCCTGATTCAGAGGAGTCAAACTCAACTGGTCAAGGCTCCTGATTAGTACCAATGACAATGTTCCAGTAGATTTTAGTATAGTTGAAAACAGTAATTTGTTGATTGTAGTTTTCTGATCCTAAAAGACAGTGTACCATGTGGTTTGTTAGACATTTGATATACTCCTGTTCTGTGATTGGCTGATGTGTGCTCAGGAGTTACAGCTGTGAACATCTCCGTTCTCTTTTCCTCCACAGTTACAATGTGCTATTATTCCTGATGCTCTACTGTCTGCCGGTGACCTTTAACCTCACAATAGGCTTCTTGACTGGCAAACGG
The DNA here is from genome assembly GCA_032270685.1 of Microctenopoma stevenorrisi. Classification (NCBI taxonomy): domain Eukaryota; kingdom Metazoa; phylum Chordata; class Actinopteri; order Anabantiformes; family Anabantidae; genus Microctenopoma; species Microctenopoma stevenorrisi. Next base: position 3,435,160 of record JAUMTR010000001.1, read on the forward strand.
CTATGGGGAGGGAAAAAATCGACCTTCTCTGATCTCGATCCTCGCAGCCAAGCTCTGCACGCGTCGCGCCTCAAGATGCGTCAGAAGATCGCCAAGATGGTGGTGTGTCTGGTTCTGCTGTTCGCACTGGCCTGGCTGCCGCTCTACTTGGTCGACCTTTGGATCGACTGCGACCAAAGGCAACCTACCTGGCTGCTGCAGACACGGCCATTTGCCCAGTGGCTGGGCCTGACAAACTCGAGCCTTAACCCCATTTGTTACTGCTTCATAGGGGATCTGTACCGCTCAGCGAAGGTGATACAGACGCGATACTACCAGAAAGTGGCTGCCCTCTTTGGTTCCTCCTCATTCTCCAGCTCAGTTGCAGTGGCGTCTCCTGTCACAGTGATCACAGAGACTAAAGTGACTGCCGCTAAGCGTCATCATATTGCTGCCGCTACGGTAGCATCTGCATCCATGGCTGCAATCCCCAGGCTCCTGAGCTTGGCTGGAGGCCAGGTATTGGGTCAGAAGGTCAGAGACAGCTCAGAGAGTCAAGCAGGATCTAACCACAGTATCTCAGACTGGGGTCGGTCCAGTCCCAGTGTCTGCGACGGCTCCTTGTTCCCCTGCCAGCTCCACACACTCCACCATGCTATACACAAAAAAGGCTTCTTGCCCACAAGAAGACACTCTGTGAACGACAACACTGGATCATTACCTTTAAGAATTGAGTCTGTGGAAATAGACGTGCTGCCTTTGAGGAGGCATTCAGGAGAGAGAATATATGGTCTGTCAGCTGATAAGAGAGACGTTATTACAATGCAAAGGGACGCCCTCCGTTACACCGGGCAGCACAGAGGAAAAACATCTCAAGCTTACTCTCTTGTAGGAGACGGTGAGGACGAAAGCACCGAACTGACCAGTCTGTGAGAGCTCCGCGTTATCTCATGTTTCAGCAGCGAGGGTCTTTTTGTTTTTGTCCCGCAGGCAGGAAAACAACGACAGCTCCCAACACTCAGTTTGCAGTTGACAGAGTGGGTTTTGCACCGATGAGTTCAGATTTTTTAAGTCAGGTAGCGAAGACATTGATGCAGATAACCCTACAGGGGAGGAGCTGGAATGTCATTAGCCCTGGGCAATGCCAGTTATCTGTAAGGTTCGAAGCAGTGCTCCGTTATGTGCAAGTAATTTTGTTAGCAATTTAGCTGCTCACAGTTGTGTCTCATATATGCTTCTTCTTTCTTTGTTTTCTTTATTTTGCCAGGGGTTGTGACAGTATTTGTAGCTCACAGGAAAGGTAAAATCCTTTTTAATGTCCGTGTAAAGAGTTTGGTACAGTCTGTGAAAGCACTCATACAGGTGATAGGAGATAAGTGTATATGAAGCAGAAAATGGGAAACGCAGAACACAGTGAACAGTTTTGATTCCCACATCAAAAGTAATCAAAGCAGAGATATTTCTCCCGCATGCTTTCAGGTTTATGTGATTTTTGAAAGTTAGACATGACTGCCTGAAATAAGCTCCCAGACAAACAGGGTTGTGTCCTTTAGAGGGACTCTAAAGAGCTAGTTCAATAAAAAGACAAAACAAAGAACATTTTCTCACACGCCTCCAGTGTTTTCACCGTCTCCTGCAATTAACCTGCAAATGCAAATACATTGAGTAGGAGCCGTGTTACAGCGTGACACATTTTCTGAACAAATGAGGCTTTCTATTGACTAGTTGAAACCGTATCGTAAAGTAAGGCAGATTCATACTTTCTGTGTCTGTTGCGTCACGGTGATGTAAATGTCATGGCCACCCAGTTCTACGACGATCCAGTCAATGCCAATGCAGTGACCCATCAGTAAACTACACAACGTGTATTTGAATCAACCATGGCGAGGTGTTTTTGTGAAGCAGTTACCCCAAATGATTTTTTTTCCACTTTTAAATAAAAGTGGTCAAGAATGAAAAAGAAAGTTGTGTCTTAACTGCTAACAGGCCAGACCACAGGTCACAGTTCTCCCTAACCTTAACCAAGCGCCACCCTGAAAAAAAAACTGGAGTTGTACTTATTTTAGCAGAAGAAACATACTCAAATGTTCAATAGCAATAGATAGTGAACTTGCTAATTAAGGAAGGTAACAACATGTCCTTGTGATATCAATAGAAAAAGTGAATAATATAATGTCCCTTAAGTTTTCATTTGAGTTTTACTTCTTTGAAAACACAATATTTAGGAGAAGGATTTACTTTACTCAGGTGTCAGCTTTTCTGTTGATTTCCCCATTATACATATTTGATGAATGTTATTTGTGTTTGTGGTGCACACATATTTCAATAATGCTATTTATAGTGTTTGTAGACTCAGTGTCCTGCTAATCAGAAGGAAGTGGCACTTTCATTTTCCAGCTTGTGTTTACGTCTTTCTACATTTACCAAACTTTCTACGACCTCTCCATCAGAACTTCGACTCCATTGTATTGGAATGATGGTGAATATCATTTATATCTGAGTGAACTGAGCAAACAGGTTTAATTTATTGATATTATCACACATACAGTGAATGTGTCTGTTTTACTACTTGATAATAAGAGTTTTGGCTTGTGCCTTGTTATGGAAAAGAAATATAACATACACAACTACACAGACCGTTTGTCTTTCTAAAGTTGTGAGGAGACTCATAATGCATTCCTTAGACATAACCCAAACATCTCACCTTAATGCTTCACATCAGTGCTTACCCAAACCCATTATTCTCACATCGATTTTACAATCAAATCTTAATCCTCAGTTCTTGGAAGTTTTGAGGACCAGGCAATCTGTCCTGCTAAAATATCCACAAAAACAATGTTACTGAACCAAGAAATGTGTTTTTGGGTGTTCACCCCCACATGCACACCCAAAACAGTGTACAGATGAATGCACATGAACAACAAAATCAAAATGCCCTCAGGCTGCTTCCAGTTGTTTGCAGAACAGAGGTGGTGAATAGCATGAACAGCTGTGACATCAAGCTGCTAATCACACGTCCTGTATGTCACTGGCTGAGGTTTCCTGGTACCTTACGCAATCATCAAAGCAATTATGCTGTGACTGTGTCTGTTATCTGTTCCTCTGTCTTTACCATCATCTACCTCGCTCACTCTTTCTCCAAGTTAATGGAGGGCGCGTGTACTAAATCATGCACATTTGGTGTTTCATTAAAAAATCTAAAGAGGTTGTCTGTGGTCGCCTAAAATTGAAAAACACTCTGACATCACAGGAATTGCACATATTTTAATAAAACTTGCAATACAACATTTCTTAGAATCACTTTAGCTTAAGGAATTTACAAGACGTAACAGGGACATAAAAAGCAGTGAAAGGACACTTGGAGACTTTGTTCAATCGTCTTTTGTGCCCTCAAGCTTGATTAAATCTTAATGTGGTCTGAATTAAGTTAGAAGTAGCTCTTATTCCTTTATTAAACGAGTTACAAAGAAGTTGAAAGGGGGAAGGGACTCAAGGACTCCCTCATCAAACTTTGTGGAACTGATATCTCATCACCACGGAACAAGTTGGGCATGATAATTGTCAGAGAATGAAACAACTTTGCTAAAGATCTGGGTTAAGTTCAGGGTTATATTCGGGGAATTTGCTCATAGTAGAAGTACTTCATTATTCAGGTTTCAGGTAAGTGCTTCCAACAGAGAAAATGTTATTTATTTTAGCGTCTCCCAACTAAAGGTGATGTTTGTATCCTTGAGGCCTTATATAACATTTATGATCTAGCTTACATGTTTAAACTTGCACTGATTAGATCTCAGTCTTCATCCTCTTTTCTTACACATATGGTCAGGGCCTCGTGACTCTAAGAAAATGTCTCTATAGCCAAGCTCAGAAATATCAACAAAAAGGCAAGTCTCCAGTTAGTTTTCTATTCTGACGAAGGAGGGACCTTGGTCCTTTCTTAGTGAAGATTTCTGTTTCTGATTCATACTGTAACGAAGGCTCGAGTGTCTGGAGTAAGTGTTGAAGAGATGCTTGGATTCTTTCTTTGTTTGCCACAGCCTTACCTATATTCTCTGTGTGTGTTCCCACTCCAACTATGCAGCGGACGCAGTTCTCTGACTGCACATCACTGCATCATTATGACAAGTAAAATACCAACAATGATAAGAGAAAATCTATTTCAATATTTCTCTGATCGTAATTTATGCAGTTCTTGTTTAAATACATAAAGAGAAGGGTGAGTTGAGGCAGCGATGAGCTGTGCTGTGCTGCACACACTGACTGATTGCACTTTCTCGTTATTTATTACACATACCAAACCCACAAATCCTAACGGTTTAATCACACCTTATTGTGAAACCCGTCGTCACCCATTTTTCACGTCCTGTCATCTAGCGGCAGTCCCAACCATCCGCCTCTTCCAGCCAATCAACATCAACAACAACCTGCCTCTTACCTGTGGGTGCCTGATCGATCTTTGTGTCTGATACAGTAAAATATTTAAATTCTTGACACCTTAAAGAAAGCCTTGATAATCATGACCTAAATGACTACAAAGCTTTAAAGATGCTTAGGCACCATATCCACTTATTTTTTTTGGAAAGATACAAAGAAACATTAAGGTTTGGCAGTGGCTGCATAGTGTAGACTCAAACTTCTTGCTTCTCTCCTCACCTCACTGCCTGTCGATTATTCCCTTTTCGTCTTTCAAACTGTTTAGTTTGTTGGATTATGGTCAAAAGAACCGCTGCAGACATTTTAATCTGTCATATGAAAGCCACAGGTGTTACTCCTGTAACAGAGGCGACTCTGTTCATTTCAAGTGTCTCAATGTGACAGTAAACCAGCACTGAACATACCAGGATGCTAAAAGGTTAAAAAAAGCAGCTAAATTTACACCAGGTCACATTTTTTCAAATGACCTACACTCTTAGAAAGAATGTGTTAAAAATGACACAACTTATGTGTTAAACATTTTTTACACATTTTATTCCAAAATTGAATCATTTTGTGTTGAAAAAGCAAAGCTGCTTTACACATAGTTCTGTGTCAATTTATATCAACACAACATGTGTATTTCAAGTTTTTTTACACACTAGTGTGTTGCTACTTTGATTTAAATTTATAATGTATATAATTGTCAATCTATGATAACAAAACTGCATTTTGTCATATCACTACAATATTGTTCTCCTACATGACCACCTTAGAAGAAACACATTTATTAGAGGGATCATTTACTATTTTAACAAACGGGACATTAACCTCCAACCGGGGCATTAAGGGAGAGAAGATCCGGCTGCCCAGGAGCGTGTGTTGCGCTGCTGAGACGATGTTTACCGGTAACGTTTAGCTAATATCTAGCATTTGTAACGTTGCTAAACACCGCTGCGCTTTAACCTCCTGAGAACCAAAGAAAAATAGCGTCTTACAAATTCCTTTTTTGTGTGATTTCCTATCCATTTGGGCTTAAAGAAACACCTTACAATTAATTTTTTTTAAATATATTTTTTATTTTAATTTCACAGCATGTCCACTGTAGAGGACACCTGGACGATTTCCGTGTAAAATATATACAAATTTAGATATGAAAAATATCAGCAGATTCTACCTTTACATGACATTACC
>JAUMTR010000001.1:3447282-3467971 GCA_032270685.1 Microctenopoma stevenorrisi
TAATGCTTACATAATGTGAAAAATGCTTAACAGTTTTTGCTTTCTCTTTCTGTCTGTCACACTCTGACTTTAATATAAAGGACAACACAACGAGGATCACAGACGGCACTCATTTGAAACCTGATAAATAAAGGAAAGGAAGAACGCGAGGCACCAGAGGAACTTCCTGTTTCATCAGGAGTCAGTTTAAATGGATATACATACACAGCAAGGACTTCTCTGACGTCAGATAAAAGTTTGTAAATTTAATCCTAGGTGAACAAAAATGTTGTGTTGGCCATTGATGGTAACATATTTTGATGGTGAATTCTGTGCCTGCTCTGTGGAGAAGATGGATGACCACAAACTTGCAAAAGTTCAATCTGCAAAAATCTGATCTGATGAGATTCCCAACATCTTGATACATCTCTCAAAATGGTTTGTAATAACTGGAACTGTAATTCATGTATGTGTATATACTGTACATATATATATATATGATACATTTATTAATTAATTGAATTTTAAATACAATTGCAATGCTGCATTTTTCCCTGTACATATATTTTTATAAATGTAAATATTTTTTAAATAAAAGAGTTAAAACTGCGTTATTATTTTTTAATATAATTATTAGTTTTATTATAAATCTAATTAATATTGTGCATAGTAGCATATTTTGTGTAGTTAAATATATGATTTTAACACAATATGTGTCAGCAAGCACAACACAAAATGTGTTGTTTCTAACACGTTTAGACATATTTGTGTTAACCTTTTTGACACACTATATGTAATAATATGACGAACACGGTACTTGTGTAAAACTTAAGACAAAAAGCGTTGTTCCTTAGATTCACCCACAGATGTGTTAAATATTATCACAGTTTGTGTCAATTTTAACACATCTCTTCTAAGAGTGTATAAGAATGTTAGAGCCTACAAATACACACACACAAGATTTTGTTCCTATGAGATAAGAGCTGACAGGACAAAGCCAGAACGGCCCAAACAGCTGGAGCTGTTCACCGGAAGCATCACACGAGAGCAACGTGTTGGTGATGTCCAGGCTTGTAGCCACAGGTGAGTCAAGCCCGTTCCTCCAGGCCAGACTAACAGAATATAGTTGAAATGGACAAAGAAAGCATTGCCACATCCTATGTACTACAGCCAGGCCCTCGAGTTGCAGGCAGGTGACATAGAGGGTAGTAACCACTTCAGCAGCAATTTGATATGCTACAGTGTGCAAACAATAGGCTATCCAGCCTGCATCATGACCATACATTACAATTTCATGGCTCATGTACCTGCAATGCTGGAAAACCTCGCCACTTTTCCATCATCTGCAAGCTTGGACACCTGGAGGAGCTGAGGATGTGTGAGAATACTATAGTCCATACAGAAATAATAGGGCTTTAACCTTCTATGTCCAAAGTACAAAATCTATGTAATTTCAAATGGAACCCATCTGCAAACTGAATGCGTAATTATATAAATAATTCATAGCAAGAAAGTGGGAGTGTTGATGGTGTTTCTCTTAGGCACTGCTGCTGTCAACAAAACACAGCAATTTTCAGCAGCATACTATGAACACTGCAGTTCTTGGTCAGCGCCCTTAATGTCTAGGCCAACAGTTCGCTCTTAAAGGATATGCGTTCGTACAGATTCAAAGGGCTGCATCAGCAACAGCTGCCTTTTACTGACGCTGAGACCTGACTTTGAAGCTGTGTGCCCCTGTGTGCAGGTTCAAAAAGAGCCTTGCTACACTACAGGGGAGAGTTGAGACAGACCTAACTTTATGCAAATGTCCTCTGCCGCAGTGCGAGCAACATCTGGGTGAGAGCCAATCAACATCATCTTAATTCCAGTGAAAAATGAGTGTCCGGGCGGCGCAGGGGACTTAAATTACATGCACAATGTAACACAACGCAGCCAGTTATTGCCTAAATCTGTATGTGTTACTGTCACTTAGTTATATTGTACACAGATGTTCAAACACTGAAAGGGAGCGATAAAGGGGAACGGGTTCAAAAATATTGTTAATATATGTTTGAAATATTGATAAATTAGTGTTTTTGTATGAAGAAGTGACAGTTCCCCCCAAACATTTGAGCCTTGTTATCCAGGCCTCAGTTTTGACGGCTGCTCAGTCGCTGTAGGCTACTGTCAATCATTTATTGTCCCCGTTGGTTTTAAGTGTTTTCCGGTGTAATAAACATCTCATCACTCTCATTGTTACAACATGTGCTGCGATATCGATTCATTCCACGGAAAAAAAACTAAACTGAAACAGCAGGGCTGATACTGAGCGACACGCCTGATACAACCTTAAGCCCAGCTGGATGTTTGAGATGATCAAGGGGGTGTGGACAGGCAGAAGCTGGAAAGTTTCACTATAAAAACAAATCTAGTTCTGTCTTCAATCACATCATCTCCTAAAATAGTTTTACTCAGCTATTAATGGGACAGTAGAGATCTGACCACACACACAAGAGGTCATTGTTCTCCGTAATGTCATTTAGCCAGATACTCAGATCATGCTGAAAAAGCTCTGGCACTGTGTAAATCTGTGCTTTTTTTCTATGATAATTTAGTTGTGGCTTAACTTTTGAATGTGAGCCAACCTTGAAATTCCTGTCTGTGAAAATATGTGCATCAGTTTCAGCCTAAAGTGGAGCGAAAACATGTGAAATTTCTGTTTCACAATATTGATACCACTTTTTCGTATGGAGGAATGTCAGCCTGCGTCAGCGGCATCAGTCAGTTCAGTGCTTTGCACATGAAATTACATCAAGTATGAGATCAGTTTTATCCAATTGATGGAGCCTTGATTTTAGGTGTCCCATCTGTTTCTGCCCTGTACTCTTCCACTTGTTTTCCCTAAGGCTGAGTTCAGCCCAGAATTGGCTAAAGTCACAAGAGGTTTGGGAGGTTAAAACCAAAAAGAAACTAAGAGGCCAGTTTGGGAGCTAGTTAGAGTGCATAGAAATGTCTAATTCCTAATGGCTGGCCTGAGTAACTCTGAGAAGAAGAAGTTAAAGTTTGACTGCATTATGACAAACGTTTGACTAGACAACCCTGCGGTGTTCTGCCTGAGCTCTCTGTGACGGCGCCCATGCTGTGCCAGCGCAGTAGGTTTTGTTGGCTGCATCAGTCGAGGCAGTGCTAACGTTTGTCTTTCCTTCCCGTTTCCCATGTGTACTCTAACCACGTACGAGCCTAGCAAGGAGTGCTTAGCCAACAGATGTCAGCTGATAGGGGTAGGCAGGTTGTTTGGCTAGTGGTTGCAGTAGCAATTCTTCATAATGTAGCATATCTATTGTGCATTAAAGGTGATGTGGTCAGACTCAGCCATCATACCCTGAGGACAGTCTTACTGACGAGTTTAGATGCCAGATCCTAAAATTATAGTTTATCATGCCTTTTGCAGACCTAAGTTTTTCATTGTCCTTGTGTTGCTCCTAATATATTCATTCTCCTTTGTTGTTGAAAAATCAAATTATAATCTTTATTATGCGCTTTTTCGAAGTCATGCCCACATTTATTCTACTCCATGTTTCTGCCATTGGGCAGGTATGACATTTGTGTGCATATCTGAAGGCATAAACACCCTAGCTGAAAGAGATATTGAACCATTTTTCAGCATTAAAAAGCCCTCAACGTATTAAACAAAACACCTTAATACACACAGATAACCAGGATGCAGTTGATGTAATTGTGTTTTGTTTTTCGCCCATGCACTCAATAACAATATAATTCATTACTTTTCTTAAGCAAATATGTCTTGTTGACTCTTGAGACATCTTATATTAAAGGAGATGTGATTATATGAAGCAGTGAGCTTCTGCTATTCAGGCTTACCATATGAATTGCAGTGTATATTGAAGGCACTTTCATACATAAGATGGTTTCATTAGAAAATAATACCCCTGGCCTCCATCTAAAGAGGAGGGGATTTAGGTGGAGATTTCAGACTTTGAAGCAAGACTATGTCGCTTCTCAGAAAGCAAATGGTAATCTGATACTAATAAAAAGCTGAATTCATGGGCAATGAAATGCAGCATTGCTCAGTTTCTGCAGTCAATGTTTCTGCAGCTACTCACTCTGTCTTGTTCGATCAGGGTCTTTGGGTGGGTACTGTGGGATAATAACAGCAAACCTTAGACTATATTATTGAATATGCTAAACAGCAGTTCAGCATATTGCTTTGTACCTTTCACGTATACATGAAATAATTAGTGATCCCCTTGGGGACATTGTTGCTGTCAGACACCAGAGGTCCAGCAACATTTCTGCAGTTACTATAGGGCATGTCAACAGACAAGGTGTGCTGTCTTTGTCCTCAAACGAGAGGCTCTTGCCTTTAAGATGTAGATGAACTGCTGAGTCCTGTCCTGAGGAGGTGGCTCTTCCGTGTTGGGTCATGCGTATCTAAAGCTGCTGTTTGGTTTCTCCTATGCCCAGATCTGTACATTCCATACTGCATTGAACTGCATTTACTACTCTGCTCTGTTTGTGTCTGGGCGTTATGTCTGTGGGGCGAGTTGCCTGGTTTGAAATGAACAGTTTAGCGTTTTGAGTTTAGCACAGGTTGCAGTCTCATTCTTGGGGTCACTTTCTGTCTTTATGTTAAAACAACCTTTGCTACTGGGTCTGTCCCATATTTAATGTGGTAATGAAAGCAACATACAGTTTCCTCGTCTAACTCTGCCATACCTTCACAATAAGCAATTGACAAACACAGATATTTGTACTCGGACTGAACAGTGCTCTATTGCATAGACAAAGAATGCTTTCTTTTCGGCAGTCAGACATTTCGGAATTTGCTGACACCTTCTTTAAGTTTTAATTAGATTAAAAAGACCTTTATGCCAGCTCATCGTATTACACAGAACTTTAAAGCCCCTGGAAGCAATATTCTGTACAAATAAGTGTCTGAGACCGTATAAAGATTGGCGTGGTATAGTAAAGCACAAAGAAAATATATTTTCTTCCAACAATTGTCACTCACTGTACAATGAAGTTTTCAACGTATGGGTGAAACGTATCTTGGAAAGGTGAAAAGAAAATATAACATTTTACATTTTCTGGTGGTACCATTGATTTAATTTCACACTTTTTTCGTGCTTAGTGCTTGTTTGCTTTTGGTGCCATTATTTGTTGAAACTCTTTCTGCATTCAGTTAATAAATAATTAAGGGTGAGAAAAGAGGAGAGGAGACCTAAGGTTAAGGTAAGATAAACAAGTGGACGGACAATGATCATCTTGAGCAAGAATTTTCTAGGAGGTTAACATGGAGTGAGTTGGCTTTCATCCAAACCAATCTTCTAAAAGGAGTTTGTGGTTGGCAACCTGCCTCTAGCCTCTGCTATAATTGTTGATATAAAAATCTTCATCAGTGCAGCGTTAATCGTTACAGTTAAGGCCTTTCATAACATCTACAAATAAAGGCATGAAGCAAGTTGAATTAAGACCATTTTATCTCCTCTTGTAGCTTATGTTGTGATGGCTTTTTACTAGCGGATCTATTGTTTGCAAAACTCTAAAACTCATGAATGGTCTCCAGTTCAGAGGCAGTGGAGGTACTGTTTTCTTCTGATCCCATTTAAAGGGGGGAATTCCTCTCTGCTAGATCATTTCCCCACCTGAGCCACATCTGTCTTCCCAGAACTGAGCCTGTTGTGACTACTTACCATCTGGTAAATAACTTATATCTTCCCTTCCTCAGGTTTGAGTCAGTGGGCGACTTCATAAATTCCCATATTCATTATCATATAGTTTCGTTTCACTGCTGTACGCAGGTAACCAGATTTGTTTTAGGGAAAACATATTTTGTGTAGTGTGCAGCAAAAGTGTACTTGTGTTCATGTATTTCTGTCAATAATGGAAGTTACATTCTTAACATTCAATGTGCCTCCATATGGGAAAAGTAAAAAGAAAACCTGAGATGTCAATACACATACTAATTTTTATTTATCACACACTGTGATATTGATTGACACCACAATCCCTTGATGGAATACTTGAGGGACATAGAGAGGCTTCAAGCTCCTTAACTGACCCTAGGTTGACTTAGATTGTAGAATATTCAGAGACAGGTGACCTGTTAGAAAAGCTGGTAAGGTCCAGTGTAACCCTCAGGTCATCCTCTTAACTGCCTGAGCATGCAGATACATATATCTCGACCTTCTACACAAGTTTCCCATGATTCAACTTGCACAAATCCATACTGATGCTGTTTGGGGACCTCAACAGCATCTAAAAAAGTCTGAATCTGCCAACTAGAAACCGGGATTTTATGATAATTTAATAAAATGCAATTTAATTATGCAATTGGCACCCCACTTAAACAAGTGGAGTCAAAGTGTATCTGTAAACAACAATGGCATAGCTAATCACACGTTCAGTAAACGCACTCCTACATTGATTTGAAGTTGTTTGTTTTTTTCTGATGAAAAGTCCATGATTCATTCTTCTGAGGCTAAATGCTCCACTGTGTCCACTAGCTCTTCTTCCACTATTCACAGTGTTGAGTGCTGAGCAGTGCTTTCCCCTGAAGACAGATCACAGGGTCTGCAAACAAGGATAGGGAGAGTGCATTTGTCAAAAAAAGCTAAAAAGTCACCATTAAAATTGCCTGTGGGTTTATCACCATGTTACAGTTGCAGTATCAGCTCCATTGTTAGTACAAAAAAGCTTTAATAGTTGAATTCTACATCGTGGCCACATGGTGGATGTTCTCAAAGTTCCCAACAAAAGAGCAACAGACTTATTTTTTACACTGGTTCGTAACCTCTCTCTGCTGTGCTGTGTTCTTAATACGAACCTTAAGGTGACAGCGAACATACACAATGCACAGTTTTTGGAGGGTGGTGGTCGCTGGTCAATAGGGAACCAAGTGTAAATGTGTGCCCCTGGCCTCCTAAGAGGTTAATTCAGCTTTGCTCACCAGTCAGACCTTAAGGGCAAATGTTTATCTATCACTGCAGACACTGTTCTCTGTGAAATATCTTCTATTAAACTCTCCAAGGACCATGTTGTGAGAGCATAAGTGGGGTCAATGCTATTAGTTGTGACAGTATAGTTGTCCACTTCTGTGATGGGAGAATACAGACAGTGGAGATAATAATAGTAACGAGTTAAAAGTTCGGTTTTGCTTGTGAAAGATTATGGTAAAAAATGTGAATGTTTTATTTCATGTTTATTCAAACACCTGTAAAAAAGGCTTAATTTACATTTAATTTTACTTTCAGTCTCTCAAATGCATGATGTCCTTGCTCATGTAAGTCACCACTTAGCGGCATAGTTAAAATAGATAAGTGCCAGTGTATACAAAACGCTGACCATTTATCCTCACTGAGACAAGAACTTGTTGTTATTTTTGCGAGTAATGACATAAGCCTGACAAAAATGAAGATGAATCACCAATTAAACTTTGTACAGACGACACAATTCAACAAGCCACAACAGCTCATAGGAACATAAGACAGAAAATCAGGACATAAAACACATTTAGACATTCTACCACGGAATCATTGTTGGAAATGTTTTTCGACAGCAGGTGAATGGGACAAAAAGAGAGTGGAAATAACCGGGAGATCTACATCCTTTAAGCCTCTGGGCTGCCCACAATAGATGTTCCAGTTCAAACATAGCACAAAGTGGTGCAGGCTGTGATAACATCCTAACACAGTTAACCTTTGTTTTTGTGCTGTAGTCAGGATGAAGCAAACTTCCCAAAGAGTTTAGGAGCAAAGTAAGGACATAAAGGACATATCACAGGTTCATCGTGTTTTGTATGTGAAATCCTAATATGTGTAAGTGTAACGTGGCACGAAATAGAAATACTAAAGCAAGAATTTGTTGCGTTGGTCATGTGAGTCCCTCTGTATGAAATCTGTGTAATCTGTCCAATTAACTAATTCCAACTTCTGACAGATGCACTAAGAGCATAAAAGTCAAAAGTTATTGCTTCATCTTTCACCTCATCTTTCACCTTTTCCCTCCTATCTTTGTTGTTTGACCAGCTCCCTTTGAATATTCATTCTTTGAAGTACAGAAAGATACTGCTGACACAACCAGCGGGGATTGATTTCAAACGCTGGCTGCTAGAAATAATCAGTGAGAAACTGATGAACGGAACCTTTGGGCTAATGAGAACAGACAGTGTGTGTTTGTTAACGAGAGAGAACAACCAAGATGGAAAAATCTAATGACCAAAAAAGAAAAAGAAAAAAAAGCAGATGTCAGAACATTTTGTGGAAGACATTTGCAGGAGAGAAAATCCACATTTAAAAAGTCAATTTATGTCTTTCACACATGCACGCACGCACGCACGCACGCACGCACGCACGCGCTCTCTAATGTTAAGGGTCTCTTCTATGAGCTAGGTCGATATATCACACGAGGCTTTTTATATTTCACCAATTAATTCTTTCCTTTCTCTGTCACTTTGTACTTAAAGACAGGCTGGACTGTTTGAAGCAGCAAATACTTCAGGTGCTGGACTGATGCTTTGTATTAACAGTTTTATAAATACAGACAGCAAATATGGAGATATTTTTTAAAATAAGAGCTTCAAACAGAAATCTGCTCTGATTCATAATTCATAGCTAGATTTGTTTGTGAAATTGTGACTTGTCTTCACAGAACTGTTTCCAAACTATATTTATAATTGTATACTGTTTACAATGGGGTGTTTCAAAAAAGTTTTATCCAGTAGCAGACGTGAGAAAGCCCCGTAAAACGTCAAGAAGCCAAACAAGTCCAGTTGCCTTAGATAAAACCTTTTTGAGATAACCATGATCTGGATGACTGAGAACCTTCACAGATATTAATGTTATGCTATTTGTGGGCTGATTCTGTTGAGTGTTTACTCTTACAGGATGAGAAGTTTGTTTGGATGTTTGTTTTTGACTCAGTTGACTTTATAGTTTGTTGCTATAGTTCTCTAATTAGAAAACAATGAAGCATCGCCTTGATATGTAGCTGCAGGCCTTTGCTTTTCCCAATGTCAAGTCCTGATGGATAATAATTAATATTGAAGCTGCATGGCTGCTCTGTATAGACTGATGATGTTCGAGGTTAAAATTCTCAAAAGAAGTTGAACGAACAAACCAATGAAACATTAAAAAACATTCTTAGAAGTTTTCTTTTTATGAGCTATTATGGTCCTGCTGGAGAAGATTTGACAATAGTGTTCGACCCAATAACAAATAGATTTGAAAAAAAAGCCTGTTTATACATTTATTTGTAAAAATGGAAATTTTAAAGATTGTAAAGCTTAAATGTTCAACATGTCATGTTAATCTGAACCGGTTGTTTAGATTTCTAGTTTGCCCCTCTAGCTAGCACGCACACACACACACATACACAGAAAAAACACCCTGCAATGCTTGAACTGACCTACATGGTATAATTTAATTTAATTTGAGATTCCACTTTCCTGTCGTGTCTGTTGAGTCTGACCCATTTAAAAAAAAGAAGATTTCTAGGCTCATCATTTATTATCGTCTTCAGTCTCTGCCTTTTCACTGACAAGGAAAGTAATGACAGAAGTTGGAACTGGTCAGCGGCGTGTGGAGAGAAAAGGAAGGCAGAGTTAACGGATTTACGCTCAATTTGTTGAGGTTTCATCATCTCCTGCTTTTTTTTCACTGTGGTTTGTGAATAAACCTGAAGAGCAACGCATTATCACAAAGCAATACCAACAAAGACAAAGTTTGAAGAATTTCTCTGCAGTTGTCTCATCAACAATAATTGACTATTTCTATCCACAACACGCAGGTGTTTTGTCAGTTACTGTAGGTGCTCCACCAACCAGATACGTCCAGACTTATTCTAATAGCTTTATGCATGAGTCCGAGTGGAATATGTGTGAGGAGGATGTAATGAGATGCAGCGATGATAAGAATGGGACAGACTTGAGTTTGACTTCTACCCTCAGAATCTAATCAGTTCACCCTTTAATCCGCGTGGATGCTTGTGCCAATTTCGTTTTGAAAATCTCTCAAGGCGTTTCTGAGCTTCCTGAGAGTCGTGTAGAATGAAACAGCAGCACCGCTGTTGCCAGGACAGAGGTATAACAAATGCTTCCAAATAATTTTTAATGACCTATCCATCCATACAAAATGTCCCGTAAATGAGAATGCGTATAGCCTATGTAATTTTTTTACATGCTCCATTGATTGATTAATACTGTATGTTTGTACCCTGTAATCTACAAAAACAACTATGACAAAGAAAATAGTATTTATTGAAGCTAGACAATTATCTATTTTAATTAACTCCACTATCCTCTGTTTAGCATGCCTTAGTGTGCTTTTCAATATTTCCCCATGTGCTGACAAAAGGCTTCCCTGCATACACTGAGCCTACTTAAGCTCCTTCTATTTATCCAGCTCCAGGTGTTTTGTGAACCGTAACACATGTAAACACAGTATTTCCAATTCTAACAGAGGTAAGGTCCCTCACAAAGGCTAAACAGGTATGTGGATATAAGCTCCCTCCTGTGTTAACCTCACCTCTCCCCTCTTGTGAGAAATATGTCAGTCTCCATCACACATGCTCCTAATCCAGTAAAGGTTATCAGATTTGCAAAGGTCACTCGTGGATTAGTCATTTTCTTTGTGAAATAGCTCACAGACTAGCTTCACCAGTTACCATGAATGGTCCTGGCACTAGTCTTTTGTTTAAAGTATCAGTGTTCTGATACCTACAGTTGTGATGTTTTTTTAAAGCAAGATTTGTGCAAAAAAGGAAACTGGATGATGGTGTGTTCATTTGTCAAAGCCCTTTGGAACTTACAAGTCTGTCTGAAATCTTTTTGCATCTGTTCAGGGATTTCGACGCACCACAGCTTTTTAGGATTTTCAAACAACAGGTCTGAGTGTTTGTTTTCTGTGCTGGTGCACGCTGGTGTTAATAAAAGACCACACATGGCAGCACACCACAGGATGTGGTGTAAGGATGATCTAAAAGAGCAGATAATCACAAGTGGGATACAAAAGGACAAATATTCAAACGGCAGGTATAAAACCAAAGCACAGTAACAGGAAGGCTGGGGAGCCAGTTTGGCAGAGCATGAGTGAATCTAGCATGGTAAGCAGAGCGGGTGCCTGGGGAAAATGGGATTTGGGTGTTCAGTTGGTGGGAGGGGAGGGCACGGCAAATGACTGAGTGTATTGTAAATGTAGAGATAAGTCAACAAAGAACAGACCGTATGAAATAATGACATTCGACAGATGTTTACACTTGGTTGCCTGTGGGAGGGGTTTGACCATGGTGAGTGACATCATACATGCACAAGGATACAGTTTTGCTCCCATGAAATGTTTCTGGCAATAATTGTCCCGTCAAGTCAAAAGGGAAATTCTTTTGCTGTTTGTTTGTTTTTTTGAAACTGAAAGGTGTGATAAAGAGAGGCTGATCAACTGCATGCTCTGTTGGCCCAAATATTTATATCAGCATGAGGATCAACCAGGTAACTTCTGGATGAATTATAATCTGCCTCTATACCGTATATTCCACCTCTGTCCCTAGAGTTGAATAGATGTCGGCAGCGTGCTGGGCCTCCTCTCACCGTGTCCCACTCCTTTGGAATAACCTTCCTGTTGAGATCGGACGGTCAAATTAAAACTTATTAATTACCCAAATGTTTAATTACTACCTGTGTTCTGACCTGTTTATTTGTCCCTGGTCGTGGGATGGTCTTCAGTCTCGTGCTTAGTTTTTATTAGTAATATTTATTGTAAACTTAAGACCCGTCGAGGAGATCATGTTTATTCAGTCATTTTAACCCTCTGTTTTCTCTTCCAAGCACACAACCTCTCCCCATTTCTTTCTCTCCTCCCTCCTATCCTTTTTCCAGGTCCTCATCATTGGAGGTGATGCTGTGACCCAGGTCCTGCTGTTTGGCTCCATGAGGAAGCTGCTCTCCACTGTCACTCACCCCAACCGGTCGAGGCAGATGGCCGCCCACCCTGATCCTGGTTCTGCTGAATTGAAATGAATGACTTTTGGTTTTTTTGTGCCACTGAATAATTTTCCCAGAATTGAATGGACATCATTTCTTGATCCGATGTCCAGTTCTCAGCATAGATCCACAGTGACGGCACGTAATGAGTCTTTACTCTGTTGTGACTATGTATGTATTAGTGTACACTTGGATTAAAGTGAATTTAAATGTAACACTGCTTGATAAAATGGAGCGTAACCATTGCATAGCCTGCATGATGGAGACTGTTAACTCACCAAAACATTACACATTCAAGTTGTTTCATAATTTAGAGGTCATACTATGCAGAGAAATATGTGTGTTATTATTTTTCAGGTGGATGTTGCTGTTATTAATCATCAATAATTCCTTTGCCTAGTAACTGGAGAACAACGTGATAAATGATGGAGACTACACCATAGACTGTTGATAAGCTTTAAACCATTTAATTTCCCCAGAGCTATTTTTATCATTCATTATTGACTCTGTAAATAATGGCATTTGTATCAGCCTTGAAATTCCTATAACAATGAACCTCATCTGTAGCACATTCACAGCAAACATCACACTCTGGTCGTTAACAGTAACTGTGGACTGCAGCTCTTTGTCCACGTCTCCTCAGCCGTCCTCCACCGCATCTGTTTACCTCCTCCTTTTCTTATCAGCTCATCTTATGGGCATCACTGTCACACATCCTTATGTTCCCTCCCTCGGTTTCATTTGTCTTTTCATTCACCAGACTCACCTGCCACAACCCTGCGGTGCCTCATATTCTTGTGTCAGTCAAGTCAGCAGGTGGAGACAATGCACCTGCTCAACTGGTTGTACGCCAGTTGATGTTCATCTGAGCCGACACACAACTACACGCACACACACACAAAGTCTTATCTTTCATAAGGAATGAGTGACTCAGATTGTCCTTGGTTTTTGTTGCCCTCTGCAACTTTTCATTCAGAGCCCGCGACCACTGAGCCTGAAACCTTCTGTTAAATCGATCATGTAAAACAACCTTTTTGTACTCGCCCTCACACTCCTAAAGGCCAAAACTCCTTTTTCATCAGTCACTTTACGGCGAGATATATTTCCAGCTGCCTCGTGATTAATGTTGATTCACTTAGATGAGTCAGTCCTGACGTCAGGTGAATTATATCACTGTTAAGATCATTCTTTACAATATGGGGATGTTTAAATTGGAGCTGATATTTCACTGGTTGTGACCTGTTTGAGTGTGTAAAGACAGTATTTTCATTCTGAAATATGTTTATTCACCCTGGAATTGACCAATCACCTTAATGCAGAGGATGAGGAAAATGTTGAATCTGAACGTGAAATTATTAATGTGTGCTTCCAAATGGAGACACTGTGCTAATTATCTTTGTGAAGGGTGGCTGAATGTCAGTTCATTAAGCAGCAGTTTGACTCCTGTGTCGCATTACATTTCCCATATGTCTGCCACAACATTCAAACCACCAGGCAGTGTTAATGTGTGGTCTGTATAGTCTTACGCTTCTGCAGGAGCATAAACACTGAGACAGCAGTTTGGTGTCACGATATTCCCTGAGGAGCAGAAATGTTGTGAAAACCCCAGTGGGTAAGAATTCAGAAAAGCACCTGCCACACATCTCCTTCCCGTTTGGCTTGCTCTTCACATGTTTCTTTTAATATTTTGTGATTATTTTTAATTACTTCTTTGCATTCTGTGTGTGTGTGTGCATGAGAGTGTATGTCACCCATAAACTAATATTGTTGAAGTATCCCTGCAGCGCTGAAACACAGGAAGCCTGAATCGGCTATTGACTCTGTCGTCCTTCATTAGAGGAGTATAAAATCACTACTTTATTGATTCCTCTGTTTAACCTTTGCCTCATTTGATCTCTAACGTGGTTTTCTGTCCCTCTCTCCTTTTTCTTTTCCTTCAGTTGTTTTCTTTTTGTGTCTCCGCAGTCTTTCCTTGCCTTCCACTTTATTGGCCCCCAATGACTACATATTCCCATTTCTCCATCCTTTCCACCTTCTGTTCTCCTGAGAATCCATCTTATTTTCTGTTATCCTCTTGTAGGTTTACAGTTACACGTGTCCCCGAGACAGCCTGGTGTGTCTGGGTGACCTCAAACTGGCCTCTCTCTCTGTCTACTGTGAGCTAAGCATGATTTGACTGACTTCACACGGTAGTTCCCAAGAGGATTTTTTTTTAGCATCATGAAGTCATGTTGATTAATAATTAACAGCCATGATAAGAAGCAGAGAGTAGATGTAGTTTGGAAATATTTCAATGCACTGAAGCAAATAAAATAAACCTTTAATGATTTCACACTGCCTCAGATGATTGGTGCGGCTGTACGTGTTTATCAATGTTTGAATCAAAGGAATATTACCTCTCACTACTCTGCAGTTAGATGTAAATGTTGACATTGCTAATAGCAAGGCATGGTTAGAAAATATGATGTTGATTTTACACGTCAGCTGCCTTTCCCACTCTAATTTACATCACTGGAGTATTTATTTTTTGTTTACACACTCAGAGTAGAAAAGCCACAGAATGTAAGATGGCTTTTTGTGAACATATTCACAACAGATGGCAATGAAGGGCACATCTGCAGACACTTCTGTTGATTTACTTTTTATGTGTGTGTGTGTGTGTGCGTGCATGTGTGTGTGTGTGTGTGTGTGTACATGAGTATGAGCATATACATGTATATGTATACATTGTGTATTTATGTAATCTTAAAGACACTGCTGCATTTAGCCTGACCTCAGTGGGGTAGGGGTGGGTGGACATGGCGTGGAGGGAGAGAGAGAGAGCAGGAGGTGCACCTTACTCAGATGGAGACAGATAACGAAAGACAAGGAGCAAAATGTGTTATTAGCCAGTTAGCATGGGAGATAGGTGTCCAAGAAAAGGAGACGAGAGGTGGGAGAGGCAGTGAGGGCACTGGGTGTAAGGACAGTGGACTGGAACAGGCAGAATACTCCTGGGGGCGGAAGGATGAGAGAGAAAGCGACAGCGAGAGAAAGGAAGGAGCTCTTATGTCACTCTGAAGAGGCCATGTCTCCTGTCTGACCTTTTCAGACGAATTCACACTCTTTCACCCTCTCCCTCTTGGATCCCACCTAGCCTTTCAAAATTGCCCTCTGTGGCTCCATCTAGCTTTGATATGATGTTTTCTTGCTTTTTCTTCAGCTCGAAATGCTGCTCTACACTAGGATCTTAAGTCTGGTCATTTAGAAAATTAAAGCTTATTGTACTTATGCTGTAAAAGTCAGCTCAAGCCCAAGATGAGAAGCTGCTGAAGCCTCCCTGTGTGTATCTGTTCCCCAGCTTGTCACAACTGCTGAGATGCATTGCAATGTGATGGGATGGCGTGACTACTTCCAAAATCTTCTTAACAGGAGGTCAATTAATAGTGACAAGTGCCAGGAAAAAATAACAATTGTGTTGGACGTCAGCATTAACTCTCTTTTTATGGAGCGGCACAGTAGTTCCCTCACCAGTGAGACGTTGGTCCTAGTGGAGACTTTCATCCCCCCTTGTTTTGCACAGTCCTTTCGAAGTGTCCAGGTTCTGACGTCAAAAAACACAAATGCAAATTATGTATACAAAATAGTCTGGCAATTGCCTCAGAGCATGGCATTTGTCACAGAACTGAAATTGGTCTTTTGGTCCAATACTGTGACGGTCACGTGCAGCAGACAAATTTCGCTGTGACGAAAAAATAAAGAATCTGTGAACAGAAAAAAGTGTGTACACAAGAATGAGAGTTACCGCTGGTTGCATGGCAGAGAGAGAAATACACCTTTTCATATTTAAAAATCTGAAGTGCTTTTCAATAATGAAATGTCACAGCTAGTTGAGATTAAACTAAACAGACTTGAGATACATTCTGGTATATAAGACCTTCTTCTGGTGGCTGTATTAAATAGTTTTTATCCAAAGCAACTGGACTTGCTTTCTTGACAATGTTTCACCCTTTGTCTTTGAGGTGTAAATGAACTGCTGAGTCTTGCTGGACAGGACTCAGCAGTTCATTTACAGTCAGACGTGAGAAATCCCTCTGGAATGAAAGAGTGAAACCTCGTCAAGAAACCTAACAAGTCCAGTTGCTCTGGATAAAACCTTTTTGAGATGAACATGACCTGAATGACGGAGAACCTTCGCAGATAAATAGAGTGATGAATATAGCAGTGCTGCCCTCTGTGGGATAAACTACGCAACTACACTTTTGATGTCGGTAAACTCAAACGTGTTAAAATAAAAGCTATAGCCTATATCAGACAGCAATGTAAATTACTCCTTATGCAACAGCATATAAACTGCTATAGGTTCTTAGGATGAGGTAAAAAATCTGAATGTTACATGAATAAACTTGATTAGTTGTGCAACACGCTGTCGCCAATAGCTTCACAGACAGAAAGAAACTATCGCGATACTACGAGCGTCCGCTTGTAAACTGGATGGATTTGTGAGTGTGAGGCGCTGCACAAAGGCTAGTACTGCAAAGATAACTTATCTGCGTCTAACCTGCTCCTCTTCACGAACAAGTCCGCTCTGAGGTGAGGATATATGGACTCTAATACCCTCTACCCTCTATTGAAGTGACTTATGCACGTTTAAGGTGATTGCCATGTGAGCGGTTGCGCTGCTGTGGAGACACATCTATTACTTCAGTTAATCTTAACTTCTTACCGTTAGTTTGTGGAGATACAGAAGCGAAAATAATTTAAACAGCTAAACGCCAAGAAACCATCCAAAAAGTATCCGAGGAATTTGACCTAACGTCTGATTAGCCTCCGCTTTTACATGCCATGCTAACTAAACCTCTTGTTGCCAGTGAGCTAGAAAGCTAACTGTTAGCATCGCTTTGCCACCTGTTCTTTAAGTTAAGGAGTAACCTTTTGATTTTATGCAATGTTGTTGTAGTGTGTGTAACGTAAGTTTAGCTATAGCATGAGCTATGCAGACTTGATAGTATGTAATCTCAGTTTTTCCCATTGAACCATCTGTCCGTGTAAATTGCAACCCATTTATTGTATCTTTAAATTAAATATGAACATATTTAGCCAGTAATGTGTTGCTTGCCTCACTGTACTTTACTCTGAACCTCCCACTAGTGCCCTGCAACGCTAGTGGCCCTCAGAATGGATTTAGAAGATGACACCACGGTGTTGACAACCTTGAAGTCCTTTAATTCCTTCATCAGCCGCCCTGAACATCCACAGCGACTGTCAGATCACTCAGCTCCCAGTAGCAACCTGCAGAGTCAGTACAAGCGCAGCATGGAGGTATACAGAAGCACACAGCACCATCAGTTACCGCATACTGCAGCTGGTAGTGACTGACTTGTTCTCTTTTATAGTTGTTGGAAGCAGCAGAGCGGGTTCAGTATAAGAATCGTTACCTTCAGCTGGACCAGGAGAAGCAGCAGATGGAGCTAAGTCACAAACGAGCTCGATTCGAATTGGAAAAGGCTGCTTCAGACAGTGCACGAGACCTGGAGGTGCCGGTCACATCCTTTTATATTTATGTTATTTAGTTCTAATATTAATTAATTGTATATACCTATTACCTTGTATATACCTACTGCTTCCATAATCAGAGTGTCTGACGTGACCTAATACGTGTCAGAGAAAGTAAAGACTAGTTAGAACTTATTCCTGAACACTTTATGTTTAAAGCACGAGGCAGACTGGAACCAGGAACTTTTGCGGCGCATAAAGAAGTTGGAGGAGAGAGAGACTGAGACAGCAAAGAACCTTTCAGAGCAGATTGAAGCAAATCATGCTCTCCGCAAAAATCTTGGGAGCCTGAACAAGAAACTTGAGGAACGTGATTCTAGACTTAATACTGCTAATCAGGTACACTTACACAACGCGGTGCACATACTTATTTTACTGCTGAGGTTGTCTCTGTTGTTCGCTAACGTCTGTAATCTGTTCCCAGACAATAATTTCTTTGAAGGATGAGATCAGAGAGCAGAAGCAGAAGATTCAAAACCAAGACTCGTCTATTTCTGTTCAAAAACTGGAAAACCAGAAACTGCAGGAACAGCTAGATTTACAGCGCAGGTATAGACACATACAGATGCACTCACTTGTGTTTAATACTAATAGATGGTGAGCTGTACTCTATAAGGTAAATGCTGACCATGCACTGTTGTCTAATAATAATATCAGACAGTATCTGGAGGTGTCGCAGGTTTGCCAAAGTCTTCAAGATGCCCAGTCCTCCTGCTCCGAGCATAACATCAAGATTAAGGTAGGTATTTCTGTAATTCTTTGGTTTAAACATTTAAATTATTGTCGTTATGCTAAAATGCATAAGACAAAAGTATATTGGTCCTTGTGTGAACTCCCCAAAAGGTGCAAAACTTGCAAACTGTGAACATCGTATAAACAGTGACATAAAAAAGCAAGTATGTTTTGAGCTTGTTCAGGATGTAACGGTGTCTACACAGTAACAAATTAAAGTAAACAAGTCATTTTTAAAAAGTAAGGGATGATTGCTGTGATGCCTGCAAGGTGTCCAACAGAGCAAACTAACCAACCAACCACTGGATGAGACACCTGCCTCCCAGCGTTGCCATCTTAGATGCAAAGCAGCTTTTATAAGGTTTATCCCAGTTGCATTCACTTTTCCCTCTTCTGCATCTTTCCAATTATACACAAAGGGATGAAAAGTTTTAAAAGGTTTCATTTGTTCAACATCTGTTCTGGACTTTGCTGTGGTCACTCTTGAGTTTGCGTTTGTCCATAAGTCTTGTATATTAAAATGTGTAGTTTTTATTATTATTTATTTTTTAGTGACAAACACATGCATCCAAATGATGGAGGGAAACAATGAAATCAAACATAGGTTCTGTTTTAATGTTATCAGTGTATTTGAGTATAAACCTGAGCTGCTGTTTCAGAGTAGTGCCTACAGCTGTAGCGTCAG
Organism: Microctenopoma stevenorrisi; assembly: GCA_032270685.1. Lineage (NCBI taxonomy): Eukaryota > Metazoa > Chordata > Actinopteri > Anabantiformes > Anabantidae > Microctenopoma > Microctenopoma stevenorrisi. The sequence goes on from JAUMTR010000001.1 coordinate 3,466,188, forward strand.
GTCACCAACAGGATTCCAGTAAAGGAGTGGATACTGAATGCTTTTGCATGTGATGTTGGCATTATTGTCTCCCTTCACTTTGTGGCAGGAGTTGGAGAGGCAACTTTCCCTCCAGGAGCAAGACATTGCTATTGTGAAGACTGTAAAGTCAGAGGTGGCCAGAGTTCCAGATCTGGAAAAGGAGTTGAAGTGTCTTAGAGAGGAGAACGCATTTCTCAGGTCAAACATTTGAATGTCTTCTCATACATGCACCCTTCTAAAAAGTACATCATAGTCTATCATCCATAGTATTTGAAATGGTTTGTCACATTAACCCCTGAGCAGTTTTAAGAACGCTTTTGGTGGTATGAGGGTACAGTGAAAAGAACCAGAGTGTTGAAAGTAATGTTACGTGCGAAGGTAACATCACGACTTCATCCATTTTCACTGATTGTAATCTGTTAGCTGTCTTCTGCAGTACTGAGAGGTTGTGATTTGGGGAGTCATGTCTCCTACTCCCTTTGCTCATTTGATCTGCTCTGAGTGAAGCTGCATGAGTAATTACGTTGGTAAAATATATTTTGTGTGGCATCACACTTCCTGTGTTAACCTGATCATTTATAATATCTGTGGTCTGTCCGTTGTCTAAAAACATGCCACTACATGTATGTTACCAGGGTTTAAGTTAATTTAGTCGTTTGCTTTTGCCTTTGGTCTGTTCACTCTGCTCTTTCCAGGGAGAGCAGGGAGAATTGCAGCTTGTTAAAAGAGGAGGTGGAGGGGTTGAGGAGGAAACTTGAGAGGATGGAGAAAACCAAAGAAGAGCTGGTTAATATGGAGCTGGAGAAAGAGGTAGGATGCATGTAAACATGAGACTGTATCGTGCATTTCACTTCCACGTGTTTGTTATTTTAACAGTTTGTATGTACTGGGGGGGGTTACATTTGTTTGTCATCTTATTGATTTTACTCGTGATCCTAAATGAAATGTAACCAAATCTACCACGGAGACCATAACATTTTCTGTATAATATGCTTAACACATTCAAATTCAGGTTTCATTATTAACTATGTTTTTGTTTTGTGAGAATAATTGGGATCTAGTTGTAATTGATAACGTTAACAGCCATAGAATGACAAGTTAGTCAGGCTGTAAATTGCATATATCTTTTTATTTTATCATCAGTCATAATAACAATAGAATTTATGCCTCTGCATGTGGATAACTGTTTCCTTAATGATTAGAGAATCAGTGAGAAGCTCCAAGCCTGGGAAAACCTGGGACAATCTACTGGACTCAACATAAGGTCAGCATCTGTGGAAATGCTCCTAAATGTGTGACTGAGAGACAGAAAAGCGAGGTAGACATGAAATATGCAACATCGCCACTAGATGTAGCTGTGGTCATTCTAAACATATGTACATCATCACTGTGGGTCGTTTCTACCAGCTTCCATGGGTGTGTGTGCATTTGTTTGATACCTGCTCGCGTGCGTGTGCTCTGCGTGTCTCAGTGCATGCAGTCCAAATTGGTAATCAGGGAATGATTGCATGTTTTCTTCTGAGCAGTGGAGCAGATCTGACAGATTAAACACTGCAGCCTTGTCCATAACATGCACGCATGCTGACAGGCACGCACGCACGCAATTTTTCTCTATGATTAACTCTGGCTGATGAAAACAGAATATTAAATGAAACATGCAGTGTATCCAGTTTGTCTTATACTCTCTAAGTGTGTGTGTGTGTGTGTGTGTGTGTGTGTGTGTGTGTGTGTGTGTGTGTGTGTGTGTGTGTGTGTGTGTGTGT
>JAUMTR010000001.1:3477092-3544295 GCA_032270685.1 Microctenopoma stevenorrisi
TCTTATCAGCTCGTCATCTTTATCAACTTTGTCTCTGCTCATCTTTGTCTCTTAACTTTTTCTTTCTGTCCCCTTTTCATCAGCTCGTCAACTTTGTCAATTTTATCTTTGCTCAACTTTTAAACCCTTCTCAACTGGTCTTTGTCCACTTTTTGACGTTGTCAAATTGAACTTTTTATCTTTATCATCTTTTGTCTTTTTCAACGTTCTTTTGCCCTTTTTTAACGTTGTGTGAACTTTGCCTTTGTCAACTTGTGTCAACTTTTTGCCTTGTCAACTTAAATTTTTTTTGACTTTGTCAATTTATTTGAACTTTTTATCTTTTTTAACTTTTTTCACATTTTTGCCATTGCCAACTTTTTGTCAACTTTTTTGACTTTTTATCTTTGTCAACTTTGTGTCTTTGTCAACTTTTTGTTGTTGTCAACTTGAAAAAACTTGCCGCAAAGACGCCGATAGGCGTCTTGCGGCAATCATGCTCCCCCACGCGATTTCTTCTGAAATTGCTAAGTCTAGTTTATAGATTTATTAGGTGCCTGCCATATAAAAAGAATGGGAGGCACCTCCCATTCTATCCTGCTCTCTAGGCGGGGAGATGGGTCTAAGGTTCAGCGGCGGTGGCAGGCACCTTCAAAGTTTCCCCAGGAACTTTCTAGTCCATACTTATTGCGCCTTTTTCTGCCTAAAATTTCTGCCGGCTTCGACAAAAGATGTTGTTAACAGTTAAAATTGTGGGTCTTTTATAGGAATGGTGTGCTATTTCTCTCAAAAATATTTAGCTATTAGGTTTTGCGAAAAGTACAAAACAATACTTTGATCCCTGCTGCATACCCCCCTTCATTTTAGCACGTTAATAGCGTTTAGCAATTAGCATGCAAATTATCTTTTAGCAATTTAATACAGAAAATGGACTGATTTAAGCCCGTGTGGTCTGTCTTAGGTGAGTAGTGTATGTGTTTATGAAACTTTCATTTATACCACGGACTAAATAATGGATGATCTGTTCAGTTAAACCGGAAGCGACTTTAATTGAACCAGAAGTGGCTCCCACCATTTAAAATACGAGAATTATAAATATTCACTTCTAAATGTTTTTGATGTGACACTTGCCCTTCTAACCAAACGTTCAGTTCCTTATGCTGAACGCACCCTACGCAATTTCCCCGGGAATTGCTAGATCTGGTTTCTACCTAGTGATTAAATCTCAAGGATAAACACTTCGGTCTGAGACAACTCTTCTCTTCTGCTGCTTTCTGCTTTGGTTGCTATATATACTGTGCTTCTCTACGAGTTTAAGATGCTTTGTTTCCATCTTTTGTACTTGTGTTTGTGCTTTATTATGAAAATGCTGCCTAACAATTATTTCCACTTTTATGGTACATCAAGCTTTTCACTCTGAATCTGAATGCTGACAGGCACAATGCTAATATTAGAAACATTCTAACAATTAAATGCACTGATGACATAGCATGGTCTATGAATGACAATAATCTGCCTATTATGTGAACTGTGTCAAATAAGAGTTCATCTAGTTTTTCGAGTAGAGTTTTTCAAGTGTGATGTAAACTCTCTTACACACTGTCTCGTTCTGTGATCTCCCTTCGTTTCATGGCTTCTTGTTGCCGAGGAGCCATTAACATAGCCATGGCAATGAGTATTGACGCGTGAAATCCACCTGTCTAGTATAGCAGTAATTACTTATCCGTCTTGGGAAGACCGGGAGTCAGGATGAGCTGAGAGACAGACATATGCTGTCAGAAGAAGAGGAAAGTGGGTGTGCAAATGGAAATGAGGGATAATTGCAGAGCGGAGAGCGAGATCAGAGAGAAACTAAAACACAGACGGGCTAAAAACAAGTACTAGGGGGATTAAAGATTGGAACATTGTGAAATGGCGTCAGTGGACCGGTGGTGTAGAAGGATATATGTATCTGTTTTTCTGAAAATCTGTCTCAGAACGATAGCAGTATATGGAATACAATCATCAGGATTTATCTGCAGGCACATGGCCAAAGGTGGTCTGATGTTAGTGCACCAACCCCATTTTCTTCTCCTTTTGTCAAAGGTGGAGCTGGAGCTGGAGTCTCTAAAGAAGCAGCAGGCCTCTTGTGCTGACAGTAGCTCTTTAGTGACCAAAGAAGAGGTCAGCATTCTCAGGTAGTCGGCGCACACACACCTGCACACAAACCAATAATTAAAAGTCTGCCATAACATATTCTTGTAGTAAAACACAAATGATTGCACAGATGTCACATGCTTGTCCGTTGCAGATCTATGGCTATAGGGTGCCCTAAAACGCTAAATAGAAACACGTGCATGTATCTTCCAGACAAAAAATTGAAGATCTAGAGGCAGAGCGACAGCATTTGGAGGAGCAGAACAACATTCTGGAGATGAGACTGGAGAGACACAACCTACAGGTAGGCACCAAAACTTTCCACCAGCTGTTTTCTGTGATGGATTTACTCATCTGATGCAAAGGTACCAATTTAACAACCCCAAGAGAAGCAGACTAGACTGTATGACACTACAGATTGATTCACACAAACACTTCTTGTATCTGACAGTTTTTCAAGCAAAATTGGACCCAGGTGTGATACCAGCAGCATCCCTTTTCTAAAGCTGTGGAACCTGTGGCTGTTTTTAAAATCCTTCTGTTATTGGTTGAGGGGATTAGAATGGACAGAACAGTAGAGGGAAAGATGTCACCGAGAAAAATTAGACCCGCAACACTGTTGGCTTGAGATGAAACTGGCTGAAATAAAAAGAATCCTGGTTGGTAGCTCTTATTTCACTTTATTCACACACACAAACATGGAACGGTGCATTAAATCCAGCTACTTTGATCTAGTTGAGTTATTTAACATACTCCCCGAGTTATCCCGGATCACTTTGCTTTTTTTAAAATTTGCTCTTATGTGTGTTTTTCAGTCCAGTCCCATAACTCCTGACTCATGCTGGGCCAATCTAAGCCTACAAGGGCACTTTAATGAAACAAGTGTGGGCAAGTGTGTTGCTTCCATTTAGCCTTGGGGAGAATGAAATCCATGTGTTCTGAAGCATGACCACCACTTTTAAGGCAATTGACAAGTGAGTGTGCGTGTGTGTGTGTGCGCGCACACAGGTTTTAAGGTTGCATGGTCAATGGACCAGGTCAGTTCTTTAGAGTTAATTTTTATGACTCCTCCATGGTCTAATGCGCACAGCGATTCCTCTACATCAGACGTATGAAGAGATGAGTGACTGAATGGAGAAGCATTTGAAAGGAGAAATGAATGGCTCAATGACTTGGCATGAATGGCTTTTAGAATTGTATGCATGAATACATTGACAGTAGTATTTTTCATTTTATCAGCTTGTGTGTCAAATTCTTGTGGCATAACTCATAATTTTCACCCTACTTTTATATTTTGATCATACTTAGTAGTATGACTGTCAGCTGCTCAGATTACCAGTATAATGAGTCTGCTTTTCATGGACTCATCATCTTCACCATTATTCTGTCAGGTGGTATTTATGTTGAAGATCCATAAATGAAGAATGCTAAGATGTTTATAATAACATAGTTTTATTATGTTAAAAGGATGCGTTATAATCTTTTATTATATTTCATTTATAAATGAGATAATAAATCCCACGCCAAGTGGCATTTCTAGAACATTGCCCAATAATAGCCAGCTTTGTGATACTAGTTATATTGGATCACCTGAAAACAAGTAGCTCAAACACATCTAAGTCATCTCGGTGGAATTTCTGTGGTGCAGGCCCTGGGTGTTTCTGTGCAGATCTTTGCTCTGAATAAAACACATTAAAGGTGATTTGTATGTGAACATATTTAGACAAATTGGCTGCATCATTAAATGCAGTCTCAACAGCAGCGGCTCACAGAGCCCTTACCTGTGAAAGTAATCAGTTTTACGGCGTCTGCTGGTGTTTTCTTGAAGTTCTTTCTGAGGGCCCTATTGAATGCATGGTTGTTGTTGATCATGCCGAGTTCTCTCCTTGAGAAAGTATCCAGCTGAAATGTCAGTCTTAGGATTATGAATTGGAAAAAGCAGAACTGCAACACATTCATCTTTTTTGTTTACAGAACTGTTGAAGTCTGTTTATTCCCAACTTTCATTATTAAGTATGACAAAAACTTAAACTTGTCATGTCCTGTGCTGCAGTTTTTCTCCTGAATAATTGTTTTATTAAATTTTAAGGGTATTTGTTAAACTTGCCTATTAAGCCCATGCGAAACCTGCCTGGTGCATATATGTTGTGTGTCATGAAGTCACCTGAGGTGGCAACACAAACAATTCGCTGTGCAGCCTTAGCTGCAAACATACAGTGGAATGCTAGGATGTATGAAACTAAGATCTACACCCTCTACATCCTTAGATAAAACTGAAAAAAATCCACATTTACCAGTCAGATGTCATTTGTAGATGCATTTGCTAGTCGTCCTGTTAGGTTTACAGCGTTGTTGATCTCCACCCACCTTGGACACAGATATATTGGTTGCTTTTCAGGTGGTTCATGCAACATATTTTCCAATGTGCACACTTTCTGTCCTCTAAAACTTCACTCACTGGTGTGTACGTGTGTCGTTGTGGATACAGACATTAAGGACAAAAATGTCCTTCTCCTAAAAACTGCTATAAAAATATGAGAGATTAATATTTCTTATGCAATAATCACTTAAACTACTCCAGCCGTAGCATTAGACTTAAAAGGTACTACCCTCTTGTATCATTAGGGACAAAAATGTCCCATAGACTCTCATTGTAACCACATATTTTTATCTCATGGCCATAACAAAATATAATCATGCTTTTTGTGATGTTAGGGATAAGTTTAAAATTTTTAATGTTCACCACCAAAATCATACCTATTGTAGACCTGTGCATGAAACACTCATAATCTCATTAGTTTTTATGCTTGTTTTTATGGAACCTGACATGGAACTGAACAGTTTCAAGTACATCAAATAAACTTGGATAGTACTTGGCTGTGGTCCGGTCACATATCTTACTGTGAGTGTGATCAAACTGGCATTTAAGGGGTTAAAATTCAGAAAATGATTGAGTGTTTGGTAGTGAGAAGGCCTGGATTAGTTGAAGTGATTTATGCAAAAGAAAAAATATTAATCTTTCATATTTTTATGGCAGTATTTAGAAGGAGGACATTTTTGTCCCCATTGACACCAAATTTACCACCAGGGTGGTAAATTTGTTTCACAGTGATCCAATGATGTATTAGAAATATTTTAATTTGAACTCCAAACTTTGTCAAGAGAGAGACTTTGTTACATAAAACTGTGGCATATGCATTAACACAGACAAACTGAACAGATGAAGAGCAAAGATTTGCCCATTTGGACAAAGAATGTCCCCAGTGATGCCTGAGGGTTAACAAAAGTCATGCATGTTGGAAATAGCTGGATACCATGAAACTACCAGAATATTCATAAATTTGAACCCAAACATATAAAATAACGTATAGAAATCATACCGCCCATCTCTAGTTGGCTGAGATAGGTTATCTGTTAATCTATCCCCTCACTGTTTTTGTGATGCAGGCAAAAAGAGCTACGGTGGTAAACTAACACTGCTCTACTTTGTCTTTGTGCTTTGTCATGGCAGAGTCTAGACCGAGATAATTGTTGCTGTTGCAAATGATTGCATCAACATAGTCTCTCTGTTGAGCTTAGAAGAGAAATGTATAATTCTTATCCACAGCAACATTATGTTCACATGTTTCTTTTTAGATACGAGACCTAGCACAAGATGAAAAGGGTACTGAGATGATGTCCTGGGTATGGCATCCCTGTACGGTTGTTTTCAGTTTTAATATAGATTTTAAACTGTACCACGAGTATGCTGTTTTGTGCTGTATATTATCTGCCTCAATCAATAATTATGAAGGTAATTGTTGATTTACTCTATACTCAGGCACCCTTTCAAGTTATGAGAGAAGACAAACTGTCACATATGTGTCCAGGTAATTACTGCAGCTCTAGTGTTTTCATTCCATATTAATACCCATGTGGTTTTGACCTGACATTAACTAGATATAGTTGATGCTACACTGCACACAGGACCTCTGCAGGCCTGGTGGCCGATGGATTGGAGCATCACTAATATATACTAATACAAAAATACACCAAATATGATTTCATATACACGAAGATGGCTAGCAGCAGTTAAAGGCAAGGAGGCAGTAAGTGTTCAGTCAGGTTTGTTGTAGTTGGATGAACCCACATAGTATCCGTCTTCAGCATGCCTTTTCTAGTGTTGAATTTGTCTGAAGTTATGAAACTTTTCTTTTATCACGATAAAGCGTGTGTTCCAGTATTGCTACCGTTTCTGTTTGCTTCTGACTCAGGTTTTTTTTTCTTCTCTCACAGACGGTGTGTCTTCCTAACACACACTGGGTCTGTCACGTAGAGAGCTGAATGCATTGAAAGAAACATTTCTAAAGAAAATTGGTAACAGCCTTCTGACTTTTGAGCAGAAGAGATGATGGCAGTGCTGCTCCAGTTTTTATTCAGTAAAGCAGTGAAATGATTCAGGACGTCAGAAGAGTGCCTCTTCTCCCTTCAGCCCACTCGGTGTAAGATGCGATTTAAGAGAGAAATGTCAGCAATGACAGTTATGGTGAAACACATTTGATTGATTTGAGCATACAAGTAGTCGTGCTTCTATTTCAGGAGTTGCAAAGCGAAAGAAAATCTTCTGAAATCTCAAAGAAATGATCTGTTTACTGTCTTTAAAGCAGTAATCAATTACATCTTGACCTAAAGTATGACATCTGCACCTTAATGTATAGATAAATACTTCATGAAGGAAAACCAGTCCTTTCCTATGGCTGTCAAAACAACAATATCCAGCCCAAAGAAACAAGAAAAACTCATTACGACACTTGCCTCATTGAGGCAAAATGTTCAGTGTAACCAACTTGTCGGATCTGTTGTTTGTTTTGTTGAATTTTCAGTGCTGTGTCCGCATGTTGGCAAGGTGCTAAACTAAAGATGATGAAAGACCTTGCATCTCGGTCTCTTTTGAATGGAGGTGTGATGTCAAACTTACAGCAAAGTCTTTATCAGATATATTGTCAAATTATGTTAAAAAAGCTCTTAAAATCTTCCTTAAAGTACTCAGGTCGTAGTCAGAAATCAAGTTTTACAGCTCCTTACATACTGTTTTGTGGTTCAACTAAGTGGCCGGCCCACCAAAATTATCACAAAAGTACAGCGAAGACTCATCAAAAAAAGTCACAAAGCACCCCAGAACAACATCTTACAGTCTCATCTCTACAAATCTCACTTGCGTCAGTTAAGGTCAGTGTTCATGACTGCACCATAAGAAGACGAAAACCACTACTGAGTAAAAGGAACATAAAGGCTTGTTTCAGTTTTGCCAGAAAGATCTTGATGATCTCCAAGACTCACTAAAGTTTACTTATTGTGTGGCTCATTACATCTGACACTTTTGAGTGGCCTAGTCAAAGTCCTGACTTGAATCTGATTGAGAAGCTGTGGCATGACCTTTAAACGGCGTTTCATGCTCCCACCCTCCAGTTGTTGAATTACAACAATTCTGCAAAATGAGTGGACCAAAATACCTTCACAGCGCTGTAAAAGACTGTCCGTTATTGCAAACACTCAGTTGCAGTTGTTGCTTCATAGTTATTGGCTCAACCAATTATAAGGTTTAGGGGGCACACATGGCCATGTAGGTTCGGAATGTTTTCCCCTTAATAATTAAGAAACACCTTTATTTAGAGATGTAAAATTAGCTTGATCTGAAACGTGTGAGTGACAAACATACAAAAAAACTAAGAAATCAGGAAGGAACACATTTTCACACTCCTGTACCTCAGAGATGACGGTTCCAATCTTCATGGGCAATGCCATGTAATTATAATATGGGTGAAGTGATCTCTTAAATGCTTCTGTGATTCTCTCTGTGTACAGTAGATGTACTGAGCGATTTGATCAGGTTTGTTAAAAATGGACATTCCTTGGACTTCGATTCCCCTTCGCTCTCAAACTGTCTCGCTCCCCAAGTCTTGTTTTTGTTTTTTTAAAACGGGCAGCTCCTTGGTATTAGATGTGTTATTGTTGTTCTATGAATAAGAGATGTAGCCTTGGGCACTTAGAATGGCACTCCACCTTGCTGCACTGTAAATACCGTGGGGATGAGCAAGCCGTACACATGCATATAAACACACGCGCAGACAAAATAGGCCGACTGAAATCGGTAACACTAAGCAGTTTGCTGCTACAGTGAAGCTCAGGAAATTTAGCATCCTCTTGTTACAGCAGTAATTCATGTTCACTGCCTGTTGTCTGTCCAAATGCAAACATGCGTTAATAGTAAAAGGTAATTCATAGCGATAATCCAGTCTATATGGCTAACTTTTTTCAGTGTACTATTGAAAAACTAATGAAAGTTTCTCACCTTGGCTTGGCAAAGGCATCCAAAAGGGGAACTTTTGAATTTCACAAAGCCAAATCATTAAATTTTTCTGTAGCTTGACCTAATTTTAAGAAACTAAGGCTGCAAGAGTTTCTGCCATTTGACAGCATGTAGCTGTTGGCTGCTTCTTGTGTAATTTTTTATTTTTATGGTTTTTGTGCTGGCATTGCAGCTCTAGTCTACATAACCATCTCACATTATCTGGCTCTTTGTTCAGTTTTACTCTCACTGTTTATCGCAATACATGTACCCTTGAATAAACCCTTCACATACAGATGTAGAACTTAAAAAGGTGTTCAGGATGTGCAGGAAGAGAATATACTATGACTTTATTTGGCTGTGATGTGTTTGGTATAAATACACATACCCTCATATACCCATATATATACCCATCATATATATTCTTTTTAAATGATACATTTTGTGTTTATCATACATCAATGTTTCTTCTTCCATAGGCAGACGGCAGCGATGCCATGATTCTTTGTTTTCACTATGTTCTTTTCTGTCCTTCAGCGCTTCCATCTCTTCCCCTTTCTCCTTCTGCTTCTTGCTCTCCCCCCACGCATGTAGTTTATTTGGCAACCGTTGCCTGGGGGCATATGGGATTTAATTTAGCCAGCTATCAAGAGCTCAGATTGGTGTGTCTGTGTGTTTGTGTTCGTTCCTGTTTGTATGTGTCTTTATTGGCATGAAGCTAAGATAGACTCTCTCATTTATCCAGACTTACATAGTTAGAAAGAAGTAAAGAAAAAGGAAAAAAATATTTAGCTTTGGGATTGGCTTTGAATTTAAAGTGTTTTCTTATGGTTCTTTCTATTGTTGTCAGCATCCTTTTTTTCCTTTTCTATTGTTTGACAAACACTTTGTTATTGTAGAACTTGCCAGCTTTTGTTTACTGTGGCTCTAAATCATATTTCTAGGGTTTAAAGACAAGAGTTAATTAATGCATACATATTTAAATAAAGTGTTATAATTTGCAGTCATTGGAAAAGGTGACTGTTTGCTGACTCCTGGTCTGATCTGATCTTCACCAAGATCAAAATATTACACTACGCTGATAAATGCGTATTTATTGAACACAACACAAACTATAACATTCTCCAGCCAACTGGAGATAGGTGTTGTCACTGTAGAAGTTCAGTCAATTGAACTGTGTGACTGCTATTCACAAGCAGCTCAACTGATGTAAGCCGCGCAAGAAAGAGGTGGCTGAAAGCAAGGAGAAGAGTTGTTGATTAGCATGTAGCAGCAAAGGGTTACGGAGCAATCTTAAAATGTTTAGATATTGATCAGTCCACGGTTGCACAGTTGTCTATAAATGGAGCCAGTTTGGTGCTGTGACACCGTATATTAGTGCGTAACTAGTCAAGAAAACACCAGTGGCACAAAGCAGAGAGCTCAATGAGGTGATAAAGACTTAAAGGATTTATTGGGGGAAAGAAATGTGAGGTGACAGCATATTTAGCATTTAAGCATCCATGGAAGAGATGAAAAGACAAAGATGGCTGAGAAGGAAAAACTGCAGTATGAACTTACTGTTTATGTGTTATTAATTGATTTCCTATAGGGGCTTAGGTGCTGCTTATATATATAAATTTGACCAGTACCAGAACACTATCTTACTGTGAAGCACAACTTTTAGTTACTAAAATAATGCTGTTCAACTTTTACATTAAAAACATCCAATCTGTGTTTCACTTTCTAAAAACTAATGGCAAAAAGCAAAGTGAATGAAGGCAAGGCTATTTATAACAACGGCCCCCCTTTAACAGTACTTGAAAAGACATAATGGGGAAAAAAACTTAGAGATAAATGATAAATGTACAAGTTTAGTTTTCTTAAGTCATTGTGACTGAAGGCTGTAGAATTATTTTTGGAAAGCATTTTTGTTTATGCACTTCACCTCTCATCTTTCCCCCATTTATTCCACTGATGGTTTTTGTCCTTGCGATTAAAGAAAGTCTGTTCAAGCTTTTTGTGCTATGTCCCTGTTGTAAGTGCTCACAGTTCTTAGAAATGCCTAAGCACAATAAGTGATTTATAGAGACGTTTCCGGTGCTTCATTTGTATACCTTTGCAGAGTTAGTATGTGTGAGAACTTTCAAACTGTCCAAGTTTACTTGATCAAATGGGGAAAACGTTCTTTTTCACCCAAACCAAGATGACTACATGATCTGACAACTCCGTAAAGTTTTTTAAAACAGTATCAATGTTGACAGCATTGTTTTACATTAATCTAACATTATTTTTGAATTTCAGGGAGACTACGATCCTGTAAAGACTCGAGTTCTCCACTTTAAAATGAACCCAACCAGTGTTGCCAAGCAACAGCGCCAGCAGGAAGTGGAGGCACTTCGGGAGGAAGTGGTGCGTCTCAGGGAACTTGTGCGGTCATTACAGGATGGAGGCGCTAGGCTGCATTCGCATGATGAGTCCAGTATGCACAGCTCCAGTCTTGGCCTCAGTTTGCCACCATCGAAGGAAGTTCTGGGTAAGATCCACAACACAGACAGACATAGACACACTCAGTTGTACTAAATTAGCTCATTAAGTTACTACAATCATAATAAATCAAACAAGTTTGGGCAGTTGCATTGACTTTTACGTTGCCTATCGCCTTTCTGTCATTAATATTTAATGGACTGAACATGGTGGAGCTTGAGGAGGACAGAACATCACAGTGTCAGACAGATGGAGAAAACATTAGGTAAAAACCACAAATGGCAAAGTAAAACTAATGCAAACAAATAAAATAAAGGAAAATGCCCCAAACTGTGTTTTATGGATTAGACATTTCTACAAGCGGCAATTTGTTGTGGCTGGGTTAGAGCATCTCCTCCAAATGACAGATCTTGTTGGCATTCCCTGAAAGCACTGGTCATTACCTTCTAAAAGTAGACCAAGGAAGGACAGCCAGTGAACCGGCAAAAGGATTATGGTTGCCCAAGTGTCACTGATGCATGTGGGGAGCCTTTTAGGAGCTGTTGCACACACTCTTGAAACATTAAATCGTGGTCTATGATCCTCTGGTGTCAGCTACCAGCTACCTGCGTATGTTACTGCATCAGAGTTTTAATGTTGTGACTGATTTTATATAACATCCCTCCAATATGAATGAAGACGAATGACATATTTTGTCTCTATCAAGTGAAAAATACAATTTTTTATTGTTAAGTAAAATATGATTATCTCATTGACATTAAGGCCTCAGAGTTCTTTGTTCTTGTATACATTAGTATATGACAGACAGTTGAAAGGCGAAGTGTAGTTATGACCGAGTTAAATATTTAATTGGGGCTCAGCACAGTTGGCTAAAAGTCTGTTGGCTAATTTGTCTTCTGAGGGCCATGGTGGGCTGTCTCCATCGTCTCTCCCCCTTGCTCGCTCAGTGTGTCTTATTCTTTCTCTCGCCAACACTAGCTTTCTGTAACTCTTGTTTTCACTGTGCCATTCTCCCCAGTCTTTACACGTCGCTTGTTTGTTCCAATTTAACTGGACTATTCAATGAAATGTTTTATAGATGAAACAAAAAAATTCAATGCCTTACAAAAATGTTTTCCAGAACTTTTACACATCGTATAGGTTAATGTGAAATTAGTTTAGGAAGGACCTCGCCTCTTTATCTTGAAAAGTTGGGTCTTATCAGGCACATCTATGCAATATTTCTGCTGTCTAATCAGCACCTCGACATGCCACACCCGTGAGGTGGGAGGGATTATCTCAGCAAAGTGCTCACTAACACACATGTAGACAGATTAGAAAACAATATTTGAGAGTCACGGTTCTCTTTGTATGTATTAAAAGTTTTAAATTTTCCGTTCATGAAAAATGGGAACAAAAACAAAAGTGTTGGTTTATATTTTTGTTTAGTGTATATTTCAGTTAGTTTGTGTTTTTTTTTAACCAATGAATTGAGCTGTTGTTATTACAAGCTTTATATATGTCTGCCTTTTGTGAAGGAAGATTTATTTCCTCCTTGGAAGTGGCCTGAGGGTTACTTTATTGTGGAAAGTGAAAACATTACTGCACACAACGAGTCACCTATCTCCCTGCTGTGCCGCCAGATAATAAACTGTACCACTTAGAGAGGAGCTCCCCTACTTTAACATGGAGGTGTGTTAAAGCAGTAACCGTTGTCTTGTGTGGATGTTTGCCCCGTAAAAACGGAACATGAGTTGTCTTAAGATGTCAAAGGCTCAAAGTCAGAACAACTTTACACGCCTCCTGGGTCGTAGATCAAATTTCCCTCTTGTTCAGCTGAAAAGATGTAAGAGCAGACTTTGATGGCGGTTTAGGTTGAAAAAGGACTAGTAAAAAAAATATAAATAGGAACCTCCCTCAGCAGTGGAATGTTCTTGACAGTGAAGACCTTTTGAGACAGTGTGTCCAGACCCGTTGAGACCAATTAAGGGCAAATGTCAGAAGTCACTAACGTTCTGAACACTTGACAGTGGCACATTTTCTAACCATAATACTTTGATAAAGCCGATTCAGCACACATATTGACATATTTGTGTACTTTTATGCACACGTAATAGGACTCCATGTCCCCACTTTACATGTCCATTTGTCTGCATGTTACAGTAAATTCAAGCAGCGCCTGCTTTGTGCTGTTTGTTAATTAACAATCATTTTCAGGGCAGTTTGATAGTCATAAAGTGACAGTTTTGTCACAGTCCTGAATTCTTAAAACAGTATTTATCATCAGTGACTGACACTAAAAGGAGGCCCAGTCACCGAGGAGACAGACAGCCGCACAGCCAGACACATTTACAGACTCACAAGTTTACAGTTGTTAAATAATGACTGTTGTAACAGGCTTATAAGATGTATAACAGGTAGAAATAGTTATCGGTCAGAGCAGGGTTAGAAGCCTGGGCTCCATTGTCATTATCCATTCCTCTCGCTAGTATAAAGGATGTTGCAGCGTGATGGCACAGATGAATGGAGAGGTTGTGTCTGGTCAATGTATGAAAGTTGTTCTGGCTGTTAAAGTGTCATTCTTATTAAAGTAGGTGCACATGTGAGCAGCAGAAATGCCTTTGACCCTGAAAACGAAATGAACTCAAACTATACTTTTTTAGTAGTGCTAAGTAAGTATTCTATGTGTTTTGGTCAAATTCTTTTTTAGGTTTTCCCTCCTCTGTGCTCTAGCCTATTTTTACTATGCACATTTTCTTTTTCACAAATGTTTCTGAAATGACAGAAGTGACAAAGCCAGGACGTGTTCTGTGTGACCTCAATATCAGCAACCAAAAAACAGACAGACTCCAAACTGAACTTAACTGCAGCATTGGTGGTATGCTATCTGTGGAGATGATGCTCCATTGTGTTGATGTACTCGGATGTTTCAGTAGCACATACTCTATGTACACGTACCCACTGAGAGTTTTCATAAGCCCATGAAGCCATTTTCTACTTTAATATCTTTTTCTCCACCATTATTTTCAGGCACAACTGGGCACACTCACATGCGTGTGTTTGTCTTTTAACTTTTGCAGCAGTGATAACATTGTAAATAATTTCCTCTGTAACGACTCATTTTTGCTCAGACAAACTCATTTCTCTGCCTTCTCAAATCAAGCCTTCAAATTAAAGTAATTATGGCAAATTGATTTTCAGCAAATTAAAGTCGCGCCCGGTCCTCCTCCTTCTCTTGACGCTTCTTTCTCTCCTGAGATGCAGCTGACAGGTTTTGTGACAGTTACACTACGTGTATAATAACGTTTTGTAGACCATAAGTGAGCAGATGGAGTGCTGCAGGATATTATATATGGAGCTGTCCATCTATGCTGCATGGGTTTTCTCAACAGAGACGAACATGCACACGTAGCTGAATCGTAGCCGACTGTGTTAAGTGTAAACATCTGGCTGATATATTCTCCCACCTTCTGTGTGTCTTGCAGATCTACGTAAGCAGATGGAGAGCTCTGAGCTTAGGAACCAGAGGCTGAAGGAGGTGTTTCAGAGGAAAATCCAGGAGTTCCGTACTGTCTGCTATGTACTGACCGGTTACCAGATGGATATCACAACGGAGAACCAGTACAGGCTCACCTCAGTCTATGCTGAGCACATGAATGACTCCTTGCTTTTCAAAAAGGTATGTACATTGTCCATTTAGAACATGGCAACGTCAAAAAAGTCTTAAAAGGAGATAGAAATGATGATATGATACATATCACGTGTGAGAATAAATTGTTGAGGTGTAAAAGGAGCATGTTGAAAACATTATTATGAAAAGCCCATGTTCAGTATCTTCAGCATAGTGGGTAATGTATTTCCACCTGTACATGCATATAACTTTGTACCTACTAAGATATATGATGCAAATGGCTGTGAGCTACTGACACTGTGAGATAGTTATTAGCACAGTATTGCAAAGTTTTAAGGGAAACATTGACATTATCAGTTTTCCTACAGGCTGTAGCATCTGTGTGAGCGCTGATATCTGTAACAGGTGCACCACAAAATGCAAATTTGACCTTGCAAGTTGTGTTTTTCCCCTCCCTTTTTTTTCACCGTATCTTCCCCGAAACCATGTTTATGCACCATTACACCACCTTTTAGCTTTGTGTCTGACTCTGCCATGCTGTGAGAGAACAGTGCGCTAGTTGGTACTCTCCTCTCCTCTGTGTACATAACATGTGTGTGTGTGTGTGTGTGTGTGTGTGTGAGAGAGAGAGTAAGGAAGAGACTGATGACTGGGCAGTGTCACAGGCCCGGGCTGCTTTAATCGATCACCTCTCCCCATACACTCACTGAGTGGGTGAAATAAAATAAAAAAACAGTATGCGTTTCTGTCCCTTTGCTGCTGAGAAAAATCCTTTTCTTTGCATCTTCACATCCTGTCTGTGCTCTCTTCATCCTGCTGTGTGCACTTTTCTTTTCCTCTCAGCCTCTCTTTCCTTGATGCCCCCCTCTCCCTCTGTTGCCCTCTGATCTGAGTGTGTAGCAGTAGCTAATCACCATCGTGTTGTTGTTATGTTATTATCGGGGGCCTCTAGCTGGAACAGAAACTATGGAAAATCCATGCTGGCAAGGTAGAAGGCAGCTATGTTATCTTGGCAGGATAATTATTATGGTCAAGTGTTTGGCATTTGCAGCTGCATTGTTACTGCCTTGCTCAAGGAGTCACTTGAATGCAAGTAGATTAGTTAATAAAATAAAATGATGGAATAGAGGGCATTTGAATGTGCATGTGAGCCTACATGTTTGTTTTTTTGTACTTTCTGGTGTGTCCACTCTGCTCCATCAAACCCACCTGCGACCCTGCCAGAGAGATAATGCAGTGACGATATTTATTAACCTCAGAACACACACGCACACACTTAATGCCTTCACTGTCACACTCAAATGCACACATCCTCAATTCAGTCTCAACTCAATCACTCCACATATCAACACACTGCACCTCCTACCCCACTCGCCCTCCTCCCTCTCTGTTGTGCACAGGCATATAGATGTAGAAAAACACGCACACAACAGATTCGAACACCTCCATTGTTGGTATTCAGTGTGTTCTCTAATGTGTGAGTGGCCTACTGGTGTAGAGAGGCCTGCACTACTAATGGACTATGGCACGTGCATAAAAAGGAACACGTACAAGTATAGATGATTTCAATATAAATAACATGCTCCTTAGACGTGTGTGAGTGTAATCTGGGTTATGGTAATATAAAAAAGGTCTAATTGTAAGATGAGGGAGGAGAAAGTGGAGAGAAAATGGGGAATTTTAAACAGGAAGCATAGTCTCTACAAATTGGATTTTAATGTTATTCACCTCACCAACTGGGTTGCCAGATAATCCTGCTAATATCCCCCCCTAGCAGAGGCACCCAAATCCCCCCCCGGCGTAAGCTGTTTAACCTGTAACTGCGATGTTCCCCTCTCTCTCGATAGTCAATGTGTCGCACTCGTGTTCAAATTATTTCTGCATTCACAAATGTCTTTTCAGTGCTTTAGCGTTGCTATAATTTGATAATTGAAACGTTTCAAGTTAAATTGTCAGCTGAGATGTGTTTTTTTTTTCCACTAGCTCATTCAGTCCCGTCTCAGCCTCAACAGGGATGGTAAAAAAAGGATGATAGTGGTAATTACAGCTTCACTAAATGTATTGTTTATTGACTCTTTGTCATTAACTTGGCTCAGATGTTGTAATTTAAAACTTCTTTTCCCAATTTTAGATTTGAAAAGCATCAGCACAATTGAATTGTAATTCAGAGTTTTTTGTAAAGAAAAATAATAATAAACGATACATGAGTTGTCATAACTTATGCAAACTTACTCTTGTGCAGAAAATATGTTGATTGAAGCTTCAGCCTATGTATTTAACAAAGATTAGAAGACAAACAATTGGATTTTTTACTGAATCATTTGGCGACTTTTTTCCATAGTGCGGTGTTCTGATTCTGATTCTGATGATTGATTGATTATTTTTGTCAGAATTTGCGTTATATTTCAAAGAACATTACAAAACCAGAACCACAAATGTTACACGCCAATATTTATCACATTAGACCTTGTGAAAACTTGTAATGATTGACGAAGACTCTTGAGACATAATAAAAATAAGTAGTACAACATTTTTAGTCATCTGATTTTAACAGGTCTTTTTAGGCCAATGCAATCGAACATACAGTATAACATATTGATTTTTACTGTGAGCTAAACATCCTGCCCAGTATCAGAACGCTGTGTCCCAATTACAGGTCAAGCAGCTCTCCATCCATCCATCCATTTTCTTAACCGCTTGTCCTCGCAAGGGTCACAAGAGGTCAAGTAACTAGGTCACTGTAAATCTAAGTATACATGCAGCACATGACTAATTTCTTCTCCACCATGGGCTCATTTTGAAAGCATAGTTCACACATTTGTACTGTGTAGTGATATAAAAGACTGACATATGTATTTTTATTTTTGTTAAAGTGTCAATTTCATGTTATTTCAAAGATCAGTGTGGATACGTTGAGGAGTTGGGTACCAACACATTTGTCCATTACATATAAACTAATAACTACCCTCTGTTAAATATTTACTGTAATTCCCATTAACCTCAGTTGTTCTTTGAACTTGTCACAGCTAAATATTTAGAGCTCTGTATGTTAGCATGATGAAATTAGACTTTCAGAGTTTTGTTGTGGTGTTACCTTTGTTCGGTGAATCCAAATGCACACCTCCACATTTATCATAAAATACTGAATTTTAGATGAGTTTTTTACACTTCAAAGTCAAAAGGAATCTCATTATATTGGCTGTTGTTTTTGATCAATTTTACAGAATAAAGTCAGAAACCAGACTGTGTGTTTGTGCGAACAGACAGATTTAGAGGGACAAGAGATCAAAAGTTGTGGGTGTCAATGTCGACAGTTACTGTGTGGTGCGTTTGTAATGCTGCAAGCAAGAACCAGCGCGATGCACATGCCACTTCGTCATAGCTAGTGAATGTGGAGAAATGCTGTTTGTCAGTTAATTATGGATTAATGCAATGTTATGTTAAAATGACTTTGATAGCAGATTTTTTACACAAAAAGTGTGCAGAAAATATTTCTATGTACAGGCTTAATGTGTGTATTTTATATTTTTAGCTCACCCCTAGGTGAGAGGGCTGATTAGCATCAGTGATTAGGTATTTATGAGGCTCTGCTAATCAGTTAGATAAACACCTTAGCTGTGCAAGACAGTGCGTTATTCCAACATTTTTCTTCACGGAGGGGGAAGTACTGCTTGCATCTTACTACATTAACATTCGCCCATTTAAAGGTTCCGGTAAACACTAAGTCCAAAAAGTTCCTCTTACGATATGTATTAGACACTTCTTTGTCGTTGTTTGCATGCACGTGGAACCAGTGAATTGTTGTAGACACACAAAATGTTTGTTTGTTTTAGGTTTAAGGCTGAATCACTTTCCTTCACGTGACAATGCTGGCAGACACAAAGTAGTAGAAGTGGCGGCATAATGGAGAAGAAGTCAAACAAAGCAGCTCATTTGTCAGAGTTGACTTGAGAATCGACTTGAGAATAGTGTTCATGCTGTTCTAATTTATACCTGAGAAACTTCAGTTGAACACCTCCAGTTAACTTATGTCAGTATAAAAAAACCAAGAGAGGAGCTGTAGACAAACAAGCTGTACAGGTTGTGTGTCTCTGTAAGTAATCTCCCAGAGCATACCCACTGCTGGGCTTACACACCTCTATTGATTAGCTCATTAACAAATAAACACGCAAAGAGCTGTTCTCCCCACAGCAGTTACTAAACCTTTGAGATCTTCTCAATTGACTGGCTTCTGTTTCTTTCTCTCTTTCACTTGCTCTCTTACGCTTCCTTAACTTCATTGACATTAACTTTCCTTTCATAATCAAAGTGGAAGATAGAATCTCAGCGCCAGCTCATTAAAACATCGTCCCAATTAAGTCAACTCTCTCACCAGAGGGAGTTGGAAGGAAAGAAAAGGATGTATAGAAGCGTGGTGGAGAGTAGGCAATGTGTAGACCAAGCAGAAAGTTTCAAAAATGCCAGTGTTTTAAAGAAGCAATGAAATGGTGACTCAATTAAAAAAAAAACAAACAACATAATTTGTGTCTGTGTGTGACAGAGGGAGACAAAAGTGGTCAGTTAATAAAGTACAGTTTATGAACACTGTTGAGTCTTAATGACCTGTCTGTGTTTTATCAGCCACTTGGGGATGATTAACTTTACACAGATGTGTGTTTGCCTGTGAGCTCTTGTGTGTAAGACAGATTGAAAGCTATCACTGCTCGAATGGCTTAAGTCATTCGTCTGTTATAGCTTAATTTTAAAATAACGTTGAAGAGCAGCTCGGCTGTCAGGGTTGCCGGTGGCTACAGGGCCAGTAAGAGTCGAGCCATGGGAGCGGCCATGAGCCTGTGCTGTGGTGGGCCCCGCCTGGGCCAGTACCCTTAACGGTTTTTAATGTCACTATTTTTCATCCATTCATAAGCTTAGTTATTTGACTCTCCTTCAGATTAATGTCACGTGTTATAATTGTGGCTGGCAGTGTTGACATCTACATAAAACAACAGTACATGTATAAAGGTTTTTTAAACCATGTTTAGTTGTTGGTTGGTAGAGTGAAGGTGAAGGTGAAGAGATAAGCTTGTTGTAAAGGGAATTCTGGGTACAGATAATCCACTGCACACAACAGCTCTATGGTATTGAAAGCATAGACTTGGGTGTAAATATGTCAATACAGCTGCTTTTAAAAAGTAGGACAATTGAGAGACCCTTTTTTCCACATATGAGTGCAATACTAACACTCTCTGTCTCAGATATTACACAGACACAGCAAGTGCCACATGCGTCATGCTCGTATCCAAGCAGTATCAACAGGTTTATTGACAGTGAGAAAGCACAAAAAAAAATACATATACACAGCGAAATACCAGCAAACACAGTAACTTTCTTTAAACATAATACTGATCATACAGTAACTGTCAAATCAAACGTCGTATTATGTCCCGTATGATACTTGTGTGATAACAATATTCACCTAAAACATTTTCTTTAGGATAAATATTGGCATCGTGTGTCCACTCAGTTTTAGTTGAACATACCCGTGTTATCTGACCCCATTTAGGTTTTGTGGCTCCTTCCATGAAGACTGCCAACTGTAGTCATTCTGCAAAGATAATTCAGCTGTTGCTGTAGCAAGATAGTACAGTTTTCCTTTTTTTAGCTCAGTCTGATCAAACAAGGTCGTGATGCACACTAAAGACCAGTGCAATATCTTTCAAGATATTGCTGAGCTATTGTTTGTGGGTACGTGTCTGTGTGTGTCGTATTATTACTGAGATAACGTAAGATCCATTATGTTTTCCATTCCTCTGGTACCTAGTTTTTAGTGATTTAAAACGTCTGCGTGCACACATGCGTGACCTCTTGTTCATGTGTGTGAGTTGGGAGCAATAAAATGAATATGAAACCAAAAAGGATAGATGAGTGGGTGTTTGAAATATTTTAGAAACAGACTCACTGCTCACAGACTGAAACAAAACACTTACTGATGTATCGCTGATAGCTATGAAGATAAACATGAGCAAAGCACTAATAAACAGTAAACACAAAGACTGGTGGGAATACAAGAGTGAATAAATTAACTGCATTTTCAGTAGATGTGGCTTTATGTACTTAAACCATCAGAGAGAAATCTTGAAGTTAAAATCCCAGAGAAAGAAGAGGATGTTGACTCTGATTTCTCCTGATAGTTTCCTGTCCTGCTTGCCCTCAGGGTGTGTGTGTGTGTGTGTGTGTGTGTGTGTGTGTGTGTGTGTCACCAGTTCCTCTGGTCGATGTTTAGAACATATGTCAGCTGTCGCCATGGTAACGTGATACATCACAGCCTCATATGTCCACCTGAGGTCATATGGATTCCTGCAGGGGAGGGCGGCTCCAATTTGCACATTAATGTTGTCTTCATCTGTCACTTCATTTTTAGTGGCAGCATGAGTTTGCAGAATTCATTTTGGACTAAACAAATGCCACATTTGGCTCAATCTTCAGAGGGGAGTGGTGCACATTTTTACACACGGCAGTAGTGAATTAACTATAGTCTGTGTGCTGTAATATGATGTAGTACTACTGGGGCAGCATGGCTCAGTTTGTAGGACATAAGGGTCAGTGCTTCCTCCTGACTATGTTGAAGTGTCCCTTGACGACAAGGCACTAAAACTAGTGACATCACCTGTGTACAGTCGCCCAGCAGTATTGACAAAAGGCTGTGGTACCTGTGTGTAACATGCTCAGATTGTTGCTGTGACTCTGGACTGATTTCGTTTTTCTGTGCAGTAATGTCTTTCCATCCCGACCTCTCATTAACAGTTTAAAAAGCCGAAGATGACATTTGCCTTATCAGCTATTGGAAATCAAAAGGTGGCATTCAGCATAACACAATGAGTCATACCAATGCAGCACATTAGGTCCAGCTTAGTGTTGTGCTGTACTAAAATGCTGTTAAGTGTTATCTGTCTTAGGATTGACAGGTGATTTGCAACCTAAAAAACAACACTACACACTATACTATCCACACTTGCCTTAGCTAATAGTGAGGTCACCACTAGAATCATGCTAGTGGCTGGGAGAGCTTCACTTACAAAAAAAAACACACCTGCTCCTCTATTGTAGAGTAATTGAGAGCGAGCTTAGTTTTTTCTTTTTTTTTCGCTCTAATTTTTTCTCTCCACTAGTGCTTGCTCAAGTGGGGTTGTTGGGTTTTCTATGTATACATATTTTGTGTTAGGTCCTAAAACTTACACTTTGAGAGACCTGATGTTATTTGGTGCTATAAAAATACCTGTTTCTCACTCTCCTCTAAGTTGAAAAAAGTTTAATGGTTGGATTTGTTTTGAGTTCTACCTGAAATGCATACTGCAAATGTTTTTTGAGTTCAGGCAGGAATTCACACGGCATATAAATGGCCTTTTTCTTCCTCACCTGGAAGTTGTTGAGAATTTGAATGTGGAAAATCCAAACCATTGGACGTATTCTGTAATAATCCAGACTTGGTTTAATTCTCTACAGATGTCTGTATATTATCATTTTACCAACAAGGACTTGATCAAATGTCATGTCGCACATTAGAGGTTGCAGAACATTATCAAACATCATAACAGAACATTATTGCATAGTTGAAATTGCTCAACTATTTAAAACCAAACAGGTGGCATGGTACCTCAATGGGATAACAAAGGTTGCAGGATCGAATCCCTGCCCAGACCCCTAGCCCATCCCTTATACCCCGTGTGTCCCTCAGCAAAACACTTAGCGCTAGGTCCTTGTTAGTCACTTTGGATACTTTGCCAAACAAAGTAAAATACATTTGTGTGAGTTCACTTATTAGATACATTTAGGTGCAAAAGTATCTACTAGTATTTTATGAAGCTAGTGCTGGGCAGTAAAAACCGGTTTAGATTTTTGTGATTCTTATACTGTAAAACTCTGTCAGTGTTACTACCGAGCCTAACTGTATAAAGTTTGGATGAAATTATAATTTCTTGTAGTTTTATGGAAATGATCAGGAGAAAAGGATAAGCAAGCCACAAGGAATGCAGGATGAACAAAACAGCACTGTTTTCTTTGAACTTCTAGACGCATCTCGAGTTTGAAGGTGTCTTCTATTGACAAGTGTAAGTGATTCTATGTTTTATGTATTTATGTTAGTGAGAATCAGGCTGATCACGGACGTCGAGTCAGGCTGTTTGTTTTACGAGAGACACAATAGCCCTCTGTTAGTTGTATGTAGTCATTTGTTGTTCAGAGTAAACAAACTGTTGATTAAAATATAAATATGCATAGAAGAGCTGCTTTAATTTTCGGTAGATATTCTCCATATTTCCTGCTGTCCCTCTGGCATCTTCCTCCTAACTGAAGAAAAATGCCAAAATCTGCATTTAAATTGAAAGCTATTCATCCGCATATTTCTGATTGTTCAATTAATTTGCCCTCTGTTTTCCTCATCCCCACCAATCAGCTGCTTTGTCATCCAGTGGAAGCATATATTGTTGATGCTGCGGGTTGGACAGTGCCGTGTGTGCACTCACATGCATCATCACTGTATGTGAAGAGGTGGGAGCAAAGGTGGAAAAACAGTAGAATGTGTAAATGCGAATTGAATTAAATCTTCTTAAATTTCAGTGAATCACAGTCTGAGATATGATAGATATGAATCCATGCAGCAGAGGGAGGAGAGAACAAGACGAAGATGGTAGGACAGAGGAGAAAAGTCTACTCATTAGCAATGGAGAGCAGTGACAGGGGTCAGCTGATTTGTGAACTACATGTCACCACCTCAATATAGAGCCATCTGTCAAATTCACACACAGTCCGGGACCTCGCTTTCACCAGTACAGTCACAGAGATCAGTGCAAAGCAGCATGCCATTCTGTCTTTAAGCTTTCCCTCAAGGCTTGTAAGAAGTTAGATGTAATTTGCAGGGGAATGGTGATGAATCATTATGGTTTCTCACATTTCTCTAGAATTACATACAGCACACATGATTGAAATATCACATGTAAAGATGAATGCACAGAGCCTAGGCAGGAAAGTGGGCAGGTTTAAGGGGAAGTTTCAACTATGTATTAGTAGTAAATAGAGATAAATAGTAAGTTATTTAAAACAGTCGTCCTACTTTTAAGTTATTTCATTTACATGGACTTCCCACTTACTTCACATGTTCTGTACCAGGCTCAATGGAATAAAATGTAGATGGAATCTCCTTAAGGCCTAGGAAATGAAAATACTTCTTACCATTGTCCATTACTGTGCATTTGCGGGAAAAAATAAATTGATCATTCGTTTCTGCTTTCTTGTCTTTCATGTGTGGGTGTGCACCTTTACTCTGACCCTGTCTGTGCTGGGAGAGGGGCATGATTGTCATTCAGGCAGCATGCAGCTCCTTGGTTGGATGAGTTCACAAAAAAGCCCCGCCCTGCATCTCCAGCTAGAAAATATCGATTTCCTTTAATTGGATAGACAAATGAAAAGAGGGGATAAATGGGATAGAGGTCCTCAGTGGTTGATGTCTGTCTTTCCTGGGTTGTGTGTCTGCGCGACTTTTTCTTGTTAGATTCTCGTTCTATTCTTGAGGATGGGGTGGGAGGAATATACCATGTTGGTATTTACTTCACATGTAGCGTCACCTTACATGTCTTTTTTTTTTCTCTCACCCCAAATGCTGAATGAGGAAACCCCAGTTGTTTTCAAATACAAACAGACTCTTGTTGTTTCCATAAAGGTCAGATATTGTTTAAAACACTTCATTGAAGCGTGAATATGCAAATGAACATTGATAAGGTCAGTATTTGAATAAACCTGATTTCAGGAAACCTCCCCCTGACCTTTTATTCACTTCTCTTGAAAATGTTGCGTCCGTAAGAAAAGGGAAACGAATGTGCGGCCTCTGGGTCACTTTTCCTTGAATCATTAAAACCATAACATATGTCTACTTCTCCTGCGTGTGATGGCACTTTTTGGGAGAACCTAGATAGAAGATATTTGATTCTTTTTTACAAACCATTAATGGGCTAGTAAGAGCGCCCTCAACAGTGGTAACAAACACAAATGACTCATCCACTCCATCTGTATTCTAGTGCAACATGTCTTATCGTACAGTATGTGCATAACTTTATATTACTTCCAAGTATTTCATTAGGAAGATTAGCCAGAGGAAATACTGCTAGATTTACAGTCATGTAAGACAGCCAAAGGAGCACTACAAAGCAAACATGCTAATTTCATTAACTTCCTCACAAGCACTGATATTTTTATGTTCATTCAAGTAAAGAATGAACATAAAAATATCACTGTCAACAAAATTCACTGTCAATTTCATGTGTTTCTGTAGTTCCAAATAACAGAAACATCTGAAGGGAATTCACATAAGGTCAAAACCTTATGGAGTTTTACACATAGAAACCCAACGAACGAGCAAAGGAACCCTTGAGCAAGCACTGGGCAATAGTGGAAAGAAAAAACTCCCATTAATGGAAGGTAGAGAACCAGGCTCAGGGTGGGCGGCCGTCTGCACAGTGGAGAGAGAGTAGTGGAGCAGACACTAACGCGCAACAGACAAAAAATGATCAGCAAGACCACCAGCAGCTTCCTAACGAAACCAGCCAGTAGGCCCTGGGCCACACAGCCACCTCCCATGGTGAGGACCTGGAAGAGAGATAAAATGTACCAGAGAAAAGGAGAGTGAGAGGCGCACGGCCTGCATGGTCATGTGCGTAGGAGAGAAAGAACAAAGGCTTTGATAAATGCAGTGATTTTCTAAATAAATACCACGACCTTGTCGGCAGGACTTTTATGAGCTACACTAAAATACTGGCTTTTCTTTTCCTTTATTTATGATATTTATTTCACCAATACTTTTAAGTTTGCCTACAGTTAACCTTGATGTTTAATAAAGATCTTCCCATAAAAAACAAATTTATATTTAATAAAACAACAACTCCTTTATTTTTGCGGGACAGTGTTTTAGAAACAACTGTTCAGCAGTTTGATCTCCAGAGATTTCTTTTGAAAAAAATGACTAGGAATTTAACATTAGAGCTTGAAGATTTTTGCAGTTTTTTTTGCTTCTATCGAGCTGATACTTTGTTGAACTACTTGATTTAAAGTGCCTATGTTTTGCAGTGAAGGAACTAAACACATTTGCTGTAGCGGAGTGCTATACTTTTCAGGTGCAGATTCA
Source organism: Microctenopoma stevenorrisi (assembly GCA_032270685.1). Lineage (NCBI taxonomy): Eukaryota > Metazoa > Chordata > Actinopteri > Anabantiformes > Anabantidae > Microctenopoma > Microctenopoma stevenorrisi. The sequence goes on from JAUMTR010000001.1 coordinate 3,502,764, forward strand.
TGATATAACACATAATGAACTAATAAATGATATTACTGTGATCAACCAGCTGTCGGCACATCAAGCGCTCAAAATCTGCTCCAGCTTTACCAGCTGTAACATTAGCGATGTTTAATCATTCATGCATCATCCAATAAAATAAAAACATCTCATTCTGAAATAGACAATTCTTTTGCTTTAGTACAGTAGCGTGCATCTACTCTGTAGTAAATATACTTTAACAGAACTTCTGAAAACTTATCACCACGGATGTTGATGTTTTTACAGGAGATAGTTGTTATAGATTAGATAGACTGGCACGTGATTGGTTCTCGACAAAAGATTGCACATCACACTAATTTTGAAGCGTTTTAATTAATTATTAGAAAGTTTTCTGTGACTTTTTAAACTCAGTTATTTCCAGGAGTTACTGAATTCAGTTTATGAACAGGATTCAGTCATAAATGTGAATCTGCCAGGATTAATGGATTCTCCCTCCCTTGTCTCCCTGCATGTTCTTCCTATCGTTTCTGTCTCATGTCGCTGCTTCATGTCACTCTAACACTCCTCCTCCGTCTCCGCCCTTCTAAGGGCACTTCAGTGTTGTCTGTAACCTTTTCTGTTGCGTGTAAATCTGTATAACCTTTTCTAAACCACCCGTGTGTGTGTGCTCGCCCACATACATCTGTAATGTTATGTGAGGCCACCAATGTTTCCAGACAGTAAAGCCGTTCTCTTTGTTTTCCTATTTGACCCAATGTGGGAGTCGTTGCCGTCCTCGGCTCCCAGAGGCCTCAACTTGTCCACGGTCTCTCACACACCCACTCATTCACACAGGCTGTTCTGAGGACAGACATCGGCAGAAGGTGTTTGAGACACTGAGATCTCCATGGTAACTGGTCTTAGTGTTTTTCTTTGATGTATGTGTTCCATGTACCCAGAGCCCCAGCAGCTTCTAGAGCTGTGTGTTTGTGCGCCTGCGATGAGAGAAGTAGCCTGAGGATAAGGAATAGATTTCAGACGGCCACATGGGGGGGAGCTCCACATCTTTCTCACCATGAGAAAGATGGTGTGATTATTAAAGCTATGGGATTGCCTCACTGCAGTGTCTAGAATAATTTAGACAGTAATTAAGAACCACAAATAAGGAGTAAAGCTTAGAGGTGACCAGAGTCTGCATGAAATGGCTCCGCAGCATGGATGTGTTTTACTTTAGGAAAAATCTGATTTCAGACTGCAGATCAGTTGATAGGGCACTTCTCTACACCCCCATGTTGGTGGTTTGACTCCCACCTCCCCCTGATTCCAGGCCACATGTCCCTTAGACATTGAAAAAATGTCATTGTGAGCCAGAGATGAAGATCCACCTGCCACAGCGATGAAGAGGCTGGACTGTGGAGGAAGAAAGCATCTGCTGATAATCACAATCCTGCTCACCTGTGAAACAAAGCAGCATTATGCATTCTGCATGATGCTGCTTCTGCAACAGACTCACTAATCTGTCATGATGGTCGCCGAATGCATTCAGAAACATTTTGTCTTCTGATTTACAGACACATTAAATGTAATTGGTAGAAGTTTCGTCATGCAGCAAGACAATAGTGCTAACCCAGTATATTGACACTAAAGGGAGAACCCCTTCATTTGAGCATGTCTGTGTCCTTAAGCATAACCTGATGAGCAGTGAAATGTTTGGACCCAATAAGAAAGAAGAGCTGTTGCCATGACTCTACCTCCAGCATACGTTATACTGTATCCAACACACAGGAAAGAACCTTCTTTTATGCTCCATACTTTTTTTAAAATAATGATCCAATTAAAGACAGGAATGCACATTTAATCCTGCAAATACCACTATAGCTGTGTGTCACGATGGCCTAGTGGTTTAAGATGCTTACCACATAACTGCAACAAATCCAGCTGGAGGCCTTTGTTGCATATCATCCTTCTCGCCTTAATTTCCCGTTTCCAGCCTCTTTACTGTACACCATCAACAAAGGACAATGCCACCAAGCATTTCCTACCTCAGAGTAGATGGGATGTAGCAAACACAATCTCAAATAAGTATAGAAATGCCTAATATAGTTTAGAAAAAGGCAAAGAAGATGAAGAAATGCTGTTGCAGTCAAGTCTTTGCTGGGACTGGAAGCAGATGATAGACAGTACCTGTAATTTTCTGACTGAAAGGTGGATTTAATAAGTTGCAGCGGAGTGAAGCAACATTCACTGTTACTTATGGGGATTCTACCTGATGAGCCAGATGTAATTAGATAATGAACGTTTTTCAGCTAGTTAGCTTGCAATAAGCTCTTAATTATGCTGGATCTCAACGTGTTCTTACACTTTCCTCTGAAGAACGACGCTGGAACAGCAGGGTCTACATCACTTCTGCACCGTCCATGCCGCTCAGCCTCGGTTTAGCATTGTGCAGTCGGCTAAGAAATGTCATTAGTTCAGTTATCCCGTCCTGACTTATTAGAGATTTAAAGCTGTTCTCAGAAAAGCGAACAGCTGAGTTCACCTCAGCCTGTTGTGTATGAGAAAGCACGCTAATCAAGAGGGATTTACTTTTTTTACCTTAGGATAATAACACATACCAACAGTTCCCAGTTTCCTGTTGGTAGAATGAGCGGCTTTGGGTGACGGTGGTGCAGCAGGAAGGGCAGTTTGCTTCCTGGCCACATGTTGACATGTCCCCGGGCTGCACACTGAACTCTGAACCCTTGGTACCTTAATATTTCCCCATAGGGATCAACAAGGTATCAGTTATTATTAAAGTCTATTCCGTTTTTAAATAGTAGTGCTTGAGTGTTTTCACGTTTTTAGCAGCACTGGGAGAACGCAGACATTCAGTAACTAGTGCTCATGTGGGAAATAATGTCATGCAGTATTAAATCAGTTTCTCTGTTATTCATTGTTTGTTTTCAGGTTTCACAGTATTTTCTCTTTGCTCCCTGTCTTCCTATTATACGTGTCAAATGTAGATCTCTGTCTCTTACACACACACACACACACACACACAGGACATTCCCCAAATGTCTCAATGTCTCCCCGGCATGTCACGGGACTCTGTTTCGCACTACCTTACTCCCTCCCTGCATTTCTTTAATTACTTTATCCCCCGTTCCCCTCATCTCTTTCTCCTTCACTCCAGCGCCCCGAGCTGCTCCTCATTCCTCTTAATTAATCCACACAGATTTAGACACCTTCACCCTGCTGTGAATACGCACAGGCACACGCTCACACACACATCTGACAATCCCCAGTAGACAAACAACTTTAGGTGATCTTGCTTCATTTTGAAAGTTTTCCTCTGGAGATGGATGCATCTGAAAAGTCAGGTCTTATTGTTTGATATTGTTTTAAAGCCTTTTGGATGTTTGTTTGTGTGTGTGCAGGGGTCCAATGGAAGTATGCAGCTCATGGAGACGGAGTTCTCCAAAACTCTGGGAGAGATGGTGGACCTTCACTTACATCACCAGAAGAGCATCCCAGCCTTCCTCTCTGCTGTGACCCTCGACCTCTTCAGCAGGCAAACCACCATCTGACACCACCTCAGCACAGGGCTGTGAAACATTTTCTTTGTGTTACTTGCTCTTCCTTTTTTTCCCTCTGTCTCTTAAGATATTTCCAAATGTGCCGGACCTTCTTATCAGTTCTGGTATATAAGTGGAGACGTCAGATCTGTGTGGAAGACGAGTGTCTTGTTTGATGGAATACATCCATCAAAGAAAGCAACTTTTTTTTTACGGTCATGGAAAACACTCAGATACTCACTGATATTTGGATTTTGAGCGTGTTTTGTTTTTATAATTGGATACATCAGGTTTAATATACGCTGCATGTCGTAAAGAAGAATTTCTGTTGTTCTCTATATTCAAAGTAAGGTTTTTGCATGGTCTTTCACAAGGCCTAGTTTTTCCCTTTTCCTTGCTGCTGTCCCGGGATACATCAAAAATATGAAATCTTCTGATGTAGTTTAGCCTCAGATTGTTTTTCACTCATCTCTCTCTCTCGGGTCATTTGTTAGTAGAAGTATTAATAGAGGTTTTGAAAAGTTTGAGAAGGAAATATTGAAATAAGAGCAAACCTTGTCTCCCTCTCACTACATTCAAAATTCACACCACCGTTTGAATGAATTCAGTAAATTCAGAGTTTTGGCACCGTCAAAACTCTGAAATTACTCAGATTTCTTCCTCCACAGGCTACATCCACTGCATTTTCTTCTCTCTTCATAGAAAACACGTGGCTAGGATTATGTGGGGGTCTTTTCCCATTAGGTGCCCAGATGCGTATTTGTGTATATATATATATATTCTTAAGCTTAATACGTTTGAAAAGGTGACAAGTCTATAACTTTTATACAGTACAGACATTTGGGTTTTCCTCTGTGCTCACTTTTTTCATAAAAGATGATAATAAAGATCGGCGCGTCAGAAAGTAGGGACAAAAATAAGCAAAAACACCAGAGTTCATTTAATGAATAAATGAATTTTGTTTTACATTTACAGAAGCTTTTATAGGCTGTTAAGACAGAAAAAAGCCAATTTAGATTTTGAAGAAGTATGAATTGTTCTTGTTTTGAGTTTAGTTAATTGTTGTGCCTGTGTGTATTTGCACAAATCCAAATGCGAGAAAAGGCAAAGAAGATTTCTTGGCAGCAATAAAGAGAAATGACAGAAATAAACATGGGTTGAAGAGGGAAGGAAGGGAGCAATCCAATATAACTGAGAAACAAAAAGAAGTGAAGTGAGAATAAAGCCACTTATTACAGCAGCAATATAAGAACCCCAGCTGGTGCAGCCATATGTCTCCTGATAAAACATATTCCTCTGCACAGGACACGACACACGCTGTCCTTGTTTTTCCTGCTCACGCTCACTTCATTTTTACTTCTGCACACCCCACAGCTCTCACCTACAGCTCACGTTTTGCTGGGAAATACATTGAGTAAAGTTGCATTTCAGTGCAGTACAGCGTTCATCCTCAGCCGTGCATGGTGGACTTTTGCTCTATTGTCCTTATGGTGTCAAAATGACTGTATCCTCCTTTCTGTTTTAAAGTTTGAATCAGTAAACCAGTAAACTAAATAAACTTGACTTGACTCAAATGAATGGTGATTTTCTGTTTTTTTGGAGGGAAAAAAAGTAGAACTAGGCCCCAAAACTAAATTTAGACTCTGCTTCTTCTGCTGGCTAATGTTCCTGGTCCAGGGAAGGTCCAATGTGCATTTCTATAAAACAGTCTTTGTGAAAAGCAACATCACCTCGAATAAAGACTGGAGACTGCTCTGAGGGATTGTGGGTCCTGACTGACCCGAGACTGTGTTCAGACCTGATTCTCACAACATTGTCCAAAATCTATATGTGAAAATGGCTGAATTCATGTAATGCTACACGGTTCCATATAACGATTATTACTTCTTAATGACGAAGCAGTTTTTCTCACAGGAACCTTTAAATGCAACAAATGTTTGAATTGTGTTTCATGCACAATGGTCCCTTAAGCAACACGGTCCTATTAAACCATCACCCAACCAACTGAAACGTAGACAGGACTGTTTTCTGTCCAGCGCGTTGCCATTTGGGTGACGGATAGCTTTTTCTGGTGACCTCAGGCCACAAATACCTGGCTTTTAAAATGTCACCTCTTTGTCACTGCTGTGAAAGGAGCCAGAGCTTTTGAAAGGTGGACCAACAATATAGTCCTCTAACCAAACGTCCGCATAGAGACTTTTTCTTTTGCTGGACTCGCCAAAGTGAAAGTTGACAACAGATTAAGTCGGGGCAATTCAATAACCGCACTGGAGACTAGTGGAGAAGAAGGTTGTTCAGCTGTTTTATACTTGGTATTAGTTAGCAGAAGCTCAAATGTGAGAAGAGTTTGAGGATTTATTTGTTGTCTACCAGAGAGAGATGGCTGACCTCAGCAGCCAGTGTGATTGAATGGCTCCCTCTGTGGAGGAAACAAATTCCTAATAGTTTTATTTAGATTCTTTTGACCACAGAGAAACTCCCGGGACTCCTCAGTGTATCGTGCTTACACAGTGGCCCCTTGCTACAGGCGAAAACCACAAGTTGCGTTTAAATTGCCGTTTTAGTTCGGCGTCAGTTTGACTCGTGGTTGGTTTGATTTCAGCAGCGAGAATGAAGTGACACACAAGTAATACAAGAATGTTTTATGCAGGGTGAAGGACAACTAATTCCACGGTGGCTTGTTACGACGATGTGGAAAGATTGCAGCAACAGGAGAAGCAGCAACTCTGTGCCGTCTCTCTTGATTTGTTCCTGTGACTGTAAAGTTATTCATTTATATTCTGCCTACCAGGGGAGAAAAGATTAAGACCCTTTGCTTCAGCTTTCATCCATGTTATTGCCAACTCTGTCTCTCACTACCTGTTAAACCAAGACTTTCCTCCTGACCCTCATCCTCTCTGCTCTTACCACTTTTCCATTCTTCTATTTATTCCTTTATCTTTATTTCATCAGCCCATCATCTCTGCGTCGAAAACAATTAGTACGCCCCCTGATATCTCATTAACTATTAATGAGGTGGTGGAGTGCGGTTGGAAATTCCAAAGCTGAACTTTATAACTCTGCGGTATACATCCGATTTTACATTCTCAGACGCACACCAGCCCCGATCGAGCAGTAAACAATCAATTTTGAAAGGCATGTTTTTGAAATGTGCAGCAGAAATCATTCGGAGCCCGCACTAAATCTTTCAACACAATTTTCATGCATATTTCATATATTAGCGCATAGGAGAGACGTTTCAACTTCATCTCTCGGCTTCTCTTTTTCTCCACCACATGACGATATTGATAAGTGAGACCTGCTGAGAAGAAACTTACCCACTCCGCTGAAACCAGAGAGACTTACAGGAGAGAGACGGGGAGAGGGGGCCTGGCGCGTCCCCCTTTTATCTCTCATCCCTCTTTTCTTCATGCCTCTAAACTAAACTCTCCATCTGCCTGTTTCTACTAGCACAGGAAGCTTACCGTCATTTTCTCTGAAGTGAGTCTTCCTCCCATCTCTTCCTCCAGTCTCCGTCTATTTCAGTATGGTCCCAGTAGAGACAGACGGAACACCTGTCACGCTGTGGTTCAGATCTGAGCTTCTTCTCCTCGGGTTTTCCTTTTCCATTAGAATAGAAGTAGTGTGATACTGTACTCAGAGTAAAGGTGAGTGTGTGTGTGTCCGTTGTATTTTAAAGAAATGATGTCCAGCAGTCACTTGAAGTTGCATCAGTGACTGTAGGGGCCTAATGTACCTTTTAAAGGTATGCTAGCTCAATGGGTAAGGCGTCAGACTGGGATGCAGAAGGTCACGGGTTCAAAACATATATCTGTGTTTCTGTGCTGTGAGCGATTGTTACTGACGTTTACCTATTTTAGTCACCAAAATAATTGCTTGGCAACAACGTAGGCTCACTGAAGAATGATCCACATGTAGACATCCTTTCACACACTTTTGTGTAGTGTTGTAATGATTATTTTTAACTGCTCAGCTGGACGCACCCTTCTCTGAAAAAAACAGACATCCATCATTTAAAATCATCTCGGGCCCCTCGCAGAGGTGTGACAGTGGGCTCCTGCCCAGAGGTGGGGCCTACTTGCTCCACGTAGCTATTGTGTAGATTTGAGATTGGTGCATTATGCTGAACACTTAAAGGCTTTTATTTGCTAGTTTGTCTGATCTATTGTCATCTGCATCTGAAAACCTCCCGTGGCTGTTACCTCACATTTTGACCTCACATATTTAATAGCCGACTGCTGAATGCATTAAATTGATGAGATACGGGATGTGGAGAAAATCAGACTCGGTATTCAAACTTTCTTTAGACCTGTAGTGTCTCAAGGACTGTGATTCCTTTTGAAATTTAAATTAAAGTAAGCTGCTGTTGCAGAGGTCGACGGTGTGCTGTAAAGCAGAGAGAGTGAGTTCTGAAAACACTGTGCGCCCCCTTCCTCTCAATAACACAACCTTTACCAAACCCGAAGGCAGGAAGCTGTTGGTTGTGATGAGCTACCAAACTCAACCACATTTCGAGTTCCTGCAAGTTGATTTTCATGCTTTGCCGGCATGAATTGATGTCATAGGTTCCCTGAAAGCTGGGTAATCAATCTGAACACAAAGTCTTTGTACATTTCTCAGCAGCATTGTCTGCACAATGCAGATGGCTTTACATTTCCTCAGTGAATCAGCATCTGGTGGACCTGCAAGGCTAAATCCTAACATGGCATGATGGTACTGGTGAGCACGTGAAGAAAGCAGCAGACTTGGAGTTATCATATTTATTTAAAGATGCAGTAAATATAAAAAGCATCCACTCAATACTCACATAGTTGTTTATTTATGAGCCAGAGAATTTCCTTTCAAAGACATACAGACTTTTCCTCTCATGAAAACTCGCGTCGTTTGAATTTTTGAATATTGTCAGATGACTCACGATTCGTCCTCTGGCATAACAATTAGCCAAGTCTAATGGTGCAATAATGCACTTGGAATTGGTGCCAGATCAAAAGCGCTATATTGGAAGGAGTTGTAACAGGGCAAAGTTTATAGCACTGATGATGGACCTCCATGGAGCAGCTTCATTAACGCATCTCTCTCCATTCATTAAAACATTTTGGAGCTGTTGCAGTGCTTAATGTCTGGCAAGTGTAAATCTCAGCAGCCACGACCTCTAATCCTCACTCCCATACTGTATATCAGGCTGTTCAGAGGGCCAGTGGAAATGTGTAGGCAGGTCTCCAGGCAGATTCCAATATGGCTGCCAGAACAGGAGAGTGACAGTCTGGCTAATTAAAGCGCTTTTAATTTGCACTGCCTTAATCTCGCGTCTTAGCCTCCTTCAGTCTGGGAGCGTGTGCGTGTGTGTGTGTGCAGGAATGCATGCTGGTGTTTCTGTGAATTTGGAGCTGGCTCTTTGTCACCTTGTGTTGTAACGTAGAAAGGTGAGATAGTTTGAGGAAGGCTAAACGACGAAATGTTTGTCGTTCCCTGCTTGTCTCCTCACCCAATTCATTCGTCTTTTCTTTTTTTTTTAAGATGGCTCACATTTTGTCCCTTGTTTTTCTGCATCTGACCCCAAATTTCTAGACACATAAACATGCGTCGCATCTTAATGAAAGCAGCAGAGATTCAGGGTCAACAGACTCCACTGCCCCCGCGCTTGTTGATTGTCCTTGTTGCAAAACGCGAGTAATTAGTCTTGTTTTTAAAAATACTTTTGCCTGGAAATGGTTCTGTTTGTTCTGCATGATTGGCTTCATAAGATATTTAAACAGCAGCAGGTTAGATGCGTTCCTCCAGTCAAAGAGAAGATAACCAGTGTAACTGCTGACCTAATAACTCATAAGTCGTGTTGTTTGCCTCACAGCCAGCCGCGACCTTTGCACAGTGTTCTCTCACTTACACTCTACATTATTAATGCTGCTTGGCCTATCATTTGTGTGTGTGTGTGTTGCAGTGAGAAGCGGGGCCCTCTCTTTAGCGGGTTGATTTTAATATGCATTAATACAGTGGTGAGAATGTTTCCCATTATTACTCTTATCATCATGTTCTATCAAGCCGCCTCCTTTTACAGGCTGGCTCACATTAGGCCACGATGGGAAGGGAGACAGCGAGTCTAATTCCCATTTCTAAAAGAAGGTTATTTCACAAAGACGACCCCCGGGGCTTCGAGAGAAATCAAAACTCTGAAGACGAGTAAAGAACCCTGTCTTTCCTTTTTCTTTTATCTCACTTAGCCCCTTATTCTTAATTCCGTTTCCTCCGCCTCCTCCTTTTTTTCTCTCTGTCCTCATATCTCTTCTACCCTCCACACTTGCCGTAGGCTTCACTGTAAATGCCATGTGGAGAATGAAGGAGGGGGTTATTATTTGTGCCTGGAGAGGCCTCTGTTTGTACTCAAGCAGGCATCAGTGTGGACAGCTATAGAGCGACTGGGGAGAGATGGGCTGCACACACACACACACACAGTCTTGAAAAGACAAATATTTTGGCCGCGGCAGCACCGGCTGGATGGCGCCTGACAACTACTTGTGTTCCAAATTCTGACACCGGGGCGAGCTGGAGGCTCCTTCTCCACTCCGCGTCAGACTGCTTTGATAAGACCACGTGTAGAAAGGGCAGCTCTAAACCACAGTACTTCAGAACCAGATTTAATGTAGGTTCTTCACCACTGTGAGCAGGAGTAATACCAAGAGTCGCTTGGCTGCCCTTTTCAGCTGCCTCTCACGAAATCTTTCGTTCAGCTGCTCTTTAATAAGCTGTTACGTACGTTTCTCTAAATATCATGTTAGATTTTCTACAAGTTCAGCAACAGATTCCAATTTTTTAAATTAAAGTTTTAAGTTAAACTGTTTTAAAAGGGACATTTTATAAAAGAAATCTCACTTTTTGTAGCGTAAACTTTCATACAGACTACTCGTGTCTATCTCCTGTGCGTCGGGGAGCGGTGTCACAAAAGGGAGGAAAATGAGATGGGAGATAGATGATGTAACCATGGAGACATACTATACTCACCTGCCCTGGGTTAAAATCACACCGGACCGATAGGAGATGGAAGAATAATGAAAAGACCCTGTTAGGACATGTTCTCTTCGCACCATCTTGATTGAAGCTGCCCACTGTCAGGCTGTGTAGTCTTATACAGCAGCAGTGGGTCTAGGACGGGACTGGACAAAATAAGACTGCTATTAGGAATCTAAAAACCATGTCATTGTCTGCACGTGCTCTTGATTGTGCTGTACTATAAGTGTGTGTGGGAACTTACAGAAGACGTCTGCACTAATGCTCTCAGAAATGTTTCACCCTAATAGTAAAATGGCACGAAAAAAGGTAACGTGAGCATGAAGTCTCTGAGTGCAGGATTTCAGTGAATGTTCTTAGCTGCTCTGTGCCTTTACATGGTCAAGGTGCCTTGAGGATGTTATGACCACGAGCCATAGTATAAAAAACACCACAGATATTTTTATACTGTTTTGTTTGTTTTGAAGTTTCACGTGAAAAAACATCAGCCTCACACACAGTCCTGCAGTTGGTGTATTCCCCCTGTTCTGTTCATAGAAGTAATATTATAATATTAATACATACTGGTATGTTCTGCATTAAAATGTTTACTTTTTGTACAGAGTCAATGTGAGTATATATTTCTGCTTTGTTTTTTATGCATTACTGTTGCACACAAGCACTATGAACCTGTACTTACACGTAGTACATTACTTTAGTAAATGTACTCATGTACTTTTCCACCTACCATCATTAAAAACACAAGTATAGAAAACTGCAGGATTGTATATGCAGCACATAGTTTGTCTCTTTCAGAAGTCCAGTCCAGCTTTGTGGTCACTACAGATCAAACAAGGCGAGTACTTGATGTATCTCATCTCATCACTGACCGTACCACTATGCGTGACAACATCCAGCAGCTGGACGAGCAGTTGTTTCCTGTGAGTCTTAAAATCCATTTAGGATTTTTGTCCTTCCTTCGTGTCAGACAGTGTCGCTTTGTACATGTAAACCTGCTGCCTTGTGTTGTCTGTACGTCTCAGAGTGATGCGTTTATCTGCTTCATGTGGCGTAAAGCTTCTCATTAAACACCTCTGAATAAGATTGGATGGTGTAACTGTGGAGACAAACGGCAGGGAGGAAGGAAAAGGAGCCTAGATTTATAGCTGCCAACTCCAACCACATCAACCACATTTTGCCTGGTATAAAACATTTTGAAATAGTAGGAGAGGTAGTTCATGTCACCAATGTTTTATTGACAAACAGCGTGTGGTTCCTTCAGCGAGAAAAAAAAAAAAAGATTGTCTAATTTTCTCAATCTGTCAGTTCTATTAAACGCTGCATTTTCCTAATGCATTCAACACCAAATCTCCAAATATGTTTTACTCAGTGCAGAGATACTCATGCTCAAGACACTCATTAGATGGTTCACTTGCTGCTGTCATATTAAAATTCAGCATCATAATTCATTTCACCCAGGGCATGCTCCAGATAGGGAGCTTCATCCTTAGTGCCAATCCAACATGACATTGCTTATATTTTTCCCTTTTGATGTCAGTGTTTTTGACTGAAGGTGTTTTTGGATTCGTCAGTATTCATGTTTATCCAGGTTTTTCTGCAGCAAATGTGGCCCTTATTTACATTTACCCCACTGTTATTGGTACTGAGACATAAAAAAAAGTGTTGGTTTGCCAAAAATATGTTTCCATGAGTTATGCAATTTATTTAACAGGATTAAATGTAACTACAAGCCAAAAACTGTACACAAATATCAGTCAGCCATGGATAGACGAAATTTGAATAACTGGGTTGGTTCATTTAGTCATTTTATAAAACTACAAATTGGCTACAAGGTATGTGTATTATTAATAACTATTTAACTTAATGCTAAAGATGGCGCAGCCACATAGTTAACAATATATAGTGTCCGATGGTAGACACTGTTCTGTCCATTTATGATCATCTGAAAGGGTCAAATAACCCAAATATAAAAAGTACAGCGATATAATCATTTCCCACATAACTCTGGTGGCATCACGTCTCTGAGATTTCTGCCGGAGTCCAGTTCAGTAGTTTTGTTTTTAAGACCTGTAGCTCAAGTGTTGTAAGTGTAATATTTTTCTAATCTGCAGAATGTAAGACATGTTTCTGCATTTCTCTGTGGACAGAGAGATTCGTCGGTCAGTTCACCCAGATGGAAATAACTTAACTGCTACTACAACTATTTGAAGACATTTGCTGTCCCCACAGATGTTGCTGTTCATCTCACATCCCGGGTTCTGTGATTTTTTTACTGGTCCGGAGAAATATTTTATCGTCTAGTGTGAGGTTTGGCAGGTTTGTAGTCAGACTGGATGTTGTACTACACAATACAAAAATACATTGTCTGAGAACACTTTTGCAGGTTCAGTATCAGCGTATTTTCTGCATTGATAGTAGAAAATATAATTCAGTTCACTTTGTGTTTGCAATTGAAGTGTATTAAAACCTAGTATTTTGGAGACAGAGATATAACCTCTAACCTTTTACGTTCCCCTATGCGACTAAACTGCAAACACGATGTGTTTGGAGCTAACAGAAATATGATCCCCTTATGTGTTTATAGCAAATAACAATTAAATTAGAATGCAGCTTTTTTTTTAATTTTTTGAATGAATGAATGTCAGAAATCTCAGAGGCAGAGATCACAAAATCTAAACCTAACAAATTAAATTACTGTTAGTACCCATGGTTATGGTTATTTTTTGTGTGATGCTGATAAACTAACACTAACTCAAAGGGTTAGTTTTGCATTTACTACCAGGAAAAAAGTAATCAACCATCTCTGAAATGTGAAATGAAAGACCTGAGTGTGTTAAAAGCTTCTGGCATACATATGGTTTCTCCAGGAAAGAAAGGCTAGTTTATTGTGCTCATTTGAATTTTTTGACAAGAAAATAATGAAAGCCTCTGAGAGATCACTCCGTCTCCCGCTCTCTCGCTCCTGAGTCATTCACTAGAAGAATATACTGAATCACAAGCTTCCACTGAGGACTTCCTTGCAGCATGCTCCCATTGTTGTCTCTGTCTGTTGTCAGAAGGACCTCTACTTATTTCCACTTCCTGGGCATTGAAGAACACAGTTCCTCTTCATCACGTTTCACAGAACAGCAGTGCTAATTAGGGTCACCGTTAACTGGCCCCCTTGATGTTGTCCCATTAGAAATGAGCTCTGCTACTCTCTGACACATGATAAATTCAGGCCATTATTGTTTATAACAGAACAGAAACAGAAACAGTACTTCAATACTTCGCTACATTAATGGTATTTTCTCAAAGAATGCTCAAGTGAGGCTTTAGAATCAAGCAATTATAAAATTGCACTCATGAAAGTATAAGTTAAGATTTTTTTTTCCATTTTCAAAGCAATGTTAAAAAGATGAAAGAAAGTTGAATGTTTTAAGGCTCTTGTTTAGTTAAAGCCACAATCTGGGACTTGTGATGCACAAACAACTGCGCTTCGGAGTCGAATTGTTTGCTGCAGCAGCAGAGGTACCGTGTCCTGTAGCTGCTGCAGTAAAAAAAGGGGATAACCGCCCCCCCCGCCCCCTTTCCCCTTTAAAACACACCAATGAATGTGCTTTCGCAGCGCTACAAACGGCTGCGGTGATTTGACTAACCCACGATTATGGCTTTAACTTGGCTTAATGACTTGAGCATTCTGAGCTCATTACAGCAGAGAAAAAAGATTTTATACAGTGTTTCCATACCCCAACAAACTTTTTCCAGCTTTGTTGTTTTGTTGTCGGTGTAGTTTGTAGTCGAGGTTGGAGTCAATTCTGTTTCAATTCATAAAGCCTAGTGGCTGCTCTTCAGTCAGTGTAAGCATTTGTAATTAGACATTTTTTTTATCAATACCGTAAATACCAAAAGCTCGTAAAAATGCCAATGAATTGAAACGCTGTTGACTCCATTCCTGGTCAACAATCTTCACAAATGAATCTTTGTAGCACAGTTATGTATAGAATGAACAAGAAATTTGTTATCTCCCCTTTCAGCCTCCAGCGTTTAGATCCTGCAGATATACATGTTCTACTGTCACATTGCCGTAACGCTTCTTATATGATAATGTTTTCACTTGAAAACCTTTGATAAGGCAAAACCCCTAGATATTACTTAAACAGCCGTCTGCAGTGTCAGCCTTATTGTGAACAACGCTAGGTGACTCAAAATGGTGGGGAAGGTTGTCTATGAGCCTCCGTTGCCCAAAATGTTGATCAGAATAGATATTTTCAAAAGCCAAATATATATATATATATATATATATATATATATATATTTTTTTTTTATCTCATATTCTGAAACACATGACCATCTGAAGGTTCCTGTTAGAGGAAGATGAATACACTGAATACAGCTCGTACATCAGAAACAGAAACTCCAGCTGCTGAACAGTGTTCATATCTCAGAGAATACATTCATCTGTGTGTGTGTGTGTGTGAGTACACTTGGATGTGTTTACGTGTGTGCTAAAGTAGCAACTGTAAGAATGATGGTGGGAAAATACTTGGGTGCTGGGTCAGGGGTTGTAAGGGTTAATTTACTAGCACAGTACTTTGGTCTTAGAAATGATTGGAGCGTAAGGGGGGGACAGTGAGCCAATGACGGTGGATCATTTTGTGCAAATTGTTCTGTTTGGCAACTGTGTTGATGTGGAGGAGAAGAGGTCTGTATATAGTTGTATCTAAAATCAGTTCAAATACTCGAGTTTGTGAGTTATCAGGTTGGCACAATGGCACCACAGTGGAACCAGGGGAATCCAAAAGAAAAGAGAAGTAAAAACTGGGGGTTGGGGGTTGCTGATAAAACACAGTGGAGCTACAGTGTATCGGGAAGGAAGAGAGAGTTTTAGGTCTTTTTCCTAAGAGTCGTTTTTTGATTTTGAACAGTGCAGATATGTTCCCCTGTGGGAATTGAAGACATTCATTTGAAGATTAGAATTTTTAGTTCGATTTCAAAATCAAAAACGTACCATTGTAAGTGAGCAGGTAGGTAACTAACATGGAATTCTGGTTTCTGAAAAGTCTCAAAGATTTCAAAACCATGTTGTACAAACAAAACAGTCACCTCTTTGCAAATATAGATCTTCTCTCTCTCATCTGTACAGCGTTCCCTCTTCAGGAGAATGACGAGCAGGTGTCGCAGGGCTTCGCCAAGAGAAAAGACAGGCTTGTTTTGGGCTCTGCAGAGAGCACATTCCTCTTGGTAAAAAAACAAATCAAGAATTCAAAAGTCCGTCATACTGTTGTTTGTCTCTGTCGGTGTGCACTTCCCCGCTGAGAGGTTCCAAAACAGTCAAAACACAGTCACACGACAGAGCCATGCCATATTCAAATAATAGAATCCTAATGGTGAGGAATAATAAGAAGACCAGTAATGATAATAAGAATAATTAATAGTAATAACAACGCATCATTCTATGTTCTTAAATTCTGTATAGAAAAACAGTGGTGAGGAGAAGTTGGTACACAGTAGGGCTCTACTATCCCCTTGGTTGATTTGGCACATTAGACTCACTCTCTAGTGAGAGCTACCTACTCATTCTCAGCACAGTTAAATATTACTGTTGCCTGGCGACCCATCCACAATTGTCATTTTGATGATTTAAAACTCCCAAATCACAGCAGACCTTTCAAAAAGTCTGCCCTGGTATCGGTGTCGCAGGGCGCAACTTCCCCGAAGAGCAAAACCTTGATCAATTCAGCATCGTAATGAGAACCGGCGAGGTTAATCTGGCGTGGCCAGGATTGATGAGCGTCAGTCTCAAGGCAGATTAAAAGCATAACTGAGCTGTCCAGGATGGGTTGCCTAGCAACATTTAAGGTTTATGTACTTAATATTGATCTTTTTTTTTGTTTCATTGAAAACTTAGTACAAATAGCTACATAAGTTTGAGCTATAATTTTCATTACATTAAAAAAATGACTCAGTCTCTATAATTTATGTTTTTTTGTTGTTCAGTATAATATATTAGTTTGGTCCTCCTTCATGTTCTCAGAAGCAAAGGCTAGTTTGTTTAAAGTGTGGGCCTATATATATGTGTGTGTGTGTGTGTGTGTGTGCGCCATCTGATGGTGTAAATCTGGTAGATTGTGGCTGTTTGTGTGTATTTACAGGTGTTTTTGTATCAGTTTGTTTTTATATAGGGATCAATATGTAACGGGACTTTTCCATCTTCAGCGTGTTTGGGGTCCCCGGGTGTGGGTTCAGGCCTTCTGCTGTGCAGACACACCTTTCCAGTAGTCCAGGATGTCATGAAGATCCTCGTCCTTGGCAAACTGGACCTTTCGCCTGAGTGCGTGTCCAGCTGCCACGTATCCTTCGTCCTCCATGGATGACTGTCGGTGCCTCTTGCGGTGCAATTTGAACCTTTCCCACAGCCCCAGAGTCGGAGTGCAGAGGAGCCCTTCTTCCTCCTCGTCTTCATCGGGGCTGGAGCAGTAGCTGAGGTTGTGGTACTGAGGCGAGAGTGGGTAGTGTGGGGACAGCTGGGAGTAGGCCAGTTCCCGCTGCTTGGCCTGCCTGCTGAGGGTGATGGGATCCAGCACAGACGGCTTACGGGCCCCTGGGTGGTGATGGAGTTCTTGCAAAATCTGGGGGTGGTGCTGCAGCTCCTGGAGGTGCTGCTGGGAGCCAGGATAAGAGTGGCGGTGTTCATTGTACTGACGAATTCTCTGGGCTTCGGCACGCAATATAGCTGCTGCTGGGGTGACGGTGCGGATGGCCTCTCCTCCCCCGCCTCCCCTGTCTCCTCTCTCTCCGGGCGAGGTCCTCTCAATATAGCGGGTCTCTGATGAGTGGTAACCTCCCTCTGAGCGGAAGGAGCGTGGGCTGCGAGCAGAGCCGGGAGAAGAGGAGGTGCTGGGCCTCTTGGAGGTCGGGGGAGCCTCCATGCTGTGGTGTCGCTGCAGTGAATGATGGTAGCTTCTCCCCCTCTCTTCTCTTCCTGCTCTCCCTCCTTTATACACTGGGGAGAGGAACTCGCCTCCTCGCTCTCCTCTCTCTCCCTGCTCAGAGAGAAGCACCAACTGTGGCTCTGCAGTGGAAACTGCTCCTCCGCCGGTAGAAGACGGGGATTTGATGCCCTGCTGAAAGGAGGTAGACTCAGATTTGAGAGCATCTATACAGTTGTTGATAATCTGGTTCACTTTATCGACTTCTTTAGCGATGGTTGAGATCTCTGCCACTGAGCCCTGGGGATTGGCTTGTGGTGACATCTCCCTCTCTCTCTCCCGCTCTCTCTCCCTTTCAATGCCCGAGCCTCTGACCTCCATGTAGTTAAGTTTAGCAGGCTTGTGCGCTGGTGTTTCTATCACCTCCTGCAGCTTATATGGATCTACCTCGCCGCCCTGAGGCAGGTAGGGCATTCTGGACAGACTGTCTCCAGTGGCAAGCTTCTGAGAAACAGATCCTCCACTCCCTCCCTCTATATCCCCTTCTCCGCCATACTTGAGCTCTATCAGAGTCCTCTGGATCCTGCTCATCTTTCTCTCCTTCTCCTCCATGATCCTCTTCTTCCTCAGGCAGTGGACGACAAGGCCGAGGAAAAGCAGCATGCCAAACAAGCAGCCTAGAATAGTCATAATGTAGTGAGTAGCTGATGACTGCGTGGGTATCCTATCAGGCAGGTCCCGCCGGATAGTGGAGATGGTGAGACAGGTGTGGTTGAAGCGCAGGGAGTTTCTTATAGACGCCACACAGTATGTGTAGTCGGTGTTGGGTTTTAAGTTCTTTAGCTCAATGTCTTCTCTTTGATTTTTCAGATTCTGGATATCTGTGAAGAAGCTGTTGTTGTAAAGCACCAGGATGTACATTTTCTTGTAAGGATGCGGGATCTGAACTGTTATCACCGCACTCGAATGCAGCACTTGCTTCAGCGTCATGATCGGTTTGGTCTCCGAGAAGATGGGGCTCCAGCTGATAACTTCTTCAGGAGTGGTACCAGATGCGCAGTCGTCCAATCCGCAGGGAGAGGCAGAGTCCGGTGGCAGGGTGGTGTAATCGGACGGCCCGACGCCAAAGAATGGTGTCACGCTGCTGTCGTCTATGCACACAACACTGAGCGCGTGCAGAGCGGTGCGCTGGGTCGACATGCGGGGGTTCTGGCTCAGGAGGTTGAAGCCAGAGAAACCCTCCGGCGAGTCACACACCATCCTTTCACTGGTCCTGTTGGGGAAGGCTGAGAGCCAGTGCAGAAAACCCAGCAGCTCACAGGAACAGTTGAACGGGTTGGTGTAAAGTTCGCAGGTGGTCAGCTTAGAGAGTCCAGAGAACAAACTGCCATCCAACACCTGGATCCTGAGGAACACACAGAGTTTAATCCATTAGGATCAGCCTGTTACATCAAACTCCACTGACGTAGCATTAAAACGTCCCCTTTAAATGCACGACGTCTTTAGTCTTCTGTGGCATCAGTAACATTATTATTAATAATACATTTAGGGCCGGTGATCAATACCAGCAGTACAATTATTATTGTCATCAGGAATCTCAGTGTTACTGCAGCAGAGCTTTTTATCCAGTGTTGCGTTGGATTCCCCTTTAAAACCGTGTTACTGCTAGACGACACAACAGTTCACGGTTTGAGTGATGACAATAGATTTATCATTGTTTAGTCGGTTAAATATAAAATATGAATGCTCTTTGCAGAAGCCAGGGAAGCATTTTAAAACAGAATTTTTGTTTTTTGTTTTCAATTTAAAAACCCCAAAATGCTCAAATGTCAGTGTAGGTTGAATGTTCTTTAAAAGACAGGTTCACATTTTTAATTGGCAGGCATTTGTATTATGTAAAATAGGCCTTTAACCATTCTTCCTTTTATACTGGTTACAAAAGGAGAACTTCTCAAAGCTCTTTCAGTGGAAGTGATGTGGGCCAAACCCCTCACTCCTTGTTCTGTGCAGAAATGCATTGAAATTTATGTCCACAGCTAAACGGAGGCTTATGCAGTCTAACGTCTGTTATCTTACAGAGCTTTTTAGTACAGAATCCCCTCTTTTCCTTTAATATTTCCCAGTTTAGTTGCAGAAACCAAAAGAAGGATTTTTGAACTTTGGAACATACTCACTCTGTGTGACGCTAGTGAAAGGTTTAAGTCTTTTATTGTCATCAGATAAATAGTTTTAGACATTTTTGCACAGAGGGAAGATGTTGCATTTTGACTGCTATCACGTACATGGGAAGCGTTGTAATTGCTCGACTCGTGGAAGCCTGTGTTAGCAGGATGTACGATAACAGCAAGTAAAACGTGCTGATAGGACTGGTCGCTCAAAGGGTTAAGCGTCAAACTGGGATGTTAAAGGTCGCAGGTTCGAATCCGGTCTGATTCCTACTCCATCCCTACCAGGTGTGTCCCTGAGCCAGACACACAGCGCTAGCTCCCTGTAAGTCGCTTTGGATAAAAGCGTCTGCCAAGCAAAGTAGAGTAATAGGACTGTTGTTATATATCATTTTCTGATGCTACATAGACACGAGTCGGATGCTCATGATGCACATAGACATTCTGAGCTTAAAGTGAATGTACATCTGGCTGGTTGCCAGTTTTCTGTCTGTTCTCTTTGTTTGAATGAACGTGAATGTTTGTGAAGAGGTCAATATGTCTCTCAGAGTGTTTTTTACCTGGGGAGAAATGGGGCGGGTACATTTAAATATTTACCTGAGATACTTTTTTACGTCGGTTCTTTTATTGGCTCATTAATTTGGTCAGTTGACATAAATATAGTATTTGGTCCATGCGTTTAGAGAATCTAGTATGTAACTTGTTTAGGTGTTTATGAAGGAGAAACAATATGCACGGAGGGTTAATGTTGTATGAATCATTTCTTTTTGGTCAGATGCACATAGACAGACCCAGGCTTATACCTGTTCATGGAGAGGTCTATATTCTCGATGTTGGGGCACTCCCAGAAAGTGTTGGGGGCAACGGTCTCAATGAGGTTGGCCTGCAGGTATAGGTACTGCAGCTTTCCCAGGCCTCGCAGCATCCCCTCTGTCAGGTTTCTCAACTTGTTAAAGCCCATCTGGAGAACCTGGGGAGACAAAGACAAGTGGGATTATTCTAATCTCTGAAGAGCCAGTTGGCGCAAGGCATCAGTCACTACAAGCTGGAAACATACAGAACAAACAGGCGAGGGTTCGGTACAATTCATGTTTCACATGGTGATCTAAGCCTTTTTGCTGTGCTGAATTTACTGAGATCTTTCTTGTTCACATTTTACCTTCTGGCTCAGCTCCAGCAGCTGGGGTAGATATGTAAGCATGCCAGCTCATTATGGCCGCATTCAGCTCCGTTTTGTGAAACACTTTTGCCTGAATGTTTCTGGAAGCCATAATGAGTGGGTGTTGTCTTTTCTTGTGTGTCCTTGTCCATCTGTGTGTGTGATGGAAGAATTTAGATCCTTTACTTATGTAAGTAGCAGTACGATACAAAACTCCCTCTGATCAGAGGAGCTTGGTTTAAAATCGTACTTTTGTATGAAAGCAGCCTGCACTCAGGCGTAAATGAAAAGTCTTTCAGTACGGATACTTCTGTTGGTACTTATTTGGAGTAATATTTAAGTCAGAAATTACCATCGGAAAACTGCATTACAGAGTAATAAGTAAGGAAACAAGATCTCAGTCCAGTGTTAATCATATAATAGGTGATTGGATTATATGGCCTCTGTTGCAGCTACCAAACTAAAACTACTACTAGATCAGCCCTCACTGAGCCTTGTTCCACTGGAGGTTTCTTCCATTAAAGGAAATGGGACTGTTAGTTTTCTGTATAATCCTATGACTATATTACATAAGGTCTTAAAGTTTGTTTGTTGTGATTTGGTGCTACGTAAGAAAAGCGGTCAGTGTGCAAACGTACACGTCGCCATCACTCACCTGCAGGTTGAACTGTGCTGAGAACGCTCCGTCTTCCACATAGCTGATATCGTTCTTGGTTAGGTTCAGATATGTGAGGTTGCCGAAGCGGCTGAGCGAAGAGTAATGGACAGACCTTATCTTGTTCTCATTCAGCCTCAGATCCACGATGGTGCTGTGGAGAGAAGTGAAACCGCGGTTGGCAAAGAGGTAAAATATGGTAAGTGAGAATATTTCCTAAAGTTTTCTCACCTGTTAATGTGGGAGGGGATGGCCTCATAAGGGGGCTGGTTCATACTGCAGATAGCCAGCCACACAAATCCCTTCTCCCCTTCAATTAGCCAGCAGTCAGCCGTTACCACTGGCAACCGCATTACTGACAGCACGGCGAGCCAACAGAGGAAGGAGCTGGCTGTGGACAGGACCACTGATGAAGGAGCTCTAGTCGCGTTATGTCTCTGCCGCCCCTGTCCTGTCCTCTGGGCCATTTGGGATGTCGTTGCAATATCCACTGGAGAAAGAGGTCCAGAGATGCTTGCCATCTAACATTTATTCATGCAGGCTGGCACCATTTGGAAGCGAGCTGGCGCTTTTTTATTTAAGGATATTTCGGTGTGTTGCCCTTTACAGTCCCAGCATAGTAAAACACCGCTGTTTCGCCTTAGCTCGTCTTTTAATGGTTGGCTATAGTAACTTTAAATTGGACTTGGTAAACTTGCGCTATGGTCTCCAGGATTTATTAAATTAGAAATGAGTATAGGGATGGGGTGTATCGCTTCCTTGGCAGCATGAGCATGTAGATAAATTGTTTCAACTGGTTTAATTAGTGGGTCATATTTGATTTGTTATGCATAAACAGGCAGGTTGAAGTCATCCTGGTGCCAGATTGGCTGATACTCATGTCTTTTGTGGCCATGTACATCTCCGATAGCACAAAACACTCTTCACTGTCTTGCTTCCACTCATTCCTCGCTGCTCCGTACTTGGTGGGAGACTTTGTCCCTGTGGGGGGGGGGGTTAATGAAAAACAGTGGTTTATTTGGTGAGGAACCAACAAACACAACCATGTTATCAGTTTGATGAGACAGAGGAAGTTGTTATTTAACAGTCTGGCATGCGTACAACACCACGCACACGTTTGTGCACGTAATACTCAAAAGACTTTTCTTGACAAGTCCAATTAGTGCACACACTGGTGCAGACACCTAAACAGACACACATTTTCTGCCTCACCATTAGCTTCAGGGTCTCGATATGTCTGGGCTAAGAATGGCTGTGGCTCTGATACTGTATCTAATTAATTAATCTTCTCTAAATAAAACACTTCCTGGAAAAAAAACAAAAAACAGCCGATGTCTTATGGAACAGGAGGGACAGAGGCATTAGGGGAATGGAAAGATTTCTTTGCAAAGGTTGCGGAATGATGAAGAGGAGGAGGGAGAGTGGGAGCATGAGAGCGGCGAGGAAAGATGTATGGGGGAGGAGAGAGAGAGATGGAGTGAGATGGAGGGAGGGAGGGATGAGGCGGTAAGGACAGAAAGAGGCAGTGATTCTGTGAGAAGAAGAGGAGGCTGTGAGAAGAGAGGGATATAAAGTGGCTCTCTGTTTGTCTGGGGAATTTGCTGGAATAGTGGCTTCCTCTTCTCTTTGAGAGCATTTTTTTCCCAGCTGTGAGAGCAACAAACAGGATGTGACATCACGCAGGAGAAGGAGTGGGAGAGAGCAAAAGGTCCAATCTTCCTCATGAGCATCTCTCCCTTATTGATCACAGATGAATGGCGGAGGCAGGGAGGCGCTGACGTGTCACTCCTGATCTGACAGGGAGGGTAAATGGGGGCAATTGTTTTTTTAAGCACAGGACAAAAGCTCCTCTGAACTTTTTTGTGACCTTGAAGAAAGTCCTGCGTAGCTGTTGTTCCTCTGGCGCCTGTATCTCGCTGCTATCATCTCTTTCATCCCTTTTAAATAAGTGAAACGTGTTCCTGGGGCTTATCGTGCACACTGTGAGATAAAACACGCATCTACGGGGGAATGTGCTATAATCTGAACCCTTCGTTGTTTTGAGATAGTTAGACTTTGTTAACAAGTTAGGTTGAGCTGTGCTTTACGTGATGACAGAACCAGTGTAGTATACGGTACATCATTAAAATGTGTTCCCCGTTCCCAGGTATTGTTCAACGCTCTCCTCTTATGTTATACTTCCAGGTTACTGGCTGCTAACAAGACAAATATTCTACGCCATTGGAGTCTCATGGCAACTCACAGAATAGCTGTTGAGATTTCAGTCGGGGCCAAAGTGGCTGACCTGCCAATCAATTAGCAGACCCTTCAATTAGACGGAAGAACTGATTCTGTCATCAGTCACATGTCAGCAAATGTCATTCATCATTAAAAGCTATGCTTTGGCACATATGTGCGTATGATGGGGCATTAAAAGAAATGTGTATCTGCTGAATCATTCGGTGGTGGTAAAATCTTAGTAAAGTCTTT
Source organism: Microctenopoma stevenorrisi (assembly GCA_032270685.1). Taxonomy (NCBI): domain Eukaryota; kingdom Metazoa; phylum Chordata; class Actinopteri; order Anabantiformes; family Anabantidae; genus Microctenopoma; species Microctenopoma stevenorrisi. Next base: position 3,526,640 of record JAUMTR010000001.1, read on the forward strand.
TAAAAGAGAAATTAGCTTAACTTAAGCATGACACACGGCTCTTCTCTAGATGATAATACAGTAGAGGAGTTTAATAATATCTGAAGTGATATTGGGGATTTGGGCCCTGGTGTTCTTTGACATCATACGTAAAAAGAGATATTACTCATACTGTAGCCCAGGACTTATCTGGCCTTTGTCAAACATGACATTTAATACGCATCCGTCTTGGGTGTGTGCAAATTACGTTGTAAAGGCAGCGACATTAAAAATATTAAATAGACAATAAATGTACTATCACCGTGTAGACAAATGCAGCAAGTCCCCAAGAATTTTTCTGTTTTTAGTACTTTCTGTTGTTGCAAATGTCAAAATGATCTGAAATCATTTTCTTATTGTACTTAGGGAACAAAGCCCGTAAGCTCCAGTTTCTTCTCACCTCTGCATAAACAATTCAGAAGCACAGTGGCATATGTGAGCATCTGTGGGCTTGTATGCGCACACACACACACACACACACACACACACACACACACAAGCTTTTCCAGCCAGTCAGCACAATGTGTAAGTGATGGTGAGACATCCTCCCACATAGCATGAGACAAACTACTCAGTTAGGTCACCGGAGAAAGGGTCGGAACGCCTGCCAGCCTCACACAGAGACACACAGAGACACACAGGGCCACATATGCACAGGAAACGACCATTCTGCTGACCAAGGGTTAAGCTCACTGTAAGCAAACTGTTAAGAAACAGAGGCGGCTGATTTCCGCGTGGCCTCGTTTTATTTAGAGGTAAGTGATGTCGGCTGAAGGGCCAGAGGACAGAACAGGAGTGCGGGGCGGAGGAGAACACGGAGAGATACCGTAGCAGTTAGTGGCTTGCATTTGACTTACTTTTGTACTGAATACATTTGTAGTAGCTAACTTGATACACGCAGAAGAAACTGTTAAGAGGCTGTCAACCCCTTTTACATTTTGCATCATTCATCGCCTTCCCCGATTGCTCTGGCACTCTCTGAGCACACACACACACACACACACACACACACACACACACACACACACACACACACACACACACGGCACTGCTCAGGCTGCTGAGTACAGCCGCGTCGAATATTCCAGCACTCAGCATCATGACTGGCTCACTTTCCATTCATGTCACACTCAAAGATTTATAGAGTACAAACCGTCATATGGAGGAAGGCGGAGCTGGACTCAAACAAAGGTACAGAAAGCAACATGGAGAGCAGTGTGTTCCCCTTTATATCTATGTGTAGGATACGTTTCTACACGTGAGAAAGCAGCTATATTTACCGTCAACAATATTCTCAATCTCACGAGGAGGAAGTTAAAACTCTTCTACAACAGCTACACTCTTTCCAGTGTGTCCTCTCAGAAACCACCTACAGTATGACGTCCACTGGCTGGAAAGCAGATTAAAGCTGAAAGAATTACAATGAACATTTTGTATCCTGTGCAGATACTTAAGCATTACTTTCAGTCTCTGTAGAAAGTGTTTCTGCTCTTTTCATTTGATACTCAACAGATTTCATCTTGATGAAGGCCGGTCTAGAAGTTAATGGACACATCTAGGAGGCTTTCTTTTCTTCACTACAAGCAGTCAGTGTTTGCCAGTGATAGGTGGGTGTTTTGATGCCGATTTGATGCCGAGATGCTGATTTTCCTATTAAGATGTCTTAATCTTATTCAAAAGGCAAAGCTTTGATTAGGGGAAACACTCCCTTGACACTTTCTAATTTTCTGGGGTTTAGTTTCCAATGTTTTTTATTTATTACCTGGCCTCACATGTTGCTGTTCATTTGTCTGACAAGCTGCTGACAAGTCCCAAGGATGTACAGAGTCAGCTAATGCGCACGCATCAATATCTCTAAATATGAACCAAATCACAAGCGTAATATGAGTCTGATTTAAAGTGTGAGTGAGTGTAGTTTTACTCGTCAACGGAGGAGTCATGTAGCGAAGTACATTTACTTCGTTATTGTACTTTAGATTTTTCAGGTATCTGTATTTTACTTAAATATTTATTTTTCTGACGACTTTTTACTCTTACTCCCTACATTTCTGGACTAATATCTCTACTTTCTGCTCTTTACATTTTCGGAAACATCTCGTTATTTCCATTATGAAAACAATGCGACAAAAAAGTTGTAACAAAAGGGGAAAAATCTCCCGCGCGACAGAAAAAGTCATAGTGATGATGAAACACCATAATTTTTCTTCCAGCTGCAGCGAACGTAAAGAAAAACATATTTTAAATAATGTTTCCTGCTCATGCATGAACTCTGTTCACTTCAATCTAGTTATGCTGCGATCGATTACTATCGGACGATTTCACTGAAAGCTGCCTGTAGCTCATATTTTACGTCATGCAGAGGCCCTGAGTGCGGTGTAGCCCCCTCTTTCCTTCACACTACAAACTACAGACCTGTCCTATGGAAAAGGGAACCTGAAATAACTTTTAATGTGATCTTGCACTCTACAAAAAGTCTAATTAAATAAGATTTACCTGATGTCATGGGATGTGGTGGTGGGGGGGTCTCATTCTGGAGCATTATAATTCAATACCACATATCTATACCTATAATAATTTGAATTTACAATCCAAATAGCAAATGATGAGTGATCGGCACTCATTGGTGATCGTATCAGAATCAGCAGGAAGAAACCTTATCAGAACATCCATAGTTCAATTTATATTATCATGTTTGGTTTAAAGAAAAAACTGGACAGTATCAGAACTACTGAAAAACCTCTTTATACAACACAGTGCAGGTTGTGAACAAAAGAAGAAAAGTCATGTATTTTGTATGTCTAGAACTTTTTTTATCATCAAAAAGCATTTTGTTTCATTAAAGGTAAAATAGTTTTTACTCTTTCTTCTTAAGTACATTTCAAAACCATACATTTTAAAAAAGTTTTTACTTTTATTAAGTAAATGATTTCAACCTGTACTTTTACTTTTACCAGGGTATGTTTTCACATATCTGTACTTTTACTGAATGAGAGTACTTTTGACACCTCTGCTCAAAAGTCCAGCACGTAATTCTTAGGGAATAATGTGGGAAATGATGGCCTGATAAGGCGGCTGCTATCTCCGGCTTCCCCTTGTAACAGGCTGTGAGTAAGCCATAAATATGAGCATGTTGATTACAGGCACAGAATATACATGATAAACTGGACACAAAATCATAGAAGCACACAGTGCTTAAGCCCCTCTTCAGGATTAACACTGCCAGTATTCCCATTACTATTCCGTGCCAGTGTAGGAAACAGCAGCACCCGACAAAGCTGCAAGGCGCTGTCAACCAAAAAAGGATGAAAAGCACGAAGACAAATGACCCATGATGCCAGTGTGTGTGCATGTTTACAGCCAATGTAAATCCATCCCATTCGGTATTTAAAAATACATATTTTGAGAATAAGAAAAAGATGAAGATAAGGACAGTTTTCCGTGTTAGTTGTCCAGCGGTAAAGGAGAACGATGTGATGCGATGTGATCAAGGAGAAAGTACTTATGAGGCACTCATAAGCGTTATGAATGTGAAAAGCCTTTATTTAACCTTGGCTATCAATTGAAATCCTGCCTGCTTGTTTGAAGAAGGCGTTCTTCAGGGCGAGATACAATGTGTTTGTTTGTCCTAAAAGCATATTTTAAATAGTAGACAGGTCCAGTAAACGGATCTCTGGTAGTTGGCTCGTTATATATCGCCAGTATAAATGTTCATGTGTGTGACATATTTAGTCCTTTTGATCAGTCATACATTTGCAGTCAAAATGCACAGGGTGAGGCAGGAAGTACTGTGCCTCCCTGATAGGGGGCAGTGCTGAGCCCTACAGACACAACTGCCTGCCCTTCTTATGCAGAGGGTGGGAGTGGGGGAGGGTGTCACTGACAAGTCTGTAATGGTAAAGTCAGTTACATTTGTTCAGAAAAATAGAAGATTATGTCTCAAAACCAACGGTTTTTTATAAACTGGCTTCTCAGAGGTGTTAGAGAGGTGAAGACCAACTCTGCTTCAAAGTGAGAGAAAGGTAGGAGCTTTATCTATTTACCTAAACCTTTTTACTATTGACGCTTCTATTTTGGGTTCATATATTTGAACATCGGGCTCCAGAGGAGACGGTGCCTCACCAGTCATGGACCTCACCGCGTGTCACTGCTCTGCAGCTGGTATCGCTGCACTTCCAGCGGCCACCTATGCTGTTTAGCAGCTGGAGATCCATCACTGTTTAACTGGGATTCTGCCCCTGCAGGCTGCACATAAGAAAAAGTGATAAAAGTGGTGGTGCAGTTATGAACCGGAGTTATGATGTGCAGGATGTGTCCACGAGGAAGCAGAGTCACATAAACCACAGTATAAAGGAAATCAGGAAATGGAAACTTCACCCCTTGTGATACTTTCATCTGCAGTAAATTGGAGTGAGCTAAATAAACAGGATGGACACTAATATGAAATGTCTAGAAGAGGAATGTAGTTACACGTGGTTTGACTGTGCTGAAATGACTGAGATATGAATTATTCTAATAACGAGTCCACGTAGACATGTGATGCTGTCACAGCAGAGACGGACATGAAGACACAGCGATCTTTCACCTTGACCACCAAACAGAACCAATTTGTTTTTAAATCCAACTGGGTGTTTGGTTAAAATGGATTTCCTACATTTCATACCATCCACACACGCAGCAACAGGAGTGATTACCACAAATCATTGTCTTTTAGTTTGACTGAGCAATAAATACTTTCATGGTTTCTGAGTCAAGCTGTGAAAAACGTTGAGCTAAGTAATATGCAGCTTTTATTTTTGTGGCCTCTTTTGTCGGACACAAAATGCACAGTCCAACTTTGATGAGTAAAGCTGAATGATGTCATTTTTTTGAGGATTTCCCTGAGTGACTCCCTGCTGCTCTGTCCCGTTTATGTATTTGTCTTTGCGTTTTTAGAAGCAGGAAATAAGCGCTGATTGTTTGACGTAATATTAGGCATTTATAACAGCAGTGTGGGGTTAGTTTTGTCTGACTGCTGTGATTAAAATTTACTGGCTTCCTCCTTCAGCTTCTGTTGCATTGCTCCATTTGGGTTTGGTCTTGACTCAGGGTTTGTCGCCAGCGTTCTGGTTGCTTTCTCTAGCCACTGTGCGTCAGTGCTTCCCTACTGTACCAACAGACTAGGCTGTAGATGTGCCGTAGATGTGGTAAGGCATTTAAGTGGAGGAGACTGCTGTTCTGCTGTTCATGCTGTTCATGCTGTTGTCTGGCCATCTTGCAGGTTAGTCATCTCTGTGCATTTTATTTAAATCTAATCAGTTCATCCTTCAGTTCAAGAGGACAGTTGTTCCAAATGTGAAGACATTCCCTCAAGGCATTCCAGAAATGTCACGCATGCAGGAATTGGATGGATGGACAACGAAACATCATGCCTCCGGCCACGGCTGTCTCAAGCAGAAAAATAAACAAGGCTTCCCGACAGGATGCTGGATCAGCCTCACCTTGCTTGACACCACTCTGCTCATCATTAGGAGGTACGTTATGCACATCAGCCCCTCGGTGACCTGTGGTTATACACAACATGCTACCGGAAAATATGCCATTTCGTATCTCCACTGTGAATTTTGATGCACTTTTGAAAAATGAAAAAAATTGCTGCACAGTAGCTGCAACGTCAAAAATGTGTAAAATTCGAATTCAGGTTCATCATTAATGCTTTGGTTGGTGCTCACAGCAACATGCTTGAATTTACTTCGGAGGTCCTCTGGCAGCTGTGCGAACGCCGCCGTATGCAGCTTTTCATACGGCTGTGTGTTGATTTAGGAGGCTATTTTCAGTTTGCTTTGAAATAATTGAGGTATTTATGTAACGCGGAAACGTGGACGTACGTGGCGAACAGTTTTTCCCTTTGTTGCCTCGAGTCATGAGACGTGCTAGACAGTCTTTATGATGCTCTGAGTTCATCGTGTAAATGTGTCTGCTTAAAGGCTTGAATATTCTGAAACTCTCCTCCACAGTTCAAAGCCTTTGTCGGAGCTGTGTGAGATAAATCCATGGGAGTTGTCATTGCTCTAAATAAGTTGTTTTTTATTGCTGGGCCTCTGTCTCAGTCTATCTGTCTTTCCCCAGAACCCCCTCTCATCTGTATTTATCTAAACTTTATGCACTCTAGTATGCTGCTGCCTAGTTGGTGAATGTGGCTCTCAGAAGGTATAACCTGGTTAAATATAGATTTAAGAAAAAAAGAAAAGTAAATTCCCAATTTTTTTTTTACTATGAGGCTTATTGATTCCCCAGGACTCAGAGGTGTCAAACTGTGGACAAGCTTGTGAAGAATTAATCTTTTCCTCAGTGTCCTGGGACCTCACATCAAACCGTATTACACACTCTGTTCTGGGTAGTACAAAGTACTCTCTCCCCTGGTGAATATGCACTTTCTCTCTTTCTCTCTCTCACACACACACACACACACACACACGTTTCACAGGGCACAAATGACACATAAGATTTGTGCAACTGATAAAAGTGAGTCATCTGGATTAGATTAGATTACAGGGCAAGAAGAAGTGAGGAGGAAAGGACGAATGGGAAGAAAGGGGGTAAGGGAGTGAAAGAGAGTCGGATCAGAAAGCTACAACAAACAACTACACGTCTCGCGTTTGAGGGACCCGGAGCAAGTGTGCGTCTGTCTGTCGACCGCCCACACGGTTCAGAGACGTCTGAGAGAATGTAATTTGTTTTGACTCCCAGTCTCGCCCACCTTCATTTGCCCATTTTACAAACCTCACCTCCTCCCTCTCTGTCAGAGAGAACGGCTTCTACGCAACCAGGCTTTCAACATCGCACATCTGATGGGGAAAGAAAGCCAACGTCTTTCCTCCCCATCTCCTCTGCCTCAGGGGTTTAAACGTGCAGGAAGGCGCGAGGCTTGAGGGCTGGTGGTGGCTGAGAATAGAGCGAGAGAGGTTGGGCTGACGTCCGTACACAGAGTGATGGACGTTTCTATAAGAGATGCGGAAACACAGAGCGTGACGGCCTTATAGAAATATTCCACTGACTGCTGCACAGCCTCTAGTGCTGACAGAGAGACGTTCTCTGTGTGGTAAGGGATGGTAACTGGGACAAAAACGGGAAAAATAACAAATCTATTGTTACGAGCTCTCTTACTTTTCTCATCACAGTACAATACTTGTGTCTCATCTGTCTTTTCTTCTCCGGCAGAGTCTCCATGTCTGTCTATCTCTGTCTCTGTCTTTGCAGGGTGGGGGCTATGCCAGAATAATAGGCGCTGCTGATATAAATCTCCTCCACTGGCCCCGCAGTGCTTCACTTGTCACTCCCCTACAGAGAGAAGCGAACATACGTGATGCCGTGGATGATCCTCTGTGGCAAAGCAATGTATGGTTATGTAATGTGTTTAGTATTCAAAGAGGAGAAAGGGAAGAGGAGGAGGGAAAAGATGTGGAAAATCACAGCGTGGACCACTGCTGCAGTAAGTCTTTGATTTTATTTTGTTGCGCTTCAAAAACAGACTCTGATCTAAATCTACCTTTTTAATATTAGGACGTCTAAAGCTACAGTACGGAGCCACATGTGGACAGAAAACATTTTAGTTTCACCTAGGGCTTCATTTAATAACTGTCCTGTAGCTTTTTCCTATTTCACATGATTTTCTTATTTTTTCCTTAAAACAATACTATACAATACATATTATTACATTTGTGTAATCAGTTAATGTTTGCATTCACACACACACACACACACACACGCACACTGTGTTTGGGTTTTGGACTAAACTCTGTACCAAAAAGCCACAGCCACCCAGCATTTCCAAACCTATGACCTTCCACTGTAGCTGTCACACAATAGTGTGGACAACCGTGCTACCACATCCTTAAAAGTACGGTGTAGAAATGTTTTGGTGGCACACCAAAGACTCCTTAGGGTGAGATGCCAGAAAGTGGTAAAACCTGTGTTGGACAAAATGTACATCATCAAGTTACCACCATCACCTGACATAGCACTTCTCCAAAGCTGATACACAGCGTCTCTCACAAGCACACACACACACACACACACACACAAGTCTGCACCGGAAAACAAACACGTACACAGGTGTGATAGCTGTGTACGTCTGTGTGTGTGTGTGTGTGTGTAGTCACTCTCTGTGAAGGCAGTAGGCCAAAGAGGGTTTTAACGCGCTTAATGGGATTTCACACTTTGAAGTACATACACGTACACACACGAACACACTCTCGGACACACACTAATGTTGAAGATAAACATGTCTGAAAGCTATGTGTGATCCCAGACAAATAAACACACGCACACCCACACATGCGCACTCTCTGATATAAAAGGATTTGTCAGGCTTCTACATTGTACACATGCAAAACTAATGCACTCCAATATTCACACAGTAACATTACTGTTCTCACTCATTTCCAAAACACACAGGCCTGCACACCTGCCAGAATAGAAGCACATGGAGAATGTGTCGGCCCAGCATCCGTTGTTGCATTAGTGCAGCGGTGGCCATAGAGACCTGTTCTCCTTCATGTTGAGTTAAGGCATACTCCTCTGAAAATCAATTGTTTGAGTGTCAAATTCTTGTCTTGAAAGGTGACTCTGAGAACTTTATAGTTCTGCAGAGGATGATAGTTGTAGTAAGACTCAGTTACAATACATCCCAGTGGTGACTCTGAGTTATGGCTTAAAAATATCCACAGAAACTTTTCAGACTAGTCCTGCATTAAAATCCACTCTATAGTAACTTATTGGTTTTCCAATACAAAACTTCAAGTGGAGCTCCTACAGTTCAGTACAAGGATGCCCACGTGTGCTACATACAGCAAACATAATGTAAATATCTTCAATGTGGAATCAGAACATGCTACACAATACGAACCAAATCAACAGCAGAGAACTACATTACTATGCAAGAGAGGTTTGAAAAGTTTACATTTATATTCAGCATTTTTCCAAACAGCTGAGGCTCTGGCTGCGTAGATAACAGCACAGAGCAACAGTTTATTTCAGGCAAACTGCTACGGTTTGTGGAGTCCTGATATCTGAGAGAATGAGAACCAGAGAGTCGTCCATCTGTTGACTAATATTCATCCATCCATTGAATGTGCATTTTTAATATGTGCTCAGGAGCCTGCTCGGAAAACTTTGATGCATCGACAAAGTGCAGCTGAAGCCATCGCATCCTTCTTGTAGTGTTAAGCACTACACCACCAGTGAAGGCTACGACTGTTACTTCAGGTAAGTAAAGCAGGTCTTATGGATCCACCGATAGAAGACCGAGGAGATCAGAATTAATTTACTTTCTTTTCTTTGATAAAACCAAGATCAACTTGTACCAAAGCTCTAGAGAAGAGAGATGAGTTGGAGCGTTGACGGGTCAGAAACAACAGCAACAGCAGGTCACGTTATTCGCGTAGTTTCCACGGATCCAAGAGTGTGACTGACATCCATCGAGAAAAGCCAGATTCAGCAGCACAAACCGTGTATCAGCACAGAAAATGGAGAGATTTCTAGAGAGTTCATAAAACCTGTGAATGTGATGGATGGTAATGAGCTAAAATGCTAAAAACATAGCGTTAAAGCAAAACATATAACAGATGTTGTAATCCCAACAGATTACTCTAGGGAAACACATCACCAGCACCACGGTCCTGTCCATGGTGCGCCATAAAGTTACTCTTCTTCTAAATCCCCTCGAACACAAAAGTATGGCGTAGGAAGGGAACAGCTCATGATCCAAATCATACATTACTGAGCTCCTGAAAATGGAAGCACTCTGCTTTAAATGGCTGCAATGCATAAAAGGTAAAGGCCGTATTTCTGTGGAACCTTTCAAAATAAAGTTTAAAACTTTCATCACAGCTCAACTGTTCTATGCTGGTGCACAACGGCAGATTTATAAAACCGCACTGTGGCCCCATATACTTCTGATCTAACAATATTAGCTATACTATGTATATTCCATTTGTATATAATCCTGTTCATGTGGAGTGTGGTTTTCAGTCCGTCATGTCTGGGTAGAGACTGAGCACACACGTCATTCATCACTGTGATACCTGCACCAACTATTCTACAAACACTCAGGTCTAATCAGGCACCAAACGCTGTGAATCCAAGCTGCCGCCCCCCCACGAAGGAGCAGGCTACAAACATTTCCACCTTTCACGCGTAGAAGCAGCGAGGATTCAATACGCAGAAGACTGCTTTTATGTCAATTATCCCACTAACAGCACATCTGCTTAGACTTATAATACCAGCTGTGCTACGGAGCGTAGTCCCCTGAGTTCTGTAGAGAGTGGACAGATTTCTCCCTTAAACAAGCAGCTCTACTGTATTTATCTGTTGTTTTCAGAGAACGTTGTAAAATATGGCACCTCTGCACTGAGGGAGTGAGTGAGAGCAGAAAAGAGAGATTTCCTAGTAATAGAAGGCAGAGCTTATGTGCTCTGGCAGGTGGACCGTGTTATGGCCTGTCTGAAAACTTTTGCAAAGTTTGGCTTTAGAACTTCACCAGACAAATGACTGGGCCTACATACCATAACTCTTAGTGGAACGCATCGCCCTCTCTCTGCCTCTCTCTCCCTCGCCACCGCTCTCTTTATTTTTCTGCCTCCCTCTCATAGACAAACACACACACACACACACAGAGACGCACAGCTAGCAGCAGCCGAAGAAGCATCACTCAGACACCTCAAGCTGTTCATTTCCTTCCTGTCTTGATACATGCAGCCAACTGTAAAATGTTATAAAAGCAACATCAGTGTGTCCACCGAGCACACACACACACACCATCAAAGGCAGTGGATGCCTTTTTTTTTTACTGCCACCTCCTGATAAACACATTGTGGTTAAAAGTATTCCTGCCGTCTGTGTCAGTGTGTGCCGTTTGGTTTGGCTCGTGTTCGTGTGTGACAGACACCAGCCACTGAATATGGGAGGTCGATCATAATGAAGTGCCGCTCACCTGCTCTCCGGGTTGATGCTGTGGTGACAGAGGCGGAGACACCCTCTGCTGTGATGGCGGGAAAGACAATTGAGATAAATGACAGAAATAATGGAACAAAATGGTGAAAACATTTCCCCTGTCTCTCTCTCTCTCTCTCTCTCTCTCTCTCTCTCTCTCTCTCTCTCTCTCTGTGGCGCGGTCTTCATCACGCGCACCACAAAACTGTAAACAGCATACACACAGCGAGGGTCTGTGTAACAGAGGGATACTGCCTTCCATTACACACCATAACCTCTTAACAGACTAAATAGTAGAATAGCTCAGAGTAAACTAGCACAGCTCTCAGCTGGCTCAGGTTCTATCGAGCCAAATCTTTAGAAGACCACAACACTGTATCATCACACATTGGTGCTTACCTATGAGAGGAAGACATTTTCTAACTTGATGTCTCCAAGACAGAAGATCTGGTCTCTCTAAGTATGCTCCCTAGCTTCTTCTCCTGGCATCTCTCGTCTTTAGTCTCTATATTCTCTAAAGTCTCTGTAATGATCTACGGAAGCACGTAGATTTCATACTGATGCCAAAACAGAACAAATCCTCTGTGCCTTATTGCGACTGTTCTGTTCTGTTTTGCTGTGCTGCTACTGTCAATAAAGCTGATAACTTGTTTGTAGTTTTACCGAGAAATTGTGCGCCAGGCCTCTCTCGCAGTACAATCAAACATTTCTAACTCTCAGATCAAGAGAATGATGATAACATCCGTCATCGTCCGTGGTGGTTAGTTTAAATTCAGTGCTGTCCTGCGTTTATTAACCATACCCGTACACATGTGTGATGACACGGAGACTGTAGGTTACCTTAACCATCACTAAGACCAACCTTACTCTAACTCTTAAAAAAACATAATTACACGCTGGAAATTATATCAAATCTTATTCCTTATAATAGATTTGAGCTGTGTCTTTGTAACCAGACTGTCTCAAACACCTGAAAGCACCTTCATACACTGAATCTTATAGAACTCAAAAACTGACCAAACGAGCTTGAGTCAAGTTAGAAAGGCGTGAAACTCAACTAATCGGCTGCTAGACTGCAGGCATGGTTTGTTTAGGTTTGACTGGCAGTTGCGTCTCATTGACAGCATAAACAACCCAACAACTGTCATCAGGCTCTAACAATACAGTAAGAGATTACTGTGGTTCCTGATGTAAACACTGCTGACCTGCCACGCGTCAGCAGACAAAGAGATGGAGCAGCGCCTGCACGATCCACCTCGCTCCCAAGGCGCCACCTGAGCTAGTCTTTCAATTTTTGCCATTGATGCAGCCCACCATCACTAACTACTACTTAATTAACAGCTCTCTGGGTTTTAATAAAGACTGGCCACTCTAAGTGTTATTAAGGTTGACTGTGTGACAGAGATGTTACGTAGGATTGCATTATTATTCCTGTCTATAGGTGCCAGGGAGCGCACTGGGACAGCTTTCACATTCATCCTCACAAGAAAGCCTTTTGACTACACAAAGAAGTTACTTTCATTATTTACCTCGGTAAAAGTATGATCACACATTCTGAACCAATTAACTGTGCAGATATTATTAGCCAAACTTCATCATATAGATTTTATCCTCTTTTTTTAATTCTTGTATTTTAAGAATTCACTCTGTTGAGCTACATCATGAAGATAAAACAGCTGCAACTTGTTTTTTTTTTTTAGAAAGATTGGATGTAGCTAGTAGCCTTGGTGGTGGTGCTGCACATGCACCTGCTTGCTGCATCTTCCACCTGGCAAATGTTGCCGGGTGGAAGATGCAGCAATGCTTAAAAGCTCTGAGCAGAAAAAAAAGAAAAATGCTCTGCAAGAAGAAGCTAATTTAGAGTGGACTTTATATTATAAAGATATAAATGCAGCAGTGGAGGACACCAATCATTAAAAAGCAAACAAAAAAACGCGAATAAAAAAGAATAAAAATGTATCTTATTATTTGATGTTTGTGTGAATGTGTGGTGAAGGTGTTCGTGCTCTGCATGTCACTGCTTGCTGTGTGTCTGGATAATGGAGTAACGAACGACTGATGGAAAGGTTAATCATTATAGACAGATGTATGTGCAGCTAAATCAGCATTAGGTAGAGTCTGACTGTGTGTGTGTGTGTGTGTACACACATCACTGTGTGCATGCCTGCTTAAGCTGTAATGAGAGGGTGTCCGCTACTTGATTGGCCACCAGGGGAGGGGTTCTTTAGTCAGGCATCATGGGAACAAGCAGCCTCATTATTTTCAGTGTATGGAGACGAGTAAAAAAAAAAGCACCAAACCAATCCAACACCTAACATGCATTGTGAGTGTGTGTGTGTGGGAAAAGCTGCTCTCTGACATGAGACACAGACGGGGGCTGAGGTCAACAGCTCATCGCGCTGTGGCTTCATCTGGCTCCATATAAACCTACGCAGAGCTCGCCAAGGTCATTCCACTGCAACTGTGACTTAAAGTGTGATTGGAACGACCCAACATGGAAAAGCCGCGGGCACGTGTGTATGTGTGTGCACCTGTGTGTGTGTGGAAAACAAATCCCATGACACTCTGTAAACCTTATAAATCTGTTAACATAAGAAAGCTGCTTCACTGAACTGGCCAATAAAAACTTGACATTCACCCCCCCCCACACACACACACACACACACATAAAGACACGCACAAAGGTAGTTTTAATGCATAGCTTGTGAATTTAAAACGACATGCAGTAGTGCAGCCACAACGTTTCCTCGTGTCCATACATAAAACATGATTCTGTGTAAACAAAATGCCTTTGCAGGAGCCAACTCACGCACAGCCTCCCAACATGAATTCACATATCTCCATACTCACTGTGGAAAGGAGGCATGAGGCAGTAGGCCACCGTTAGCTAAATGTGAGGAATGCAGTTTTGTATCCTGCGTGCACACAGACGCTCACATGCACGCACACATGCTGAGAGGAAGCATGTGACACGGGAAGTGGAGGTTGTGAATGAGACGAGAAAAACAATGGTGTCACAACAGATGCTATTTTGTTTTTAGAATAATTTCTTGGCTTTTGGGGTTGTTGTGGAACTGTTATTTCTTCTAGTCAGTCATTTGTTCAAACACCTAAAAGTGCCTTTATTATCAGTAGGTTTTTTTCCCTGGCAAACAGCTTCTTGTGCAACGATCTCTCTCCTTAGCATCGGTGGAGGGATTCTGGTGCTACAAAACCTCCTAGGGTAAAATCACAGTGTGTTAATGGAACAGAAAAATGCAACGGCTGAGTTGAGTGTGAGCATATGGGTTTGCAAGTTCATCATTAATTTAAACAGGTTTTTAAAAATAGTGCTACAAAGCAGCTTCGCGGAACAAGGTTAGCACTAAATTGTGTTTTCTCAATCATGCTGACGAGGATTGGTATCGGTCATCAGCTGAAGCCTAGCCCAGCTGTCATTGGGTGAGAGGTGTGGCCAAAAAGATTTGACTCCTGGTCGAACAATGGATTCAACCACGGCTCTATCTTGCTGTGAGGGGGCAGTGCTAACCACTACAATTAACACCACTGCGCTGACCCGGAATCAATCAATAAACGAAAATAAAGCCATTCAAAACCAGAACCTCTCCTTAATGAACTATTGATCCCCACTACACAGTGAAGTTGTTGCACAAACACTGCAAAGCATGGGCGCAGAACCCTGACGTGGCCACATGTGTCTGTACCCTAGATCTGTTGTGGTGATGAACACAAAGAGAGGCTGCAGGTTTGGAGGACCTTGTGTTTTCTTTTTCTCCTTCTGAAACCTTCTGCATTCAGTCCCCCACTGTAACACTGTAGTCTCATTAAATTAATGAAGAGGCTGCATTATTGGCCAGTTCTTTTCACGGTCTGAAAGCAGCCTTAGGGAGGAGGTGGATATTTGGGTCTAGCAAACACATGACTTGCACACTAGTGACAGATTCAGTGCTCGGTTTCTTTAACCACGTAGTGGTGCTTAAATATAACAGAAGCCATAGATTTTTTTTTAATGGTGTATTACATATATGTAAATCTGGTGGGAGAAGAATTTACTCCAAACCCTGCAAGTATGGGTAAGTCCATGGTGTTACTGCCCAACATCAGCAGTGAGACTTATTAATGCTCCTGTGTTCGTATGGGAGAAAATCCCTGCAGCCAGATTTCAGAATCCTGTAGAAAGGCTGGAACTAGAAGAGATGAGCTGGACATGGGTTTAAGGTTCTGGTGTCCACATACTTTTGGCCAGTTGTACTCATTTACAGTGAACTGATATGTTTAAACAACAGTAAAACCTCAGACGTGCATCATGAACTTTCGGCTGTTAAGCAATGCTGCATATGTGATGTCACTTTAAATAATTTACCAAAATAATACTATGAGAAAAACTGCAGCACACTCAGAAATGACTACGAAATCATTTTTCTCCGCCCCTCTTTGTGTAAATACTCTGGTGAACTGCTTACTCAACTGGCACCACACTGTTTGATTGACATCTGGGAGCGACCTGGAGGTGCTGCATCAGAGCCTCATTTCCACGGTTACTTTTCCACTCAGACACAAACAAGCTGCTGTTCATCTGCTCCACTGCCATCACATTTCACCGCCGCATCCTCCTTTATTACGCCAAACTCCTCTCGTTCTGCGTGTCATGTTTCTATCACTGAGCACGAGGTGAAGGTGTGCGCGTTACAGAGGCACCAGTCGGTGGAGCTGTACAGGCAGAAATAGTTTAGTGCCAAAACTGCAAAAAAAGCTGTTTACATTTAGTTTCTAATGATTTATCAATGTTTTTTAATGTTTTTAAAACTAAAGGGGAAAAAATGATGTGTTTGACATATTAGTTCCCGGAAACTAAAGTCAGACTGTTTACGAATATATTTTGTGGATATTTCTCTTCATTCATCTATGATGTGCTTGAAATTTGCAACTTGAACACTTTCAGAATAGAAGGAAAATACATTTAATTTGGAAATGCTGCTCTTATCTTTGAGGTGTCACATTTTCCTGAGAACATCTGATATAGACCCTCACAAAGTGTTTCCTGCTGAGAACCAATAATCTATCTTTATCAGGCCTCCCAGAACTCACACACACACACACACACACACATACACAGAATATCATGTACCAGTGACTTTTACGTTTGTTTGAAGGCGTTGCTATTATTAATGTCTTATTCTCTAATTCAAATACAGTGGTGAAATGCAACTACTCGCGCACATCTGAGCTACTATTACTGAAACTAACATGTTTTTTCTACTTTATAGTAATTGAAATGATCGTGCACTGATCGGGGACACGAGAACACAAGAAGCCTCACTCCTCCATCAGTCAACATGCTGCGTACTGTACAACGTTGTAAATCTACATACATTTTTAATGAGGTTTTACTACAGTAGACAGTAACTCCTGCGCCAATGACAGATTCAATTTCAGTGTTCAGGGGACTTTAAACTTTTATGGATCGTCAGTAAAGGCAGTTTTCTCACTCAATGTCAGTAATTAGAAAATAAAGAGCAAACAAACAGTCTTTGCGATGGAAATTGGGGTCCAGTAAATAGAAATGTGTGCCTAAGTGTCAGAGTGCATTACAGTGAGGTTGGAGTAAAATAAAAATATTAAACAGTTACATTTTGCTCCATTATGGCCCGCCACATGCTGCTTACAGCAATCATTTCCATAATATTTGTCAGATCCATTAATGTAACCACTGGAAGCAGCCATTTCAGAGCCATTTTTTACATCCGTCTGTTCATAGGTTGCATTAAACTGCTCTGCTCTGAAAAGAAAAATAACATAATATCACCTTATTAATTTAACATGGAGCATGCAACAAGCTATGTACACACTGTCAGACGAAGCCTGAGCGATTACATTACAGGCTTTAATGCTCACTTCAGATCTTTTTCTGCTGATAGTTTCCCTTCATCTTTGTACCTAACATGCAGAGGCGCTCCTAGCGGACAGGCAAGGCAGGCAATTGCCTAGGGCCCCCAGGCCAAGGGGGCCCCAGAGGACCAACACAGTTTGAACCGCATCAGAACAACAGTAGGGAGACTGTGAAAACATGTCATTGATAGCAGCACTGTCAGCAGATTTCATAAACCCCCTTTTACGGGGCCCCACCCCTCCCCCTCCCGCTCGGTGGGGACCGGAGCAACTCCAAGTATGTGGTTATTTTAAAGTTGCCAAATATGCTACCTGCTATAAGGCTAACTTGTTTGATTAGCATTAGCAAGCATGCTGCACATTAACTAAAACCTTTTTTTTGATTTGGTGCTGGAGGTCAAAACTGCTATTTATGCCTTTCCTCATAATGTAACCTCTCCATGGGAAATGCACGAACAGATAGATATAAAGCAGCATATGGCTCTAACGTTGATATCAGTGTGTGTTTATGATGGATATAAGTAGATACATGGTATGATATTCTAGCTGGCGTGGTGCTATTTACATCAGAAATCAATAAATATTGTATTATTGTACTTCAGTTGAATTATTGCACATTAGTTGGAGTATCCTTCTAGCGACAAGTTGAACAGTATGATCGCATGTTCTCCATAATTTAAACAACACCCACCGAGTCATTTTGAAGGTTTGACTTGATTCAAGCTGGTAAAGGAGACAAACAGCTCCATTACTGGCTAATCAAAGTATCTCCCTGCAGTGT
>JAUMTR010000001.1:3547928-3564276 GCA_032270685.1 Microctenopoma stevenorrisi
ATATATACATCTATATTTTTGCAAGGTCCTAAACCTTGCAATGTAAAGTGCCCTGAAATGACTTTCGTTGTGATTTGACAGAAGCAAGCAAGTTCTGATTGTTACATGCTTATAATTTGCCTTTGCAAATGTGTGCTGCCCAAACCAGCCAAGCCCTGTGTGAAAAAGTCCTTGACATGTATCAGTCTGGAAAGGGTTACAAAGACCTTCTAAGGCTTTTGGACTCCAGCGAACCACAGTGAGAGCCATTATCCACAAATGGACAAAACTTGGAACAGTGGTGAATGTTCCCAGGAGTGGCTGACCCCCAGAAATTACTCCAGGAGCACAATGACTCATCTAGGAGGTCATAAAAGAAGCAAGCCCAAAAATAAGAAGGATGTAGGACAGAAATGAACCCAGGAGAGAACTGATGCTAACACAAAGGTACACAAAGACTTATCCTTTGGACAACCTACCTGTCTACTGTCTACTAACGACATGTGCATTGTTTTTTTACGTATCATTTATTGATCTGCCTGTTAGACCCTACATGATGCTCAGAGCATCGTGAGTCTTACCTGTCAGTTGTATCTGCTCACCTGTAAAATCCTTTATTCTTCCACACACTCAGTTAACACCCAGACACCCTCCTGTCCTCTCTAATGCCCACTTCTTCCCTCCAATCTCCTTCACTATCTCCCCCAACCACCCATCCATACACCACACGCACACACACACACACACACACACACGCAGACGCACACACACACACACACACACACACACGCAGACGCACACACACACACACACACACACTCACACGCACACAGAGGTAAAGACACAGTGTTGCACATATAGCATTCATTTCTGCTTCCATCTCTGATTCTAGGCTCAGATATGAGAATCTTTTGGAAGGAATTCTCTTTATTTCTCTCTCTCTCTTTCTCTCTCATGCGCACACACACACACACACACACACACACACTACCCTATTTCTGTCTCAACACACAAATTGAATCTGTGGTCTTGACAGGGCAAGAGGACAGAGGGGACGAATAAAAATCACCTCATTACGCACACTGTTACACAAACATATCCCGCTCACCCAACTGCACACACACACATGCACGTCTGCAGACAGACAGCAGACGTGAACAAAAAAGGTCGTTCACACGCATTAGGTACAGGAGCAGGAAAGCCTTGAATCATTTGGTGTGTAAATGCTGACAAATGAGGGCAGGGGGCCACTTGTGACTGTGGAAGATCAGAGGGGCCTTTCGTCAGAGCAGACGGGAATAGCAGAGGAATGGAGAAAGAAACAATGGTGCATGCTGTTGTGTAGGTGGAAGTGATGTTTATGATCAAGCTGATGAAGCATAAAGGTCACAGTGACAACGTAAGTGATGAAACCGATAATGATAATGGTGATTTTCTCTCAATCTTCATCTTTTCCCTCGCTTTAGTCATTTAGACCATGATTTTCCAGCTGCACATGGATGCTGCTGATGGCCTCTTTGCAGGTCCTCTGTGTGACCTGCAATCTAAAGTCCACGGTGTAGCTGAAAACATTATTGATCAGAGCAGGCTGGGAAGATTTGATCAAAAAATAAATCATCTGCTGTTAATCCAGTTTTCTTTATTTGAGTTTAACTGTGACAGACACCAAAGACTGGCGGGTTTCAGAATGTTTATACTCATCTGTTTCATTGGATGCACGATTTGTGAGTACACTACAACAGAAAATCTAAAATATATATACGTAGACGCTTTAATCGTGACTTTAATGAATCCCTGAATGAAAACTATACCCAGCGAATATACTTCAGATTTACACTCAATTTGTCAAAGATGCTCTGATGTTTGCATATGGCCTAAAAATTAGTGAGGCATTCAGTGACAACCACTTTTAAGAACAACGGGATCCCAGCTCCACAGAATCCAGACACAAAACTGTAAATATGTATGGATCAGCCACAACATTAAAGCCATATTGTATAACTTTGATTCTCCCGTTACAAAGGGATATGTTGGGCAGTCATTGAACAGTCAGTTCCTTTAGCAATGAATAGCTTGTCTGCCACTGTCAATTGCTGAAACATTTAACGCAGGCTATGACAAACGAGTGCATCTCAGCTGTGCTGTGCTGCATAGCTGCAGCCCTGTCAGAGTGCTCAGGCTGACTGCTGCACTTGGACAGAAGGGCAATGGAAGAAGGTGGTTTCTTCTGACAGGAATAATATTCTTTTGCATAATGTGGCCCCTCAAATTTCCCAAATCTCTGCCAAACTGCATGTGTGAGATGTCCAGTCCACGGAGGCCCTGCCTCCCAACTTTCTGCAGAGGACCTTGAAGATAAACTGCTAACCTTGATTGGAGACACTAAAGGGCACCTTCACAAGTCCCGTGGAGTCCCTGTGTTGGAAAAGGTCGAGTTGTTTTGGCAGAACGAGGGAGCTACGTATTGTTAGGCAGGTTTAGTGTTTAGTGGATTAGCGGAAATAATAGATTTTATACCCCAGCGTGGCGTCTCTGTCACACTAACATAATATATGTTAGAAAAAAAATCCACCAGCTGCTACTCATTTTAACAACACACCATCAAGTAAAAATGCGATGCCATGGAGTCTCAGTCTCTGTCCCCTGACTGGCAGGGTGATTCTGGGTGGGAAAGTGACAACACAGCATTACCTTTGCTGAGCTGCCCTTGAGCACGGCCTTTCACCTGCCCTAACAACGGCTCCACACTACTCAGTGGCCTGCAGATCAGACTGTGATTGTTCTTGGCAGCATCCGGGTGTGGAGGTGAACATGTAAATCTGGGCAACTTCACAATATTCATTTGAGAGAAGGCTGTTGCCAAACTGCTGAAGCGCTGTGGATGTTCCTGCATCACAGAGTAGAATGCGCACAGTGTTATTGCACACAGGCTCACTGAGTAAAAAGGGAAATGTGAGAATGTTAAATGTTGTCACGAGGTTCCCAAAGAGCGTGCATTAATCGTCTCTGCTCCTCTGTTTGAAACGCTGCTGTCCTTGTGTGGCTGTAACCCTGAAACCTTTGGCCGCTTACAGTTCGTCACAATGAAAAAAAGAAAATTGTATTTCTTTGACCCTTTGCACACACCTTGGTAAATCTACTCTGCTCAAAATACAAGGTGTTCTCAAAGGAAATAAAAGGTAAATCACACACTGAATACCCTCTGAAGCTCGCGCGTGTGTGTGTGTGTGTGTGACAGGTGTAAGGATGCCATAGATGTAAAGCTTGTTTTTAATATTTGCTGCGTGCCATTTTCTGTCTGGATTTAAAGCAGTGTTTTATATTCTGCTGACATCTGCACGTCTAGCAGAGACGGTTGGTGTTCAGAAGCAGAGACGGAGCCGAATGAAAAACAGAAGCAAAACGGAAAAAAGGAAACTTTTTACCTTTTTCAGATGGAGACCTCTCCGAACCAGTTGAGCCTTCAGTCTCGACGCGCTTTTCACATCACTATCAAGAAGACAGAGAAGGCGGAAAGGGGAAAAGAAAGGGGCGGGTGGAGACAGAGGGTGGTTAGAATGACAAAGGTGAGAAATATCTGAATATCAGCACTGACCGACAGTCTGCCACATTAAAAGTCTGAAACAGGGGCAGCGAGGCTACACCACGAGAAAACCCAGGAGTGGAAATTAGGCTTGAACTCAGCTGTTTCTGCTGGTTACTGTGGTGAAGGGAATCGTGTTAATAAGAGCTAGATTTATGTAACACAATTAATAGGACACGGAAAAGCTTTATCTGTGTCGGGGGGGCACAGAAGAGAAAGCAAGGGAGTGTTGAAAACAGGGAGGGGGGGGCATTCCCATGAGAGAGAGAGATTAAGGGACGACTGAGGACGACAGTTGGTCAACGATGGACAGAAAGAGAGGGCGACGGAGAGGAAAAGCTTTAATTTCCCACGCTAATCCGTGGCTCGGCCTCACAGGGAAAACACAGCCTCGTACGTAAGGAGTTCACAACATGCAGCCTCCCTGTCACATGACTGTTCATCCTCAAATGTCCACGAGCGCCTGTGTTTAGAACTGAAGGGATATAAAATAGGCTTCAATAATTCAGATAGTGGACGAGAGCAATAAGAGAACGCCTCCAAAAACCCTGCAAAGGTAAAGTATTATTTTTGTCCACCTCCTACTACCTTCACAACAGGAGCAACTCCCTGCAGCTTATTACAATGCAATAAAACACCACCACAACCATTACGCAACCCAAATTGGATTCAGTGCCTCCTGACCCAGCTTCAGCAAACTTCACAAAAAACAAGGAGCTTTGAGCTTTGAGATGAATCTCATCACGAGTAGTTAGCGCACAGCTGTTATCAAGCGCCTAATGCTGACACGGCACTTTAGTTCATAAAATCGTTCACAAAAGCAGGTTGGCAGATGATTCTGAATCCTAAAGACCAAGTTGAATATAGTTTATATAGTTTGTGTGTTTAGAGCATAGCAGTGTATAGAAATATGATTCACCTGGAGATTTTATGTTGGAAAGCTTTATGCTTTTATTTGTTAAATATTTGCACATTGTGTTTTATTTTTACCAGAGATTTTGAGGAGGAGGACCAACCAAAAAGTTTGGCTATGCTATAAATCTATAATGCAACACTGACTGGAGATGACGAGAGGAGGAAGACAGAACAGTGTTTTACCAGGGCTCTGATCCCCATAGTGGATGTTCCAGTTTTTTTATTCACAAAGGGTATTCGTCATTCTTAGGACAAACACATGCTGGTTGAAAGCTGTGTAGACCTGCTGCACCTTGGCTGATAAGCTATAGTGTGCCGTAATCATCACCCCTCACAGGAGGGATCTGTTAAACCTGATCTTCATGATCAAGTGTCGTTTGGCTCCTCAGAATGCTAAAAGGATAAGTGAGATGTAAAAATAATAATTATGTGAGCTAAATCTGATTATCTACATTTTAAGGGATAATTGAATGCAAATTAGCTGAAGATTTATATTATGCATGCACTGTTCTGACTAGTCTAGTCTGTCAAGGTTCTTCTTTTCTGCATCAAAGCGTCAGTCTTTGTTTTCTGAGCTGCACGTTGATTTTCAGAATCACTCTTGATTTTAATGTACATTTGATTTAAACGTATTTACAGACTAAACAGGCAGATTAAACAGTGATGTCGCATTAGCACAGCAGAGGGGTTTCACTTAGCTGATGCTTTGTGCTGTCAAAAGAACAAATAAAAACATATTTGGTGTGTGTGTGCGACGACGTTCCAGGATTTTACCAGTTGAAAACTTACTTGACACGGATGTTTGTCCTTTCAAGTCTCAAGTCAAGTCTTCGGGGATTGAAGTGTCGGGGGAGTCAGATGTTAAGTGAAACCGTCTCTGTCGCTGGAGCTATAGCTATTAAGTCTACTTCTACTTGGACGATCAAAAGAAAAGAAATCAAGGAGGACAATTATCTCATCAGCGCACAGCAGCTACGCTTTTTTTATTACCAGGAGAGCTGTTTGGGCCTAAGGTTGTGAAGATGGACAGAACCAACGGGGAGAGACCGAATGAGGGAAAGAGAGACACCGGGAAATGAGGAGCTGAATGGCTGGTAGATGTTACTGACAGCTGAATGACGCTGTAGCAATATTGACGTGTTTTTCTGTTTGTCCGCGAAGTCGCCTGAGCCTGCTGGACAGAATAAACAGTGACACGTCGAGTCAGCATCCCTGAACTCCCAAGCTCTGATCTGTACTGCAGAGATCGCGTTTTCATCAGAAGCATCACAAACGTTCTATAATGATGAAGACAAACTCCAAAAACTGCACACACACACACACACACACACACACACACACACACACACACACACACACACACACACACACACACACACACACACATACCATACCATGAAAGGCAATCCTGGCTCGAAATCATTTTTGGCTTCAGTCCACTTGGACATTAGCTACGTCATCTGACATTAAAATCCAAGTGAAAACAACACAGAAGAAGATCACTCAGGTAAAGCAGCATGAAGTGGAAGAGGAAGCACGGGAGGCCTGATAGCTACATCAGAAAAAAAGAAGAAAAACAAAACAGAAACAAAGAGGGAAAACACAAGGGGAGGGATGGATGAGAAGCTTGCAGGAAAACAAAGAATAACTAAAAACCGAGGCTCTGATGCATTACTGCTGGCAAATTAGCTAAACATAGCAAGTACTACTGAACTGTCACAGACACACACACACAGAGCACACTTTAGTTATTCCTTATGCATCAGCAGTGTGCTCACTCCTCCGTATCCCCTTGACTGTGAATGGAGGGGACAGCAGAGAGAGGAGCTGGGTGTTTATTGTTATCCTTACAGACTAGTGCCTGTAAAGGCTAAAAACACACAGTGACCAGTGAGCCCAGGAGCAGTGTGAGTGAGTCAGACTCAGTTGGTCTCCATCAGTGGGAGGTCTGCAGTGGGGGGATATCTGATTTGTTGTCAAAAAAAAAAAGATCTGGTTGGCTGCAGGCAAGCTCAGGGCGGACTGAGCTGGTCAGAGCAGCCTTGGTCTGACTCTGGTGAATGTCAGCTGTCCTGGCTGCTGAAGCAACATGTTTAGCGTGTGATATTCGCTTCATTTATATGTTGTTTCAACACGAGCGCTGGATAAAACATGATAAAAACATACATACGTGATGGTAACTGGTGCTTTTCTTTCTTTTTTCCCTTTGTTTTGCTTACACACATCCCCCTTCACACAACATACAACACAAGGCTGTGTTTCTGTTGGTTCAGCCACATCGAACAATTAAAAAGATGCACGTACAGTTTAAAGAGACAACAAGTTGCATCCTTTCTCTATATTATGTGGATCTTTGTTGTTGGGGAAAGCGGTAGCACGGAGAAAGATGTTCAGCTTCACTCTCTATGAATGTGCCATTTCAGATGGAGGGCATGATGATGAATCCTTATCAGCTGATAAACAAACAGTAGCAGGAAGGAGAGACCAGAGTACTGTTTCCAGTCATGTACTGCACATACGCGGAGAAACGTGTGTTTTAGTGCGTGTTATTGGAGACGCCGTCCATGATCCTTCTCTGCAGGCATGCAGGACTGTGAGTGTTTGGTCTCAGGGGTGCAGTATGTGCTGATCTACAAGGACTGTTAATGAATGCACAGACTCAAACCTGCACCGTGGGACATCAAAGCGCACTCCATTGGCATTATGGATTACTTCAGTGCCTGTGTGGACACTTAAGATTTCTATAAAAAAATATTGTTTTCCAAAGAAACACGTTCTGAATGACAAAAGCCATGAAAAACCCTGAGAAGAACACCTACCAGGAGGGGACAGGAAATAACATGCAGCCAAAACAGTCTGAAGAAGCTGTGGAGTATGATGAGGACAATCAAGCAGGCAGCCAGGCCAGACCGAGCGAGGAACAAGTGGGCTGCTTATGGTGGAAAAAGCTAGTTTATACAATTTCTGTGCAGACTATGAGGTAGCACTTTGCAGTTAATGACACTCCCGTCCCACTCCACGAACAAAAGTGTGCGCCGACTCTCTGTCAGCGCGCGAGGCAGTGTTGTGTTAGAGTCTAGCTGAATTCGCAAAAAGGACGTCCCTTTCAAATGAACTCTGAGCAGGTTTTTCACAGGCAAGCAAAGAGAGACGTGTCTTTTAATGTGTCACAACTGCTTCTTAGGCCTTTCAAGCCTCTGAGCAGGCACAGACGTGGACGCACAATCTAATGAAGTGCAAATCTCATCGGCTTTTCTGGGTGACAGTGGCAGAATTTCAAAGACCTGCGTGGGCATAAAACGGTCCACAAACACACAGTCTAACCGTCTAACCCTAAGATTCTGTTGCATGTGCGGCTAACAGCAAACTGAAGCTGCGGTTCAAGGCCTGTCGCAACTTCATTAAACACTCAGCAGTTCACTAGTGGATTCAAATCTGGGTGAAATTGTACACTTATATTGCTCTCTGCTCTTTATTTCCAGCTGCAGCAACAAAGCTCGCCATTCAACCTCCAGGTTTAATCCAAATTGCATTTTTTCTGTAACAGTCGTAAGCTGAGGTTAATGGGTGTTATAGTTTTCACACGCAGAGAACCTAAATTGAAGTGATTTTAGTATCGTTACCGTAAATTATTCAGAAGCATTTCGTGTTGAAGAAAATGTTCAAATGCTACTTTCAACAATGAGCGCAGTCGCTCCTGAGTTGTTAAAGTTGCTCCAAATTTTACAGCTGACTCATTTCTATGGTTTCCTCCGTGAGTGTTTGGGAGCTCTTGGTGCAGGACAATAAATGTTCCCATGCCTATAAATTAATCACATTACCTATAAAGTATAGAGCGGGCTGCAGTGCAAGGTTTCGCGGCTCCGCTTGTGTCGGGGCTGTTAGTCAGTGTGTGTCACAGACAGAATAGTAATAATGACTGCTTTATGCAACCACTGAAATGTTTTGATTGGCTATATGCCATGAATTTCAAACGGGTGTACCCACAGACCCTAGGCGCAATCATGAACCAGAAAACATTAAATATTTATTTATTCCATTTGGGTAAAGATTTTGTGTGGTGTCATTTACAAAGAATATCTGTTTGCTCCAGTGGGAAGAAAAACAATGCAATTTCATTTCAGTTGGACTTTAATATGAAGTACAGTGAGAGTAGAGGCAGTAGAGATCATAATAGAACTCCCTTGGTTATGAGGCAAAACGCCATTGTTCATAGTCATTACTCCCAGCATGCTCTGCTGAGTCTTTTCCTGTCTAGCAGGATGTCAAACCCGCTTCCCTGTGCGGCCCCACAATGTTTTGCCAGGCGTGGAGCTAATCTCTCCTCCAAACAAATGAAAATGGATTCAGAAGCAACTGCAGATACAAAACGCAATGAATCAGAGCTCACATTTTTCTTGTCTATCTGTGTGCACGGTCACGGCGAAAGAGGAAAAAGGAGCCATTTCCTGCTAATAGTGGCGCTCCCAGACACACGCATGTAAATGTGGCCGGGTCAACGACGGGCTTCTGCATACTGAGCAAAGTTATGAGCCAACGGTGCTGCGTGCATCTGCAGCGCACCAACACGCACACGCGCATACACCTGAAAACACGCTCCCTCGGAGCTGAATGCTGATTCGCTAACAAGCTGTCATGGTGACAGATACCGTCATTTAATTGTCGTGTAAAGGAGACAATTAGGATTCAGTGCATCAGTGCGTACTGGTGCGGGGGAGGGAGACAGTTGGGATGATTGTTTCTGTACATTTCATTCTGTACCATCTTTCAGGCGGGTCACCCGCTTCTTTCAATTGTTCATCCCCATGATCCTACTTGATCCCATACTTTACGTGTGTGCAGGAGTGCATGCGTTTCCTCTGGCACGTCTCTAGATGTTTTAAAGAAACTTCCATGCTACTCTCTGTTCTCTCTCTGCTCTCATTATTCCTCATCCTCGTCTTTTACTCTGTGTTGAGGACTCTCTGCCTTTGTCTCTGTTTATTTCTCTCCCCTGTTTCCCCTTCTCCTTCCAACTTCACCATCTGCTGGCTCAGTATGCGGCATCTGTCCAATCCACTTCCCATCATTCCCTCTTTCTTATTCTCATTTTTCTTTTGTCTTTGCTTGACTGACTGTCTTTGTCAGTCAGAGATTTTTATCCTCTTGATCCTTGCTCTTACTCAAATGCATATTTGGATCACTTACTTAAATTATTAAAGTAAGTGGAGAAAAAAAACAATGACAAGAAATGTGGGGCCCTATTATGTAATGCACAGATTTAGGAAGTACAGTATGCTAAACTTTCTGGATTAGATGAATAAAAATGTTTATGTGGTTCTCTGCAGTTGCCTGAATTTTTGTTTTTGGATTGTTTTCCTTCCTTAATGCAACGGAAAATAATGTAAAACAAACATAAATGTGACACTTTTCTTCTGTGTTATTTGTTGTTTTGTTGAAAAAGTTAATAAAAAGTGAATGAATGTAAATAAATATATACTTCATAGTAATAATTTCTTGCAATATAAAGACCACAACAAGAAAAACAAGAAAAATCAAAATATTGAAAACAAATAATTAAAAAACAGAAAGTTAAGCCTGGAAGAACGAAAATAAAATAAAAATCAAAGAGCTCAGTACAGCTTCATGTTTTTGACCTGCTGGTTTTTTCCTCAGGCTCTGACATACAGTGCTGTGAACTGTAGCCTTCTTGACTTTGTGCACAACAATTACATTAAAAATTAAACAAATAGAAAATACAAATACAAAATTCTGGTTTTAAATCATAATTTAGTGGGGAAAAAAGCTCTTTGGTCAGATGTGTCTAATAACTAGTTGTTCCAACTTTGCAGCAACTAAAATCAAGAATTTGTTTAACTGGCAGATTTGTTTAATTGACTTGTTTAATGACTTGTTTAATGGCCTGTTTAAGGCCGAGCCACGTCGTCTCAGTCAGACTTCAATTCGAACTAGACCAGTCCAAAAGCTTCATCCCAGCAACCTTCATTCAGCCATTCAGTGCGTTCATGCTGGTGTGTTTTACATCATTGTCCTGCCGCAGTAAGTTAAACACTGATAGTCAGGTCCTAAAGTTAAAAATCAGCCCTAGACCATCACCCTGTTGTTTGGATAAAAGCGTCTGCCAAGTAAAGTAAAAGTAAAGTGTGGTCTCTATATTCCCGGTATCTCTTTGCTTTTGTCTTTCAATCATTTATTTCTATAGATGTTTCTGTGTCTGTTTGTGTGTCCACATATTTGCTTCTTTGTGTTTGTGTGAAGACTCTGAGTGAGTGTGTGTAGTGTCTTGTATGAGCCAGTGAGGAGCAAGCACAGATCAGTGACCTTCGCTCTGCTACATTTTTCAAACCAGCTGTGAATAATAGATTAAGTTGGAATAAAACAGCAAAGATGAAAGATGAATTGAAATAATGTGAATTACAGAGACGGAGGCTAAGGGGAGGAAGGGAAGGGAGGGGGGGTGCAAGGAGAGGGAAACCGACAGATTTCAAAGAGAATGGACAAGTGGTTGTAGATGAATGACGCCACAGAGGATTGTTATTTATAAAGACACACGGCTTGCCAGTTACATTATGTTCTGGCCAACATCGCGTTTGTTAAAGGGGTCGTTCACCCAAAACAACATCTGCACACCGTGTCCCTTTCTTTATGCAAAAATAAAAAAGTGTTCCCCACACCCCACTGATTATTGTGATTAACCATGTTGCTAAATATGGAAATACACGTCACCGTTGAGCTTTTCAAATGTGAATCCGAGCGTCATTAGATGCCTCTATACCACAGTTTGCATCTTCAAATGTCACTTAATCACATAACAACTATCACGTTGCATAGATAACAATCCGCTAAGGGGAAGTGCATTTTTTAGTCTGTTGTGGGGAATTAAATGTCGCTTCAACTAAATTAAATCAGAGACGATCACTTAGCTGAACCGAAAATTAGCTAATTTAATTGACAAAAAAAATGTTTTCACCTCTGCTGATTAGAATGAACTGAAAATGAATCTGACCACTTTTTTATTTCAGGCTTTTGATTATATCTTCTCAGTGGGATAATTGAGACATAATTCATTTGTCCAGATTAACTAACAAAATCATTTTGTCATCTTTAGCTACATAAACAGAATCAGAACATCTTTATTGTCATTGTAACAAGTAAAAAATATATATGAAAAAAATAATAATATAATGACGTTCATTTTAGACTATTAGATCAGCAGATAGTTTCTCTTTCTTTCAAGTGTCTTTTTTATATACACATAGAAAAGGCTTTTTGAAGTGGACAGAAACATACAGCTTTCAACCATGAGTAAAGGTTTTCCTTTATCCCGCCGAGGTGTTACACAACATTTCTCACTGCAGACCTTAGAAATATGAGCTTTGTACTGAAGAACACCCCAATGTCCAAACACAACCTAAACTGAGCAGTAACATTTTGATGATGGTTCAGAACAAACTGAAAACTGGCTCTATGAATTATTAGTAAAGTAATGGTAAAGTCATCTAATACTGTTATTTTCATTCACAACACGGCAAACACACACAGGCCGTCACTGACCTCATTCCACTTCAGGTTCATTCACTTATACGTTAAGTCTTTAAAAGCATTTTAGGCTGCTGCATCAATCTTTACTTTATGAGACGATGATAGTCCACAGGTAGATTGGAAATGACTGAACCTTTGTGACATTTTTCTTTAGCTTTTTTTCTAATTAATAACAAATAAAGTTTTACTTTTTGTAGCCACAACTTTGATTTGACATTTCGGGAGAGTGTCCTCGTTCATCACTACCCCGGACTTCTCCTGCCACTTCATTCCATCGAAAATCTATCAGGACTTCCAACTTTGAAGTGTTTCAGATAGCGAATGATCAAAACAAACGACTTCTTGCTCATCAGCAAACCATCGACTGCTCCTCTATAGATGCTCATTAAATTCAGAGCTTGTAAAAATGAGCTCTGAGAGAGACAACCTTATGGCTGCTCTTTGCTTCGTGCTGCTGCAGAGAAATGAGACGGGAAGAGCGCACAGACCGAGGCAAAAAGATAGCCTCGCTGACAAAACTCATCAGCGCGACAATAGATCAGCCCAGGTAAAGCAAAACCTCAACTCGGTAGTTAATATAATGTTAAAATCAAAGCTGTTTATTTTTGTCTACTGAAAAGAAAGAGATGCCGTAAATAAACGATTCCACCAGAGAACCGATAAATCAATTTACAGCACAAATCTGGAATGAATGGGGGGGGCAACAACAAACAATGCTACCTTCATGGTGTGAAGCTACAGTACCCCGGTCATCAGGAGATAAATGGAATACACTCAATGTGGGATGAGATGCTCTGCTCCTCTGCACCTCCGAGCTAACACTGATGACACTTTTCATTAATCATGTCATTTTATATTGAGCACTGTGTGTAAGAGAGAGAAAAGAAGAGAGGAAGAAAGAAAGAGATCGAAAAAACCTTGTCACCAGGGGAGCACCTACTGTGAAGAGAAGGCAATTCAGGTGACACGGGGATGAAATGTACTTCACTTTCCATTGTCCTAAATGTGAAATAAGCACATAATCCAGTATCTACCCAGCACATCCACACCTCCCCTCTGTGCATATACAGAGGAATGCGTCTTGTTCACATGTGGACGTGGACAGTTCATTTAGTGTATCCGCTAACCAGTCAACAACAACGACAGCAGCTTAACATTTCAATGTCCTGCAGCTATAGAAGAGTTCTTTTCCATCTTTGTACTCAAAGCGCTTTACACTG
Organism: Microctenopoma stevenorrisi; assembly: GCA_032270685.1. Classification (NCBI taxonomy): domain Eukaryota; kingdom Metazoa; phylum Chordata; class Actinopteri; order Anabantiformes; family Anabantidae; genus Microctenopoma; species Microctenopoma stevenorrisi. The sequence goes on from JAUMTR010000001.1 coordinate 3,561,168, forward strand.
CTTCTCATTCACCCATTCCCACACACAGCCAAGCAGCTGACCTGACACCGCAGGCTTGCCCAAAGGCACCCCCCCCCCACCCCCCCCCCCCCCACACACACACACACCTTAACCAGCACATGAACTGAAACTAACTAATATGCCTCCATATCAGTTTGGCTTCTGGATTATTAGGCGAGTGACGGGTTTCTTGGGATGAATCCAATGGTTTAACAAACCTAAACCTGCATTGAATTGGTTTAATATTCATAACGTTGAAGATGTATTTACCGTAATTGTCATTTGCTGATGTGTCACATCACCGTGTTAGAAAAGCTCTTTGGGATTGAAGTCAGTATTGAGTCTTAAATAACTACATCTATTCAAGAGAAATACTTTAGGCTGCTGCTATCACGTTTCCTATAAATTTCATTCCTGATAGAAAGATTTCCCAGAATGTCATGACACCTGGCTGGACACCACCCACACAACGTCTGAGCTGTATTCCTTTTTCCTGTACTGCTCCTTCTTTCTTCCCTCCACCACCGTGTCTGTCACAGAAACACACCTCTGATTTTAAGTCTCATCAACCCCGTGACCCACATAGAGCAGGAACTAATTCACACAGGGCAGAAAAGAGCCAGACAGACGAAGGAAAGAGAAAGGTGATGGGAGGCGCACCAGCCGAGGGGGACAGGAGCCTGATGCTAAATGAGAGAAAGTCGAAAGCTGAAGGGGAAAAGACAAGGGATCGGTAGGGGCAAAGAAGGCGAGAGGGAGGAGGAACGAAGCCAGATAATGTAGCTGGTAAACGATAGACTGAGCAGCGGAGGAGGTAGAGTGAGGTCAGATAGAAAGATGGATGGAAGGAGAGGGAAGGAGAGGAGGGGTGGGAGAGAAATTTGGGTCGGCAGAGTGCAGCTGCATCGGGAGAGAGCAGAGATGAGGAGGGTAAGAAGGGGGGAGAGAGAAAGGAGGCAGGAAATCAGTTGAGCAGACAGAATGTAGCGCATGTGTAGAGAGGATAAATGGAGGGTGTGAAGATGAGAGAGAGGTAGAAAGAGGGGAGGAGGAGAGGAGGGCGGGGGGTGCAGAGTAGCAGTCATCAGTATTCCAGCCTTGTACTCAGTTTCCAGCCAAGACAAATGAGAGCCAACATCAGGGAGGAAGTGGATCAGCTGAAAACACACCAACGTCTCCCTCTGTCAGCCCCGCTCCCCCTTTCTATATTTTTCTCCCTATCTCACCCGCTCCCCGAATCCCTCCACCCTTTCCCAAAAGAGTAAGAACCTTATAGCCGCAGTAGCTCATGCTGCCAAGACCTTCCCAAATATCACACACGCGCGTGCGCAGCACCATAAATAAACAGTGCTCTTTTGGTGTGTCACATTCTCCCTTTTCCCAGGTTACTTCAGAGCGGGCCAGAACATCAGTCTCCTCCCCCCGGGGGGCCTTATTTACAGTGTCATCAAGTCAGGATTATTTATTGACGTTGTTTATATGTGAGCCTCGAGGGAGAGGAATTTGAATTTGCATTGTGGAGTTTGTTAAATGTTGTCTAAACACGAAGCAACTGTACAAGAACTATGCTAAATGAGATCTGAGGTCTGATTGCTGAATTAATTTCAGCTTTCAGCACATGACACCCCTTATACTCTGGGGTACTGACTTTCCAGAAGTACTGAATAAATATTCAGGTCTAACGCTGTGCTGTACTCGTGCAGACAATTCAAAAGAAGAACATAACACACGCACACACACAGAGATATATTACTAAAGCACGTCCACACATCACTGTCCCAGATGAAATCAAAATTTCACTAAACCCAGGCAGCTCATTTAGATTTAGATGAGATTTTCTGCGTGACAACTCACTTTCACTGCATTACACTGTAAAATACATGTCATGATGTGTGTAATAATAGACCTGTGCTGGGCAGGTTGTTGAACAAAGGTGCTGGAGATTGAAAGAAAACTACTTTAAACAGAGTGTACATTCTTAAATTTGTCTGCAGCCACAGGTGTGACTGTATCTTTAAGCTGCCCCAGCAGCCAAAGCTCGCAGGAACCAGTGTAGATGGACAAAACAAGAGCTTCAGTGGAACAAATGGAAAAAAAAAAGTATTTTATAGGCACCTGAGCATGAGCCTGAACCCGACAGCCTCGCCATAACTACACAGAACCTGTAGCCAAACTTTTAAAGGGACAATTTGCAATTGAATGCAACACATTCATTCATTTGTGTGTGTATTCCACGTTGTTTTAATTTTCCAGTTAGGATATCCAGATACAGCACAGTAATTGGTGAAAACAAAGAAGACAAACTACAATTTGTACTAATGGGAGACTCTCCTTTCATTTCATAAAAACAACACTTATTGTTTGCAATGAATTATTTAGCAAAAAACTAAACTTCTAGAAACAACTGTAGCCAAATCCCAACTTTACCACAGGGACTCTGACATTTTGTGCAAACGCAGGCTGAACCAGCCGTGCAGCATTGCTAAATATATATGTGAACACGTTCTTTTTGGCTTTCCCGATTGCAGGGTGTTAGAGAGAAACAAACTATGATCTTAATGACACTATAATATCTACATGAGCCAGTCACACGCTGCGGCCCGCCATGGCCTTCAATCAGCTTTGAGTTATCCTTTCAGTGTAATCCCTCCATTTCTCTCCCTCTCTCTCCCTCTCTCTCTAAAGATGGCAGCACACTCCGTAATGATTCAACCCACTCTCTCTCACTCCCGGCCTGGCTTCCTCTCTCCCTGCCACCCCACTGGGTTTTCCTGCTCTGATTACTGTTTGTTCATACAAAAACAAAACCCACTGTGGGGAGGATGTACAATTGTGACAGAAAATGAGGAGACAGAGATTTATCATTTCTCTCTATTTTTATCAGTCTCTCTCTCTCTCTCTCACACACACACACACACACACACACTTGTCCTGATACAGCATCAAATGGTCAGACTAAGTCTAAGAATCATCACAAGATAGACACAAGACGACATTCAAGTCGCATCATTTCATGAGCTACCGACTAGCAGCTGTGTCAGTGTCATGTGTTCTCCAGCCCTCATGTGTCTTTTGTTCCTCCCTCACCTTGATCACTCCCCTCTCTCTC
>JAUMTR010000001.1:3564376-3591656 GCA_032270685.1 Microctenopoma stevenorrisi
ATAAACATCCTTTGTTTGAACCCTCTCTTGTCTCTGGTCTGCGTTTGGGTCCTCCATTTCAAGCATGTTACTGACAAGCTGTTAGCTAATTATTTACAGGTAGTCCACAAACTTGTTTGGGAGTTGTGTACTCTACCTGAACACGGTCCTGACTTCCTTTATCTTTCACATTTTCTGCTTCCATTTTTTAACAAACTACCATAATCTTAAATTCCCCAAATAGCATTTTTAATTGAGCAACATGCCCGCAGGAAATTGACATGTATTTGTTCAAATCGTCCTGTGAGCATTTATACCAGGCTCTATATTTAGACAGTAATTAAAGCATTGCAACAGTGTACTGTTGAACAACAACTGCACGGTTATTACAGCCCTCAGTATTGTCCTCACTGCTTCTTTCTTTCGGAAACAGCGGCACACACAAACACATTTGCACACACACAGACACACACGCGCGGTTAGATGGAGTAATAACGGGAATGAGCTGGAGGCAGCCAATTGTCTCTACTGTATCTTATTTGTACCAGGGAAGATGAGCAATCGAACAGAAATTAAATGAAGGTGGGGGGTGGGGGGCAAGGGGAGAGGAATGATGCAGCAGCCAAAGAGAAAGTGTAGTTAAGTTGAATCTAAAGCGCTCTGAAGAGGATAAGCAAGTAGGCCATTTAGGAGAGGAGGAGAAAAAGGAGGAGTGGAGAGAATGGGTGGAGAGGAGCGGAGTAGGATGGGGAATTGATAAATAGATCATTGTATGCAAGGAGCTGCTCTGTCTCTTCTCTTCATCGTTCCCACGTCTCCAACTACCCCTCCACCCCCTCCTGACACCACATAAACAGAATTTCTAACTCATCTGTTTACTGTAAATGAGCCTAAATAAGGCCAGAACACAGAGGATTCACACACACACACACACACACACACACACAGAGGATTCACACACACACACACGCACCCAACAGTTGTACTGTATTATGTCTTTTTCAGAGTCACGCCTTGTTTGTCCCGTCTTCTCTTTGTAGCAAATGAGCTTCTGTGTGTGTTTACTCGAGGTTTTGACAGAACTCCTGGCTAAACTCTTAACAGCACAACACACACACACACAGATGCCCAGAGGCTCCTTTGACATACTGTATCGCTAATAGAGGAAACAAGCTGGTGCACAGTGAGATGTGGAAGAAACAGTGAGGCAGACACACACTCACACACACACTCTGACACACTGATTTAATAGAAAAGCATAGCAGGAACGAGCAGTGTGCAGTGTGTAATAGTAGTGGTGGAAACACGACGCAGGATGGAGAAGGCAGAACGGTACCTTAGAGAATTTTCCCTCCATCTCAGTTTGCTGAAACATCTCAGTAACTTTTCCACATTTGCAGGTCGGCGTGAACTCTACACACAACTTAAAAACCTCTGTGGGGATTCTTTACCAGCCAGCTGTTGGCCTGAAAGTTACTACATGCACCGCGGATGCTGCATGATTCATGGGGCACTATTACGTTTTGAGCTAAAGAGTCGGGCGAGTCAGGGAAGATGCTTTCATTTCACTGTTCTCAGTAACTCAAAGACAATAAAAGCGAGGAAAGAGTCAACATGAAAGAAAGTGTATCTACTCTTCCAGCATTCAGTCTGTCTCTCCTTCATGTTCCTGCTCTGCAGCACATCATCTTCAGGGACTGTACAGAAATGATCATCAGGGTAGCGTGGGGGTGGGGGTCAGAAAAGGGTGAAGGTAACCGCCTTCATTTTGCTGAAGAGTAATTGAATTGTAATCAAATCTGTCTTTCAGCTCACCTTTGAGAGAGGAATGTGTAAGATCTAAATCTCAAATAGGGCCCAAAGAAAACATTGTGTGATCACATAGAAACAGATAATAATTTCACTATGAAAAGCAAAATATTAAAGAAATAGGAGGTGCCATCCCGACAATGCCTCACATTAGATTGTCTCTGCTCTACCTTAGAGTTTTGTAACGCTCTCCCTACCTGTCACTCGCCCTAAAATCCTCATTTTGTAAATAGAAGGCATTTAAACGCCACCTGTTCTCTGCCTTCATGTCCCTCTGCAGTTTATTTGCAGCTGCACAGCGACACACTCAGCAGCTCCTGTACTGCAGTAAATACCTGTGTGTGGAAGTCTTCAATAGGGAAAAAAAAGAACTTAATGAATATTAACCATCAGACCGAGGGTCAGTCAGTCAGTCAGTGTCAATAATATATGAATATGTTATTACTCCTTTCAGTATTTCATCATCGGTCATGTGTTCATTCTGAACATAAGTGTACTGAAGAACTTCCTGGTCAGAAGATGTCTAGACATCCAGGTTATGCATGTGGCTGGAAAGGAATGTTTTTTTAGATGGTGTGACTGTGTTGAACTAGTGCTTTTATGAAAGTCCAGTGCACTGGACCCGGCTGCTGCATTTCTGTGTTTAATTACCTTCAGTCTACACATCTGCAATGTCAACAGTGTTTACCTGGTGCAAGAGAAGCATTAACACCTTCGTGTTCGAGAGTGTGCAGCTGTTGTTGTTCAGTTATCTGAAGAGACACAACTAAAAGCTACATTTACATTTACATGTACTGTTCAGTACTTCCCGGGCTCTGGGGTGTGTGCGTTTTCTGCAGGTTGGATCTTCGTTTCAAATCCAGGCTGAATGAACAACTGCTGTCGCTGGTCCAGAGATTTGTGTTTTTTAAGCAGCAATCATTTTCTATCTTTATCCAAAGAGACTTACAGCTAGCAAACACACACACACACACAACAACCACCACCTACTTACGGAAAGGACAACATTTAGGCAGGAGAGGCTGGGCCTTGAACCGCTAAGTCAAAACCATCAGCTAACGTAGGCTGACTGCGATCAGTCTGAGCGCATGACAAGTCTAATGCGAGACTGTTACTGTGCTACTGCTTTCACTCTGGTAGGGGGTCTTAACACCACACACTACAATGGCATTAACCAAAGGTTCAAATGATGAGAGGTTTTAAGCTTGTTTCACCTCGTTGCTATTCAGCTACTTATTAAAAGGCCAATTTCTGTTTAAGACTCAACCTGTTACTCTTTGATTGCTTCAGTCTGAACTTATAAACATGGAACAAGGCTCTTACTTATCCAGAAGAGACAGCCAGGGCACTTCCCCCAAGTGTTTATAGGCTCGTTCTGGGTTTCTCATGCTGATCTCTGCTCACGTCTCTCCCGGATCTGTAGGCTTGCATTATCTTACTAATCTTTCAGACTTTTTTTCTTCACATAAAACAGCAGGGATTCATTTAGTAGGGACAGCTCTGAAAGAACAAGAGGCTATGCAACAAAGCAAAAACCCTACTCACATCAATATAGGATCTCTGACATTAGCGCTATACATTTTCATTTGTTCCTGGTGCAGTATGATTCTGAAATGTATGTAGTTGTGGAGGATTTTACTGTCACTTCTGCAGGGCTTTCAGTCAATATAAAGACTTAACGATTGCATTGCGTGCCGAGATTCTGAGCTTTCCGGCTGCACACTTGTTTTATTTGTGTCATAGTTTAAGATGCACAAACTTTTTAAAGACGGAACGGTGGGTGTTAAAAGCGACCGGCACTACATCACATCCGCATGACATCATTGTTAAGCCATAAAAATCAAGCTACCTATTTTATTTCGCACAGACCTGCAGATGCTGCTGCACATTGCTGGCAGCTGGTAATTGCTCATAATGGTCATAAATTACATAATGATCTATTCAATTTCTAATGAAGTTAAGTGGAAGCACATAAGACATCTGAAAAGAGCCAATAAAACACATACAAACCTAAGAGACAGACAAAAAAAACACCTGCCGTGTGTCCTGACTTACAGTAAAGTCTTGTCGAAGAAGCCGGGGAGCCGAAAGTAATAATTTCACACCTTTCACAAATGGTCAAAAGTGCCATGCTTCAACACTCAGAGCACAAACCTTCTCTTTGCAAAACATTTTCACATGACAGTGGGGAAAAAGCACTGGTGTAAATAATGAAATTAATGATGGCTGAATTGCGATTATCTGCTCCTGGTATTGTGCATGTTGGCTCACTGTTAAACTGTCAAGGCGCTCTCCGACACCTGAATTTGACACGTTAATTTTATTAGTAACACTTGTGCTTTTCCTACTTTGAAAAATCTAAAGGTGAGCAAGGTCTATTTTTAAAGGTTTCGTTCACAGAACCACCCAGCAGTCACTCTCTGGTTTATGGAAAAATGTTTTAGCTTTTATACTGCTGCAAGTACTGTCAGCTGGTCTAGTTTGACAATATCAGCCTCCTCGAATGCTTAGCCAAATCATACTTCATCTCCTAAAGCTGAGAGTGATAATGGCTGTTGTAGCAAGGCCGGTTCGGTGCAGCGTCAGCACTTCTAGTTTTTATAGCCTATGAGATTTTGTGTGGACCAAAGTGCGAATACACAAACAAACAGGTCCCACAGTACAAGTGGAAACACACCTGCAGACTTCAATATGCACAAGTATACCTTATGTACAGATGTCCGGTCCCACATGGTCAACATGAAGCTAAAGTCAATTCACTAGACAGATTCCAGTTTGACTCAACAATCAGTTAAGAAAGGAGACCAGAGTAAGCAGCAGAAGTTTCCGTGCAACTTTTCAGACCAGTCTGAGACCAAGCTGTCACACATAGATGTATGCACACGCCACAGATATGTACGCGCAGGTGTTTCAGCCAGGCTTGTGGGATGCATCTCTCCTGCTGCCATATTGCAGGTTGCCAATTCAAATAGCACAACACCAGACTTTTGTGCAGCTTTTGGATACCGTAATGAAATAAAATACCCAAACTGAGCTAGTGTGTGATGGAATTACATCTGTTCAGTCTGGCCATTGGCTTTTTGGGACAAATAAACGTGGCCTGTGAATCAGCAGCAAAATAGGACTACTATACAAATAAACACTACAATAAGGCCGGATGAAGCTCACTGACTTCAATCTAATCAAATTTAATAAAAAGCCAAGTAAACAAAGTCACATTTTTTGGCATATCCTGCTCAGATAAGCAGCTTGTGTGGAAGTTCCTGGAAAGAAATTGCTAATTATTGTGTTTTAAGAACACTGAGCATTTGTATTTTAATTTAAAATTTTTATTGCAACAATCAGTAACGATTATGAAGCACACTGTGGAAGACCTTTGTTAAACTACGGCATTGTGTAATTCACCAAGTGAATGTGGATGAAAGTGTAAATATGAGAATGTGACTCAGTGATTGATTATCGTGATAACAATGAGAAACCATTTACTAATCACATAGTGCCAATCACGCACGGAATAATCAAAGACAATAAAAAGCTCATTATATGTTGTAATAATACATTTTATTATTTCAGTCAGTGGCAGCTCTGTAAACTGATCTTAGAAGAGGACCCTGAGTCTGAGGTTCTGCCAATGAGAATCTTCAGTGTTAAGTGCAGTTGCTAAATGCTACAAATGTCATGACAACCACTAAATACACCACAACTTTCCATTTTATTGTGCCTCAATGCGCCATTTGCCTTGTATGGAAGTGCTTCAACTCTGTTCTTTTTCACAGAACAACAGAGGGACTCTCGGGGGAGAGGTGATCCTGTGTGATAGATAACTGGAAGAAGACGGTGAGTTAGAGAAGATCAGGATGAATTATGATTGAATTCTGCACAGGCCTTTTGAGTGTGATTACCAGTGCAAAGAGGGCTTTAATTTAAGCCCCAGGCTAAATAATCATACAGTATGTGGATTTTTGAGCAGCCCACATACAGTATGTACTAATGAGTCTGAATTCAGTTCATTTTTCATCAGAACTTACAAGCTGTGCCGTCTCATAACTGTGAGTGTACACAACTGTGCAGCTTACGGTCTTCACAGACACGAATGAAATTAAAGCGTAAAATGGATGGATGCCGTTTGTCTTCTTGATCATTTAAACCAACACCTCATGTTTTTCATCACAGGGTGTGAATAGTGAAGCGAGTGCAAGTGATTCATTGGAAGATGCAACTTTAGGATGCATTGATTCAAATTTAACAGATAGGAAGGTTGGTCTGAATTAGCTGGAAAACCCATGTGACCAAAAGCAACTATGACTGTAAAAATAAACTCTTAGTTACCAATTTATTGTTGTAAAGAATCGGTAACTTAGTTTCTCCAGTGGTGCCTGCCGTACCTCCAAACTGGTAAAGCTACTACAACGCCACATAGTGCGTACAGTACACACCCCATCGTGTGGGTTTCATTTTTTTTATTCAGTGACCTTTTCAGTCTGATTTGCTGCGTAAACATGCAAACGCACATTATAATTGACATTTAGTGGCCAATCAAATGCTTATACAGTGTGGCCATACGTCGCCCGGTCAAACGCTCCAATATTTCTTCAACCGACTTTTGCTTTGACTGCAGCAAACATTTGCCCGTGTCTTATTTCAATAAGCCTATGCAATGTCACCACATTTGTTTCTGTCCAGGGTTTCAGTTATCGTCGTCTTTGGCCAGTAGTTGTAGAGGATAAGACGTTTCCTCATTTTCAAAAGGAACACGCAGACAGCCTTTGATTTGAATGGGAGTCGTGGCAGCCAGAAGCCAAGTTAGACCTAATGGAGACGTGGTTGGTTTCCAAACATTTCAAACACATTCTTCCAATGAGGTTTAAACTTCACGAGCTTAAACTCTGAGTATATGAAGCAGGAAAATTTAAATTGTTGAACAACAATGAGCCACTGAGTTATTGAAAAGACCACTACCTGCAGGAGTTTGAATGTTTCTTCACATACACAGTCCTACATGTACAATGCATGCGTTACACACACACTCACAAGAAAAAGTATTGGCACTGTTCCTGGTTGTCTGCGTTATTCTGAGTGTCCATCATCAACTGGTGGTGAAATGTAATCTGGTCTTCAGCAAAGTATCACTGAACAACATTTCTAAGCTAATGAAACACGTCGTGATCTCGCAGTCTTTCCGGTCTGACATGACGGGACCACTCCAGATGTACCCTGAAGTTTAGGGACATTATGCTGTTGGACGCTTTGATAAAAAGTAGGACTGTTTGTGTTAAACTTCCAACTTACAGTTTGTACCTTTTCTTTTAACTGTACCATCACTGGCTTCAAACTTTTCAATAATTCAGCAATTTATCTTATAAATATGCATACTCAATTTGTAAAACCCAGAACGGGTGCATCTCTGTCTAACAAAGAGAAAGAGAGGGAGAGAGAGAGAGAGAGCTCCATTTAATTTAAAGTAGCTTTTGAACAATCTGGTAAATGAGGAAGCAGAGCCGGCTGTTCACACACACACACACACACACACACACACAACACTGTACTGCTGTGTGTGTGTCTGTGTGCTTCAATATCACGGCTGTTCATGGTTAAGGGTAGAAAAGGGTTCAAGTTGTTGTTAGAGGCTATGCATTGCATTACATCAATGAGTGTCCCCACAACTACAGAAAGCACCTACAGTTAAAAAGCTGAGTCAGATTTGTGCACTCGCCCTACTTAGTACGGCGACAAACGGTCATGGCCTTGTGGTAGTGTGTGTGTGTGTGTGTGTGTGTGTGTGTGTGTGTGTGTGTAAAATGAGAGAGAGACAAGATAATTGGCGAATTATTAAGAGGTAATCGCTCCAACTAAACCTGATGTCCAGCTCAACTGATCGTCTGAAGTCTAAATAAGATCACAGAACAGAGGTCAAGAAGAATATTAAAGAATATTTTATTGTATATATGTGAACAACTAACTGCATATCATTACAAGACATGGGACTTTTTTGTCTTTGCTTGTTATGAATTGACTTGAACATTGATTTATACACATGAAAAATCAGTGCGTGTCATCAAATGGAACTGATACTCAGCAATGCTGTGACGTCTGTGTTTGTTTATACAATCAAACAGCTAGAAACACAAGAAGCGGTTTCTTGGCTGCTCTTCTTACACAAAGACCATTCTGGATCAGAATTCTTTCAGACTATAGGAGGATCAACTTGGCACATAGTCATAATACCGTTGCTCTTCTACGGTTTTGGTATTTGATCTTTAGGGTGGACAAGTCTCCAGAGTCCTGATTACTCCTAGTTTGTGCTGCAACGAGTGATGTGAGTCACATCTAAAGCAGAAGAAGAGCAACGTAGTGTCTGCTGTTCAGTGCAGTGAACAGTGCTCTGAGCTACATTGGGGAAACCAAACAGCCCCTACACAGAGGATGGAGCAACACAGAAAGAGCAACAGAATCAGCTGTGTACCTTCATCTGAAGGACAAAGGACACCTATTTATGGACCAAAACGTACAAAAACTGGACAGAGAAGACAGGTGGTTCGAGAGAAGAGTGAGGGAAGCTCTACATGTGCAACTCAACAGCCCCTCACTCAACAGGGGTGGAGGCCTCAGACCCAACTTATCATCAACCGATCATGCTGCCCTTTCATCCATCCCCAAGAAAATTAGGTCCAGTTTACACCAGGATGGTCACCCTTAACGACCCACTTAATGAGGAAGGAGGAGCTGCCAGGGGTGGAGCTCCTACATCCACCCCCGGCCTTTGTTTCACCTAACGAGCCCATTCAAGTCAGGGTGAGGTGAAACTAACCTGGAGGATAAATTTGTGACCACTCAGCAACTTACCTCAGATTGAAAATGTTCTGTGGATGCAGAACGAAATGTCTCTACTGAAAGAAAGAAGTCCAGATGCCGTGACTACACCTTCTGACAACTTCACCCAGATGAATGAGAATCTTCACAGACACTTAAAAAAGGAAAAAAGAATGTATGAAAATAAATATAGTAGCAAGAAAAATGCAAGAGAGCCCTTTAGATGTGCAGATAGTCAGCAGGCTTACTGCCACCTGACAGGACAGGAGTAGGTGTCCATAAGAGAACTACATGACTCCGAGTGGATGAGGCAGTGTGCAGGTGTGGGAGGTCTAGCACTATCAAGTGCCGGATCACTATCTTCCTGGCTCTCTGCTCCAGTAGGGCCGTATTAGCGGCACTAGACAGTTTTCACCAGGTCTGTCGCTGTCCTGAATAACTCATCCCAGATCCCACAAACTCCAACACAACCCCCGACACCACACGCACTTAGCAACCACACTGAACTGTGCAGTACACGCTCCTCATCCACCCATCTGTCATCTGTCGTATTGACAAACAGCACATTTCTGTGATTCATGTCATGATCCAATAACACTTCATTACCAATTAATACAGTTAAAGTAATAAATACAGAAAACCTGTCAGTTTTTCCTTCTCTTTTCACCGTACATGCTTAATGTCCACTAAAAAAGTGACAAGTGAGTTGAACATAATTTATCTCATCATTTCTCTGTTTGTATTAATTAACAGTGACATTAAATTCAGTTGGTAATTTACTAAATGTGGTTCGTAGGACTTGTCAAAACGATCTAATCAGCTAGCACAGTTACAGTACAGTATTATTAACATACATTTTACCTTAATCCCCAGCAGCAAAGTGAGATTCTTTATGGTCAAATGTTGGTTATTTCTTTCAGAAGTAATTAAACCGCTGACACGTTACCATCACTGCTCCGTGGTGTCATTTTCTTAGAATGTGTTTTATGGAGCGTCTTTTTCTCGACTCATGTCAGATAGACAGCAGTCAGATATGTTATGCACTGCTGCTTCTTCTGTAGTACATTACTACACAGTGCGTTAGAAGCATCTCGAGTGAGATTTACACCCTCCTGTGTGTGTGTGTGTGTGTGAGAATATATGTTGTTGATACGTCTCCTTCCTACTGAGCAGGGGAGCATTTTCTGCAGTAATGATAATTCTCCATCATTAAGATCTCCCATAATAATGATACAGGCTGCCAACCAGGCGCCTAATAGTCTGCAGCACTTTGTGTGATTTTGTGAGCCAGATGAAATTCTACCGGTCTTTGTTCCACAGAAACACACTGATGAACACGTGTCATCACATATGGGATCCTGCCGGTGCAGACGCGGCATGTGGCTGTGCAAACAAAAGCACATTTGCACAGATTCGTACTCGTTTCCTTTCAACTACGTCAAATTTGACATTGAAATCGCACACACTGACAATGATACACACTGAATCCTCTGCACACACTCACAAAATCCATACCTACACATGCAAACACAGATACAGCTGCAAGGCCACCGATGTCAATCAATTATTAGTCTCATCTTCCACGGCCTGTCACTGTCAATGCAGCCATCACACTTCACACACGGCGCTGTGCACACGGTATGTGTGTGTGTGTGTGTGTGTGAGTCAGTCGTTTTGTGTCAGTGTGTGCGCCAAGTGCTGACACAGGTTATTAGCGGTCTTTTCTAACACCTGCACCTCGTATGCTCTGAGCATCTTTCTCCTTCTTACACACACACACACACACTTACTCGCATTTTCACCCTGCTTTCTGATTGACAGGCCATATTTTTGTCATCCAGAACGGCTGAGACACTCGGGTGCAAAAGGATGTTCTCTCGCTCTCTTTCTTCCTCCATCCCTCATCCCCTGCTCGTCTTCCTATCTGCCTGCGTCCTTCTCCTCACAGCTGAGCATGTGCGTGTATATGTGTGTGCGTGTGTGAACACTCGCCTTGTGCTGCTCCCAGCCTTTTTATTGAAATGTTATTTAGCCAACCAATTAGATGTAGGAAACAGCAGGTGAGCCCTGAGCTCTATTCAATCAATGACCTTAATCCTCCCTAATCAACTAATTAAGATTCTATTATCAGCGCAAAAATCACAGCCAAACTGGAATCACAGAAATGCAACATTAACCCATATCTTTGCTGAGATCTTGTACCAAATTAACTAAACTCAAAAGACACTATTATATTATGCATCTTTTAAACACCTCAGAAACAGATGACTATAGATAAGAATTTCTGCTTTAGCAATTCAATTGTTGGATTGCGGGGAGCCCACAGGGCAGAGGTACAATAAGCCGACAACAAAGAACCAGCGGAGACAAAGGCCGGCTGTTGCATTATCTCATGTCACCTTCGTCTGGGTCAGAAAGTGGTACTTTAACATGCCATTAAGACAGATAATGGCCAGCTAGCACGTACACTCTGCACAGACATAACTCTCCATACCAGTAGGTGGTGGTAGTCTGAATTAATCATTCAGAATGTGGGAGACCCGGGGCTGCGGACACAAACAGCCCTGCACAATGAAACAATGGGAGATGTGTGGAGGGAGTTTGAGAGGATGAAATATTAACAATAAACTTTCTCCTAGTGGCTCACCGTGTTTAATCAATGAAGTCACCATTTAGGTATTTTTAGGTAAGATCACAATTTAACCTGAGATATCAAATTTTGATGTACTTTATCGAGTCACTTCCAGCCCTCAGCTTGCTCTGTAATGTTTAAAGAAACTTTGTGTCATGGTATAATAATCTTTATTCCTGTGTGACAATAAAAACAATAAATGGCACAATGATATTAAAGTTGTTTTAAGTGCATTTGTAAAATAAATAAATAAATTCCAATTTTATTAGTCACATACATAGTTACACAGCGTACAACACGCAGTTAAATGTGTTCTTCTGCATTCAGTGTGTCTTACTCAAGAACGCACCTGGTATGGGGGGTGGGCGACCTGCGATCAAATCTGTTTCTGAAAGGCCCACAGGAATCTTCACATCATCAAATGAATCAGGTTTGGACATCCTTGGTTTTTGCATGATTAGGTTTATTATGTAATTAACCAAATTGTTGAATCTCATCACAGAAAAAGTTTGAAACAATTGATCAGATTTGTATCTTTGCTCATGGTTTTGCCATAAAAATAATTTATTTGCAGAAGCCATTATAAAGTTTGTAAGCTTCTGCACCTAAATGGTCATAAAGAGGGATTTTTTACCTAGTGCCAGGTCCAAAAAAGAGCACACAATAAGTTGACCTATTCAGCATAGGCAGTACACATAGAGAGCAAGCGCAATATGTTTTTTAGGACATTTTAAGTGTTAGGCAGGAATAAAGCTTTTTAAACGTTGACATGTTCCCATAAAAGTAATCTCTGGATGCAATGCAACTTAGGAAAAACAATGATTTGAAGTTGTAATTTTACATGCTATATGTAATGTAACAGATTCTGTACAGTAAAAAACTCCACAATCTTTCTGAATCTCCTACTTTTTCCTCTCTCATTATACTGTACAGTGGAAAATAAAAGCCAGAAATTCCATAAATAATTGTGCATATGCATTCAGAGGAGTCTAATTTGCAATTTAAATAGTCCTAGCGTTTTTAAATCTGCAGTAGGGAAAACAGACTCATATTGAGGTCAGAGTAAATGACGTACCAGTATGGATTATTTGAAGGGATCCACAAATAGTTTACAGTAAAACAAACATGAATATGCAGAGGTAGATAAACCTGAAGAAGCAGGAAATCTTTTTTTTAGTCCGCTGGAACAATTAAAAGCCAGGTCAGGTCTGATCAGACTGTATGTTTTCTTTAGTAGTCTGGTGGAAAGCACCTTATTTCCTGCTGGCTTGTAGGGGTATAGTTCTGTTTAAAATAAAGATCTCTATTGGAACATGAGTAGAAGTGTGTTGGTATTGTGTGCGCGCGGTAAAAGAACAGAGAGGGTTGCAATGCTACGCTCTTTGTATATGTCTCATTGCCTCTCGTCATTGGTTTCTGCTTTGCTCACTATATTTTTCTGTAGCGACTGAGATTGCTACATTTATTTAGATTTATTTTTGCCCAGAGTATCTCAAGCATGGCAAGTAATTGTTTGCTCTCAGCAATAAGATGTGGGAGAGAGCAGTAAAAGAGACAGACAGGGAATGAGAGCCAGAGGCAGGAAATTAACTAAGAATTAAAAAAATCTATAACCGTACAATAATAGGACCATACAAGCAAGAGGATATAGATGGATGAAAGGGATACGTGGTTGAAGAAGGAACATTCTAAGTATGTCACTTATTTATGTTCCAAGAAACGAGAAAAAACTCAAAGAAGACGATAGTCTATAAAAAAAGGGGAGTAAACAACCATCCATTGCTGATCATCATAATGCACAGCGATCAGCCGCAGCACGGAAACCACTGACAGGTGAAGTGAATTACAGGATTACAGGGGGAAATATTACGTACAGTCAGTATTTCACATTGATGTGTTGGAAGCAGGAAAATGGGCACAGATCTGAGCCCGAGGAAAGATGACAGAACAACAACAGCTCCCTGTGTGTGGTGGTGAGTAGCTTGGCATAGGCGAACTAGGCGGGTGCAGTTTCACGTTCCTTGCAGGTGATGGCCCCAGGTGGAGCCATGAAAGTCTAAAACACAGCTCACACCAGCTGTGCTATTAAAGGATAATAACACAGAGTTAGACACAGCTATCACAGCCATCTCATAATTAAAGTATTCAAAGTAAGACCCAACAGTTGTCACGGTCACCAGTGTACCTTTTCAAGTTCTCAGTCAACTCTCAGATATTTTATCACTGAAATCGCACAAGCTGGTGGAATAACTGGCATCACTATGAACAATATGAAACCCAGTGAGTTCAGTCGACAGGAAGGTCGTTTTACTTTCCGCAGTTTATCTGGCGTTGGTCAGACTGACGCTGCTGCCACTGACTGTGCTGTTTTGCTCCATTTAATCAATGAGAATTTTAGCTCCTTTCATACTCTGCAGATGAAAAACAAGCATTTTGTTGCAGCTTTTCTGTTTAGTGTCAAAGCGTCACACCAGCCTTTCTTACAGAAGCCAGAGGCTTTTTAGTTGAATTCCAGCACTGTGGCATCTAGTGCTCTGTGTTGCCATGGCATCCGTGTGTTCGTACACATCCTATGGCTTAGTGAACAATTCCAGCTTCATTATGTAAGTCTGCAAATTTGTCTCACACCCTCTCTGGTGTGTGTGTGTGTGTTTGTTTATGAATGTGTGTGCGACAGAGAGAGAAAGGATGTCTGCATTGCGTTTAACAGGGCAGCACATGCTGAGACTGGGGAATGGTTCTTTACATCTGCCTTAATTGAACCGCACTCAAGCATAAATTAGTCTGCCCGGCCAACTCTGCACTTTCTCTGTGTGTGTGTGAGTGCGTGTGTGTGTGTGTGTGTGTGTGTGTACATGTGGGGCAGGGGTGCCTGCCCTCGCGTGTTGGTGCATTTGGTAAATAGATTACAAACAGGACTATTTTGGTTTTATCTGTAATACACACACACACTCACACACTATCACAGTTAACTGTGAAACTCTAACGATGATTGTTCTAATCATACTTTTGATGATTTTGATGTCAAAGTTTGAAGATGAGAATTTCCAACCCTGCCTTTTTGAGTTTCTCCTGGCTTTGGATGCTGGATATTGCATGGATACAGACCAGTTTTCCCACACTTTTTAACCACTCTCCTACACAGTATGGATAATCGTACAGTATCTGACACTTCACTGTAGCTTTCTGTCCACGTGATGCACTTCTTGATGTTTGTTTGACTTTCTGTCATTTTGCAAGACTCTCCCAGTTAGACATTTTCAATTTTGATCATTTGAAAAGAAAGCAGCAGTAAAACAATCTCTCAACCTTCATAACAGATCAGTTATTGTTTCAATAAAAAAATCATTAAAGATGTGACCATTCAATGAATATTTACTAATCAGCCATAAAAGTTTCATGAGACTTGGGTCATTAAACATGTTTTTTAAAGGTAAAAAATTTAAATGAATCTCTCTGCACGACTTTCAAGCCCTAATCAGTTAGCCAAGTATCAGTACAGTGACTCTGTTCCAGCAAACCCCCGAGCTCTTAGACCCGTTAATCCATTCATGACACAACCGTTCATATTCACACAGGCACAAGAGATGCTTATCAAGTTAAAAAAAAAAGCCAGTGCCTTTGCAAATGGACAATGTTTTCATGAGAACAATCTCCTATATAAGCACCACACACTTTCAGAAATTACCCCAGGCTGTAAGAATGTATTTTAACAATTTGAGCCATTACAGCTGAAAAAAAAAGATTAAAAATTAATAACTCTCACAGCTGTGTATCAGTAAATTATTTTTGTTCATTGGTGTGTGCAGGGAGTTAGGGAACCCAGCTAGAGATAAACTGTATTATGCATATGCTAACAGCCCCAAAATATGGAAAAACTGTTTCCCTCTTAATTGGTATGACTGAGAGACGGTTTTCAACTCAATCCATTTCAAGTCAATCACCTCCTCCTTTCTGTCGTTAGAGACCTGCCTTTCACTCCAGCTGTGAATCGGCGGTAGAACTGTCCTCTACCAAGACGCTGGGTGAGGCCATCTACATGGCAGCTCCACCTGAATAGGCGAATTAGAAGCAGTGAAGTGCCGATAAGGTAGAGAAGCGCTGCAGACCATTTACCGTTCATTTCTTTCATTCCTGTCTCGTTCCCTCATAGCTAAATGGCTAACCATCGAGCTATGGATGTAAGAGTTAGTGGTCATGGTTGAATGACTGTGACTATGACTGCCGTCAGGGTGTAAAGAGGTTTTCCACGTCAAAGTTACTATTTGACAGACAGCGCAGGTCATCTTCCTTTGATTGGGATGGTTGCGTGTTCTTTCTTTTTCATCCTTTCTGCAATGAGAAACATCTACCTGGTGATACTCTGCATATATACATCACAGGATTCCTTCCTCCTACAGGAGTCCAATCACTTCTCCCTGTCATCTGTCTGCTGCAATGAGACAGACCCACTTCCCCTCAGCTCTCACAATCAGTGCTCCTTTTGTCACCTCCCCACTCTGGACCTTTTTCCACTTTCCTCCTTCATCGCACGTCTGCTCTTTACCACTATAGAGACCAAGGTAAGACGAATGAGGGCTCACTTCAATCAAACTATCAGCACAGAAAAAAAAAGAAACTCCTTTTCTCTCTCTTTCTCTCCTCTCTTTGTTTTGCTCTCTCGAGGATTCAAGATTCCTCAGTAGAGAGCTAGAGATGAATGAGTTCTTATGGGCAACAGGACAGAAAATGGGAGGGGGAGTACACAACCAGTAAAGATGGGCGAGGACAGGTAGGATAAAAAGAGCACGGGAGGGTCGAGGTGGAAGAGATGAGATCACTTAAAGAAGAAAAGACGTTGAGTACAGAAGTACAGAGGTGCAGAAGTGCAGAAGTGCACGGTGCTGGTGCTCTCAGACACACTCTAGTCAGGGGTTAGCGGTGTCTGGGGTCATGCAAGTGTGGATCACAACTGGCGATCAGAAGCTATCAGGCCATCAGATTCTTACCTCCTGCTTTGAAACTGGGACACTTAAGAGAGAGAACTGTCTCTTCGGGTCAAACCACCACAAGGACAAAAGACTTAATGACGAAGAGAGAGAACATTGTGTGCTTTCAATTTTGTGAAATCTGAAAATTTAACCTCTAATTATACACCTTAAGAATGGATTAAACTGAACTGTTGAGCCAGACACTTGAAGCACACTTAGAGATGAGAGACTGCAGAGGAGCGAGGAGAAGAAAGTCCAACGGCACAGCAAGATGGAGTGTTTCAGACAAGACCGTGGTTGAGTGAAGAGAGGCAGCATCAGCCCTTCAGTACTGGGCAGTAACATTACAGTAGTGTGATTACCGCTTTTAGAAACAACTAGTGTAAGAAATGACTGTCTCCGTTTTAAAACAGCAGCTTATTAGGGGGGTGGAGTGAAAGGTTTGCCTCTGCATGTTCAGTGGAAAGCTTTGGGATTATTTTCATCAAAGAGTGCAGAGGCAGCAAGAAGAAAAGAAGTAATGTTCCGTTCAAAGTTGCTTTCCTAGCGGGCTACTATAGCTAGCCACTGGTTGGCAAGCACGATTTCACAGGGATTACATTCACATCGTACATATCAGGAAGGTCATAATTTCCACAGATCATGATTCACATGAAGTGGCAGTGAATGAAGCAGCGTGTCTTTGGAAGTGGAGTGTGTAGGTGGAGCAATGTTTGACTGATGGGAAACACGTCCGCGGTGTGACAAGAACCCCAGTTCTTCGTCACAGCGCAGCCCTGCAATTAATGCCACTTTTTTAAGTAACCACAGTCTTCCTTTAGTTTTAGTGTTTTAGTTGCCTGACTTTCACCATGTTCTATATTTCCCTAACAGCTAGAAAGAAACTAAATATGTTTTCAAAGAACATTTGGAGACACTTTACAGGCATGACTAAACGTGTCGGATGCTACATTCATCCTAGTGTTTTCTGTCGTGCATAGCTGCATGCCCTTAATTTGCTGTAATACAACAAAGAAGCTGTGAAAAATTCTCAATTATTTTACAATGATTTCCTAAAACGATCTGAATATAAACGCCCGGACCCTTAGAAGAGGTAATTAATACTAATACTGTAAGAGGATGATAGTGATGGTTTAAGGCTTTTTGGTTTTGTTTCAATCACATAATCAGCGATTTAGCTGATTTAAAATAAGGAATGTGTCCATCACACCCAACATTAGCCAAAGAAAGAAGAGATCAGAATAAAGCATAGCTGTCCACACGACCATTTTCAAACAGCTGTTAAGGTTATCAAGAAGCTTCACTCTGAATGGGATGGAAAAATGGAAAATTCCAAGGAAACTACTTCAAGATGACTTCAGGATCAAAGCTGAGTGTCCGGTCAAAGCAAACTGAACGAACAATCCAACAACTCCAAACTCTTACAAGAGAATCAAAACGACTGGAACGTTTTAAAATGCATGTTGGCACACAACGCTTCTATAAAAATGTCCTGGACATATGAAAAGATCCTTGCTTTTTCTTTCCCTCTTTTGTTTTTTTTGGTCACAGTCACATCAGCTCTATGTCTACAGAAGAAAAAAATGAAGCTTTTAGAAACAGGAACACCATCCCCACTGTGAAACATGGTGAAGGCTCACTGAGGTTGCTTCACTGTGCTGCTACAGGGACTTTGCTAAAATAGTAGATTGAGGCTACTTCTGCTCATGACATTTTGGTTATTCTTTTAAAAGCAACATGACTGTTATGCTAAGTGTAAAATGTTATTATGTAGTTGTAGGCGTTTTAAAGAAAACTGTTTTTTCTCTGCGTGAGATCATGTTTTTGAGCTCGATCTGTAAACTAAAAGGGAAGCAGAATATGGCTACAATTCTACAATTTCAACACACACACACACACACACGCACACACACACACACACACACTGTGTCTGGAGATAGGGTTAAGTAAGATTACAGTCAGGAATCGCATGGGTTGGATTCAGAGTTGGAGGATATGTAAACCCTGTGGCTTCATAGTGAGGACAGAGTTAAACCCAAGGCTGCACACAGTGCTTAGGGTTAGTAAATAACCCCAAACCATAGGCTGCGTGCTCGTTAAAGCCCATTGTTGATTCGTTTTTAACATTTATATGTCTGAAAGTGTTAAGGACAGACAGTTACATGCAGGACTACTTACTAATGTATAATTATAATGATTTTAACATACTTTCAGTAAACAATGATGTAATCATTCAACTTACATTTAATTTTTAAAAGCCTTTAAAGCCCTCAGTCCTTGTTTGGTCTCTTTTGGACAGTAATTCATTAACTTGTCTGGTTATTTCAGAGGGATGTAGCACTGTCGCACACAGCAACGACTTAAGAAGGACTTTCACCTTAAATTTAAGTCGTGACGCAAAAGGCTGGTTATTACTCGCCTGTGTTCAAATTACTCAGACTAAAATCTGAATGTATTGAGTAAAACAATTTGAGAGGCTAAAACTGGCAAATGTTGGACATGTTGCTGGATAAATTTCTTGTAAGATGAATTATTGACCAGAATTGTTTATTTTTTTCATCAATCAACTGACCAGCTAATTGAGAAGCAACAAGTTCCAGTTCATAATTGAAACGGTAAAAATCGATATGATTAATATTCTTTGGCGTACTGGATTGACTGTAATTGCAGCAAAACTTAACTGGATATAATGAGTTAAATTCTAAAGAGAGAAATCTGTCAAATTTAGATTAAGCTTCAGTAAATCCAAAAGCTGTTGTTGTCGTTTCAAAAACGTTTCTGGACAGCTTTTTAAAAATGTGGTAGCTATAAAGTAACATTACACTCTTACCCCTATGGTCTTACATGCAGAAGCCTAATTTGTGAGACTCCTTTCAGTCATTTTTACATTCAAATGATTTTCATGCCATTTAAATGACATTCAGTGAGAAAATCAGCATGTAACCATTTTACTGTGAATATCTTTTTTCCAGTCCTCTCAAAGCCTCTTTTATACAGACAAATATCAGAGAGACGTCACTGACTGTCAGGCAGGACAACCACTTTATTCTCCTTTTTGGCTGCAGGGGACATAAGTCAGCTTTTCCCTTCAAACAGAGTCAGTCTGAGGCAGAGTGATTTATGTCTGAATACAGACTTGCATAATTACGATACCACAGTGAATCTAAAGGTGCGATGATATTATATTTCACCTACTGTACTTGTGCATTCAGTGACCCTTTTCACAGAAGTAATCATTTATTTTTTTAGCAGCCTGCATTAGCAACAGAAAGACTCTTGTCACAACACATCATTCAGTGAAACTAATTACTGGCATATCACAGAGCAACCTGCGCAGGAGTAAACACGCTCACAGGGACATTCAGGAGAATGATGACACCACTGTCCAAACACAACACAGCCTGAGGTGTGCGGTGTGTTTTTTGTAAGTACACACTAAAGACTGGGAGATTTTGTGAAGACTCGCCGCTGCGGGGAAAGTACTTCACGGTGGAGGGTGTCCCAAAATGAAAGGAGAAAAACGATTGGAAAGTTCATCACAACTTAACTTTCGGTTTTCTGTAGCTGCCACTGTTTGCTGCATTAACTGGCGAAATGTGATTCAGTTCATATGTGTTCAAATATGAATTCAAACCTCAAATGTAATTGTTAAATAGTTTTCAGCAGCCCGAGTGCATCAAGTCAAGTGGATATATTTCAAAATTAAAGTCGTTTTAGTATAAAACGCCCTTTTAGTGTTGTCCCTGGACAGTGTTTCCCCACCGTGTTGCAGGAAAACAAAGATAAAAACAAAAAGAAGGATTCTCTGCCAAATGTGCTGCAGCTTTGGGATATATCTACTTAAGTTTATAATGTCTTCAGAAATGCATATTTTTGCACAGAGGAAACACTGTGTATTTGTGTCACAAAGGAAGTGTCTCTTGGAGTGATTTCTTAAAGGCCTATCTGAAAAAGAGAACTGATTACAACACATCTCACTGTTCATGCTCAGACCGGACTATAGTTTTAAGACAGACTTAAAAAATAAGCAGAATTTGATGAGAACGGTTAGAATTTTACTAAAACGTGCACAACTAAACTGCCAAACACGTGTCACACAAGCGCAAATATCAGATGTTCACTTAAAAGCTGCCTGGTAGCTCAATAGGTTAAGTGTCAGACTGGAATGCAGCAGGTCACAGGTTCGATTCCCAGTCTGACTCCTAGTCCATCCCCTACCAGGTGTGTCCCTGAGCCAGACACCCAGCACCAGCTCCTTGTAAGTCGCTTTGGATAAAAGCGTCTGCCAAGCAAAGTAAAAGCAAAGTAAAGTAAAGTAAAGTAAAAAAACGAGTGCGTGCATCAAATATCATGAAAGTCTGTCTCATAGACTCAAACTGGGACTGAACCTTAAAACTAACCATGTAATATTCTATTAAAATGAATTTGGTTTGTGCAGAAATTGTTCAAAATGAATTAATTTTGATAATAAAATTAGCTGTGAGCCAAAAAGCCTTAACCCCAGTTACTGCATTTGCTGTAACTTCCTACACAATATAGGAGTGATGGCGTCATGCGGCTTCTTTTTTCCAACACTTACTGAAGTGCTGCCTTAATGCTCTGCTGAGGGCCGTGAGTGACGCTGAGGAGTTCAGTTCCCCCTAATATTCCACATAAAGGATAAAAATGCAATCAGACTGCGGGCACGACAAAAACACGGAGAAGGAGAAAAGTGATGTGCGAAGGGCAATACTCTGGATTAAATCTGATCCGAAATGTGTTCCCTGTTGGTTTAAATGACATTTGTGGAAAAGCCTTACTGTCTCTGTATTTAACCCTGGAAAACATTTCAGTCAGGCCACTTGTTTTTTACAGGGGCACAAAAGAGATCGAACATTGTACTTACGGCTCACGGTGTATTTGAAATCAACTCAAATGTGGCCTTTATATAGTTAAACAGCAAAAGTGTTTTACATGAGTTTATAGAGCTTCTCTGAACAATCTTACAAAATTCATCAAGGCAGCAGCTTCGACAGACCAAACGGCATCGTAGCCACAATCCTACGTTTCCAACTCTTGGGATACATAGTACCGTATACTACACAGCTGAATGATGTGAAGTCATCCTGGTGTCTCTGGCGGAAAGGGCTAACTGAACTAAAAGTACATGAGGGCATGCAGAGGAGAGATAATTACAGCACTTCATCACATAATAATTCTTGGAAAACACTGAACATCGGAGCTTAATGGCCGAAAATAACGATGCAAATGTCTCAGAGGATGAATCCGTTATTAATGCCATTTGCATTTTCTATTGTGCAAAGAACGAACCAAACTCTCTGTCTTTGAGACTGAAATCAGTCCCTTAGTCCTGCGCGTATTCTGCTGCAACATGCAGTATAATCTGCTCTACAATCACTGGATTCACTTTAAATCAGATTAAAAATCTTCTTTCATTAGATGAGATCCCATTTTACCTAGGGTGTAGTGTTGTAGTTTTCGTTGAAAGCTTACGACTGGAATCATTTTTGTTTTGTTTTATTGAAATGCTGTCGTCAGTAAAGTCACAGTAGTGATGTGATGTGTTACGTCCTGGATTGGAGGGAGTCATTGTGAGGACCAGTGAGGATTCTCTGATGTGTCCAAACGCAAACTATGGTTTGAACAACGCATTTTTTCTGGACATTTTGTCAAGTCTGTGTTTAGTTCGAGGGGGAGATTTATAAAGAATATGTGGGCATGTTATTTAGGCACTAAAAAGTCCATTTCTCCTTGTTTACTGAAAAGGCGCAGAGAGGTTTTTCATAGATAATAGAAGAAAAGTGGCACTGCTGATTGCAGCCTATTTTTTGTGCTCCTGCAGTATGTATTTTAAGGCGTTCATGGGACAAAAAAAAATTAAAAATTGTGATAAGTGTAACATTTGACAGGATTACTAAATGTCCCCTCTTGTTTTAAGGTTAATATGTGAATTGTTTGAGGCTCAGGAAATGTATTCTGTCCACGAGGGCCCTCTGAAGCATACAGTGTGTAGGTGTGTCTCTGGTGTGTCATGGTTTTCAGGGAGGCAAACTCCATCCCTAACTCAAGTCTCTTTATGGATTATGTTCAATTCCTTACTGATACTGTGATATTGATATGTTCACATGGTTCATTTCTTTTTGCTGTTCCTTCCAGAGAGCAGCTGAAAGAAGGCAAAGCAATTTCCCTCTGGGATTAATCAAGTCTTTCAAGTCAAATTGTTAATCTTCAATATGACAACAGTTAGTGTCTTCTGGTACAACAGTAAAATTTGACCTAATAGCATAACGCAGAGAGCATTTGATTTAATCAAGTTGTGGTGTGAAATGTTACCAGTTCTTTTCCATCAAGCCCGACACCAAAAAAACTGCACATGCCTAAAGCACATCTGTGACACGCCACACTCAGACTTCACTCAGCCAGAGCTGAAGTCTTTTCCCATTCAGACCTGAAACCACATTGCAGTCTTTAAAGTGGCATTTGGACAAGCCCAGGGCAGAGCTGGAAATCCCTCCAGCAGCATCATTTAGGTCTGCTGTTAGAAGGCATGAGGAACAACTGGTCCACAATGTGAAGAGTGGATGCCTGTTGCCTTGCAGCCTGTGGCAATACATTAAATATGTAAAGTAATTTGGCCCAACATCACTCTGGAGTGCCAATACTGGAGCAGGAAGAGAGGAGGCTATAATAACTCTCTCGCCAAAGCAGTAAAGCAGCCGCATGCTGGGCTGTAGGATGATTTGGACCTTACTGTGACTGCACATACATTACTAAAAGGAATGTGAAATGAAATTCAATATGTAGACACAAGACTTACACTACCTGCTTTGCCAGAGTCACAGAAAGTCAATCTCCCACTGGCCCAGGAAGCAAAACACTTTCCCTTTACTCTGTTGAAAATTTGAGTACAAAATAAAATACTTCCCTTAATGAATAATACATGTGTAAGTATTTTCCACTTCGTTATTCTCTGTGTGCAAATGATTGCAGAAGCATTCTTCGGTTAATTAATGCGTTCTGAAGAAAAGAAAAAAAAGAAAAAAAGAAAACACAAAAACAATGCCCTCTGTTTTGTTTGATGTTAGGAGAGGAAACGAAAGAAAGTGGTGCAGAATGTCCCTAACTTGAAGTAAATCAGAGCAGTGGGTTTTTCTGAACCCTTCCCCCATTGGTCTTTACTATTCCTTCCATTCCCACCACCATTCTGTGAAATATATTGCTCTTAGCACTTGAATATGTAGCTGTCCTGACTCTGTTGCGTGAAAATTGGCTTTCATCTAGGATTTGAGCTAAAGCAAATTACCCATCTGGTGGTATAGATCACTTTAAAGGAGGTAGGTTTAGAAAACCAAGAGTGTGTGTGTGTGTGTGTGTGTGTGTGTGTGTGTGTGAGCGAGAGAAGGAGGGGGACAGAGAGAGAGAGATGGAGGGGGAAACGAGAGCAGTGGAAATGCTCTATTTTGATACAGGTAAAAGATTTAGCAGAGATGAGTGAAAGCGAATAGGAAGGAGTATTAATGAGGTGGAACAATTGGATCTTGTGGGGTTTCACTGGGACATAAACAGCAGTGGCAGTTGAGTTTTGTCAAACCACAGCAAATGCCCGACAGGGGAAAATCGCCTGCAGAAGCAGTAGAAACTTAATGAACGACGATGGTCAGATGACAAAGTAAATTTCGCAATTAATGACCCCGATTGTTTTCCTAACATTTGTTTTTGTCTTCATCTGAGCCTCGGGATTAATTCAAAACAAGTTTAAATGACTAAGCAAAGAAGATTTCAATGAACAAGTTTAATATCCATTTTAAATTGAATTCATGACAGATGAGGAGGAAAAGACGACTAAATAAGAGACAAACAGGAAATGACAGAGAACGGATTGTAAAGGGGAATTTAAAAAACAGGAAAGGAATGTGGTAGAAACAAAAGAGACCAAAGTTAGGGAAGGAAGCAGAAAGGACCTAAAAGGCAATTAAGAAAAAGAATAGAGAAAGAACTGGAAAGAAAGAGACAGGAACCAGCAGGAAATGAGAGAGAAAGGGAAAAGAAAAGAAAACACAGAACACAATATGAAAGGAGGGAGAGGTAAATAAAAGAGAGGACAGATCGAGTACACTTCAGCATATGGGACAGGCGGAGTAAGTACAAAGGAGCAGGGGAATGATAGCCAACTCTGCCCCGCAGCATATGTGTGTAGTGTTGTGCCAACAACATGCACACGATGAGATGAGTTACACGAGACAAAGTAAGAGTGAGGGCAGACTTTGAAATGAGATGTAACAACGTGTTACTGTGAGACAGAAAGAATCGAGGTACGTTGGCAGTGCTCACTTATTTCAGCTGGGACGGAATTCACACGAGATTTCCCTAAAATCATCTTCATTTGGCAGCATGTTGCTTGTCCAGGAGAATGAACCACTGTCCACAGGGTTAACGAACTCGCTCCTTTACAGCTAAAACGTGACTGTCTCAACTGTCTGGAAACAAGTTGGTCAACGCGCCAGAAAAACGAAGTTCTGTGCTGGCGTGTCGTTAGCAATAGATAGGATCTGATGAAAGGAATAGTTGATGGGCTAGCTGTGAACGAGACGGGAGACAGAGACAGATCAATGCTCAACCAAACGAAATGACAGCTCGGTGTTGGGCGAGCAGCTACAGTATGTGACAGACAGAGCTATCACACAGCAGACTTGAGGCGGCTGCTGAGATACTCTGGGCAGCCTGATAAGATGTGACACATGGGCCCCCATATGTCCAGCCCATATACAATCCTACAGTGGCCTTCTGCTTCCCTGAAGTCTCCCTTATCCTGTAGGCTTTATCAACCCCCCCCCCCTTCCAACAGCAACAGCACCCAGGGGTGCACTGGCTGACATAACGTCTTGTTTAAAACCACACTTGCCGCTTTCTATCTCCGACTAAACCCTCATCTTCGTGTTCTCTCTGCCCAAGGACATCTGTCCCGAATGCAAGGAAAAGAAGAAGAACAAAAAAAAAACAACACGTAAATAGGGAAATTTAAAGTGAGGATAAATCTCATCACGTAAGCAGAAATAATATTTAGAAGGGATAGATTAGAGACCTGAGGCTGCTAGTCACATCAAAGACACCACCCTCACATCTCTCTCTCTCTCTTCTGCGCTCTCTCCTGTTCTCGCTGTCTCTCCGTGACTCTGCCTGCCTCCATGAATGCGTGGGTGCTGCTGGTTCCTATGGCAATGCCAGTCTTTCTGAGCTTGACCTATGTCCCCTCTTTTAGAATACTGCTACTTCACTAATTATGGCCACATATGGACAAAGACTGGAAGTATTTTCTTTGACATTTATCTGATCTGCACATTTGATCATTGGTAATTATTGGGCCACCATCCAATATGTAAGGAGATCCATTTATAAAGATGATCAATTCAGGTTAAGAGAGCAGACTGTTAATAAGCAGGACAACATCCAATGTGCTCCCCAGTTCTCTTTCTCTTTTATCACCACAGTGCTGCGATAAGGCTGATAAGAAAGAGACTCTTCAGTGATAACTACATCAGGTGTTCTTCATCGGCACATCAGGGCTGCTAAAAATAATTAGCAATAATGTGATAGTGTGTTTATTCCTCGAGGGAGTCTCTTCTCAGATGCCCTCCAGCTACAAAGCAGTTGCCTCATTTAGAGGTGGTACGGAGCCATGGTCTTGCTCAAAGACACTTCAGCAGAGTGGATGCTCAGTGAAAACATGCCGTTTCTCTAGCAACCGGTTGACGGACAACGCGGGACAAGCGCAGTAATCAGCCGGTGACAACAGCAGACGGCATGGAATGACCCGTTGAGGAGGGGCGAACCAGTCACAGGAAGGAGATGATAAAGGACTGATCAAGTGTAAGCTTAACGGGTTGAGAACAGAGGTCAAACTACAGGAGGCGTCTGACCTTTTCAGAGTGATTCACACACACACACACACACACACACACACACACACACACACACACACACACAAGCTGAAGTGGAATGGATGAACATTAACGCGGTCACGGATTTATTTCCGAGCATGCACTCAGGAGCTGGCGCGCTGATGGAACATAACTAATCAGGAAATATTTACACAAGTGCTTAAGTACAGGTTTGAGGTCCTTGGGTGCCACTGTATGCTGCTTTGCCACTCCTATGGTACTTTATACGTCTACTTCAGTGCTTTACAGTGCAAATGTAGCACCTCACAAACTAGTCAATTAGTCAAAGTCAATGAATCTAAAAGTTGCATGTGTGGTTGAGTGGTGCCAACTGGTTTCTGGTGATAACTAGTCAGGACAAGTTAGGTCCAATGCACACAGGCTGGCCGTGTTGATAATTTTGTCCATGTTGTCTGTGCATCTGTGCTGCGAGTTTGAATCCAGTGCAGTCCAACACTGTCTGTACACTTAATGGCTGTGGCAGCATACTGTAGATGTAATTCATAAATAATATCTAATGAGGTGAGGATAAATGTTGTGGTGTGATATATTCTCATTCTCCACCACTCAGTAAACAGATCAAAAGGTTTTTTATCACGCTACTGCAAAAGGCAAAATCAATAGACAGAACTGATTAATTAACCTGATTTCGAGGACACCAACAAGGCTTATTAGAAACATTTCCATAAACTCTGAATGCTTGTGTCTCTCAGCACGCTCTTATGCAGTATCTACATTAATGAGGCAGTAAAATGACTCAATACATTCACAGTGAGACACAGATGTGAGATGACTCAACAGTGCAAAAGACCTGTGAACGACTTCCAGTTGGGAACGTTTACGTGGGTGTCCGTGGATATGTGAAATGAAATATTTGTTTCCGCTTTTTTCATTAGTGGAGCGTTTCTGATGTTACGGCACAAACTTTTTCCTGATACGTTGAAAGCGGGTTCGTGGAGTTTGATTAAACTACAGCTACGGTGTGAGTTGTGTTCTGCTGCTCTGCTACACTGCAGGTTTTCTGATTTCCCTGACAACAAAAGACTGCTCGCCTTTTGATTTAAGGTCAAGGTCAAGGTCAAGGTCAAGTTTATTTATATAGCACATTTATAACAGTGTGTGCTGCCCAAAGTGCTGTACAA
>JAUMTR010000001.1:3601212-3612665 GCA_032270685.1 Microctenopoma stevenorrisi
ACAAACCTAAACCTGTATAAACTCATATATGTAAATATGTAAAAGTGTTTTTAAATATTTGTTTTATAATTTGTTAAGATTTTTGAAAGATTTTCTGGTGTTTTTATTGCTCTTTAACATTTGACTTATGATCTATGAATTCATAATTTGACTGTATTTGATGACTGTTTAAAGTGTCTTCATTTGTACACAAGGACTGTATTTTGTTCTCAGGTCTCTCTTGCAAAATACATCTTTTTCCTTTTTCCAGACTACACGATTAAATAAAAATAAGCTTAACTAAGTGAGACATTAAATCATTATAATAACGCTAATGTATTATTTTTTGATTATTGGTGCAGCAATCTGCCTTATTCTACCATCTTTGATGAAACAAAACATACAATAGGAAACAGCTGGAAACACTGTACACACAATGTCTAGTTCTCATTTATTTTGTACATGTGTTTATTTCTTTTTTCTGTGCTTTGTGATTGTTTTTTATTTTTTCTAGCTTAATAAAATAACTGTATGCAGAAAGCAGTTTAAAGAAACGTATTTCACTTCCTTATTTTCTGGACTTAACAGTAAACCAAAATATTTGAATCAATGCAGTGAATAGCAGATCCTATTATTTTGGGAAAATTAAGATATTAAAGGTATTCAGATCAACTAGTTAGTGAGTAAATGTCGCTGTTTGGTGAAGGTCGGTGTAAAGTGAGACTGATGCATCACCACCGGTTTTGTGGTGCAGCTGCAGCATCGTTGTCCCTTTACCAGTCAAATGTCATGATTAGCATCACAAGCCTGTGCCACTCGCTAAACAAGCTATTTAACACCAGCTGTACGTATAAGCATGAATGCACATTTTTTTATATAATGCTCATATCTGATGTGTTGGTCTCATTTCTAAAGCTTTAACGTGTTCATGTCTTCTTCTTGGAGAGCTTGAGTTCAGAGCCGTTGCTGTTTTGGGTCTCTAGAATCTACTGGGACACTGAATAGGATATTAGGCTATACAAATAAACCCGACATGACATGACTTGACAGACTGAAACCTCAAGAAATATGACTTTTCTCTTTGTAGCTGCACAGTTCACACATGTACTACAAACACACATAAAGTAGCTTCTTCAGTCCCACAGTGACTCTTTTTGATCGACTGCCAGAAAAAGACAAAAAATATTTTTCTTGCCAATCCTACACAGAGATTTCACAACTCAGTGGCGTCTTAGTAATTGCAATTTTCTATAAATTGACTGTTAATAGTTGTTCGCCCACCATAGTTTGTGTTGTTGTCAAGCTCTCCATCCTCACAGGGCATGTCAGCTGTTTACAGTGATAATGAGGGCAGATTTACCATCAAAAATCCTTATTAATTCTTGAAATAACGGAGCCTTGATTTTAGATAGGGATAACAAAAAAAACAAGCTTCTTATTTCTTGCCACTGATTGTCGATTTTGTCGGCTGAAATGAAAACTTGTCACTGGGAGATTTTATCGGCTGTAGCTACCTAATTAAGCTAACCTTAGATCACTGAGCGGGCTGAAAACACAATCTCTGGCTGACATTTTAATGCTCCAAACTGACTCTTTAGAAAATGAGAATTCAGAAAATACATGGCACTAGATGTACATATTGTTCATTATATTGTAGTAAAACGAATTAAGACTTTTTTCCCCCCAGGCAGAAGGTCACCTGTACTACCATCAAAAACAAATAGTACAAACAGTTTTATTCTCAACTATTCTTATTTTATTCTCAACTTCATACGAGCAAGTTAAGAGAGTCTAGAACATTCAGCCATTTTATCTAAATGATTATATAGGAATTAAATATGAGACTGAACCTAATGAAAATGTACATGGTGGGCTATTTGTCAATCCATCATCATCCTCATCATCATCATCATCAATGCTTTCTGGTTTACTTCACTGGGACTGGGTAACATAACTGCTGCCCTCTTGATGGTATCACACATTAGGCACGCCTTAGAAGGTTGTTTTTTAGTACGTAACTTCATGCAGTCTGACTCATTCCCTTTTTATTTGTGTCACCCTACAGCACTGCCCTGACAGCCCGTCCCTGACACTTCACTATCAACATTTCCTAGTTGTTTTGGGGTTTTCTACTGTGGCTAACTGATTCTGTTAAACGTGTTGAGTGTTAGTTTGTTTGCTGATTTTACGTTTAGGCTAACATTAGTTAGCTTAGCAAACATGAAAGTTAGCTAGGCTTAGCTATTGATGTTGGTACTTTCAGGCTGCTTATTGCACCTAACATTACAAAAGAAAATGATGTGAGGCTGAGGGGTAACCACTGTGTATAGCAAATGTAACAATGATAATAATAATGAGTTTCCCTGTGTTTGTTGGGTATAATATTCAGGAGAACAGCGACACTACAGTTAGCATCAAGTGTAATGCAGCATACAGCAGGGAAATAAGGAGAACAAAGCAAAGAGCAAAAGGTGTTATAGTTAGAAAACGTTATAACTTACAGCTTCTTTAAAGACATAATACAGCTTTTACTATAGCACCATGCAGAATGCTTCAACAAGCAGAGAAAGTATTTACTTGGCCTGCCATGCCCAATAACAGTTCCTAAGTCATGCATAAATAATGATTGTTGGGGGCGGGGGGTTAGCTAACTGTCTGTTGCTGTTTCCGAACTGGCCAACAATTCTCTAGAGCTGAAAGAACATACCACAGGAAGATAAATATAGAGTTCTTATATATAAAAACATAGTAAACGAAGTAGGTTCTCTGAATATTTGATGCGAACGCTGTCGTGGTTGCTTTCTGAGTGCCTCCACTGCATCTTACACCTGTGATAGGCCCACGGATTGGGAACTGATTATAAGAGGAGGTGCCGGGTTTTAAAAAGACCAACAAATGTTTTGTTTCCCCAAACTGAGAGTACAACACTTTCAAAGGTTCAAATAGTCCATCAAATATGAGACGTTACCAGTTAGCTAACAGAGAGAATCATCATCACGCTTCCTCTCTGTCAGAGATGCTCTTGAGATATTTCAAGCAACAGGGAGGGGACAAATGACACCCAAACCCTGGAGGAATTTGTCACCAGAGAGGAGAGAAAACAGAGAGAGATGCCTGAAAGATAAAACTATCTCCCTGTTGCTCTACTTCTGCTTGTATCTTGGGGGTTTGAATGATCTTTGTCTGGAAATGGAGGGAAAGGAGTTGTGCTGCTCAGTCAGGGGAGGTAATACCATTTTAATAGCCCAGTTTCCAGGAGTTAATGGGACAGCCAGAGAGATTTCTCCTCTTAGCCCCTGAAGAGCATCCCGGAACATGACATCAGAGGGTTTTTCAAGTCTCTGCCAGGCCAAAGTCTCCAAACTACCTCTGCTACAGAGGCAGTACTGTCTGCAGAAGAGAGGCCAGAGGTAATGAAACAGAATAGAGACGAGCAGGCTGAGAGAAAAACTCATCTATCGAACACTTTCTCCATCTTTCCCACCCTTTTGTTATTTTTTCCTTCCGCCTTTTCATTTGACCCTGTGGCATCCCTATCCCTCTTGCAATCGCTCTGGTCTGTCTACATCACCTCTCGCCCTCTTCGCTGTCCCTCTTCCCCAAGCTTTTTCCTTCTCTTCCTCTCTCAGCATCCACACCACGATCTCTCCTTGATTTCCAAAGAGGGGCTGGTATAGCAGCAAGCGGCATATAAACTAGCTGACTCAGTACACACATACAGGCAGCGCGAAGAGGGTGTGTGCATTGTGACAGTGTGAAGAAAGAGGCAGAGATGGCGAGAGATGAGAGGGGAAGGAGGAAAACAGCATATAGAGCATAAGAAGAGAAGGGCTGGGACCTTTGTTGCAGAGTTTAGGTTGGGATTAGCTCTAGTTTTGGCGTGCTGGCATCAGCAAGACATGCGTCAGCATACATTAAGTAGCTCATTCATCATTCACACTATGAACACAAGGTATGAGGGCACTGTTAGGTTGTCTCATCGTCTCAAAGTGTTACGCTGGGGTTAATGAAACCAGCTCTCAGGAATACTTAAACTACTATTCTAAAATTAGAGACCTGAAATGAGTCTAGGTTTTTTTTTAGGATTAAGATGAAAAGAGTCTAATCAAAATTTTATGAGCCCAGAACAATAAAACAAGAAGTTTAGGCACCATTTCAGCAAAGAAAGTGGATAAAATTCAGAACATGGAGCTGTGTGAACAAATGGCACATGTGAGGCCGCTGTCATTAACGGTTAGTTGACGCAAATATAAAACTAAACACATTTTGGTATTTGTAAACATTGTTGTGACTTTATTATGTGCCAAGGTCCTGTGAAGCCTTTTCGAGGAATTCTACCCTTACTGTATGAATGGAAGAGCTTTGAAGAATTTTCCGCGCAACAACTTTCTTCTGACAGGAAGACTCTTTGTCAAAATAGATTCTCCTGTTTAATTTTTAATTGTGACTTTTTAACGCTGTGCTCACAACAGACTACATCTTATTCGCTGCAGAAATTGTGTGCGCCCTTTTCTAAATGCTGGTTTTAAGGATAATGTAGAATTTTAGTAGTTTATCTAAGACAGTTTTTAATTAAGGTGTATTTGAGTTAAAGTAGGGTCTGTTTAAGTACGAAAATGTAATGTTGTTTTTTCCTCCTCTGGTACACATTAATGTTGCCTATGTTATTCTGTTCTGAGTCTTGATTTTAACTATATTAACATATTTTAACGAACTTTCTTACATGTTCTTACCCAAAGCTGCATATAGAAGCTGGAATGACAGCATACTAAGAGTTTGCCTACTAAGAGTAGGCAAAATGCCTAAACTCCCCTTGCTTCACTATTGTGCATTGCAACTTGTAATAATAACTTCCTAATTACAGATCCCTGGTGTTAGGGCAATCTTCCTGAAATGCTAACTAGCCTCCTACAGGGAATATGGTACATTATTAATCCATGTCGTTGCTTGAGCATGTGCATCTGCACTGGTTAATGTGTCTGCTGCATAGGTGCATGCACGGCTGTTTGCACGGTTACACATCCCTCTAAGCTTTTGCACAGAGGCTTTGCTCATAAAGGTGTGCTGCTGTGTGTTAGTGCATGATAAAAAAAATGATGTAATGAGATTTGGGACGTGTAAAAATGTCACAGCAAAGTATTATGTGTGTGTCTGGCGACTACAACGACAAGCTTAATGAAAGAAGGTTTACAATTTCTATGTATTCCAATTACACGAACATCCAACAGTATGAAGACAGTCCCTCAACAATAGCACAGTAAGAAATGTCTTCACATTAAGACCTGGCCAGCAGGGACGTGCCACGGTAACTATGCGTGCAGATTTAGTTCCACACCATGGGGTGTTCCCTCTCAACAAAGATTAACATTATGACAAGAGATACTGCAGGCAGGCTCTGTGTGCACCAACATGCTTAATATTGAGAGCTGGTAGCTGTTGAAATATGGATGACTTTGACAAATAACAACTGATGAGAGCTGATTCTGAAATTTAGCCTGGGATTTCAACAGACACATGCTCTGCCTTCTCCCTTGCAGTGGCAGCCAAAGGGGCGAAAAATGCAGTAAACGGATGAGAGAGTGAGCAGGGACGTCCCATTACACAGCAGTGTTTCTTTAGTATTCCTGGAGAACTTGCCCCACAGTGATGCCTCTAGGTACTGAGATTCTACCATGGATAGCTCATACAGTAAACGAGACAGAGAGAGGAGGCGAAAACAAACCCATACAACTTCAGAGGATGGTTCAGAGCAACAACCTGGTGCAATGACAGGAGAGCACAGACATTAAACCCATCACTTTTCATTCATTTTGTACTCTCAGACATTCCAGCAGTTCCTCTCTACTAAAGTTGTCACTTTTCATTAGAGCTGATTCTTAAAGTTGCCACCTGTCTTATTACAGATGTAAGCACAGTGAACCACAGGTTTTGACATTTCTGCTGCCGCAGGACAAAAGGCTTTAGCTGTGTAGCTGCTAGCAGACACGTTTGGTTTAGCTGTATTCTGTGACATTTTTAGTTCTCGGGAATCAAACGGAGCAGTTTAGTAACCACGGGTTTAGAGGCCGTCCTGTCCCAGCCCTATCACAAGTGTTCTGCTCTCACAACTCATGAGACTGGTGAAATGTGCTGCAGCAAGAACTGCAGCACTAATGCAGGATGAAAGCAAGATGAGCGACCTCTAAGATAGTTATCAATGAATTCCCAGGACAACAAAAGACTTCTCAGTCACAGAGGATCCCTCGCCTCAAACAGGACCAGTCGGCCACATCTCCTACCCAAACACATAATGTCTTAAAATGAGTCACTGATGCTATCCTGTTTTATTCACAGTGCTAGGAGTGAGGCCCCGTTCCTCCTTCTCCTTCTATCAGTCTTTCCATCTTCCTTTTCCTTGCCTCTCTCCCTCTGTGGCACTCAGCCAACAATTGGAGTCAGTCAGTGGAAAAACTCTGTTAGTAGTCCATGCCCTGTGGGACAGAGTGGCAACAACATCCGTTACAACAGATAGTGGGGCAGTAGGCAGGAGGTGCAGGGCACAGCAGCCAAAATATGACTGGCTGAGCAACTTTGTGTCAAACATATGAACTCAGTGGGCTAATGTGTATTAAACGCCACACAGAGGCCTGGACTGAACTGGGTAACATTTTGACACTGCTATCCAGAGTGGTCCAGAATCTCCTGTTAGGTCGTGATTCACAGAGTTTCTGCACTCAGTGGACCTTCTTTGACAGTTCTGCATATGTTCTTTTGAATCACAGTACTAATTAAAAACAGAACAAATTGAACAGCTGTGGATGAAACGCTCATGTTGCATTGGGGGGGGGGGGGGGTGGCATCATGTGTAAGAAAAAAAATACAAACAAAACGTGCTGACGAGAACATACAGATGCAAGTACATGAAAAACATCTCCGACTTCAGTGAGCTGTGATTTTCACTGCCTGCAACCCGGAGAGAGCAGAGTCGCTGTCCGTGGTGCTGAGCGCACAGCCCGCTGGACTGCGGTGAGGCTGTGGCTGCTGAACTGTGCCGGTCCCCCAGTCCGGCACTGCAGCCTGTCCCGGGACAAGAGCTAAACCCAAACTCGATTCACTAAATTCACACCTTCCAGACGCACTGCTGACTGCTACACAGGCTCGGATTAAACTTGCACACAGTTATAGGTGGCACGGATTGGAGAACTGGATGATCCGGCACCGCGCACCTACCAGGAGCTGAGAATCTGGATCCACTGCAAGTGTGTGCGTCAACGGACACACGCGGACGGGAAAGGTTGTCTGAGAATAATCAGCCAGAAAACCTTCTCGTTCGTCACGACGACTCAAACACACACACACCAGCTGCCATGGGTTTGGTGTCGGGGTTTTCAGAACCGCAGGAATGCCAGAGCTGTCGGCGTATCTCAAAGTTACCTACGCAATGCCGAGTCCAGCCATCACCAGGCAGACACATGAAATGTAGCCAGAGCAGTGTGCAATCTGTGTTTTCACTTTACCTGGTCCAGATGCCAGTGTGGAGGAACCCTGGCAGGTCTCAGCACCAGCACCACGGTCCGCTCGCTGCCTCCGGCACTATGTGTGGCTGTGTGAGGTGTTGGGAGCTGGGGGGTGGGGGGTTTCACTGTCTGTCACTGATTTGATCCTAGCTCGCTCCTGTCTCCTCTGCGGTCTGTGTGAAGTGCAGTGACCGGGAAGGGGCTCGGCAGTCACACCACCAGCAGCAGCAGCAGCAGCAGCCAGTGCGGGGGTCCACCCGCGTCAGGATTTTGGGATGCAAAACGGCGCCTGATGTGATGTGCTGCCTCCTCGCCTCTGTCTCCCTCGCTTTCCGTCTATCTCCTCTCAGTTTCTGCCTCTCACACTGCGTCAGGCTCCACTCCCCCTCATCTCCTTCTCCCCTTTCTCTCTCTCTCTCTCTCTCTCTCTCTCTCTCTCTCTATTTGTCTGTCTCTGACTCGCTCTCTCATTCACACAGCGGAACAGACGGTGATTAATTCGCTGGAATTCAGTGTCCCTCTGCCTGTCTTTCTCCTCTTCCTCTCTCTTCCTACAGGCTCTGTGCCCCAATCACCCTGAATCCACCGCCTCTCCTCTCCTCTCCTCTCCGCCAGCCAGCTGTTCCGGTGGAGGAGAGCGGGTTGCGCAGCACTTCAAGCGTCATTTAGATGCGTTCCCGTTTGGAGAGCGACATAACCTGATAAGTGCTGTACCATCCAGCGAAAAGCGGGGAAGTTCTTGACAAAATTGTATGACATTCAGGCTATTTCAGGGGATGAAAGAGTGACAGCGGTAGAGCGAGGTTGTTTCGGAGTGGTGGGAAAACCACATTTTTCGTGCGTTTCTCTGCACTCCAGCTGCGGGCGGATGCATCAGGTCTCTGGCAAAACCACAGCACTTCTCCCACAAAGAGCAGACCGGTGTTGTTTGATGTTGGCGTTTGCCTAAATGCTCTATGGGGCAACCTGATGTCCTGCCAGCAGACACGGTCAGATGGACTGGCTCTTTAGTTCACACGCGG
Source organism: Microctenopoma stevenorrisi (assembly GCA_032270685.1). Classification (NCBI taxonomy): domain Eukaryota; kingdom Metazoa; phylum Chordata; class Actinopteri; order Anabantiformes; family Anabantidae; genus Microctenopoma; species Microctenopoma stevenorrisi. The sequence continues at coordinate 3,609,710 of JAUMTR010000001.1, forward strand.
ACATCTGGGCACATATAAACAAATAGCTTCAAAGAAACAGGACAGGAATCATGTACTAACAGTGTTCTCTGGCCTACTGCATATTTCACATTAATGGATGCAGAGACTGTATATATATGAGCCCAGTAATCTGCTACCGCGCCACAGGGCTGTAGGTGTTGGCTGACACTGGAGTGAACCCTACCCGGCAGACCCCCATAATGCTGGACTGAATCAGTAGGAATTAGGAGGATAAGAGATCAGAGAGGGGAATTTCACTAAGATCTTCCTCTGTCACAGAGCAGAGGAGAGAAGAGAGCCACCTCTAATCTGATAAACTTCTAAAGTAGACAAATATATATTCACTCAACATTCATCATATTATTGAAGTCTTTTAACTTTTCAATGTCTAATTGTATTAATTAATAAATAAATTTGGTGATATTCGTGACTCCGTGGTGCTGTTACAGCTAGTGCTGCATGGCGAGAAGATCTATGTCCTTTTTTATACATACGTGATGTTTGGCGATAAAGATGTTTAGAGCAAATCCACAGAAACTGATGGCAACTGTGCTCTCGTGGTTCAATCTCTCTGTTCTCGTAGCATTATTTTCACAGCATGGAGTGGTTTTATGGAGAAAGCCCTAAAAGCCCAGACCACACTATCCACTCAGCACCTAATGGCAGACAGACAGAGAGGCTGATGAAGATGGAGGAGCCTTTAGCAATGTTGCAGCTAAAGAGCTATATTCATGGAGCTGGAGACCACTAAAAAGGAGATATGTGTATAAGACTACATTCATATGGTGAAACAGCTCAAAACAGATGCCTCTGGTACTAAACATGATGTCCCAGAGATGTTCTATGGGGGTCAGGCAGGTGTGGAGGTCAGTCAACCATATCACCTCCTTCATCCTCCAGGAACTGCCTGCTTACTCCTGCCTCATGAGGCTGAATGTTATCATGCGCCAGGAGGAAGCCAGGAGCCACAGCACCAGCAAAAGGTCTAACAGTGGGTCTGAGGTATTATCCCGACATGACAATGGTGGTCAGGGTGAAATCCATCCTGTACAGGTCTGAAGCGGTTTTACGTTGTCCTGTTGTCATTTGATCCTTTGATATGGTTTATAATGGTTATAGGTGCATTTAACAGAGACATGAAATCTGAGATAAAGAAAACTATTTGGAAGCCGTCATTTACAGCCCTCCGTCGAGGTGTTTCTCCTCTTAGAGTTAGTACACAGCACAATAAAGAAAGAACGTGACACATACTGCACAGTCCCTGCTGCAGCGCTTTCCCTAATGGTGTGTGATGTGTTCTGAACAAGGTGCTTTAACAAGAGGTGAAACAATTCATTTGCTGCATCACTGCATTAAATAGACATCAGGTTGAGAAAATGCTGCACATGGATTCGCTAAAGAATATATTTCCTCAATTCACGTGGCTCCTTTTAAAGTTAATCGTGAATAACGTTAAATGTCTTTTAATGATGAAGCTGAGCCCGAATTCTTCGTGCAGACTGTAAAGCTGAAATGTCTCCTTTCATTCTACTGCGGTCGTCCGACACATAGACATGGAAGTTTGTCTGCTGGAGACAAAAAGGGATTTGAACATCTCACTAACCATTACTGAGTCCCTATTCTCACCATTATTTTTAAAAGTGAAAGAATAAATGATAAAGCGGTGATTTGCACACATCACAACATAACAGCAGTTGTATTTCAATTTTCTTTTTTTTACCTTATGCTTCAGCTGTGAGTCATACACATTAACTATGGACTATAACACATCTGGTAGAGTGTGTCATGCACTGTGGTTTACTGTACGGTAGTCGAACATCTCAGCAAAGTGTTTATTCTAACAAATAAATAAATAAAAAATCTCCTCTTTGATGCAGGGCGAGTGACTTTGCGGCTCGATGGTTCCGGTTGATGCTTCAGATTTCTAAAAAATGCTCCAATCTCAGACTCTTTCGTAGCTACACCGCAAACATGTGAAGTCACATCACATCAAGACATTTTACTACCTTTGGTCATGTTTTCTACTGGAAGCAGAAACACACGGCCCCAGAAAAGCAACGTTGAGCCACAGAAGAAGTCTCTCTGAGCAGCGAGTTTTCGCTCATTAAAAAGGTAGTTTTTATAGCACTGTCCTACTTCTGTGACTTTGAACATTTTGTGCACACGTCATCAACGTTGTAGTCTGTGTGTGTGTAATTAAACGTGACCTCACTGACCTTAATGTGTAGGATTACTGCAGGGGCTATACCATCGTTACATCTGATTTGATTAATTATAAGTGAAGGGTGTCATTTGATACAATAACAAATTGGATTACACAACAGTGTGCTAATGAACAGTCAGTGTATGTAACACAGACATCCACTTAGCCATGTGCACATTTGTGTTTTCCTTTTAGCATCTTTACAAAAGTCTGTAAACACAATTTCACAGTATATGTACACACTGAATATGACTTTTAGTTATTAAATATTACATATACATATTTTGTACTGTAACATACGGTATGTAAGAATATACTAGATCTGTTGTGGACACAAATAGTAACTACAACAAAACATATTAATTATTCACTTAAATACAAACATTTTGTACTGCTAAGGTGGTAAATGGAATTTTAATTGCATAGAAATGTAATTGATGTTGGCCGTTTGCCTAAAACTATGTATGAAACAGTGTCTACTAATACTAACGGTGATAATAAAAAATAAATCACAAATCAAACTGCATGTGAAAAACTAGCTTGGCTTTAATATGAAATATGAAATGAAACTTCAGCTGAAGACTGATCAGACATATCCGAGTCCGTATCCGGCTGAAGTTCTATGTCTTCCCCTTTGTCATTAACATGCTTAAAATGGAGGACCCAAACGCAGACAAGAGACAAGAGAGGGTTCAAACAAAGGATGTTTATTATAAATTAACATGAAAAACAGGATGTAACTAATAATCACTC
>JAUMTR010000001.1:3635903-3651041 GCA_032270685.1 Microctenopoma stevenorrisi
ATTCCATGCTCCCCCACTAATAAAGAAAAAAGAGGAAATCAATAGTGTGGGAGCATTCCATGCTCCCCCACTAATAACACAGGCAGTTTGGAGAAAACTGTATGGTAACTGCCTCCCATCTTGCAGAGTCAGAGGCCTGAGAAATTGGAAGTGATTCATAAAATTATTGTGGCAATGAGTGCCATCACAGGCTGAGATTATCATCATCCATTGCTCAGTCTGTGTCACTGTGAATGTGTGAGTGCGTGTGTTTACAAAGGTCTATGTATGAGTGTCGCCTCTGTTAGAAATTATACTCAAACTCAAAAGCAACAAAATTCACATGCTGGTGACTGTGGGTTTATTACGAGGAGGGTCATTTGGTGTTGCAGTGGTCAACACTCATTGGTCCTGACCTCTTCTGACCACTCAGTGTAGCAAAGATCAAAGTTGCATAAAATGCTGAAGAAGCTCCTCAGCACAGGTTCTGGTGCACCGTGTATGAGGCATTCAGGGACAGCATGCCGAGAAGTTCATGTTCACTTTTTGGAAGTATCCTACACCATCACCTGTCTGCCAGCAGACTTGTCAACTCACTGAAATGACTTTTTGTTTGTGACCTGCTAGTCAGTAACTGTCTGTCTATTGCTGAGAAGGTAGTAAACATGGGCATGTCTTCTGCTGAAAGGAGACGCTTCCTACATCAGGAAAATAAAAATACCCGTGAGAGTTGTTAAACAAAAAGAAAATGCCGTACATGTAAAAAATAAATTAAGGTGCTAATTGTTTTTTGTAGAGCTGTGGGAAAGGGCAAAATCATAATTCTCACAATTATCCATATTGATTGGTTCAGCTTGAATTGAGTTGTTTTTGTAGCCTGTCCACTTAGGGTCCTTTTTTTACTCAGTTGTAAGTGTTCATTTTCTGGCCCTATGCTGACCTTGTACTAAATAATCAGTCTATGTTATCCTTGTGTGCCTGTGCGCTGTTTAATTTTTCCTTTTCCGAGTCTCCAAGACAAATTTGCACTGTTTTACTGTACATACTGTATGTGTTTGGTTTGAGATCCCAGTTGCATCAAAAGCAAACAAGTGGGAAACACAGAGAAGCTGAAGAGATGAAAAATTTATTTCAGAATTAGTTTCACTTCTCTGACAATGTGTAAAACAATTAGAGTATAATATATATTACATGACATCATTAATTTGAACTAGTGATGGGAACTGTTTAGTATAAACTCTGAGTCTCACCGCTGAGAGTGAGACTTCCTCCTCCTTGTCTCCACAGCTGAGGTTCACTCCAGCTCTTCCTTTCATCCGAGTCAAACCCCTCATCCTCCCACAAGTTCTTTTTTAACAAAGAACCAGACCAGACAGAGGCAGCCAGCAAAGCTTCTCTCACTAAATTGCCATCAATGTGTTCTTTGTTCTCACTTATCTGTTGCACTTCCACAACTCTGACAAACTTTTATTCCTTTTCACAGCTATGTCTCTGTTCGCTTCCCGTCCCCACCCTACAATTACGAAGTGATAAACCTCACTTATTCATTCCTCTATTTGTCCTGAAAGCAAATCAGTTTTTATTCAAGTGGAGAACCTGTTAAAATTGGCAGTGTCTGTGTGTGTGTGTGTGTGTGTGTGTGTGTGTGTGTGTGTGTGTGTGTGTGTGTGTCTGTGTGTGAGACGAAATTACATAGGACGTTTTAAAAGCAGGTTTTTTTGCTTGTGCATTGCCACCTAATCTCACGCATGATTAGGAGAGCAATAACACAACTGACAGAGTAGGTTACAAAATGTGAGCCCCCCCCTCGTGTGTGTGTTTGCATTTGTATGCTTTTATGTGCGTGACAGCCTCAAAAACGTTTATTGAACCACTAACTGTCACATTACAAGCAGACTGTCTCTTTCTTCCGTCCACCTGTGCGCTTTCACTCCTAAGTGTCCTTTTTAATATAACCACTGGATTACAAGTCTTCGGCCTCTTGTCTGTCTTGACCTTCATACCACCTTCCTGGTTGCTTCTTTCTCTAACATATTTTCCTTCCCTACCTTTCCTATCCCCCATGGCCTCTCTTCAATTTCTTTGTCTACTCTAAATAAGATTGATTGCGGAGGTGTCCACTGGTTGGATCAGTAAACAAACACACACACACACACACGTACATGCTCACTTGACAGATGCTAATGGTCTCCCCTCAGTCTGTTTTTTTTCCCTTAAATTGCAGCTCCCCTTCTCTTTTCTACACCAACTGCATCTCCCCCAGCACTCACCCATCACTCTGGCTGAATTTCATTCTTTCATTCACTTCCTGACTCTACCCACTCCATGGCTTCCCCATTGTGCTCCTTCTGACTGTAAAAGGTATGATGTGCTTTGATGAAAAAGGAAAAGAGAAGCCAAGAGCTTTTATAGTGAGTGCGTGTCCATGTGTGTGTGTGTGTGTGTGTGAAAGGGTGGAGAGGAGGAACTGTCTGAAAGAAAGTTATCCACTCATCTCACATTGTGGGGGACAGTGCCCTCATGTGGTGGCTGTCTGGTTTAGATTATAATCCACATCATCCCATATCATCTAATATATAATTACTGAGAAGACACTTTCATGACTATAGAAATATTATTTTCATTAGTATCATCTTGTGAGTTATTTTTTACAGTTGTAGCTGCTGGAGGTTGACCAAGTGTTACCAGTGTATAAATATAAAGTGTATGTACTGTATACAGTTAATATGTTTTGTACAGTGATTCTCAAATTAGGGATCATACTGTTACAAAGTGTAAATGTAAGCAAGATCAAATTCACAGCAGATTAATAAACCAGCTCAGTGCTTTTTGTGTTACAGCAAATGAAACCACCAGGTGTGAACATAGTGATAATTTGGGGAAATTAAGTTACATAAGTACTTTAAATGTTCTCACGTCTCAAGGCCGATATTGACCAGCACGGAGATTTGATTGAACTTACGATTTATTTCTAAGGCAGCTGATTTGCCGCACAAAAAGCTTAAATGACAGTTCAAAGTAGAAAGGAGAAGAAAGTTAAGTTCTTTGGTTTGATTTGTTTTTGAACAGCTTTTTCAAATAGAAAAACCCATCCATGCTATTTTTCTTCTTATTCTTATTCTGTTCAGAAGATGAAAGCAGGTAAAATAACTTTACACTCTTTAAGCACAAAGTGCCAATCTGTCGTTGCTGTTTTTATATTCAGCTTGACGAGATTCAACCTGCCTGGTTTTTAAGAGCCCTCCGTGTACCTTCACAACCTGCCTGAACATGAAATAATTCAAATCCACTATCAAACCTGTATTTACGTATCATTGTATAATCTTAAAACCAAATATTTAGTTTGGCCTCACTGGTGCGTGCAGCAAACAGAAAACGTGAAGCAAACAAGCTATTTAGTTTCATTATGGGACTATATTATTCCTAATTACATACAGGTTGGTCATTCTGTATATATGACCAACTAACTTACTATTACTAATTCTAAGTCACTACAGACCTGGAAGAAATTTGCTTCGTAAGACAATGTGACTTCTAAGCCTATCCAGTGACACTAGAACATATAGTATTAGCTAACACACAGTATTACAGTATGCACAGGTACGTAAAGAATAGGTACACAGTCTTGTCTCTCTCAAAAAACAGTTCTGTGTAAAACAGACTCACCTGAAATTACACCAATGGGTGTATTGTACCATGATACACTTGTACCATGACAGTGTTTGCAAAAACACATCTAGTAGGTATCTGAAAAAGTGGGTGTGTTTCTCTGCTGAGCCACTACAAAGATAAACACAATGAATATGAATAGTTTCTACACCGCCTTGGAAATCAAATGTGTTTTTACCTCAAACTGTGGTTCTTTTCCCTTCTCTGCACAGCTGACCCGTCATTGTGGGAGGTGAACGTCGGATCGCTGGTTTCAGATAGTTATAGGAATGTTTGGACGATACCCCATCCAACGTTGATAAAGTGTGTTCGTAGCAGGTTTTTGTTGCCTTTTAGAGAGCAGACTGTGGATTTTGTCCATCACTGCACTGACACTGGTTTACCACGGGATTCTGATGCCAGTGTGAAAAGAGGGAGCAATTACTGAAACCAAAAATATCGCAGACGTGCGCTCAGTAGACAGTTTGTTTGGTACACCTGCTGCAGCTAAAATGCAGTCCTGTGCTAATCGTCCCTATCACAGAGGTGATAATGGTCAGTTATTGTTGAAGCTGCTTTGAAGAGGTGTTGATTAATTGGCTGCATGATCGCACTGAAAACCACAGTTTGCTGTTGAACAGGATCGTGTTGTACTGACAGGTGTTTTTTCAGTGTTTTCCTGTTCAACAAAGAACAAAATTCATTTATGGAAATGTTTTTCAGATTGATGGAACAAGTGGAGTCAAGCTAGAGTGAGTGTGTAATCACTGACTTAGTGACAGGAACAGCTCACTAATGATGGAAAGCCTTCTGGTTGATATTTTGTCAGGTTTCATTTTGTCATTTTCTTTTAGGTTTACCCCAGCTGCTAGAGGTGACACTTCTGTTCACACATGTGACAGACCTTAATGCTAAATTATGACTGATCCTTTTCTTTCAAGCCATAGTAGGTTGACCGAGTATATTTACAGTTGCGGCACTGAAACCAATTTCTAGCATCGTTCTGCTGCTATGTGTGTGTGTATAGGGGCATAAATCTGAAATGACACCTTAAAGGTCATTCAAAAACAAAGGGATCCCATAAATCACTTGGGATTCAGGTTACCTCTGTGGACGTCTAGCACGCACATAAACAGACCACCTACTTTCTAATGTCTGCCTATCAGTTATAATTAAATCTGTTATTGAGTTTTCAATAATAATAATAAAAATGATATGAAACTTCGCAAACAAAGTCTAATAGTCAAAATGCAAACACGCTGCCGTTTGACAGTGACACTATACAGATGACCTCTGTGTTTCAAAGCTTTATATCTAGAGATGATATAAGACTTTATATTTCACAGTTGTAGGATTCTGTCACAAAATATATAAATCTCCATTTTTATGCCCCTGAAGAAAACATTAGACATAAAATCTGAAGCCTGCTTCCCTTCATTAAAAAAAAACTCCTCCTGTCCATGCTCTCTGAAATGTCATCTTTGCATTTCAATAGAGAGAACATCTCACCCCTACTTACCCCGTGAAGACATTTTCTCCTGGAAAAGACTTTTTTATATTCATCGTACAATACAAACGGTAATTGCAGGAAATGTCTCTTTGAAAGTCAGTCACAGCTGCACTGCCAGCATGACTTCAGAGACACCAACTTACAAAATGTCAGGAATTAAATCTGAAATGTAGCCGACACAGTACAGTCCAGTGTGATCCACAGAACAAGCTCAGAGCAGATTTCGTGAGTCTTGTTGGGGATGTGTCAGACAAATAGCACACTGGTATTATCCCAATTCTGTTGTTAGTGCTTCTGGCTGCTTGTCATAACCAAAATCCATCCATTATCTAATCCGCTTGCCCTTGTAAGGTTCACAGGAGTGCTGGAGCCTGTCTGAGCTGTCACTGGGAAAGATGCGGGGCACACCCTGGACAGGCTGCTAGTGTATCATAGAGCTGACATTAAGACACACAACCAGTCGCACCTCCAGACAATTTAGAGTCACCAGTTTACACGACGTGCATGTGTTCAGATTCAAACCTTCTTAGTCCTTAGTGCTAACTACTAAACCACAACCAAAATCAAATACTTAAATACAAAATATCAGGTTTTTAACGCATTAGAGGAAAATAGTACTTGAAATATTTTACAGCTACTGATTATTTATGAATAGAGAACTTACAACTACAAATGTCAACCTAACCTTTTGATATTATGACCTTTAATTGCCAATTATAAATACACAAAAGTAATAGTTATTCTGTTGTTTTATGCTCCTAAGTTTGTTTGGTTTTTATTCTGAATACGAAGCCGTTTGTTATCACATTTTTCCTCATTTCAGCTGCAGTCCTAGCTAAATGAACCACAGGTTTCCTGCGGCGGCTAGGCTCGCGGCAGCGGCCCCGGAAGTGTTTGTAAAGCGGTTAAAAGCCAGTTGACGGAGGCTAGCTAGCGTTAGCTGTCCGCCGGCTTCACCCATTGTGCAGGGATGGAGGTGACACGAAAAAGTAAGTAGCCAGCCATGTTTTGCATATGTCACTATTAGTTCGCCAAACACACAATGAAAATGTGACATAACGTAAATTCATATTGTATAAGAGTCTCGTTATTTCTCAGTGTTTGTGCTGCTAACTAGCTTACCAGCTAGCTGAAATAGCGGTAAGGGAAGAGACGCACGTCTGCGGGTTAATGTGCTCCTCTGCTGGCTAACACGCTTTCCGCATCACGATATTGCTATTAATTGTATGAATACCACTGATATTAATAGCACATTTCTTTGTACAGATTATAAAGCCTGTTTGAACACAGTGTACAGCGCGATTGAGGCGGCAGACTTCCTTGCCATTGATGGGGAATTTTCAGGTAACGTCAATCGTGCGAGAGTTTTTATTTCTGAGGCAAACATGTATGTGTGCAGGAAAAAATGTGACACGTGCGTTGTGTTTTTAGGGATAAGCGACGGTCCTAATGCCAGTGCACTCACCAACGGGCTGGATACGCCAGAGGAGCGATACACGAAGCTTAAAAAGGTCGGTGCTGTCGTGGATGCTACATGAAGGTTATGTATAAATCTGTGCGACGCATTTTATCCCTTTGCACAAAGACAAAGTCTTACCAAAAAGTCCTAAACATGGAAGAAAGAATGTATCATGATCGACATCCATTCAATAGATGTTGACTGTATACCAGGTAGCAAATCACAGTAGCAATTACAGTGTGGAGAATGAGAGGCTGGACTGCAAAGCCGTTTAAATTGTATTGGCTTTATTTATTTACTCTTTATCTCACTGAAAATGCTTTCTGTTTGTCCACCAGCATTCCATGGACTTTCTGCTGTTCCAGTTTGGTTTGTGTACATTTAAATACGACCAGACGAAGTCAAAGTGAGTGATATCTGCTTAAAAAATACAGGATTTCAAATGTCACCTGGACTTTTAAGAGTGAGCCAACTTGTTGCAGCTCCCCTAGGCCTCCTAGAGGAGTTGCAAGACGTTGGCTCCTAGACTAGGAGATGGGTTTAGACATAGCCCAGGTGCTTTGTTGAATTGGTGTGTACACTCTTACTGACATAGTAAGTAGTTTATGTACCATCTCCCGAATTAGATCAGATTAAATTACCAGGTGAGCTGCCCCAGAACACCTATTTGGCCAGTGCATCTTAATTATAAATACCATTTGTCAACTAGGTACTAACGATCAAAGCTATACAGTTCTTGCTTAACAGATGATTGTAATAAATTACCAACAATTTGAGTGACTTCACTAATCCTCATTTTCTGTTGTCGGTCTCTGCAGGTACATCACAAAGACTTTTAATTTTTATATATTTCCAAAACCATTCAACAGGACCTCCCCTGACTTAAAGTTCATCTGCCAAGTAAGTTAGTGTGGAATATTTTGGAAACCGTGATTAAAAACATATGTTTGGCTGATTAATCAACATTCAATTTACATGAAATAAAACACGTGTAGTCTACACTGGGAAAATCTTATTAGCATATGGCTGAAAATGACCGCGTATTACTGTGGGAAAATGACTTGGTTGCACCAGTGCAAGAGACATTGGAAAAACATCCCTGTTCTCGCAAGCTTTAGCAAAGTGTGCAGCATTTAAAAAATGGCTTATTTATTAAAAATTCAATGAAATCTTCTGGCAATCAGACATTTCCTCTATTTTTGTTGTAAATGGTCATATAAGGGGAACATACCTTCAGTTCTTTCTCAACGCAGCACTGGTGAGGTGTTCAGGAACAGTGTGAAGTGCCAGTCAGCTGTGTTTAAGTTAATGTCTTCATATTAATTCATTCAGTGCACATTTCAATTGAGCTTTTTTGTCTTTTTTTTTTTTTTTCGACCACTCATTCACATGAATTTGCTCGATGGTTGGTAAGAAGTTAAATGTACAGATATAAATTGAAGATCACTTTTGTCATTTCAGAGTTCCAGTATTGATTTTCTAGCCAGTCAGGGATTTGACTTCAACAAGGTCTTCTGTCATGGTGAGTGTAATGAAATATCAAATTGTTAATACTTTGACTAGCAGCTGACGTTTATGGCACCAAATATTCAACGTTGACATAAGCAGAGAAGATGGAGAAGATACTGATTTAAATCAAATGTCCTGTTTCATTCGGCTGTGCTTTATGACATTTGAAAGGTTGTAGTCTTGTGAAGTAAATGTTTTTCTGTAGTACTAAAAAGGGTACTACAACTCTGTATAAAAAATGGTGTCATCTGTCAGAGCAGTGCGACGGCTGGCTCTGAACCTTTTTCACTTCACTCAGATCTGTGATGGTACACTTTCTCTTAACCTGCTGCCAGACCTGACAAATTAAAAGACCAAGTCAGTCAGAAATTATGCTAGTCTGGGTAGAAGCCTGCAGAAAGTATTTATTTCAAACACTGTGATGACGGTGTTCCCACTACAGGTAGAGTTTGTGCCACCTATAATCACCCTGTCAGAACTGTAATTGCACAAAGAAGTTAAACGGCTACTATTGTACTGGCTCACTAATATTTTCCACTTCCTGACTCTTGTAGTCCTGTTGACCCTAGAAGCTTAGAAATGCAATAGAATTGCTTTTTAGTTTTTCAGCTGTTCTAGGTCAGTCTGTTGGTGGAACCACCAATAAAATTCGGACTGTTCTGTGTTTCAAAGGAATTCCATACTTGAATCAAGAAGAGGAAGCCCAGCTGAGGGAGCAGACGGAAGAAAGAAGGAATCAACATGCCAACGGTGTGGGGACGCCCTCGTACATCTCCCCATCCTCCTCCAAAGGCCCTGCACATGTACCTGAGGAACACAAAGACTTCATCAATAGGGTGGTGTAAGTCTAACAGTACGCATGGAGCAGAGAAAATGCTTAATGTCCTTTTTGTAGTTTGATCATTTCTACACAATCTCCTCCAACAGAGAGAAGGTTGAAGCTCTCTTCAGTAACTCAGAGAAGACTTTGGTCTTGGAGCCATGTACTGGGTAATCGATCTCGTCCCTCAGCACCCTTTCCCTCGTCTATGGTTTATTTTTACATCAAGTTACAGTTGTATTTTCTTTCCCAGGTTTCAGAGAAAGCTAATCTACCAGACATTAAACTGGAAGTGAGTGTCGGTACAACAATCTTTATGGTGGTGGTGGTGTTGTTAGTTGATTGAAAGCTGAACTTTGTCTTGTTCTGTCAGATTTCCCAAGGGGCTTCATGTAGAAACCATTGAAACAGAAAAGGTTAGTTGGAGTTAATCGTATCTTGCCTTCTGTTTTGTTTTTGTTTGTGTGTGTGTATGACTCTTTTTGTTTGTGCGCAGAAGGAGAGATATATTCAGATCAGCAAAGTGGACGATACAGAGAGAAAGAGGAGGGAACAACAGAAACTGGAGAAAGAGCAGGCAAGTTCGTGCTTGAGGCAGATGTACCACTCACACTTCTGTCTTGATGAAGTGACCTTGATGTTTAAGTCTGCGCCACTTTTCTGACCACATGTAACAACAACACTTGTTTACCACCAACAGGAGGAGCTAAATGATGCTGTTGGCTTCTCCAGGGTCATTCATGCCATCTCCAAATCTGTGAGTGGCCAGCTGCTTGGTTGACCATATGACTATATCTCTACAGCAAAATAATTCTCTGGTAGTTGTTTGAAATATAATTGGTTCTGATAAATCTGACTTGTTCCCCATTGAACCCGACACACAGGGAAAACTTGTTGTTGGCCACAACATGCTGTTGGATGTGATGCATACCATCCACCAGTTCTACTGCCCTCTGCCAGAGGTACACACTCGATTGCAGTTTTGAAATACTTTACTCGGACTTATACTACATGAACAGTTTCAAGCTAAGATAATTTGTCTATGTTCTTTCCCCCAGGATCTTCAAGACTTTAAAGAGGTCACTATGTGTGTCTTCCCCAGGTAATAATATCGCTCCGTGCTAAAAGTACTTCTTAGCTGAAATGATGTATTTTGTTAATGTTGTTTTGGGGTTTTTTTTTTGTTCCATTTAAGGCTTCTAGACACAAAGTTAATGGCATCCACACAACCTTTTAAGGTAACCCTACATGTTAGACTCTGAATTCATATTTGTGTTTGTATAATTATATCAACAAGTATTGTGAATCGGTGACAGGTTTTATAGTTTGTGTGTCAACTAATGTAAACCAGTTAAGTTGAAATGGGGCTTATTAAAAACTGTTATTTAATTTGGTTTTATTATGGCCTGACAGTGCAACTCAATCAAATAGGTAGGACTGGAGGGCCTTTATCACTCCCAAGATTTAATTCTTCTTTTTGCCATTATTTTGCTCTAGGAGTTAATCACCTACACCTCTCTGGCAGAACTAGAGAAACAGCTGAAGGAGAGCCCTTTTAAGCCACCACAAGTTGGTGAGTACTCAAACTACTGTTTGGATGAAAAGCTGATTCTGTACAAACCTGCAAAAACGTTTTCCTGCATTGTTCCAGAAACGGCAGAAGGATTCCCCAGTTATGACACAGCCCAGGAGCAGCTCCATGAGGCGGGGTATGATGCCTACATAACTGGCCTGTGTTTCATCTCCATGGCAAACTATCTGGGTAACGCATGATCACATTGGGTCATTTTGCGAGTACAGAAATTGTATACAAATGCATTTTGTCTTACTTGGAATGAACAACACTTTCTCTTTGCAGGTACTTTCTTGACTCCACCCAAAGCCTACATCTCGGCTCGCTCTAAACTCATTGAGCCTTTCTTCAACAAGTAAGTGACGCTGTTATTTAATTTGCAGCTTTGTTTTCAGAATAAATGCTGATTTAACTTGTTTCCTGTTCTCCAGGCTTTTCCTGATGAGGATAATAGATATTCCCTACCTCAACCTCACAGGACCTGATTGTGAGTAAACTAATTTAGCACAGCGTGATTGTGGGTCAGCAAAGTAGACGGTCATTGTTAAATCTAAATTAATGTTTGTCTATCCATGTTAAAATGATTCCAAACGCTTGGCACTTTCAGTTTTTGCTGCTAATCTCTTTTGTTCCTACAGTGCAACCCAAGAGAGACCATGTCCTGTATGTCACCTTCCCCAAAGAATGGAAGACTAGTGACCTCTACCAGCTATTTAGTGCCTTTGGTAAGACATGATTTTACGGTAATTTTTCCCACAAACTGACACAAAACACTCACTCTCTACTTTAATCTGCTCAGGGAACATCCAGGTTTCATGGATAGATGACACTTCAGCATTTGTGTCCCTAAGTCAAACAGACCAGGTTCAAATAGGTGAGTCAGACCTTTTTCCCACCACTCCAGACGAGACTGATTTTCTGCACATTAAATGTTGAAGCAACCTATTAACACCCCCCCCCCCCCCCCAACTTCATGCAGCCATGAACACCAGCCGTTATGCAGAGAGCTACAGAATCCAGACATATGCAGAATACATCCAGGGCAAGCAACAGGACAAGGAGATACTTGGCCAGACAGCCAAAACATGGGGAGAGGACAGCTGGGTGAAACATCACTACATCTCCTCCACCACTAGTGGTTTTGGATATCCCAGGTACACCTGTGCTGCTGTTCACTGCAGTATATTAACCTCTTGCTCTGGTGTTTCTGCAGATTTAGCAGGTTTTGCTTATTCTGCACGTTTGTATGCATATAACCAGGTCAGGTTTTTATGTTTCAGGGGTTTGAGGAAACGCAGCATCAGTCCCGTTCAGGGAGATCCAGGGATCGGCGAGGCTCTAATTACAGATGGCTGGAGTCACTATTCATACCCCGATGGCCCAGGCAGCAAGAAGATGAAAACTGATGGTGTGTGTGTGTGTGTGTGTGTGTGTGTGTGTGTGTGTGTGATATACCTACTTTCCAGCTGAACCGTGGTAACATACATTAGGTTTCCTCTAGGAAAGTGCTTCAGTACAGGCCCCTGGGAAAGGGATAGCAATGTCCAACAGAGGAGTTGGTTTAAGAGAAGACTTTATATTTTTAATAATGTGCTACCCTGCTCCTAAATATATGGGTGAGTTTCATTCCTGGTTGTCCTCCCCTACAGTTTTGCTCGACTGATCTTTTAAAGGTTTTCTCATACTTGTATTTTTGTTTGAGACCTGTGCATTAAGATCTACGTACCGTACACAGAGGTCTAACATGGGCTCTTGTTGACCAGTTATCATTGTGTTTCCTAGATGTATGTGGGCAGTCAAATACCGACGCTGTTAAGAGCAAGACATCGGAGGGATGGCTAAATACGGGGTACGTCTAATGCACTGCTCTTTTTATGCGGTTGTAATCTTGTTTGTTGTGGTTGAAGTATCTTGATGGTTGCTGTGTTCTGCAGAGACTGCTCTGATTCAGCGGGGTCAAGTCCAGTTCCAGAGGAGGAGGAAATCCCTGGATGTGCCGAACCAGGCAACGATGCCGATGGGACAGTCACCTGGCAGCAAGCCTCAACGGTTCAGAGGAGGAAAGGTCGAAAAAAGAAAAAGAAATCTGAAGGTTTGTTCATCAGAGCTTGTTTGATGTGAATGTCTGCTGTAAGGGGGAGAATTATTAAAGGATGTATCCAGGCTGTGATTGTCTTCATTCATGGAGCCACTGTCTTTGCAAAAAGCTTATGATTCAGAGGATTAAGTGTAAGAACATAAAGATTTCTAAATAAATGTTTGCTTTTCTTCGACTGTTTCCCTCTCGCACAGCAACGGAATCGACATCGCTGTTTGAGGTTCCAGAAGTTTGGTAGCGAGAGCCGAGGAGTGGCGACACTGCTCTGTCTCCTCCTAAGCACTTGGTACTGTCTCCTGTAAGATGGTGCATACCCTAAATTTATCCATTCACTGAACATCTGTGGACACGGCATCCACAGCTACCAGCCAAGCTACCTGACTGGACTATTGAAACAGAACACAAGCCATAACCACATCTGCCATATTCTGACCTGACATCAGACTAGCAGGCAACTCCACTGGGTAAACGCAAACACCCCATTGTTAAATCTACTACAGAAGTGTTGATTTATTCTGTGCTCGGACTGGAATCTGCCACCACAGCCAGTGGCTGTTTGGTCACTTTGGAATCTTTCATCATTTTTAATGTCACCTCTCATCAGTCTTATATTTTGTGAACGTGAGTTGTGTGTGAGTTTGTGCATGTAAGGGAGATGTAGTTTTCTCTGGTCTTTGTATCCCTGTGAATCCATTTCATTGTTTTTGTTTTTTTTTGGGGGGGGGGGGGTACACCACGTGACGGGTCCTAAACTTAACGTCAGGATAATTAAGTATTTTAATGCAGTAAAATATTTTTTTCCCATTTTAAGACTTAAGTTCTGTCAGTTCAATCAGTTTTATCAGGCATAAGCTTATCAATGATATATTTATTATTGGTGGCATTTTGACCCTTCATGAGAGGTGCTTGTTTTTTGTACAGTGTTACTTTTCTTTGTGTTGAATGTTTTTGTTACCGTGCCAACCTGCAACAATGTCGAAGTATGTCCCAATGCAAAAAGTGTAAACGTTAAGAAGATGTATACATTTTTGTAATAGTAAAAAAAAAACCTTAAATATTTCCTTGGAGAGGAGGAAAAATAAAATGATTCTTAGTATTTGTGTGTCAGTCATTTATTGTGTTGCTGTGTAGTAGTCATGGCATCTTTAACTCAATTCATCTTTATTTCTATAGCCCCAATTCATAAAGGTCATCTCAAGGCACTTTACAGAGCAGGTCTAGGACATTGCAATTTATACATGTGTATATACAGAATAATGCAGAAAACCCAACAGTCCCAGTTGAGCAGCACTAGGCAACAGTGGAGAGGAAAAACGTTCAAAGCCTCCAGCACAACCAGGCTCAGGGTGGGCGGCCATCTGCCTCGACCGGTTGGGGTGAGTGGACAGAGTAGAGAGAAAAGAACAGCAGGTAACAGATCATGAGGAGCAGCAGAGGAGGAACTGGGCAAGTTTGTAAGACCAGGGGCTACAAAAGAAAATCGCAGAACTCCAAGGTCAAGGAGCCCTGCAAAACGTTACAGCGAGGACGAGGCACAACTATGGCAGAGTGAAGTCATAAAGCTAGCATATAATGATGGTGGACAGTGAGAGAAGACGAGAGGACCTCAGTGTATCAGGAAGGTCCTATATAGCAGCATAACTCCTGATCTTTAAAAGGAGAGGAGCCCGATGGCTCAAGGCGCTTCCACCCATTCTACATTTAGAAGCTCTAGGAACCACAAGTAGACCAGCACTACTGGGATATTATCATTATTATCATAGCACCTATCTAGCTTTCGTTTCGTTCGTCTCGCTAAGTTAGTCTGATTCAGTATGTCAGTACAAACTTATTACCGCCAGTCTCCATAGCGTTAGAAGTCTAGATTATGATTTTTCGTTTCTTTTTACTTTTCTTCCTTCTTTATCCCCCACTTTCCCCTTTATGTGTTTTCACTCTCTTCCTGCACCGATCACCTGCTCTTCTTCCCAGTCACACACAACAGACCTGCTCAGCATGACCTCGAACATGCACACCCAGCGTCAACGCATCCACTCCGACCTCACAGCGCACACAGACATGTAAGACGCACACCATCACTAGCTACACACACACATCTATGGGCTTGCTAAGGTTTATCACATGGAATGTAAATGGAGCTGGCTCCAGAGAAAAGAGATTAAAAATATTTAGCCAACTTAAAAAACTACAGGCAGACGTTTTATTACAAGAGACTCACAGTCCTGCTTCAGGTACAGATGAACTTAAAACACCTGAGTTTCCTAACATGTTCTCAGCCTGCTATAACTCTAGGCAAAGGGGTGTAGCAATCTTAATACATAAAAATATTAAATTCACACTACTCAAGTCAGTCATAGATCAGGAGGGTAGATTTCTAATTATTAAATTATCTATAAATAACATAAAGTTATGCATTGTCAGCATATATGGTCCAAATTTTTCTCTCATTTTTCCATGCTTTTTTCACTGCACTCTCTGAACACCTTGATTGTGCACTTGTTCTTGGGGGCGACCTCAACTTTGGACTATGTAAAGATCTGGA
>JAUMTR010000001.1:3651141-3667707 GCA_032270685.1 Microctenopoma stevenorrisi
GAGGATCTCTTCATCCCTAGTGCCACCTGTATCCCAATTTTAATTCACAACTTATACACTCTCATCACTTACTCCTTACTCACTTACTCACTTACTCACTTACTCATACAGGGCCTTGGGGGTGGGCAGACTGAATGGCACCAAGAGCACGGCATGTACATTTAGCACGACCTCTGGTGCCAGAGCCCACTTCTCAATTTTAAAGTCACACTTAGACAGTGGGGGTTCTTGGGAGGGGGCCATACCCCTCCCCTGTTTTAAAAGCACTTTAGTACAACATGCACCAACACCACATTAGAGCGGGAGAGGAGAGGCGTGGGGTCTTCTCAGTCCAGGGCCCGGGGGGGCCTGCGGGCATGCCGCCATGGCCTCCTGGGGCCTCGGCACAGTGGCTGCTGGTTGACCTCCCTTCAGGGGACTCCATCGCTCTGTTCTGGGTAGGGGCTGCAGATATCCCTGCGCTATTCTTCTTGGCGATCCGGTGTCCTCTGGGGTCACTGGATGTCAGGGGCCGCGACTCCTCCGTCTCTGCCTCGGGTCCTGCGGAGCGGGGCTTCAGTTCTCCGCACACACTACTACACTATTAGACATTTACATGGAGGAACCTTATAAATACAAGCGCGCTCACTCACACAGGTGTGCACTCAGGTGAACACACGGAGGTATAATCAGGTCACTCACACACTTTGGCCTGATCAGCTGCTGCCTCTAAACTTATCGTATATTAGTACTGTGATGCTCAATAACAAATTTATTAAATACTGTAATTAATACAGATATAGGTCGCTGCTATATTTTTGCTGTTTTGTGTATGTTCTCTCTACCTTTTTTCTCTCAACAGGTATTGAAGCAGATTGTCGGTGTCTCGTCTCCCCCTCTCTCTCTTTTTATCGGTTGTCACATCATCTGTCGACTCCCTCCCCTTGTTCCTTTCCTCTCTCTCTTTCTCTCTTCCCCTTTTTCTTTTATATCCCCAGGTCCTGTCTGTAACTGAAATAAATTAATTAATTAATAAAAAATAAATAAATATAAGACAATAAAAGAAAGGGCCGTGAATGATGACTACATAGCTATACATACATGACGTACTCATGTTTCATCTGTGTTACTGACACTGGCCGGAAAGAAGAAAAAAAAAAAAAGGATTACTCCCCTTTTATTAGTACAGGTCATAGGATTGAAGATCATGGGACCATTTTCTTAAATTTGGTGACAGCCTTTTCAGATAACAATCTATTAAAGAGGAAGTTTTTTCCAATCGATATAAAGTCCAATATAATAAAGACTAGACCGAAGTACCGAGTGTGTGCATACGTCTGTGAATGCACTGGGACACATCGTCAGTAATGTTTCCTGAAATCCTCAGGTGCCTTTTGGTCTTTCTCGGCCACCCTCCCTGAGGCCACACAGATGGGGTTGATCAGCTTGTGAGCTGCACCGGCCAACCCTAGTGCAGCTGCAGGTTGGGCTGCTACCCCTTCCTGCCCTAGGTGCTGCCACTCCATTTGTCAACCCAGTCAGTACAGCAATGCATCTAGGAAACTAGTGTAGTCATCCATTACATTTAATCTATCCTTCAGAAATGTTGCTCAGTGAACTGACAACTGTTAAACTGACTGCTCTAAAGGTTTGCTTATTATAAATACATATTTGTATAAAACTACTTCCTTTTGCAGATGTTTCTACCCTGTAGGTCACAAATGTCAAGGTTCACCCTGAATTGTGGTACTGTATTAAGCAGACGTCCGGTTCATAATCTGATTCACTGATCATCACGAATGGACTGACTTTAATGATCTGACTCTTGGAAACAAGCCAAAAGCCAAATAGTTCCCAACAATGATGGAAAGTAAGAATGTTCCAGAGACAAAAGTGTATCAGGCAGACATCCAGCTGTCGAGTCTCAAAGAAAACCTGCTTCTCTTTTAAAAACATTTTTCTGTCTTCATTGATGGTATGTCTGGTGAAACGCAGTCGTTCGTAGAGCTGGATCACTTCACCTCTATGAAGCACAAACCATGCAGATGGCTGTAAGCACTGTGGGAGAGAAGAAGCGGTTTGGACGGTTTGACCTTAAGAACAGATTTTCCAGTGCTGTCTGGGTAATCACCTTTTCTGTCCGAGCAGCAAGACCACAGACAGGCTGCCGTCCGGCAGAGACCTGAAGAGCTTCCCTAGGCGGTGGTCCAGCTTTCTCATCATGAAGGCCATTTCTTGGTCCTAAAGATTAGAAGCAGGCATTGCTGTCTTTATTACATGCGTGTTGAACATCAACATTTAGATAAATCTCATCACTGTCTCATACACATGAGACAATTTTCAATTTTTTGCATCATTTAAAACATAAGAGCAATTGATCTTCCGTCTTACCATCGGTAGGTTGGACTAACCATCTATCATCTATGCTGAGCTTTATCAGCTCAGCAGTTTGAGCTAAAAGCGAACATGACATGCAAACACGCTGAAATCCCCTAACAAAGATAAACAGACACTTCACAAAGCAAACTAAAAAAACCAGCAGGAGTCAATCCACCTACGCTTTTACCTGAGGATCAGTGTGCATGTCTGCCCTCTCTTCTCCTCCAGCACCTGTTGTAGCCATTGGTGTTGTGATGGCAAGCCAGGAGGACAAATGGGGTGGAGTCAGGGACGGATAGATAAGGTAGTTGTCCTTCCAAAGATCCTCAGAAGAAGTGAGAGCTGCGCGTTTGCTTTGAGAACTCTTAAACTCTGTCAACCGGATAAAAACAAGGTGTTTTGACAGGACGCCGACAAACACAACAAGAGATCACCATCTATCCCATCTTTTTTTGGTTACTTACTTATGAGTGCATGCCTTGCCTGTCTTCCAGGTGTAGAAGACAGCACGACTCTTTTCACTGCACCAAAGTGTCCAAAGGTTTCTCTGACTTTCTCCTCAGACAGTTGAGATTTTGTGGTTTTGAGCTGCAAACATTTGCCGTTTACATCAGCAGGGTGCAGACCGTTTACTGCTGCAGCAGCAGTTGCACCTTGACATTTTCCATCTAACATGTGTCCATTGACCTTTGCAGAAATCTTTATGCACTCCGCCATACATGGGTTTAAATGAGCAGCGTAGAGGTGACTGTTGTTGAGGGCATCATCCATCAAAGCTTCAAGAAACAAATCCAGGTCCAGCACTGACTCATGCACAGGCCTCTGGACCTGGACAATGCACACGCAAACAGACACACTGTATTACAGGAGCCTGCAAAGTTAGAAACAAGGAGAGACGGGAGAGAGTTACCTTGATCGACTGTCCCTGCACAGTAAGTCCATTCAGAGCTTTTACAGCCAGCAGAGCTCCCTCCAGCAGCTTAAACACGATCTCTGCATGTAGCTAGAGAGAAAACATAATCAGGAATGAACAAAGACAGGAAAAAATGTTTAAAAAGGAAAGTCGTGAAGCAAGTGAAATGCTAAATAAATGAAAGGTTCATAATAGTCTCACCCGGACAGGTGTGTTCAGCATTTTGATTTTCTGAACTGGTCCACAGCAACTAAACAGCTTCCTCACATCTCTCTCAGAGAAACCTGGAGGAAACGGCCCGGCGAACACTACACACATATCTCGAAGATTTGCACAAACCTGCAGGATGAATTCACACACAGAAAACAGTAAATGAAACCAGCAATCCAACCTTTTAAATGTACGACGCTGTGACAGAATGACTCACCCTCTGGTGTTGCTGTTCCTGAGGAAGAATACACCTCTTCAGCCAGTCCGAGGAGGATGGAAAATGGAGCACTGAGAGAAAGGGACACCTGGTCTGTCTCCTAAAAGAGGCCAAGACCTGAGTGGAAGATGAGACTGTTTCAGATGAAGGAAATAAGTAAAGACTTTTTGTCAGAGGATCAACTAAAGAAATGGACAGGAAATGTTAACAAGTCAATAATGTGCAGAAAAGAAAGGCACAGCAAGAAGAAAGTGAACATGAAGTCAATTACCTTAAATTATTACATAGAATCTGTGACTATTTTCAAATGTTTTCCATCATATGTATAGAAATGTAGAGATGGTCTCATTTTACAGGTATGAACCACACAGCAATAGTCATAGTAACTCATGCTGAGTGAACCTTTTAAACATCTGATCATCAAAGTGGGTTGGCTAACGTGTGTTAACCCCAACAACAATGATTTCAGGAGTTAGTAACCAAAATAAAATCATTAAAACCACACTTTGACTACGCATGAAAACGTAGACATGCACAGGACATATCACCTCTTTATCAGAGTTGTGCCATTGCTGATTGGACAGTTGCAGACTGACGTCAGCACGTTTTCCCAAATAGGCAACAGACGGGCCGAGTCTCTGGAGGACATCAGCAAACCTGCAGAGAAATGCGAAGGGTTCGTCAGACAGCACTGACTGTGTGACATAACGCTCAATGCTCTCATGATAAAAGATCAGTTCACTCATTGAACCTCACAAACCTTCCGCTCATAGGTGAAATGATTCTGTAGTTTCAAATGTGGGCAAGATGTTTTTATTAAGCTGGATCCAGTAGTTTTTGAGGGCACCGTACCTGTGACTTGGTGGCGGTGCAGATGCACAGTCAGTGGACTCATTTTTTATTGTGTATCCCCACAGCTCCTCCAAATGACGCTCTACAACCTGACAGTGAACGCACACAGAACAGGTTGTGTGAACAGTGTGTGTGGAACCTAAATCTATTCACACAGACCATTAGTGACCATGGTAAAGGTCACATTAAGTCCCTAGGAAACTAGTGTAGTCATTGTAGTGTGTGTTCGGCAGCAATGGGACACCTGACGAGGTCCTGTTCTAATGAAGTACTGGGCCAGCTCCAGGGCTGCCACGGCATCTTCAACGGGATTATGTCCCTTCTTCTCTTCAGTTTGAATTTGCCTCCTGGGACACAAGTGCAAAATTAAATTATCAGTCACGGCAAGTGGGAGAGAGACACACGGGCAGGAGGAAAAACGAGAAACTTACTTCAGCACTGTCTCGGCCAAGACCTTGAGCTTAAACCTCTGTCCGTGGTGTCTCCTGTACAGCAGTGAGGTGTCGATCACATGCTGGTGGATCAGCTGTAGTGAGACACAAAGCAGGTCAAAACGTCCTTTTTGTCAGAAAGAAACATGTATGTGCTTGCTGTGTCCCTCCTGAATGAAACAACAGGATGTCCGTACTCTATTCAGGTTGCTTTAGGACACCTCACAACCTAACAAAAGCATGGCATTCAGTGAATTAATGACTAGAACAAAAGAGAAAAACAAAGTTGACATTTTCTCATTGAACACGCGCGTCCCTTTAATTTCTCTGCAGTTATGTACGCAAAGCTTCACCTGCCTCATTTTCACGAAAGATTCAAACACAAGACCAGCGAGGCAGACTCAAAGAAAAACTTGTTGCTGCGAGCTGAAACAAAATGTCAGGAATAACTCACTTTCAGAGCGACAAGGTCGTTGTCAACGGAGTGGCCGACCAGAACGGCGTCCTGTGGCAACAACGCCCTGAGCTTCGCCTGAACATCCTTCAGCGTGGTGGCGATTGGTCGCAGCATTGCTGCAGTGATACCAGAGAACCTGTCAGAGGACGCCCAGCAACATAAATGTGCTTTGTTATCACATTATGTGTTGTTGGTTAATAATCAAACAGCTGCATATGTGCTTGTACTCTGTGAGGTAGCAGAGGATTCGGTTCTGAGGTTTCACCAGTTCGTCCATGACACAGTTCCCATCACTATCAACCAGAGAAACACGAGCCAGCTCCTTCCCCTTCTCTGTCAGACACTGAAAAAGAACAGAAGTGTTTGGAATAATGAAATATATGATGATGCGGCACAGCGTAGATCTAGATTCAGCTACAGAAAGAAGAAATCAAACCATTTCACAGTCAAGTCCATACAGAGGGCTGCGGTCAGTCACAGAGTCAACACTGTCTGTGCACACGAATCCCTCAGAACCCGGCATTCCTGCATCATAGGAAACATAAGGACGGGGAAACCAGAACATACAGTTTGCCTGCCAGCTGATTCAGTAACTCACCTTTGACCGGGTAGTGTCTCTTGATCATCTCTTCCTGCGTGAGAACATAAGCTGTCAGTCCTCTCCTCTGTGTCCCAAACTGCCCGATCACTGGGTGACTCCTCAGTGCTGAGGCAATGCGCACACACACACACACACACACACACACACACACACACACACACACACACACACACACACAGTTAAGATGGTTCCACAGATAATAAGGACCAAAGAGTAAACTTGCTTCTCACCTTTGTCCAGTTCACTGTTCCCCTTGTGTATAATGGAAAGTGTTGAGGCCTCTGATTTAGCAACTTCACTGGAGAAGATTTCTGATGCTACGTTGTCAGTTGATGGAGTGAAAGTGACTCTCTGTAACAGCCAAACAACAGCCGACGTCAAACCAAACTGTTAGTGTCAGATTAAATGTACCCCCCCACTGCTTACTTACAGTGGTGTAGTTGGTCCTGAGGCGTCGCATGGTGAGAAAGTGTTTGTAAAAGTCACTCTGAGTCAGGCCCTCGACAATCACAACGCTCACACTTTTAACCTTCCTCTGATGATGAAGACGACACCAACTGGAGGAGAGAAAACAATGCATATCCAAAGACTTTCACTACACATTTAAGGTTATTGAGGGAGTTATTTAGTACATTTTACTAGTACTAGCTAACATTACCTGGGCTGTTTGACGCCACCCGTTTCCCCCAGCGCAGCATAATGCAGCAGCTCTGTCAGCTCCTTCAGTATAATTGGTTGCTGGAGGCGGTCGAGCGGCACAGAAATCCGTGATGTGCGGGGTGGACGTGGACAGTCCACCACCTCCTCAACTTCCTCCTCCGTCTTTGATCTCTTGGCCTTTTTGTGTGTTGTGGGAGCAAAGTTCTTTCTTTTCTTTTTATTGTTGTCTGTTGCTGCTGCTAAGGAAGGCTCCATGTTCAAGCTGGTGTAAGGAATATTTTAAATTTTTGAAATTAATTAAAAAAATAAAACAAAACAAACATCTACTTAGGTACAGTATGATATGGTGTTTTAATTTATTTGTGTCACAGCTGCCGTGTATTCCTAGTAAGTTTAAGTTTGATTGTTGTCATTGTGGTTTTGAGCTTTAAACAATCTCATCACTGTACTGTCTTTGGTACATTTCACATAAAGAAAGTAATGTGAAGTTGAACACGCACACAGACGCATAGATCGTCTGCATTAAGTGATAATGAATTAGTTTGATAGTTTCTTATTAGAATAGCACACAGGAAAACCGAGTTGGCCAACACTTATATTGTATATACTACTACTAATAAACTTATATACTACATATAGTGTAGTATTTCAGTACGGAAATAACCATAGTGACGAGAATAAAATTATGTAAATACCAGATGTTGTTGGTCCTGTGGGCTCCTGATTGCAGGTCCTACATGCTAAAAACACATGGCTAGGTGCTGCTGCACGTTCCCATGTTGCATTACAGAAAGTTTGAAACACTAACCTTACTTCCGGTTTGTAACTTTAGAAATAATATCAGGTACTGGTCATTTGGTTATTACATGCAGTTGAAATTGCAATTTCCACTGTTTATTTACAGCAAAACTGACACCTGATGAAACTTAAAGGTTTTTATACACGCTATTCTGCCTGCGCTGAGTGTTAAGGTTAGCACTCAATACGTTATTTCGAAATAGAAATGGCTTTACCGGAAGTGCATTTAGGTCAATAGTAAAAACGCCGCAGACTTGTCTGTGATCAATAAGTTCTGCGATTGACTGTTGCTGCCTCGCAGGCTAAACCAATCGAGCTCAGACTGATGGTATTTAAAAAAACAGCGCGCTCGCTTCCTTGTTTGAAATGTAACGACAGCTACTAGATGATCCTTTCTTGCACAGCTGACACATTTCTCTAAATTAATACCACAGATCCTACTGCCCACTTCGAATTTAAGTCTCGGGGATGTCTACAAAGAAACTGGCGAAGTAAGTAGCAGATAGCTAGTCTTTTAGCTAATAACTAACGCTAACTCACGCAACATACGGATGGACAACGACTAACACCCTCGAGTTTATGAATACACAGTTTAATTAAGGTCGAGTGGTTAAATAGTTTGGTGTTTATATAGTTTGAGGCAGCACTTAAGGAACTGTTTACTCAATATTTTGTTCGCTACCTGGTAATAAATTAGGTTTAAGGTATATTTCAGTGTTGAAGGAGCCTTAAAAATAGTATTACAGAACAGTATAGAAAAAATACAACGTAATAAAGATTAGCACAGGAAAAATAAAGAAGACAAAAAAAAACCCTGCATCTACACAGAAACAATTATTGTGCTACTTTGTTACAGCAAGTTATGAAAGTAAAATCTCGAGAATAAACAATGCCGTAATTTAGAAAATTATTAAAATTTTATGTTTCAATCTGTCCTGTGTACAGAGAATTAGGCCTGCTGAGGCAGCGAAGTCAGTCCTCTAGTGGGTCAAAAAAATCAGTGGTGTCAAGTAAGTATGGCTGATGGTGTGTATAAGTAAATCTTTATACTTGATTGAATAGTACATTTATTTGTTTTTTATTTAAATGCATAGCTGCATTGCAGATGTATGAAACAATCTTTTGTTTCAGATCAAATATTTCCATACCTGATTGTGATCGACTTTGAGTCTACTTGCTGGAGAGAGAAAAACAACTACAGCCAGGAAATCAGTAAGCGGTCCTGATTTTCATTTTAATGTTTTTTATTCTTTTCACTGATAACAATGACCCTTGTTTCTTTGCTCACTCTGTACAGTTGAGTTTCCTGCTGTTCTGCTGAACTCATCCACAGGGGAGATTGAGTCAGAGTTCCACACATATGTTCAACCCCAAGAGCACCCTATTCTGTCAAAGTTCTGCACAGAACTTACAGGGATTACACAGGTATTTATGCACTGTCCAGTTTGGTTTGCTTGTATATAGTTTTGTATTATATCTAACAGCTTCATTATCTGTCTTTGTGTCATAGATGCAGGTCGAGGCAGGGATCCCCCTCCAGATCTGTCTTTCTCGGTTTAGCCGCTGGCTGCAAAACCTGCAGCTTGAGATGGGTGTGGTCTTTCTCAACAGACAACAGAAATGTTCTGAACCTTCACCTTCTCAAAAGCTGTGTACTTTCCTTACATGGTCAGGTAAAGGTCATTAGTATTGGACTACAGTTGGACAGTAAATTGTACCTCCTTGGTGAGGTTCTGTCCAGTGTTTGAGACAGACATTTATACGTTTACTGTATATCTTGAGACATCGAAGATGTAAAAGTACTTTGCCTTATTTGGATTTGCTGATACAAACGTACTACTCATCTCGTAGATAATGCAACCCAGCATTATCAAAATAGTTTTATTTTCACAATTATTTTAACAATTAAAATTACTGCCATATTGTATGGAAATTCAATTTACATTTTCAATTTCACCGTCATCTGCATTGCGTATCAGATTGGGATCTTGGAGTTTGTTTGCAGTATGAATGCAGACGCAAGCAGCTCCATAAACCTGATGTTCTCAACAGCTGGATAGACCTGAGAAGCACATACAGGGTAAGTAGAAACTCGTTTGGTCTCCTGTTGCGATGACTATAATTACCATCTAAAATAATTTTCATAATTAAAAATAAATGATAGTTTTGCCTTTAAAACTGACCTCATTTTATAGCAATGAAGTATAAAGTTATTAAAGCCCAGAAATAAATATTGTACGTTTGACAACACCTAATCATTTTGGCACTCATGTTGTGATTAATTCATTAATAATTTAGTGTTTGTTTGTTTTGTTGCATTCAGATGTTTTACAACAGGAAACCCAAAGGCCTTAATGGGGCTCTGCAGGATCTCGGAATACAGTTTTCAGGGAGAGAACATTCTGGTACAAGATAAAGTCAAACTTCTTTGGTCTTAAAATACCTAATTCATTAAAATAGATATAATCTTAAGTCTGTTTTTCATTCCTCAGGTTTAGATGACTCTCGGAATACGGCTAAGCTGGCCGCGAGAATAATGAGGGATGGATGTGTAATGAAGATCACCAGAAGCCTGGAGAGGGTGAGTGGCCGTTCTGCGATGAGTCCCATCTCCTAAATCCCAGACCCTCCACCGGCTCTTCAAGAAAAAGTGTTTATGGATCAGGTTTTGCTTACTTTTTAAGATTAATGAGAATTTATACGTGGGTCATGAAGCTTTACATTAATAAACAACTATAAAGATGGCCTGGTAGTGGCCTGGTAGCTCAATGGGTTAAGCGTCAGACTGGGATGTAGGAGGTCGCAGGTTCGAACCCCGTCTGACTCCTAATCCATTCCCTACCAGGTGTGTCCCTGAGCCAGACACCCAGCGCTAGCTCCCTGTAAGTCGCTTTGGATAAAAGCGTCTGCAAAGCAAAGTAAAGTAAAGTAAAGTAAGATGGACTGCCTCTAGTCATAATCCATGATCTTCATGCATATTAAATGGTCCAGTTGTTTTCTGCTTAATGCATAGAGAAATTTGAAATAATGTAGAGACTGGAAGAGACACAATTCCTACACACGGAGCTCAAAGTCCTTTTGGGTATAGCACAAATAATTTCTAACAAAATGCATTTTATTGTACAAGAAAATCAGTGTTGTGTGAATTTATCTCCTTTCCTTCTCATAGACCCCATCAACAGTCAAACCCGTGGTTGGAAACACAAACACAGACGAGAAAGAAAAACCACACATCAATAAAAAGGAACATGCACTCATAAACAAACCCTCATCATCGAGACTTCCTCCTACATCATGTTCACAGAACAGGAATCTAGACTTAAAGGAAAAATCAAGTTCAGTTCAGGAATCTCTTCAACTCTGTCAAAGCCTGGTCTCACCAAAGACGCCATTATGGGCACAGAACGTTAGCAGGTCAGGTAAAAAAGAGGCTGTGGCAAATCTTTCCTCTTCAGTGATGAACTGTACTACAGCACAAATGACTAGAAGCAACAGCCTTGTTCTCTGTTCCGTCACCGTGGGCTGCCTTTCAAATCTACCTCAACCAAAGCAGCTCTCAGAAGCAGTAGCAACCGCGGGACTCCAGAAGGACGGGAAGGGGGGAGAGCTTTCAGTGGAAACAGAGGACCGGTGTGGTTCATATGATGATGTTATATTAGAGGGTGATGATGTTGCTGAAGGCGAGTACATATCAGCTTTTGACAGTGGATGTGTTATGTGGGACGAGCCTCACAGTTCACATTCTACAAGAGATTTGTTCACATTAAGGGACAGTATGAGTGATGACAACTCTAAAACGGAAATGACAACCACCGAGTTGTCCACAACTTCCGTATCTACAAAGATGCTAACACCCGGTGTTAATACATCAAACCAGTCAGCTAAGATGAGGCAGCGTTCATTGGTCTCAGAGTCAAATGCATATTTTGCTGGAAATAAGACTGAGGTTTGCTACAAAACAAATCAATTTCATGAGAAATCTGATGGGCTCCCAATAAACTCATTTAGGCCAAAGGCTTTTGTCCCAGAAAAGACTTCCACCCCCAACACCTCATTTGCCAAGCCCAGACCAGTCAAGCACAAACCTGCTCCAAAATCTTCCTTTACCATCTACATTGACCCAGCAAAAAAGGCGGCAACACCTTCGTTCCCTAATTCACATATCTCTCTGTACACCCCCAAGAATGCCCTCCTCACTCTATCAACCAACACACTCTCCTCAAGTCGTTCCTCCCTTCCTGTAAAACTGAAAGGAGGAGGGCAGATCACCTCGCCATTGTGCACATGTGGCCGCCGTGCAAAGCGACAGGTCGTATCTAACGGGGGTCCCAACCACGGGCGAGGCTTTTATTGCTGTCCAGTTCGCCGGTCAGGCAGCGGAGGCAGGATTCAGAAGGGGTGTGAGTTTTTTAAGTGGGAGTCTTCTGTGATGAAGAGCACTACACTTGCCACTCCCACAGTCAAGTCTTCTAAACTGTCGTCCACAACAGAGCTCAACACTAAGAAAAAGCTATTAATGTGTTGAACTCCATGTCATAGTCACATTGATATTGTGACATTCACACAGATGACTCCTGGATTCTTGTGTTTGTTCATGCGTGTTGTATATATTTTTAAAAGAATAACTGCAAAACCCAGTAAATAGTATGTATTACACTGCCACAAATATTGGGGTATTTCAGGAAGTTTCAGGATTTGTTTTGATGTTTTTTATTATGTTTTACAACATTGTAAGTTGGTACATCTAATAAGACATGAATTTGTGAACAATGATAATTATGATCATGTAAGAAGTCTGTTTTGCGTTTTACAGTAAATATGCTATTTTAACTTCAATGTTAAAAATCAATGATAATTAGTCATGCAAGGATAATGTTTTCCATCTAACAGCAAATATGCTCTTTTTGTAATGTGCATTGGATAAAAAATTAAATAACACTTAATGTAGTTGTATTAGTTGTCAATGTGCTTATTTTTTGAGTTTACACTTCGGTTTCTTGCTTTCAATTTTGTTTCACAGATGTAGCCTCCGAGAAGCTGTGCTTCGCTACAACGTGGAAGACTTTTGTCCCTCCTCACACGCCGTACAGGTCGAGCAAAAACGTGCTAGCGCTATGTTGTGTTTCACTGAGGCGCCGCCGTTTGGTCGCGTGCTGGCCCTGGGAACCACCTCAGATAGCACGCGCGACGTCTGAAATAAACTTGCTGTAGCTTTACCACCGTGTTGAGCTCCGCTGCTAAGCTAGCGGATAATAAAGTCGAGGCGTGGGAGTTCCCAAAACAAGAAGCAGCTCCACAGCCCGCTTCTCCACAGTTTTACGGCGCGCTCTCTCTGGCAACATGTCAGCCGTGGAAAACGAGTCGAGGAAACGGAGCAAGAAACGGTTCGTGGCTGGCCACCACAACAAGCGGTGGAAGGGCTCCCGGGAGCTGGAGGTGGGCATGCAGGGGATCCTCATCACATGCAACATGAACGAGAGGAAGTGCACCGCGGAGGCCTTCAACCTGCTCAATGAGTACGCAGACAAGCTCTACGGGCTGGAGAAGGTCAGTGGTCTCCAAAACAAGGCTCTGTGTTTGTAACTAAGGCGTATTTGATTCGCCTTTGCAGATTGAACAATGGGGATTACACAGTGTCAGTGGGAAGTGTTGGAAAATATATAGGGTAAATAAAAAATGATCGTAATTTATTGTACTTTAAAGTTGCAGTGAATCTATAAACCTAACAGTGGCGAGGGCAAAATAGCATTCCCAATGTCAAGCATGAAAAAATAAATCTAACGTTGGTCGCAGCCAGAATCTGGTTTTAATATAACTTAACTTTTCTGATGACAGCTGAAGGATAATAATGGGAGCAGCAGTGAAGAAGAAGGCAGTGAGGAAGAAGATGTTGATGTTGCGCTGAAGAAGGAAGTGGCCCAGCTGCAAGCATCTGCACGTAAACAGGAGAGGCGATTCCAGGCTTTGGACAGTGGGGCAAACAATGTCATCTTCATCAAAACGAATAATCTGGGTACGAGTGAAATTCACATTAGAGTGGGTGTGACTCATTATTTGGCATGGTGTCATTTTGGCGGTAAATTACTTTCTTGTTCTGTCCTAGAACCTGACAAACTAGTTCATCACATCCTGTCTGATCTCCACGCCACCAAGAAGAAAAAGTCCCGCGTGATCCTTCGCATGCTGCCAGTGAGAAATGAGATCACACCAGTGAATCTAACTTTGCCCTGTGGTGTCTGTAGTTTAACACGTGCAGTAAAGATTAGTACAAGTGAGGCATTTGTCTTATCGCCATAATTTGATTCGTGTTTTTATCTGTTGCAGGTAACTGGAACATGCAAGGCCTTCCAGGATGACATGGTGAAGTACGTGACTACCTTCTTGGAACCTTGGTTCAAAACCCCAAACTGTGCTACCTACCAGATTGCCTTCAAGGCCCGCAACAGCAGCCATAACAAGAGAGACGAAATCATCAAGTCCATTGCAGGTACCGTGCAGTTTATGCAGTCCAGCTAATATTTGTCTGAGTGATTTTATACTGAGTGATGATCAATAAATAAAGCACAACGTTTGTTTTCCTATAACCACTGAAGGCCTCGTGGGGAAGCTGAACCCTAAAAACAAAGTGGACTTGACTAACCCGGAGCTGACCATAATTGTGGAGGTTATCAAAGCTGTGTGCTGCGTCAGCGTGGTTAAAGACTATACACTGTATAGAAAGTACAACGTTCAAGAAGTAGTGAAAGAGGACACTCCAAAATCCGATGTGACCAAAGCAAAAACTGATACGAACGCTGCGGAACAGAAGGAGAAACCTGATGAGACGAGCCGAGAAGAGAAGAAGGGGGACGAGGAAAGTGACAAAAACGTGCAGCAGGACAAAGAAGAGGGGGATAAAGGAGATGGCAAGGGGGAATAAGAGCTCACGTTAAAGACGCAGGTGATTGGTGATCGATGGCTGGAATGTAGAGTTGTGTTCTAATGTAGTGCTCATGTTTTAAACAGAAGCTTCAAAGCTAATTTAAGTTGTATTTTTCATGACTGGAATCGCTAGATAAGAGTTGATAATGAAATTTCTAATCGGCTTTATACAGGTCTCCATCGTTCATATCATTGACTTTGAATTGGCTGTATATATATTTGTGTTCTACATAAAACTCACTTTAGTTAGGTTTTTAATTTTACTGCCATTTTATTTTTGACATTTTAAATAGAGCAACTTTAAAACAGTTTGGATCGGGTCAGCTTGTGTGTCATCTGTAATCATTTTTGTAAGACGTGTTGTTTCTTAATGCTGTACCTAAATTAAAACAGTGTTTTTGACTCTTTTAGCTGTTTGATTTAACAAATCACTTTAACAATCACTTCAGTTGACCACAAGATGGCGGTGACACCTCATTTCACATGACTTCATAAATCACCACAGGATGTTGGATGTTGGTAAGAGCTTCATCACATGATGTCTTGCAGACAATATTCCTCATATTAGTTCAGCCTGTTAGAATGCCCTTAACATAAAGTAGAACTGAATTCAGTTGGATATCAGTCGTCTATAATACACACATAGATATCTAAAGACACCTCTAATGTATTGACTGGTCCTAATAAAATGACCACATGTATAAGGGGATTTCTGTTTTTAGAGACTTGCATGAGTTCACGCCACAGGCTCTTTTTATACAATTACTCTGGGTTTCTCCTCTACATCCACCAAGCGAGTGTGCAAAGGTCATGTTTTATCGGTTTTCTTTGAAGGATGTTGCCAGGAGCACCATACATTTGTGCACTTTAAGACTTTAACATATTTATAAATGTTTTTCTCTAAAGCAATAATGGTATCGATTTGGTGTCTTAGATACAGTGATGCGAGTAGGAGAAGTAGAAAGTTGAATATCTTTCTCACAAACATAGCTAGCAGCTCAACAGCAAACACAACCTACTTGTGCATTAACTGAATTGTAAATTCTTCTTCTGCTCATTACGTCTGACGGAGCTCCAGCTCTGACCTGCCAGTCGTTATCTGCATTGGTATTCGGCCAAAACTCACAAATTGCGTTACCGCTGAATCTCAGGTGCCCCAATCAGTGTGACCCGCTGACAAGCTTATGGCTCCAATACAGGGGGAGAGGATTAGGTGTTTTCAGCCTGCCTGTGAGTTATTAGTATAATACCAATTAGGCTGTGTGACTAGCCTACATAATGGTTTAAAGCAGTATCTTATAATGATATTAGCATTGGCTGCAAGGTAATGATATCTCTGCTGTCAGGTGAAAATACTGTGTTTATAGCAGAGATAATGACAAATGAACTGAACTATTTAGCTCATTAAAATATTATATGAAAGTTTGAAATGTTTAACCAGGAAGAACATAATGAATGAAACCAAGAGAAGATCTGCAGGTATTGTCTACATGGGAAATAAACACTGATGTTTTAATTGCCCCCAAGGCCATGACTAATTAAACCTCTGTGGGCACAAAAGCCCTCTTTCTGGCCGAATAGTCATACACGCACGTAGACATGGTTCTGCCACCCAAGAGTGTGTGCTCAATCAGGTTTAAATGTCACAGGCCTGTGAAACAATTGCATCCGCATCCAAGGCGCATGTGCGCACAGTCCCCAGGGTCAGGATTAGCATCCATTGGTGTGGCTCCATATCTGACCTTTATGAGTGGCTAAGTAGTGCTCTCCAGGGTCTCATTTGTCTCACTTTACCCAAACAATGGCCTCGACCCTCTCTCTCTCTCTCTCTCTCAGTCCAGACTGAAGATGCCGAGGCTCATATTACATTTGCATGCATATGGCTAAAGTAGCCATTCAAATAAATGAGGTTTTATAAACATAAGCGTTGCATCATAACCTCATGTAGGAATGCATGAAAACTCAGAAAAGGCATCTTATTATTTTGAGCTGATCACTGTATGCTCGTTTGGTTTAATTACATTTCATTGACCTGAAAACAAAACCAAACATCTCCACAACCTTTGATGGAGTACAGGTCCTTCTCAAAAAATTAGCATATTGTGATAAAGTTAATTATTTTCTGTAATTTACTGATAAACATTAGAC
>JAUMTR010000001.1:3667807-3692919 GCA_032270685.1 Microctenopoma stevenorrisi
ATGTTTATCAGTAAATTACAGAAAATAATGAACTTTATCACAATATGCTAATTTTTTGAGAAGGACCTGTATATATTGAACAACTATTTTGATATAAATATTTGTGAAATGTTATTGGCCTTTTCAACAAATTTCTGCGATGCCATTATAAAACTCAGAAAAAAAACAGAAAACAGCCATGTGAAGGAAATGATGTGTGTGTGGAGGATCCCATTGCTTATAAATAATAATAATGACACGCTTTATTGACCCCCATGGGGAAATTGTTTTTTTGGACAGCTGCAGTAGATGACAGTGCTACTGTGGGGTTTCAGTGTGTTGTCCAAGGACATCTTGACAAGTAGCCTGGAGGGATTGGGAATTGAACCACTCGCCCTGGGGTTCATACATGACAGCTCTACCATCTGAGCTACTTGCCCGCTGGTCAAGACTATATGTTTTAGGCCATTTATTTCCTGCGTGTTACCATATATTGCTACATATTTAGAGTGTTGTAAACATTACCAGCTAAAAAATTGTGTTTTTTGTTCTGTCATTATGGTACGACTCAACAACCTATTGTGTTTAGAGAGTACATATATAATATATAGGCAATCCAAACTCTAACTGTATGTCTTTTTTTAAATACTGAATTTGTGCATAAAGCTACAACAAAGAGAGTAGAAAAAGGGCAGAAAACAATATTGTCTGTGTCGCTGTGTTTCAATGATCTCATCTCGCTATTCAGTTTACAAATGTGTATTTAGCTTGTCACCATTTGAAGGTGTCCAAACGTTTACATTACTGTAAGAGAGCTCAGCAAATCATATGTCGTCCGTACCATAAAGCTCCTTTGAGGCTTTATTTATTTAGTGATTTCCTGCTTTATAAGTAATTCCATTAATATTTGTATTAGCATTTCTATACCTTACCACAACAAGAATGATCTGAACACTGTAACAGACTTTTTTAAGAAAATGTCATTTTGACATCTCGCGGTAGGAAAAGCAGGGATGTAAGAAATAAAATAAATGATGACTAAATTCCATCAAGTTGTGTCAAAATGACTCACTTCACTCACGCTGTCGCAGCTCAGTGGGAAACATAAGTAAAGCAGAGCCGATGTGGATATTTAAATGTGTTAGTCTAAATACATGCAGTGAGAGAAAAAGTGCCTACTTGGTCTAAATAGTCAGCAGCATGTATCACATGTCTGCTTCTGTAAATACATTTGAATGATTAATTAAAATGAACCTGCACGATTTTCTGGTATAGCATCCACAAGCTCAGCATATGAAAGCACTGCGGAGGATAAAATCAACAAGGCATATGGGCAGCCGCATTCACATGTGGCAACTTGCCTTAAAAATTACCACTGAATCGAACCCACGCATCTGACAGCTACGACAAAAATGAGCTTATGAGCTTTGCCAAACTGGTATTTTCCTGCAGAGCCATTGTATAATATATTTGTTCTGTTATTTTGCCCCTTCCATCTAGGTATGTGTCAGTGTGTGGCTTTCCAGATGCTTTCCCCTGTGTCACACACATGCATAGTCAATGGATGGACACACACAAGTGACTTATTTCTTTATTTATTTATGTCTATTGTTACGGTGATGGGAATATGTTTTGGAGGACATCTAGTTCTCTGAGATTGTGTGTGTCTATGTGGATATTCTGTGTGTGGCAGCCTGCTGTGTGAATGGGGTTTAGTAATGAGAAATGCTTATCAACCCTCCACAGCCTGTCAGCTTGCCACTATTAGCTGTTGCCGCAGTGATCCTACAGGTAGGCCAAGAGTGCTCAAATTGATTCCAAACATTCCTATTTGTCCCTGTGGAAGGGGAACAATCGGCAGACGGATTTAGTTGATTAGGATCATAGAAAGTAATTTGTGGTGGAAATAAGGGCGCATTTTTAAGGGTACAATTAATGTGGTGAAATTAGTTCTCCTAATACCTGGGATAAAGTTGCTGTTTGAATGGTAATGACTGTTTATGTAAGTGGACCGGAGAAACATGGCTCGGTTTGGGGAGAGTTAAGACAGTTTGCTGAGTTGAAAAGAGGGAGCTACAAGACTGAAAAAGGAGAAAACACGGGTGAAAAACAAATGTAGGAGCAGTCATTCCCTCCCACACACACACGCATTTATTCATTCAGTCTCGTCAGTGGTATAATCCTTGCCGAGGGTACTTGCCATATCACTGGATTGGCTTTTGCTGCAGAGAGACGCATTTTAGCATAATACTAACAAGAACCTTGACAATTAGTTAGACAGGAGAGGGGACTTGAGGGCAGAGAGGCAGGAGGGCAGCGTGCAGCGTAGAGATGTGAATAGAAACCTGGAAAAAATAGAAGAACACGAGGCAGAACTGCACCATCAGCCGTGTGACTCTTTCATTATTTGTTTTTCTTTTGCTTGAACGATTAAGAGCTGTGATTACGAGGAACTGGACCAAGGCGCCGCTTCATTAATGAGACGTGACCTTAGTCAAGCACAGACTGAATACACAGAGAGATTTTCAGCACATAACCGAATGACACCAAGGCTTTTAGGGTGTAGTCTGAGTCCTTATAACTGTTAAGAAATGACATCCTTACAAACCCCTCTCAGGCTGACGCAATAGTTTGCCAGTGCATTTTCACTCATTTCACAATATTTACATTAGAAACTGGCCACAGAATGTTTGATTCATGGCTTTCAGGATTAACATTGTTAAGTATAGCTGGCGAGTTTAAGACTGTAATAATAAAAAGGCAAAGAGGGCATGTGAACACATTTCATTTTATTTGCCTTGACCTAAATTTCCAAGGTGAACCATAATCTAAAGTAAAACTACTGCAGTACAGACTGCATCTGTCCAAATGGAAAACATTGTCACGTATGTCGTCGCAAAGAAACATTGTTATGCTCAAGAAATATTAAATGAGTAGCCATCAAGTGAAGTCCCTTTTAATTGAAAACCATCAAATTGATTTGGTGCAAATGAATGAACTTGAAATAACATGAAGGCTTGGTTTGTCAGTTTCAACCTCTTCGTCACTGCTGTTACTGCTCTCTAGCTGTTTTGGTCAGATACTCAAATCCTGTTTGTTATTTTACTTTACCTGGCAGACACTTTTATCCAAAGCGACTTACAAGGAGAAGACACCAGCAATTACCATTCAGATTCTCGGAAAATCTGAGATACTACAACAAAGGACCCTGATAAGGGAATTGTTTTGCATCAAATTATACACTACCAGTCAAAAGTTTGGACACATACATAAATGTTTGTGAAACAGAAGCAGCTTTGTCACCATCAAATTCTAAATACAGTGTAGACATTGTTAATATTAATAATGAAATAAAATATAATAGAAACTGTAAAAAGGACTATTACATATAATCATCAAACATTGGTATTATTTTATGATAACACATCGTGTTTGCTAATGGATTTTTATTAATTTAAGAGGATACAATTATTGTTGCAATGATGGTAACACAGCTGAAGACATGAATCTTCTCATGGGAAAGATGGTAAAGCCTGTGTGTGTCCAAACTTTTCACTGGTAGTGTATGTCAAAGATATGTGAATAGTGGTCAAGAGTTGATTTGTCTTTATTTCGATTGTCGGTGCATGAATGTTGGTCTAAAGCTACTCGTTCTGCTTTAATTCTGTGTGTTTTCTAATTGGATGGATAACAGCTGCCGCTGACAACGGTGAGTGTGACAGTGAAACATGTATATGTGATTTTGAGGCAGATGACAGACAGACAGAAGGGGTCCTTAAAAGGACATAGAACTTTAACAGGATTGGAAATGGTACCAACCAGCTGTAAGAGGTAAGAGAGAAAGAGCAGGGGATGAGAGTCAAAGTGGGAGGAAGGAGGGGCGGCGAATCAAGAAGTGCTGCTGCATCAGTCTGAGGAGGAATTAACTGTCATTTAGTCCAAAGTTGACCAAGAAACCAACAGTGTGGAGAGATGGCTAAGGAGGATGGAGTGAATGGGAAAAAGGACCAAGCCTTGGGATGAATGAAGCCGTTAAACACATCATCAAACGCTGCAGACACAGCAGGGGGCCTCGGGATACACCCGTCTGAGAGATGGGTGGTGTGAGTGTGTGCATGTGTGTGTATAGTTTTGTACTGGTCTAATAAACCATCCATCTGCAGGGAGACAAAAACAGGGAGTAAGGGGGGCTTACAGTACTCTTTATGCTCCATATTTACACCCCTTTCAAACGCAAAGACCGCAGATACACAGTCCAGCCCAGAGGTTTCTTTGATGCTTGTCGATACCGCTGCGTGATGATGTCATACGGCAGAGAGCAAGGGAGGGAGGCATGATCAAAGGAAAGAGGGA
Organism: Microctenopoma stevenorrisi; assembly: GCA_032270685.1. NCBI lineage: Eukaryota > Metazoa > Chordata > Actinopteri > Anabantiformes > Anabantidae > Microctenopoma > Microctenopoma stevenorrisi. The sequence continues at coordinate 3,672,140 of JAUMTR010000001.1, forward strand.
GGGATGAAGACGCAGGAGAGGATATCCAAGACAACAACGGGACAAAGATGGCGAATGCTCCTGCTATGGGACGTCCACTGGTGTCCAGACCTCGGCATCACCAGGAGGAACCCAGGCCGCGTAGCAGGTGTATTCACGTCTCTTATTCTAAGAGGATGACCACCACCATGACACACTGGAACCAACAAGCCAACCTGAGCCACCACTACCGCCGAGCTAGCACGGTAAGCTCTCCGTCTACCTCACCCTTTCCTCCGCTGCCATTTAACCATCAAACCCTCAACGCCCCGATGTCTGGTTTCCGTCTGGTTACCATCGTTCGATCCCAAGTATTTATCATGAGTTGCCATTCTTTTTAATAACACATTTTCTACCCATTTTTTTCTTTTTCTCAGCCCTTTCATCATGGTCTTTTGGCTGTTAATATAGGCCTCTCTTTGCCATCAAAGGCAGCACATCAATTGCCTTGACTCCCAAGTGTATGTGTGAGGGTGAAAGAGAGAAAGGGAGAGAGGATAAAAAAGAAGAACCACATATCAAAGATCAAGGCATGCCTTCATGCCAGATTTTGGCCTTGGTTGGATTTTTCTTTGCATCATTTTTCCATCGTCTTTATCTAACCCGTTTTAGCGCTGTAGACGCTCTCCGAACCCTTCAACGTTTTCTCCCAAACCCTCAGCGATCCAAATTCCACATTCGCTGAAAAATGAAATCGGATGCTTTAGTGGAACAAGTGGAAGAAAGACATTTTTTTTGTTTTCTTTGAGAATATTCTGTAGCTTGAAGGCTACAGGGCCAGAGCTCTGCCCCAATGATGACAATACGTGAAACAATATTTGAATAAGCAGCAGGAGGGCAGCCAGCTAATCCACTGTGGCTAATCCCGTATTGGTGCAAGCCATATTGGTAGCTGTAGTATTCAACCTCATCACAATACACATCAGCAGGACGCCATGGCAGATCTGCTGACACTCTTACTACAGGCATGGCTGGGAAAGGCCAGCAGATGGATGGATAGGTGGATGAACGGATGGGTGGATGAATGACATAGAGCATGGATAGATGGATGGATATTTTTTACGGAGGGATGGAAAACTTTGATACTGATGCTTAGATTGCTTTATTTTAGATATTGTTTTGTCCTGTTATGTAACTTAAATCAAGTACTTTAAAAAAAAAGAACAATGGAGACGTAAGAATGGAAAAAATAGACGCGAAAGACTTAAACAGTAGCTGTCCATGTCTTTGTAGCTGTCCGACAGAGTTAATGTCTATATTTCTAGCACAGAAACACAAACTGACCTAAAATATCAACATCACCAGGCCCACTACGAATGCTGATTATAATAAAAGAGTCCACTCTCCGAGATCCTCCTCATCCGTTGTTTTTAAGCTTTCATAGCAGCCAAACAAACTACTTGTTTCAAGTTAATTTTCTTAAAGAGTAGAGGTCTGTTTCTCTTTCAAGAGGTATATAATGAAGATTTCACTCTCTGTGAGCATCTAAATGGGTCTTTGTGCTGTGAGGCCCCCAAGAGATAAGCCTGTTTTTGACAGGCTTCTGTACAGACGCCCAAATCTGCTGTGGCAGCTGGAACAAAGGGACCTGAGAGCTGCACCAGCTCACAGACAAAAAGCTCCATCTCAGTGGTGTTTGGAGACTACTTCAGTTTAAGAATTATGAATCAACTTTTTCCTCAAAATAAATAGTTGTAATCACACTCTTGGTGAAGAGAACGTGATAGGGCTCCTTGTTGTCTTACTGACACGGTGGAGGTGCTGTATCTGAGGCCATCAGGTGATCAGGTGACATTGTAATTAACCACCGGCAGTTGCAGTTGTAGCCAGTGCTCCACTGCCTACAACTGCAACGTGACTCGGGGCACACAAAACCACACAAAAAAGTCACAATGTATGTCATGTTATATTATGATATTTAGCCCAAATGATTTATGGGTAGAAATAATCTAAGGCTGTTACTCCAATTAATTAAATATTTATGTTATAAGTGTATTTACTCAGCTGCACAAAACAATCATGTTCTTTGGTTTGTAGCATCAAGGAAGAGAGATATTTCACATAAGACCTAAACACAAAGGATAGAAAAAACATGGATCGGTTGGTAAGAGAGGAATCTTTCATTATTCATTACCATTATTATTAAAAGCACAGGTGAAAATAAATCAAATGAATTCAGGTCTGTGGCTTTAATGATTTTGTTTCACTGTCTGACATTTGTGACTTCCTGGGTCACAGCCATCGTTAATGTTAATGTATAGCTTCTATGTGTCACAATCCTATAATGACATGTCAAAATATCATTCAATATCATCAAGGCATTCAAATGTCTGCTAATAGAACCAGAGATGGACGCAATCTTCTAAAAACTAATGTCAAAGGCCTTTAGACGATTAGTGATACTGAATCAGAAGTAACTTACTGTCACTGAATTCATTTACATAAAAACTTTAGCATGTTAGCCTCATCAGCTGAAAGCACCATAGTGTCACCACTGGGACACCGCTGCAGGAAGGCACGGGACCGTTTTCCAGAGAGGCTTTCAAATCCAGCTTTAACTCAAACGGACCAAAACTGCAGGTTGAACTATAAAACATGTCTCCTTCATTAAGAGGTTTTGCCACATGACAAGTCCGTGACTCGATCCCCAAACGGAAAACTAAAAATGAAAGGTATCTGACAGTAAAGTGATGTCTGGGATTCAGCATAGAAAGTTTGGTCGTTGTCAACAGAAGTACACATTCAGAGCGACGATGCTGTTGTGATAGATATCAAGAACTTCAGTTTTAAAATTGTAGCTTATTATTTATCGTGATCGTTGTGATAAACTGATATTGATGTATGAAAATAATGATAATTTAATTTAGTCATACTGATTTGACCATCTCTATTCGTAGATATATACATGGATAGACAGATGAGCACAAAGTGTATTTAGTGCCCCCCTGTGTGATGACCTTTTTTCAGCTCAGAGCTCAGACCTCTACAATGCTCACTGCTCACACACACACACACACACACACACTGAGATTCATTACAGATTCATAAGTAGCAACATGCCCCCAACCCTTCCTCACCAAGACATTGTAAAGGTCAAGTTCATCTTCCTCAGCATTCTGTCTTTGTCTCTCTCCCCTCATTGTCTCTGGGGGAACTGCAGCAGCCTGTTGCAGCAAGAACCTGTTTATGTGTATTTGTGTATGTATGTGTGTGTGGACTTTTGAGGATATAAGCCAAAGTGATACAGTGTGAATACATTTCCATAATGAAGCTTGTTTAGCTTGGCGTGGTAAATTCCTGCCAATCAACTGCCCTGCCAAACAGTTGATCATCATCTTCTCAAGGCACTACTGCACACAGCACTATTCTGTGTCGTTATTACTGACGTCTAAAAAGCTTCACTGAACAAGTAAGAATGTTTGGAGGGATTTCATTGTCCACAAAGATGGACGGCACCGGAAAAATACGACAACGTTCGACCGAAAACGCCAAAATCTGCAAACACAGTATCGTAGCATAACTACATCACTCATCTGGGATGAACACGGCCATATTTAGATAACATTTGTGCAAAAGAAAATACAGAAGATTGGATTTCATGTGTGCCCTCCAGTCAGGCTAGTCCTGGAGTTTAAATGCCATCATCATAATATTAAAAAAGAAAAATAAACCGCACCCTGTATTTGATATTAAATATAGTAAAATGCAGAGATGTGGGACTGAAAACATGTTTGCTGCCTAGATTTCTTCTTCCTCTCATTATGATTATTATTGTTGTCATGATTCCCTGGTTCAGATTGTCATGGAGAAGCAGTCCAGTGAGAAGAGGACAGACGCCTGGACTCCACGTGAGCCACCTGACCCTGGTCTCTCCACATGGGGGAGGGGGCATGGTAAACCAATCTATATCATTTATTCATCCAGTCTTCATACCATATACACTAAACATTAATAATCTATATTGTCCTTGTCCTATTTGTAGGGATTATGTCATCTAAAGGCACAGCTGAAATGGTCAGTGCTTTAATGCTCGGTAATAGATTTGACATGCTGATTCTGTTGCACTTCCACATGTTCTGAGTGACACAAAACCAAAAACATTTGGCTGTAACATTAATAATCAGCCGATGCAGACACTAATTAACTGTCCGTGTACAAAAGCCATGAATACGTCCTTTATTCAAGTCTGGTGCTTTGACTGCCAGAGTGTTGAGTGTGTTGGCTGCTTTTGCGTATTCGTTTAGTTCCAGAGAACTTGAAACATAATTAGAGTTGATAAAGTCTTAAGAAAAATAATCTGCAACTATTTGATCACTGATTCGTCAGTTGCATGATGTCCCAAGTCTGATTGTTTGCCACTTTTCCAGTGTTGTTAAGGTCCAAATAGCTTTGCTTATTTTCACTACTTCATGATGTTTTACAGGCCAGAGCAACAAGTTGATTCAGTCAAAAACAATCAGCAGATTCATTCTCAGTGAAGATCTGCTGAACGGACTTTCTGGCGGCGTGGCCAACTGCTGTTCCAGAATCACAAATAAACAGGGAATTTCAGCTATTTAACTGAAATAGACCAGAAACACAAAAAAGGTGCCTCCTAATGATGATCATGTGATGATCAGCGTCTAAATTACTGTTTTAGTGACGCATTTCCTCAGTAATGCTCGGTATGTTCATATTTTTGTGCTCTCTGCATGTCTGCTTTTCCTTGGGGATTTTACAGATCATTATATCTCATGTCTACGCAGGCTATACATGTGAGAGAGACCACTTCATGTGTGATCTTCTTACATTTGTCATGTACGATACTACACACATCAGTTTGATGTGTTCATATTTAAACATTCATCCTGCATACGCTGTTTCCAAAAACTGAACTAACATGGAAATATGAATTTCACCTGTTTGTTTTAGGTATATTTGGGTTTAGGTTTGTTTTAGGTATCTCTCTGTAATATTGAGAGGCAATAAATAGTCTAATAAATCTATGTCCCTCCCTCTTTCTCCCTCTCCTCTCTCTCTATCTGTCTCACTGTCTCCCTCTTTCAATCAAACACACACACACACACACACACACACACACACCGGTGGTGCTCCTGACTGACTGACAGCCCGGCTGAGTGAAGTGACAAGCGGGATGCTCAGGTGCCTGCAGCGGCGTGTCCTCTCCATCACGTCAGGCGCTCCGCCGGCGGTGATGTGAACACCTGTTCAGAGGTAAGAAATCCTGTTTCCTACGACAACATGTGAGTTGCCTCTGAATTCTCTGGCATCCAGACCGGCTGATTGCCTGGAGCAAAGTAAGCTGCACCTGGTCATGGTGTCCCTGCGTTATTTTTGCCTCTTTGCGCGTCCTATCTTTTGCTTTACATGTATTGTAAAGTCAGGTCGGAACCGTTGCTGCTAACTCATTTAACAACTGCTAATTAGAAGATGTTACTGCAAACCTTTGTATTGCAGTTCGTTTTATTTTGTTAAATGGTGTAATGACGCGTTCTTCTCGGCGGTGGCGCTGTTGTGGACGTATTTGCATCCCCTAACAGCCCCCTGGACATAGAATAGCGAGAATTAGAACCGATATGAGGTGTAAAAATAAAATATGATATCGGCTCAATTAAGGTATCTCCAGAGGAACATTTACATGGTACATTTACTCAAGTACTCAACTTAAATACATTTTTAGTTCATTCTACTTGTACAGTTCTTCTACTGTGTGATTGAGTATTTTGTGCAATTTCATTTATTGTAGGTGTTTTTCAGTGCAATTAACTGACAGCTCAAATCCAGTGATATAATAGTATTGTATTTGAGCAGGGTCATCGTCATTGGATAATTTAAGTTTTGATAGATTGACACATACATATTAATATTATGCTTCTGTGATTAAGATGAGAAATAAGATAAGATGAGACTTGATCCCACAGTGAAAATATTTGTGTGTTACCACAGTTTAGGGACAAAGAGCAGAAGAATAGAAAAATGAATATCAAGAAATATAAGATCAACAAAGGCAAAATAAAATAGGACACTATGAACAGTAGCTGAGGTTCTATGTACATGCAGACACGGTATGTATTAGGGATAAAGTGGGGGGGGGGATATGCAAGTAATAGATGTCAACAGTTTTGCTACTACTACTACTATTATTTACAATGCAAATAGATAGATATCTAGAAGTATAGACATGTACACCCAGATTTGTTCTATAACAGCACATCTGTGTGGATATCAGAATGGTGATATGTGTTTCTGGCATAGTTCAATATAGGTCATTGAATAATGCAATCTTTGGAAGTACTAAGTACCCAAGTCTATTTACTCAGCTACTGTCTGAAATTCTGAGCTACTTGTACTTACATGTTGTTAAAAATATTATAATCTTTACACATGTATTTAACAGGTGTACTGTCAATAGAGCAGAATATAGAGGGAACCAACTTCCCTCAAACTGATGAAGCGATTTGTATAAATTGCCAAGCCCAGTTGCCATAACTCAACTTCCAGGATTGAGCAGATCCAATAAGTAAAAGTAGCTTCAGTCTTCAAATGCCTTGTTTTATTCATCCAAACTACCCTAAATACCAACTTTAGAAATATATTTAACAAGCAAGATGTTTTTTGGAAATATTTCATTTAAATAACCCATTAGGCAATTATGACAATAGCCGCTGATTATATTCCCATTTGTTGTCCTAATTGTTTCAGCTCTAAATATATGATGTTATGATGCATATTTGCACTGCTTTATACTTGAATATACACTTGAATGTACTTTTCCTTGAAACTGAAAGTTTCCGCTAAGTTAACTAATTTTCCGCTATTTTAGCGTCTTAGTGACGCCCTGTTTGTCGCTTCTATCCGCTGCAGATCTATAAACGTGCTACACACCGCACGGCGTCGGCGTGCACGCACGTATTTTCTCGCTCTGTATTATTGCTCAGAAACCAGCCACCATGGGGAGTTAAGGGCAAGACGAGGGGTTATTTTCGTGAATATTTAATATCTGAAATCTATCCATATGCTGCGGTTTGGGGCGCACACTTCGCGCCGGTATCCCCAATGCTGCGGATTGCGGGGAGCTGGCTTTCAGAGACGGTAGGACATAGTTTGGTGGACAAAACGGGACGTTAACGCACCTAGCTAAGCTAGCCTGCTAGCAGGCTAACCAAAACTAGCTAGCTGACATACCAGAGTAGCTAAGCTGCAGCCAGCAGAGTAGGAAACGTGCCCCTCGTTTAGTTTCATGCTGGATCGGCCGAGTTGTCGGCGCTAATCAGCACAAAACTTGCTACAGCTTCTGAGCGAGTTTGCTCCACACAAACGAGTTAATAAAGTCCGCGCGTGTTGGAAGTGTTTTGCATGCAGGCCCGTCTTGTGTGGTTGTAGAGTTTGTTTCTGTACCCATCCCCCACCATCTTTGCAGGCCAAGATGAATGAGATTCTCACTTCAAAGCACTGGCACTGGGGGTGGCATTGCTACGAGGCTAACTCCCTGTCTTAACTTGATAACATTTGTGGGCCATTTAGAAAATGCTGCCGAACACGGCGACGTGTGGGAGCTTTGTTTTGGTGATTAGCGCTAGCTTTCACACCAACTGATGACATAAAGTTAATGGTGAACTTGGGGGTTTTCAGCTTGGACGTAAACGTGCGCAGTATTAGGTCGTTTCTGGCCAGGTTGGGGGCTTAGCTGCTGGATGCACGTAGCTGACGACGCCAACAGGAACCTACCACTGAAGTTGTTTGTTATCAAGCTCACAGGTCAATTTAGCGTATTCCTGAGACCTTTATTAGTTATTTATGATAAGACTCCTCGTTGTCAGTCACACTCAGTCTGTCTGTTCTGCTCATCGTCTCCTTTTATTGCTTCATTATCTTTGTGTGCTGTCTCCACTACATATGGTAACAAGAAAAGGTTTGCAACTTCCCTTCCTTTTTCTGCAGAGGTTGGTCATGAAATGTGATGCTGTTGGAAAAATTATGATTTGAGGTTCCTTTGCTGCCTTTCAACCTGGACACCTTGTCATCATGGGTGTAAAAATAGAGTCTCAGGTTTATCAACGTATCTAGTACGCATAGGAGGCTGTCTACAGGCTGAAGACCAGAACCTTAACAACAAGTAAATCTAGTGCAGAAATACTTTGGAGACACATAATCTGCATTCTGGAATAACCCAGTAAGAGACCAGACCTCAATGCAACAGAGAGGTGTTTGCATGTCCTAAGAATATGGCTAGACTGCACCTATTCAGATTTGACGCACAGTCATACACAGTACCATATGCAGTGTTATGCATTTTCTAGAAGTAGGTAGGGCAAATATATATAAGCTAAGGTCAAATAAAGTAGAAGAGCAGTTGTGACGGCAGCCGACCTGCAGCAGTTTTGTGAGGGAGTTCCTCATAGATGTTGTGAAGGTCTAATCCACAGCTACAGGAAGCGCCTGCTCAGTCATTGCTGCCAGATGTGGTATAAATATATTGTTGGCATTTATTTTTCTCTAACCAGTGTGTTGTAACTATCTTTGCTCCATCACCCCTAGAAATGTGTGTCTTTCTGTCTTCTTGGTAAAGAAATGATTTGTACGATCTGACCCAGTGCACAGTCCCGCTCTTTATTTTTGTAACATGTATTTCCTTTGTGTCACTTCTCTAACTGCTTTTCTTGTTTCTATCACAGGGTGATTTGTTTGCCAGCAAAATTGTTGCTACAGGGGGAGATCTGACCTCTGCCTTGTGCAATCAGAGACATGAGTGTTGTCAGAGAATTACATGGGATTGGGTACAGGGGCGGTGGTGGAGTTGTGGCCTCTTTAAACGGCCCTACCCACTTTACCGAGGATGCTCCACGACCCCCAGTTCCTGGTGAGGAGGGATCTGATGTGGACACCCCAGTCCAGTCAGCCAACACCCGTCCGAACACCCTTTCCCAAACCCTCTGCTATCCCCCGTTATCCTCATCATCAAAAATGGGTGATCCATCAAATTACACACCCTCCTCATCATCTGCGACTCCTCGTCGCCCTGATTTGGACTTGGGGTATGAACCTGAGGGCTCAGCTTCACCAACTCCACCTTACCTGAAGTGGGCTGAGTCACTTCACTCTCTCCTAGATGACCAGGAAGGCATCCAACTATTTAGAAACTTCCTGTGTCAGGAAGGGTGTGCAGACCTTCTCGATTTCTGGTTTGCCTGCTCTGGGTTCAGGAAGACGAGTCAGGAGAAGAGGGCCAAGCTGGCCAAGGCCATCTACAGGAAGTACATAGTAGACGGAAGTGGGATTGTCTCCAGGCAGATCAAAGCAGCCACCAAGAGCTTCATCAGAGACTGTGTGGGAAGACCGCATCCCGACCCTGCCATGTTTGAACAGGTAAAGCACAGCTTTTTTGTTTAGAAAGGTCCGTAATAAGAGCAGTGCATTTTGGGTTAAACCATTGGAAGAATTTACAGATCAGCACAAAACAGCATTGCTTTGGAGAAATTGATTTGTAAACTCTGTGTTTAACTAAATGAGTCTGTAAGCTCTGCGTGCTGTATACAGATTCATCTGTGTGAAGCGGGTCCCTGAGAGACTGCTGTACCGCTTGCAGCTCTGTCAGAGGACACTGTCTTTACCTGAGAAATGTTACTCTTTTTTATTTATACCTGGGCACCACTGTTTACATCTCTCTGATCACTTACAATCCAGGGGAAAATTGCACATTAAATTGCAGCTTTGTTGTTTAAAACAACATTCTCTTATTGATGCCCCATAAGCTTGAGATGGATTCGTTCAGCGACGGACACAGAAAAGATGTAGTACGACACTGACATGGTGATTCTTGAGGACCTGCTGCACAACAGGCGTTGTGGTCTTGGACCTGTCATTCAGTAGCCAACCTTCAGTGCTTCTCTGTTGAAAAGACTTCCGCAAATATAAACTGCACTCGCAGTCAACAACATGTGTAGTACCTGAGTGTTTCGACAGATTCCTGAATGTGTTGTTGTGCTTGGGATGGATTGAGAAGAAAAAAGAAAGTGACAAAGATAGAGTTTGAGTGTTACACGTACATAAAGCCTATTATTATATTCCTTCAAGTGCGTCTTATTAAAAAAACACATGGTGTTTGATTCGATGTGCGTCCACACCACATGGATTCAGTCCACAGGCTGCAACACTGCTTCTCACAGGTCTTGTTAGCAGAGACTCAAATCTCACCACAGCCAAACGACAAAATAGCACAAAATGAAATTATTTAATTATCATAATCAATCAAATGGAGCTGGTCTCAGTTTTAGTTTTTTAAGTCCAACCTTCTGTTCCCTGTATTCTCTCTTATTTCTTTTTCTGTTTTTTTAAATATTGTGTCAGTTAGTTAAATGTTGCTTCAATGTCGATACATTAAATGTAAAGGTAAAACAGCTGGGGGGCACGAAAGCTTGATTTCAAACCAGAAACGACATTGACTGACGCACATTGATGTTTTCAGACGGGGAGGTGTCAACCTGAATTAGACATGAGAATAGCTTGGTAGTCACTTATAAAGACAGGTTATAGTAGCATATTCTAGTCATATGTGTAAAAACAAAGCTGTATTGAAGGTCAAAGACAAAGTTAAGACTCGAGAGCTGAGTCCTTTCTTATTCTCTGCTTTAATACCCATATATGTGACGCGTGTGTGTTCCAGGCCCAGACAGAGATTCAGGCCATGATGGAGGAGAACACCTACCCTTTGTTCCTTAAGTCTGATTTGTACCTGGAGTACACGCGAACAGGAGGCGAGAGCCCCAAGCCTAACCCCAGTGATCAGAGCCCTTCATCGGGGCCAGCTAAGCCTGTGCCTGGGTACCTGCCTACACTAGCTGAGGATGAGGAGTGGAGGTGAAATGACGCATGATCAGTATCACCTAATGCCCAGGAACGCTTTCTCCTGAGCGGTGAAATAATGAAATTACCGCTTGTGATGATCTTAGGTGTGGAGGAGGAGTGAGGGAGGCTGAGGAAGAGAAAGAGGGGGAAAGTGGAGACACGCCAGCTGAAAGGCTGACTCACAGCCTACTGATGCAGACGGCACCTCAGAGAGCCTCGTCCAACAGGAGGAGGCCGGACAGCAGAGAGTACAGGTGTGTGCGCATGTCTTATGTGGATGCTAATCCTTCTTTTTATTTCTAATACCATCATGTCCAGTCTACACCAGTGCAGTGTACCCATTTTAATGTAATGGTGAATTATGGTCAAAGCCCAGAGGTCCAACATGGCTCCATCTGCTAATTTTCATTGCTACTGAATCAGTTCACTGTTACCATGTTGTATGGTAACAAAACAAAACCTACACATCATTCTGGACATGCATCCCTTCTTGTTAAAAAGAAGAGATGTATCTCTCTTCTTGAACAGAACAATATGTTTTCTCTTGTTTTATTGTGCTGTGAAAAGTCTCTGAGACATTTCTCATGGATAGAAATTGATGTCAGGGAAAATCTCTGGATTAAAAAAGAGATGCCTGGATTTATGTGAACTTTACTTTCATTAATATGTACATGTGTGTAATCTCCGTATACATCTCATCCTCAGACCGTGGAGGGAGCCGGTAAACCCATACTACGCAAACATGGGCTACGCTCGTGCTCCAGCAACCAGTGCGAACGACAGTGAGCAGCAGAGCATGTCGAGTGATGCCGATACGCTGTCACTGACCGACAGCAGCGTGTGAGTACATACAGTCAGCACTTCATCACTCTGTTAAGAGACGCGTACTGCACTTCGTTATTGGCGCTGTTTCAGACTCGTGTTTGATTGTGTTGTTGTCTGTGCCTGTGTGTGCAGAGATGGTATTCCTCCATACAGATATCGGAAGCAGCATCGTAAAGAGATGCATGAAAGTGCCAAAGCCAATGGACGTGTGCCCCTACCTCATATACCTGTGAGTTTAACGGGGATCATCTAGCTCATATTAGCCTTCATTAGCTTCACTTCATTCACGTAGCAGCAACATGAACCCCGGTGACCTAACGGAAATACCAGCTTGTTGGGAATTTGCTTAACGCTGTAGGTGTAATTCGGACAACCGCAGATGGTTACTTGTCAGTTTAGTGTTACTGCATATTGATGTTAAAACATTCAGAGCTTTCACAGTTTTAGTTTCATTGTCTTTAGTGCATCCCTTTTCTGTGCTATTGCCACTTACATTTTAGCAGCTGAAGTGTGTAGTAATTCAAGGCCTGTAATTTTGTGCTTATGTCTATATACAGCGCACGTATCGCATGCCAAAGGACATCCACGTAGAGCCTGAGAGGTTTGCAGCGGAGCTCATCAGCAGGCTGGAGACAGTTCTCAGAGAGAGAGAGGCTCAGGAAAGACTCGAAGAAAGGCTGAAGAGAGTACGACTGGTGCGTGTGTGCTGCGCGTTACTCAACATGTGATTGAGTTGTTTTTACAATTAGAAGAGAAATTCAGAATCGATTGTAGACTGTAAATAAACAATACTGTCCCCATTAGTAAAACAGTGTTTTAATACTATTAGGAGATTAAGTATAAGTTTTTTTCCCTACATTTTAGATAATTAAGCTCTAATGAACAATTGCCTAATACCAGATTGATGATAGACACCCTGAGTACGCATTCTTTCTTTTAAATGTTGGATGCGCCCAATAAATTTAGTCTCTGAGTCACATTTTTTTACACCCCAAAGCCCAGAAATGCTCCGTTTACACTGAGATGCAACTTCTTACACTTGAGACTTGAACCAGAAATGTTTTTTTTACCTGGTTGTTATACATAAAGTCGACGTCGAGTTACTAATAAAGGATTTGTCTATTCCCAACAGGAAGAAGAGGGAGACGATGCTGACATCTCCGTGACGACCTCCATGTCTTCTCACAGCATACCACTCTCCCTCCCCTCATCGTTTCCACCTCTCTACGGAGCCCGTTATTCAGAGACCACTGCTAACACAGCAACAGTTGCCACTTACGGCGGCCTGGTTGCCATGGAGGATTCCCACGACGATGACCCAGAGTCTATTTTGGACGAGCACGTATCCCGCGTGATGAAAACGCCGGGCTGCCAGTCACCAGGTGCAACCAACAGCACCTCAGGAGGAGGGGGTCGGCACACGCCTCCCAAATCATCGCGCTCACCTGACGGGGGAATCGGACCGCCTCACTACCCCCCACACCGAGGGGGGGGGCACAGTCTACCTGCTGCTGGGGTCAAAGGTAAGAGGCTGGTGAATGGGTGAAACTAAAGTGTTGAGTGCTGTGACGCCGCAGCAGCAGTGTGCATCAGATTAACGTGTAGCATGTGTCTGAAACCAACCTCACACCCTGTGTCTCAGGTATGCATCACCACAAGCAGCTGTATCACCCCAGAGGAAGAGAGGGGCAAGAAGAGGCCAGCTCAAGGTGTCAGCCCAACCTCCCGTGGAACGGAGACGCAGCTACGCCTTACCCAGGAAGAAGTCGAAACTATGCTGACGGGGCTGGAGCCAGCACGCTTGAGGGCATGGGTTACAGGTACGCTAGTGCGCTTATGTTTGCTAAACGTAGAAACTACACAAAGCTGCCCTTTGCTGTATTTTTATTCAGATGTCTCAAACTGGTGTGTGTGTGTGTGTTACCTGTTGGTTCTGCAGTAGCAAAGGCAGCACGCTGTCACGGCGAGGTTGTAAGAAACCTTCAGAGACATCGGGCAAAGGCGAGGAGAGCGGACGTGGCCTGGAATCCCAGGTGCCAATGGAGGACCTGGAGAGAAACCAGAAGATTCTGCAGTGGATGATGGAAGGAGACCGACAGAGAAAGAGCTCGCATGGGTGAGTCACTGTTACGTGTTTCAAGGTTACCGTAAACACTGAGCATATTTAGACTTGTTTAATTGTGTTTGAAGTCTAATTTAGTTAATGTTTGCTTATATCACCGCTTTAAACGGTCTTGCCAGGATTGTAGAACAGTAGAAGTTTCATTCAACTCAATACATTTAATCCACAATAACTATGTTGCTTGTGGGCAGTTGTAAATATCGCATTTTGTTAATGGAGAAATCATTTTAGTACAAAATTATGTTTTTACATGTCCAGCAATTAGGGTAGGCACACTAGCAGTCATACAGTTTTTGGTTGTTGTCAGAATTTAATCTGTCTGCATAACAAAATCAGCTTAAGCATTATATGATCAGTCCTTTGACACTGTTTTTCCAGTGGCAGCACTAGTAGCTCCAGGAGGATGGGCGCCAGCAGTGAGTCACCACGTCCAACATCAGTGGAGCGACCAGGAGCCGTTCACCCCTGGGTCTCTGCTCAGCTACGTAACAACCCCTCTTCAGTGTCGTCTGCTATCCCCAGCTCATCGTCTGCCCAGGTTCAGCCATCGCACCCTTTCATCCAGGACCCAGCTATGCCCCCGAACCCAGCTCCCAACCCCCTCACCCAGCTGGAGGAGGCTAGGAGGAGACTGGAGGAAGAGAGGAGGAGGAATGCACTACAGCAGGCCAAGCAGAGGTAGGTGTTAAATCCAAAACCACACATTCGCCTCAGACACCTTTAGTTTGTGTTTGTGCGTGTGTTGTCATGAAGAATTGAATGTGCCTCTCGTTCTTTTTTTAAGACATAAGTCTGGTAAGAGGCAGGTGTGTGAGAACATGACGGTGGCTTACTACTTCTGTGGAGAGCCAATCCCATATCGAACATCAGTCAAAGGCCGCGTGGTCACTTTGGGCCAGTTCAAGGAGCTGCTTACCAAAAAAGGCCACTACAGGTGAGAACATCTTTAAGACATCACACTAATAGAAACATGGTTTTTGAGCATTTGCACCAACTAGACATTAATAAAACATAAAGTAAAAATAATCTAATGACCCTGTGTGTTGTGTGTTGTGTGTTGTGTGTGGTGTGTGTGTGTGTGTGTGTCTGTAGATTCTACTTTAAGAAAGTGAGCGACGAGTTTGACTGCGGCGTTGTGTTCGAGGAGGTTCGCGACGACGATGCCATCTTGCCCATCTTTGAGGAGAAGATCATCGGAAAGGTGGAGAAGGTCGACTGAAATTTGGGAACAGGAAGATTAACGGTTGCAAAAGATCATTTGAAAAGAGGAGCTTGAAAGGGGAATTCAGCTGTGAAACAATGAAAACGAACGAAAGGAAAGTAGTAGGCGGAAAGAGTAGCGTGTCACAGGAGGATGGTTGAGCTGCATGGTAGAAGCTTGAGTATAAAGAAGGTTGGTTACTTTTCTGAAATATCTGGATATCTGCATCAGCGCCTGGATCAAACCTGTATAAAGTGAAGAAGCTTGGCCAGACTTCAGGGAGAAATGGCAGAATAACTCCACCTGTCTTGTCTCTACTGTGGACATTAAAGGAAGGCTGTTAAAATCAGATGACCAGTCTTCCACTGCGATGGATGGAAAAGGGTGAGGGGACTGCTGGAGAGAGTGAGTAGTCTTCCACTTCTGCTTTGGAGGCGTCTGTCCTCCGCAGACCATAACGATGCTGCTACATTACCACGAAAACTCTTCAATCGGTGCTCTGGACAGTAAAGAAAGTGTTTTTATTCCATTCGGGAGTGTCGCTGCCTCTTTGCTGTTTTGGTTCCTCATCAGCTGGGGACAAGGAGAGAGGACGGAGGGTTTCAGGGAGTGGAACGTCAACCCGCTTCTCCTCTTGCTGACTTCATAGCCTCAAAACGGAGAAACTTTCTCACTCTTGATTCCCAGATGTCATGTAGTGATCTCTTATATCGACATGTTCAGACAACAGTTCTCTACATAACTTGTTTACCAAAGCTACATATTTTTGATAAGACAAGTATCCTAACTACTTGTTATCATTTTATTTGATTTATATATGTACAAGGCAGGTACTATTACTTATTAATGCAGCCTAATTTTGTCATATCTCAACATACTGTTGTATTATTGTGTATGTTTTGAAGCTAGTTCATTAGTCATTTCAGGGTGGCCCATATGTTTGTCTCTTTCCTCTTAAAACGCATCACATCCAAAATCTGTACTGTCGACCCATGCTTTTGCAATTCTGTTCTGCACGATTTTAAATATAGGCTATTGTTTGTTTTTCTACCCACAAAAACGCAGAGTGCCCTCACTAAGTGTTCCATCTTCGACCATCTTTGTTCTAATTACAAAGGTCACACTGGCCCATCATGTACCTCATAACATTTCTAAGATAGCGAGCGCCTTTGTACATAACACCAAGCTCAGTCAGGTGCCTGCCTTCCTGCTTACTCGTCCAGCCGTGGCCACTACTATGTAGAATGCTTATTCTGAAGCGTGCTGGTGGCCGCAGAGGCCTGTCCGTCGCGTATGCCTGAACTTATCCAAAGAGTCCCATAGTTCTATATTTCTACATGCATTAGTCTGTACAGCCCAAGTTCACGAGAAATTCAAATGCCTTTCTATTCTATCACAGTCTTGTAGATTTTCAAACTCTAAACAAATGTTGTAACCTAAAAATCTAACCCTACCTTAAACAGATCCTTTTCCTATTTGCTTTCTTACTGGAAATTGTGGTAAATGTTTTTTTTCTGCAGTTGGCTTTAGTTGGCATAAAGATGCAAAATGCGGCTCCTGCTACATCTGCCCTCTGTTATCAGTGAGACCTGGCTCTGTGGCCCTGTTGCTCACTGCAGCGCTCGCCACAATCAGAAAGTGCAAATGAGGACGGAGCGAGGACGAGTCGCGATCATTGTTATTCCAGTGGAAGCTGAAGCACAGAATTGTTTAATAAGCCACATAAACATTTAACAAACTGGAGATTAATATAATTGTGGCCTCTTCTTCCTGTTTATTTGTGTTACTATTACACCTTATATAATTTATTGGGCCAGAGAAAAAAGTAGAATGTGTGAAGTACAAATTGCCACTGTTGTTTGTGTGTTTGGCGGCGCGTACATCAGAGCAGTCTATGTAAATTAGGTGAATTACAGATTAGAGGCCAAATTACTGCTTTGTGTTTATGTGTGCGAATCCACCGTACATGGGAATAATCTGCTAGCAGGGCATTTATACGAAGGGAACAAATTCTGCATCTATCATTATTATGTATTAATTCGTTTTAAAATATTATCCCATTACCCCTAAATCCCAAAGTGTCCTCTAATAGTCAAATGCACACAAAACAATTTTTTTACACATTTGACAAAAAGAAGAATTTTTCATGCAATTTACACCTGAATGCTAGAGAACGTTTTATGATTATTTTAATTATGCCAGCTCTAAAACAAACTAGTAATGTGTTCGTTAGCAAGGTTTAGAGGAGCTTGTAAGTGGATGTTTTAAGCCAGGCTAACTCTTCTAAGCTTTTGTGCTAAGATAACCAGCTGAAGATTGTAACTCCTTCCTTATCATACAGTCACAAAGAGGAGAAGAATATTATTTGCATCTGTTCACAAGAAAACAAAAAGACTGACTTCCAAATCTATTGAACCTATTCTTGTAACATCAGTCGGGTTTTGCAGTAAGGCCACGTGGGCCAGAACATCATAAAGCACAGTGACACACCAGCTATGTAAGCTGAATTTGATTAGATTTTTATTTCCAGCTTTCACCTGCTAAATCTCGTCTGGTTCTCCCTTCAGTATTGATCTCTAACTCTTGGCCTAATTGTTTTGTGTTATCTATGCTGGTAGTTAATTGAATGTGTTTGTAAAACAAAGATGTCCTACAGTAGATCTTGCAGGAATGTAAAATCCATTTTGTCCTGAGTCACTGCCCAGTAAAGTTAACATTGTATCGTAAAGATATATTTCTTCTTACTTCAACCCATTATGCCTTCAATAATAAATTTAAAAAATTAGATATGTATTTGTTTATAAAAATGTAATTTTAATAATCACCAAGCATGTTCTTTATAAGGAATGTTTTCCTGATGAGTTGAATTATCTATTTTGTTTTAATGTTAATGTGCAAACTGCTATGGCCAGCTGATATATTTTATATGTTACCCAGGGACAGTTAAATGGCAACATTTATTAAGAGTTGTTTATTTGTGAGTATGATTTGATGGGCAAAATGAAAACAACTGCATCTGTTGTGCTGTCAGTTTGTGTGAAACACAGTGCCTTTATCATGTTACCTTTCGAAATATGTTTATTGAACCAATCCATGCTCTAATAGAAGTTTTTATTTTCAGTCAGTCCTGTTGTATTTTTAGCTGCAGTCATGCTTGATCACTTCTGTTCTGATACATTCTCTGCTGTAAATATGTACATTATCATTTCATACTTGTCTTCAGGCCTGCACCACATGTCCACGGTGTTTCAGTTTTTCAAAGGTAAACGCCAAGATGTCACTGTGCTGGTTTCATTTGTACATTTCTTTTAAAAAGGTACTTCATAATAAAGATGTTGAATAAACCTTTCTTCGCTCTCTGTTTTTGGGTATTAATGTTTGTATTCATCACATTTTTGTTTACATGGTAATGCATCAGCAGTAATAATATATTGTATATTTAAGTATTATATCAGCCATGATTTTTACTTATATTTTAATTAAACTCATTATGAAATATGAATAAAGAGAGAAACTCATACTAGCTTTTAAGCTCTCCCACAAATTTGTTTGTTAATTGTGAATGTGAAGTATCTACAAATATCAGTTAATATATTAATCAGAATGTTTCTCAAAAGAACATTAATCCTACATGTGCGTTTAATTTAGAGATGCAAACCACACGTCAAGCATTAGGAGTGTCAGCACAGGGACCCCCCAGGGCTGTGTGCTGAGTCTACTGCTGTACACCCTTTTCATCCATGACTGCGTCGCCTCACAGACTGACGCCACGATCATAAAGTTTGCAAATGACACAACAGGCTGATCACTAGCGGGGAGGAGACAGCGTATAGAAGACAGGTTGCAGAACTGGTCACCTGGTGTCAGGAAAATAATCTCTCCTTAAAAGTGAAAAAGACCAGGGAGATGATTATTTATCCCAGAAGGGGAAGGAGGGACCAGCACACCCCAATCCACATCGGAGAGACAGAGGTAGAAAGGGAGAAAACCTTTAAGTTCTTTGGAGATCACATCAACGAGGACCGCACTCGGTCTCACAACTGCCTCAAAATCAGAAAGAGAGCCCAGCAGAGACTGTACTTCCTGATAAAGCTGAGGAAATTTGGGAGGCCAACCAAAATCCTCAGCAGCTTTTACAGGTGCATAGTGGAGTCTGTCAGCACCAGCTCTACTATGTGGCATAGAAGGTCACCAGGAGGGCCCACCACATCATCAGAGACAATACCCATCCACAACAGTCTACTTACACCCCTGCCATCAGGATGGACTACAGGAGTATGAAATCTGAACATCCACGCTGTCGAACAGCTTCTACCCACAGGTCATTAGGCTCCTGAACAATAATACACTGATCTAGTCCTGGACTCTGACTTTGCACATTGCACAGCGAACTCTATTTCCACTTATTTATTTAGTTTATTACTTTACCACTCCTTACACACTGCTCTATATTCATTGTTTAATAGTAGCTCCTCCTGCAGCTCATATTTCTTTCTTTATTTTGTTACTGAAGTGATAGGAGTAATGTAGCAAGGATTTCATGACATAGTGTAACGGCTCTTTCTACTATGTCTATGACAATTACGCTTCTGATTCTGATTCTGGTACTGCCACCTCGTGGATTTTACTTTGAAAACAGACCCACAGCGTGAGGTCAAAGTTGAATCATGACGCAAGAACGTAAGAATGCACGCACTAGTTAAAAAACGTATCTACAGGAAGCGGGTAAAGAAGCTTTTGTTTTTTTCTTTTATTTGACTCCTCAACATAGTTGTCTGACAAGAATCCTCATTACTAAGTGAATATTCTCCATTTCTTATTTGATGAATGTATGAGCTCGGAGCGAGCAGACACGTTGCTAACCAGCCAGCCGTTTGTTCACAAAGTTAGCAAGCAGAAAAAATTAGCACAGTCAGCGATGGATCCGTTGAGCATTGTCGTCGATGAAGCAGCTTTGGAGGGTTTAGACGGAATAACTACCTTCTCTTTGTGGATACGACTGGATGACAGAAAGCCCGAGTTTCCTCTTAAACTTGACGACTGCACCAAGGAATATATCTGGAAGTCACTTGTAACTAACGCCGACTTTAAATTTTATGAGCTTCCACATGACAGAGAAGATGTTGTGCTGTTTGACAGGTGAGTTGATCAACTACTTGTATTGTCTTACTAAAATTATCATATTAATTTACTCAGTTCATCATATTTGCTTAAACTAAGTTAGTCGCATACAAAAAATCTGCTAGGTAAATTATACAGTGTTGTGCATTTGAAGGTAGTAGTCAGATATGGTGTTGAGTTATACTGCCTTATATAGTATAAAGAGTTATAACTAGTGAGCCTTCATTTAACCTCAACATTTTCGACTCAAATCAATTGTATCTCCATAGTGCTGAATGGCACAAGAATCATCTCATTGCAATTTACGAATAATATAAAAATCACATAGTTATACAGAAAGAAAGCCAACAATCCCCCTTAGCAAGCGCTGGGTGACAGTGGAGAGGAAGGAACCTCCAGGCTCAGGGTGGTCGGCCATCTACCTCCACACGTTGGGGTGAGTGATTAGAAGAGAGAGAAAAGGAGAGCAGAAAGAAAGAGATGGAACATGATCAGGGAGAAAGTCAGCAGCTTCCCAATGCAGCCAGACAGTTGCACCTGGGGAAGACAGCAATCTTAATAGAATAGATTAAACTTTATTGTCATTACACATGTACAAGTACAAGGCAACGAAATGCAGTTTAGGTCTAACCAGAAGTGCAATAAGCA
>JAUMTR010000001.1:3695762-3716841 GCA_032270685.1 Microctenopoma stevenorrisi
TGTGTGTGTGTGTGTGTGTGTGTGTGTGTGTGTGTGTGTGTGTGTGTGTGTGTGTGTGTGTGTGTGTGTGTGGGTGTTCAGCTTTCTGTTTGTTATAACAACTGTTTTTCCTGCAGAATGTGAATGACCATACGTTTAAGCGTCTGTTACTTTACATGCGAACTGCCAAGTTGGCCCAGTATTGCCGGTACCCTCTGGAAGACTTGGATCCTGCTGCTGGACCCTGCACCAACAAAAATGGTAGCACCCGTACATATAGACAAAAAGAAAAATCATCATCATCTTCTATGAGAAGTAAAGTTTAACTGAAACCTGCCTGTTTTCTCTAGGAAGTAAAGTGCATGTGCGCTGTTTGAAACTGTTAAAGCAGTATACAAGGAAAGGCGTGGCTGATGATGGCGATGGCGATGATGATGATGATGAGGAGGAGGACGAGGACATCAGCACACAAGGAAGAGGAGCTTTCCCCTCTCAGGGCCGTATCATGGAGAAGGATGTCCTGTCACAGGCCTATCACATGGGTTACGTTTTATCCATCACTTCTCCTGAGAATTAGTAAAAAATTTGTGAAGGAGTCCACAGAATGTCCAAAGGTTTTGATCTATTGACACGATAAGAACATATTAAATGGGAGAATCTGAAACTAAGTTTAGCTTGTGATTTTACAAAAAAACAAGGTCTGACTTACTTCATATACAATCTCTGGCTACATGGAGTGATTTTTGTCTATTTGCCCACACTGACAACAGCACGTTTTTATTTGTCCCATCATAAACTGAAATAATTGAATTAAAATGTATGTTGATACATGAATATTCACTAACATATATTATTTCGATGCTATTTGTTATAGTGCAGATGTTAATGACTTTAGAGTTTGTCCGTAACAACCTTTTTTAACCTCCAAATGTCTTTTATCTTTTATTGTTTTAATACAGTTTTATCCTGTGGTACAAAGGGAATTCCCCGGAGTGGCATCGGGTTTAGAATGAACATTGGTAAACTGGAATCTCGTATGATCTGTCGAACGCTGGAGAGAGACGGTTTAATTAAGGCAAGCTCCAGAATTTTCATTGTAGACATTGAAATTTGGTATTTAATTCAGGTCTAAATCGTTACACAACACAAAGTGCAAGACATATCATCGATCATGGTGTAATATCTTTCATCCTTCAGGGATTCATGGAGGATGAGGGGCGACAGCGAACGACAAAATACATCAGCCATAAGTTTGTATCTTAATGTGTAAATATGTATATGAGAATATATATAAAACACCATGTCACATTTATAGTATTATTGTTCTATTTGTGTGTGAACAGGTCCGTGGGTGTGAGTGATCAACTCCAGCTCTTTGCTAAGGAGCAGGAGCGTTACTCTACTGCAGCACAGACATTAGATGCTGCACTTACCACCCCTGAAACAGCACCAACCCCAAAATCAGCACCAAAAAGTAAAGCTAAAAAGTCGTCAGCAAAGAAGAAATCGGGTAGAAGGACGGACAGGGATTCAGAGGAGGTTCAGCAGAACTGTGATACAGGCGACGAAGGCTTGGACGGAAAACAAGGTAAAATGGTAGGAAAGCCAAAAGCATGAATGAGAACAGGGAAGAGACGCAGTCAGTTTTTATTTTATCGGTCTCTTCCAGAACCAACTCCAGCTGAGCAGAGCCAACTATCCAACTCGGTTCCTGCTGACCCGTTACCTCAGAGCGAGGCGCTGACTGCTTGTGACAACCCAGTAGACAACAACGTTGCAGTTGTGAAGGATGTCGATCAGCTGCAGGTTGGCCTGATGTTCCGGTGGTGTGTTTGGGTGAAGGTTGTCTGTTTGGAGATGGGTTGATGCAAGTTATGGCTCCTTCTACCTCCTTCAGATACCCAGCATTCAGCTCCCCAAGAAGTCTTTGGAGAGGTCTCATGAGACGTATCGCCTGTTGAGGAGGAAGAATCTGATCGTTGAGGCTGTCCA
Organism: Microctenopoma stevenorrisi; assembly: GCA_032270685.1. NCBI lineage: Eukaryota > Metazoa > Chordata > Actinopteri > Anabantiformes > Anabantidae > Microctenopoma > Microctenopoma stevenorrisi. Next base: position 3,697,734 of record JAUMTR010000001.1, read on the forward strand.
AAACCTCAAGATCATAGGGAGTCTTTACCAGTCAGTTTATGAATGTCCGATTAGCTGACATCACATTACAAAAAAGGGGACGCAGTGTAACATGCTGTGTTTGTCCAGGCTACAGAAGATGATCAACGAAGAAGAGAAGCAGGACGGGATCAGCTCCAAGTGTTGCCGGAAAACTATCTTGCGTCTCGTCAATAGTTTGTCTAGACAAGGCTTGCTTAAGATTTACACAACTACTGTCATAGTGGACGGGATCACCAAGAAGGTACACACACACGGTTACGTTTCATTTTCACCACACGCACTTTCTGTGGGCAGCAGACAAGTAGGAGTTTTGTTTTTCTTCACTTCTTCTCTCTTCAGTGTTTGGTGTTCTTGTGTACACGCAGGTTGAGATGGTCGCACATCCGTCCGTTCAGCCCAAAGACGACATCGTGAACGGAGTTATCGAGCAGGTCCGATTCAGAATCTCCAGCTCTTACACAGCCATACGGTGAGAAGGAACCGACTGCTGAGAGTTGTGTGTTAGCTCTGTGGTCACCACAGCTCTTTTTTTAGTGTAATTGTGCCTTAATTTGTAGCCGTCTGTAGTGTAGAACAGAGTGTCTTGTTTCTTGATTTGACTTCTGTCTTACAGTCTGCAACAAGCTGAAGAGAAAGCCAGAGAACAGGCTAAAGAGTCAGACGAAACCCTGAAGAGCAGAGCTGACAGAAGTAGAGCAATCCTCAAAGACCAGGAGTTCAAGCCCACAAAAGGTTACGTTGGATTTTATACAGTGAAAAAAAGCAAAGTCGTTGAACCTATTATCTTCTGTATACCTTTGTCATTTTTGTCTAAATTACTGTCTGTTTAGAGTTTCCTCCATTTGTTTCATTCACGGCTGACTCCATGACATCATGTGTTGTAGCTTTTCTTGTCTCTGGCTGTATGTTTAGGCTCGTTGTCATGCTGAAGAATACATTGGGGACCATGATAATCTGAATATCTCTCTGTCTTTTTTTCTAGTTAGAGGATTGGGGAAGACTTTCGGCTTCCAGCCTAAGATGTATCGACTGCGTGTTGTCCATGCCTTCCTCTGTTACCTTATTTACGATCACCCTGTCAAAGACAACTCCACTGCTTCGGACTCGACCAGTGAATCACCAGCAGACGTACACCGCTCGGATCCTGACGCCAGTCCCCCAGACACCCATGAAGGACAGGACCCGAAAGACACACCGTCATCAGAAAGTGCCGCCTCTGGTTCTGTGGAACAGCATACTGCTAATTCTACTGGTCTGCATGTGGCCTCAGGTGGTGAGGGAGAGGAGCAGAAGGATAACGTAACATCTGGACATCCTCAGTCTGATATGAAAGGTGAGAGAGGTGAAACGTACTTTTTCTTATTAATGCTGTTCGTGTCTAAAGCAGTGCAGGATTTCTGCAGACCACGTTTCAAAATTAAACACGGTGATTTTTCTGTCACTGACAGTTTACGTTGGCGAAGACTCGTGGAAGAAATTCATCCCCCCCGTTCGTGTACACAAGGAGTACGGCAGTGGCTGGGCAATGGTTGGGGACGTGCTCCTCTGCCTGCCTCTCTCCATCTTTGTTCAGTTTATGCAGATCAATTATAAGGTGAGCATGAATGTTGTTTTTTCAAAGAACGGTCCTGTATAGTCCATTCGTCCTACCTCTGGTGCACTGGGGGATAATGGCAAGGTTTTTCTGATGGGTATGTGATTCCTTCCAACGATCATAAGGTTGAGGTTGCTGAAGTTGCTTCAGCCTTTCACGTTTTGTAACGGCACAAACTAAAGAAGTGAATTTCCCTGCTCTGCGAGTCTGGTTTTATCAGAGGCAGCACATTTTCATTAGACACGTATGTGAAAAAAGGTCGTTGCTGGCCCACTTATCACAGCAGTACATATTTTCTTTTTTCCCTCACAGGTGGAAGGACTGGAAGAATATCTCAATGACCCTGTGAAGCAACACTATCTTGTTAGTTCACTGCCCGCCAGGATGAGAACACAGTTGCTTTTTAAACGGTGACGTTCTCCATCTCTTTTCCTCATCGTGGTGCACCAAACATTCAGCTCTAGTTCTAAACTGACTTGTTTCTGGACTTTTCATACCAGGAGATACATCTTCTATTTCCACGAGAACCTACGAAAGTTGGCCTACATGGGTCTGCTGCAGTTTGGCCCCGTAGAGAAGTTTAAGGAGAAAGACCAGGTACTGATCTGTTTGGGTGTCATTCAGTTTAATTAGCCTTTTGGTGCATACTTTGCTTGACAGTTTGGACTGGTGGTGAAAGTAACTTAAGGAACTGTTTTCTCCGGAGTGATTACTCTTTCACCACACATCTGCTCTGGTCCAGGTGTTTCTGTACCTGAAACGCAAAGCCTCCATTGTTGACACCACGAGCGCGGAGCCTCACTACTGGCTTGTCACAGAGTCACCTGACAAACCATTTGAGCGACACCAGTACATGTTCAACAATACTGAGGATGTAGAAAAATACTGGTTCGACTTGATGTATGTCTGCCTCAACACACCGCTGGGTACATGTCGGCACACACACAAACGCAGAATCTCTCATAGCAATGGCATGATCACAACTTTTAATAGTCGTCTAAGTCTCTCTGTTTGCATTTCAGGGGTGATTCGCAACAAAAGAAATGTCACAGATGAGGAAGCTTCTCCTTCTTTTGTGCAAGAAAAAAATGTATTTGTAGGACTGGCCTATCTGCTAAAGTAAGTGATTAGTGATTAGTTTTCTTTCTTTCTACATCGTTTTCACATTTGATAAAATAATGGGTTCACAATGTGGTAAAAGATTTAGTTCACCATCACAGAGTTAAAGACAAATGTGACTGTGCTTGTACAGGGGAAGTTGTGAAGTGTGTGATGACGGCTCGATACCAGGAGACGGTAAAGGAGCAGGAGGTCTGCACTCTGAATTCTTTGCTCATCTTAAACGCAACTGGCTGTGGACCAATCACCTGCTGAATGTCAAAAGCGTGCGTTCGAACAACACAAGCACACACACAAACACAAATATGTAGTTCACAGACAAAGACGGTGTTAATAATGTGTTTCTGTCTCTTTTTTTTAGAGGCCCAGTGGTTCAGAGGCACCTGAGACCAAAATCAGACTGCAGAGTCTGCTGACTAGAAGTGCACTCAGGATCGCACTTACAGCTGGTGAGCTCCTACAGTAATGACAAAACTTCCTCTGTCTCTCTACCAGAGTGGAAACTTGCTGTCACCTACTGATCCTACTGTTTACAAGTTTATCTTGGCTGTGACCACATTTCTATTGAAATAAACTTTTCATACATTTTCTAACAGGAGGAACTACAGCACCGCGCTGTGTGACCACCAAGCGACCACTGGTGACAGAATATGTCGAGGTATGAGACGTATTCATTTAAATGTATTGTTGTTTTATCCTATTCAATTGTTTATCCTCAATTGCATCTACTGACATCTAAAAGTTTTGATGACCACAGATGGTTTGCAGCAAAATTCTGGCTGGTTCAGACATTCAGGAACTAGTTACACATGGTCACTGCTGCTTCAGTTCATTCATGTGCCAGCAAGTCATGAGAATTCATTGTGGTAGTTGTCTTTAAGTGTTTGATTATGTTGTGTTTCCGTTCTCTTGTAACTAGGTTGGTGTAGAATCCGCTTCCAGAAACAAACAGGTGGTCGGAGGAAAGAGACAGAAGAGGAAGAGAAGCAAAAAGCAGGTTGTCAAGGTCCAGCGCAAGAAGAAGAAAGGTGCATAACGTTCACCTGAACAAGGGAAGTATATTATTGATTGGACAGCAGACAGATTATGTGTGTTTCTGTTTTTTATTGCTTTCAAGAGCTCAAGAAACGCGCCCCTGCCCACGACGAGGCAGACCACAGAGCCTTAAAAATGATGACCAGACAGAGGGTCTACTGGTCGGTACAGGAGGACTCGCTGATGATGCTCTGCTGCGCGGCCACACACCTGCTCAACAGGAAGGTACACACAGAAAAGTCTTTTAGGATGAATCCTTTTTAAGGCAAATGCATTCACAGTCGTTTACTTATTTCCGTGTAGGAATGAAAACATGAATGCGTTGTTGATATGTTGCAGCTGAAACGGCCATTCGTACCTCACTGCGTGGTGAGAGACCTGCTCCATGCAGAGTTTGAAATATCGGCGGATAAAACGTCTCTGGCTGTGGGCCGTCGCAGGCGACACATCCTCAAGAATCCTCAGACACTTCTGAACTACAGGTAGGTAAAGATAGTAAAGGGTTTCAGAAACTCCAACAGTCCTGGTGTTTCACTCATTAAAAATACACGTTGCAGGATCTGTCTGGCTGAGGTCTACCAGGACAAAGCTCTGATGAGAACCTTGGAGGAGAAGAAACCTGCTGATCCTGAAAACGCAGAGGTGATCTGAGCTTTTCTTTTGTTTTCTGCAAGTTCAAAGCTCTTCAAAATGTGACTATTGGTGCTTGTGCTGTTGTAGGATTGTGCTGAAGCGTTCTCGGAGTACGTCAGACTGCTCAGGATGAAGTTCAGCTCCGTTGTGAGCACTCATGATGTGATCATCCCTGACACAAAGCAGGGGCTCTTCTCACAGTAAGATGTTGTCACTGTAGACAAGTACTGGGTGTCTTCAGGGTTTTAAAAGGTAGTCCATCACATAAGCAAATATGAGGTCCATTAAAAAGTATAAAAATGTATTAATCTTAATAAAGTCATATTCATAAACTGTTGTTGATCAGAAAACCAAAGAAACTGTCTTCATGGATAAGTGGTAAGAGGACCTGGCGTGTAAAGACGGGCTTGGGTCTGTAGTACACAGTTAGGGACAGGTTAATAAACAGGAATATAACATGGATGGAGGTTAACGCTCTACTGTCACATGTAAACAAGTCAGGAGCAGTTTTTCATCAGGCTCGTTGAAGAAGACGTGTGAGAGCAGGAGGGTGGTCACTTTCACGCTAACAGTAATTAAGCTCATTATCCTTTTATTTAAAATAACAGCCACTGTACTGAGCGGCTGAGCTTGCAGCATCGTGCCACACCAACACTACATGTGGATGCTCTGTGGTGTCTAGACACTCAAATCGGCTACATCTTCAGATTTGGATTAACCCCCAGTCTTCAAAAAACAGCTGTGCTGGGCATCAGTCAAGACATTTTTAAATGGCAGCGTCTCTAAAACTATTCAGTTGACTTTGTAAATGTCTGTAGAAAGGTTGTCAATTAGATCTGTTGCAGCTTAATGTTGTCTTGGTTTTAAAAAAGGAGTTATGTGTGTGTGTGTGTGTGTGTGTGTGTGTGTGTGTGTGTGTATGTATGTGTATATATATATATATATATATATCCTGCAAGTAATGAGTGTTTTTGCTTGCTTTTTCTAGGTTTAAGGTTTCAGCAATAGACAATGGACACAAGGTTTCATGCAAAGATGTTATCAACAGGTGAGAGTTTAGTTACATTCCTAGGTTCAGGTTCCCAATGATTAAAAGTATTTCATGGTAGCTGTCAATTGTCTGCTTGTGTGTTCAATTGCAGCACGGATGACATTCATGCCATAGTGTTGCATAACTTGATCCAGAGCACTCTGGCCATGACCAACAGTCAGATGAAGTCCTCAAGATCTTTTCAGGTATAGCAATAGTTAATTAGGACTAAAACCTCAAATAAAAAAACGCAAATAAACAAAAATAAAATAGAAATGTATGTAAAAGGCCCAAATGCACATCTAAACAAGCTAAAATTTTAAGCTTCAACATTTTCCACTTGTCTCTTAGACCTTCCACATGTACAGTAAGTATAACCAGGAGATGCTGTGCCGAGTGTTCATACAGTGCAGAAAGCGAGGGCTGGTCAACCGCCGCCGCGTCTGTCAGCCGTTTGGCCCGAAGAAGAACCGAGCGCTGCCCATCCTCCCCATGTCCTACCAGCTGTCCCAGTCCTACTACAAGTACATAGAGACCCATTTGTTTTTCATTTAACTTTTACAAAAGATACGAAAGTCATAACTAGTAGTTTAATTTAGAAGCTTGTTTGTTGAGATGTGGTGGAAACAGTTGTATTCAGTATTTATCTATTTATCATTCCAGCAATGTTTGCTGGTGTTCACCGCTCTCCCCTCATTTCCTCCCGGCAGGTGTTTTTCGTGGCGTTTTCCTCACTCACTGTGCACAGATTCTTTCCACTTTCTGAGGAATCTAGTTAATAAAGGGACAAGAGACGACAGACTTGTTACTGCCTTTTACCATGAGCCTGAGAATAAGTCGTTACCAGCGGGTGAACTAGAGAAGACAAACACCAAGTCGGCAAAACAGGGCGAGAGCGAAGTGAAAGGAGAAGATAAGTTGAAGGAGGTAGACATGACTAAATCAGATGAACAGACAAACCCAGAGGAGCACCCCCTAGCTGCCTCGGGTGATACGTCTGCAGCCTCAAACACAGCATCGCCAGGTTCAGAGGATCCTTCAGAGGTGCTGGACATGGTCCAGGTCTTTCTAGACTCTCCAGGTGGAGCTTGTGTGGTCTCTCTCAGCTTACTGTCTCTGGGACTGCTGAGTGTGCACATTTCCATCCCAAGGCAGATGGTGGTGGTGGACAGCAACCTGGTGGACAAAGATATAGTAAAGAGGTGAAATATTATTTGTGTAAACTACTAATTCTATATTCATAGCTTCTGTTCAGATTTAGGTCTAAACTGAGTTCAATCTTGGCTTTTCAGTATGGCCACACTGGAGGAAGATGAAGATTATAACGGTGAGGAGTGCGAGGGGAAAAGGAAACTGGAAGTGAAGGCTCATCAAGCGTCACACACCAAATACTTGATGATGCGAGGATACTGCTGCCCCGGCATAGGTAGTGTGTGTGTGAATTTGTACGTTCTCACAGGTGAGGGGCAGACACCACTACATCAGTAAACAACACATGTTTCTCTCTAGTCAAACTACGTAACCTCAGCAATGGTGACAACATCGTGGTGGAGCCGTGTACGGTGAGGTTCCAGCTGCGGAGCACACCTGCTCACGACTTGTTCAGCAAGGAGAGTAAGTTTCAGTACGCTTCAAGGACGAACACACTGATCTGTAAACTGTTAAAACTAATCCTGTGTTTCTGTGATTCTCCATTTTTAGGCTCTACACCAATGGACTTTACTAAATGCGGTCCATCCCTGTTGCCCTCCAAACTCTCCTACTCCTTCCACTCCTCCTTTTCTCCACCCAGTGCGGAGGAGTGTGATAGACGTTTGATTGAGCAGAGGGGATACACTCCTCAGGACGTGGAGGCATGTGCTCATCTCAGGAGAATCTTAGATGAAGCTGGTGAGAATGGACTGGATAGACATGACCTGTATGAGGCTTACACACACCTGGAGACGCCACAGGCTGGATGCAGCAGAGACCTGCTGCAGTATATGGAGGTACACGCACACACACACACACACACACACACACACACTGTGGTCCTGTGGTGGTAAAGTCAGTGTGTTGATAAATAATTTTCATGACATTTGGATGTGAATACAATAAAAGGGTTTGTGGTAATATTCAGTTATTGACAGATGATGTTCTCCCTTTTTACTCTAGGATTTACAAGATGAGGGCCAGATGGTGAAAGTGGGGAGTCTGGGCGAGCGCTGGGTGCTCATTCAGCATGCCGAACCATGGCTGTTGACTGTGAACACCAAGCGGCTGCCCCACAACAAATCGGACAGACTCCGCCTTTTAAAGGATCAGCACACCATCCCCTTTATGCGCAAGAGATCCAAGCGAGGAGCTGAAGACGAGACGGACGAACCGCCAGCAAAAAAACAAGCTGCGGACGGACAAGAGAGTGAAGACAGAGAGGGTTTTGACAGGTCGTTAAGTGAAACGGCAGCAGAAAAGCCAATAGAGGACGACCAGCGGAAAGAGCAGCCGGATGAGGAAAGCGGAGACACGCTGATGGGAGGGGAGACAGGCACACAAACACAGCCCAAAGATGAAGAAGAGAATGAAGAGAAGGAGGAAACCCAGGAGAGACAGGAGGAAAGGAGACGGCTGAGACAAAGTAAGGAGAGGATGGAGGAAGTTTACTCTCCCCCAACAGGATCAGCTGAACAGGATGATGAGTGAGTTCGGGTTTCAGAACATAGATTTGAATGATCTGATCACTTTTAAATGTTTATTTCACACCCTCCCTCTTTCCGCTTAAACCCTCTCAGCGTTAATGTGAGTTTCATCAGCCGGCCGTGGCGCATGGTTGACGGGAAGCTGAACCGGCAGGTGTGTAAAGGCATGTTGGAGGCCGTTCTCTATCACATCATGTCCCAGCCTGGACTCACACAGCAGTCGCTGGTGGAACACTACAAAGACGTGCTGCAGCCGATGGTGGTGCTGGACCTCGTGCAGGTAAACACACACATACAAGATTACTTCCATGATATTCAGGTTTTACTATTAAAGACACGTCTTTCTACTCCCACTACGTGTGTGTGTATGTCTGTTTGCTACTGGTTTTATTTTAAACTGAACAACATCTAGTTCTGGTGTTTTCTACTTTTGGCTTCGGTAAATTCCGTTCTGTGCAAACACGTTTCAACCTTATAGTTCAGGTTTTGACCAGAATGTTTTCAAGTGTGTATCTATATGACGCAGTTTTATCCTTGTAGTGATATTTACCTAATTAATGACCCCCCCCCCCCCCCCCCACCTCTCTCCTCTGTAGGCACTTGCAGACATGGGCTGTGTGACCAAAAAGTCTCTTGTTAAAAGTCAGAAGCCATCACTGTTTTCCCGCCCTGTGTGCCAGACCAGAAGCGATCCGGAGGTGGAGAGCAAGGAGCCAGACGCTGTGTTTTATGAGCCCACTATCACCTGCTGCCTGCGGCTCGGTCAGCTGTTTCCAAACGAACGTCACTGGAACTGCTGTGTACCATGAAGTAATTCATGACTGTCAAAATGAATGTAGTTTCACCACTTTGATGCCACAACGTTCTGTGACATGTTAGTTTTTTCTTTGTTCATTCATCTTTTAAAATAATATTTATGTTCTTGTGTTTCATTTTTGTAAATAAACATAGAAATAAAAAGCCATTACCCTACATGCTTCCCTTGAGGTTTTGTGACTAGTAGTAAAACAGACGGCAGTTGTTTGAACAGACAAGTGATGGTCACTCTCAGTTGAGCCGAGCTGGGACAAAGTTTTGCAGATTCAGAGAACAGGTTCTGTGTCTTTCCTGCAATAATATGTTAGCAAGTGTGGGACTCATGTTCGTTCATGTCCCATGCATTGTGTTGTTCCTGGACCAGATCCCAAAGGTGCAGCACGCCTACATAGGAGAGTGATGTGTTGCGTTTGAGTGCAGGTGCTGTAGTTGTTGGTGTTTTTCCATTTAATGATTCAGCGTCTCCATAAATGAGAGAAGCTTATTATTTATGGCACTTACTGCTGTAAATTGTTGTTTTTGTTATTGTCAGGCAGGTAAATCATTACAATTTCAAACGGGACCTTTTCAAAAACAATCACTAATCTGTGTGTGTGTTTTGTTTTAGAAAAACATCTTAAATAAGTGCGTTTACTTGGACGTGAGATGTAAAACAAAGACAAAGGTCCACATAAGCCATGGAGAAGTTACTGTTTTGATTTCAGTGAAGCGAGATTGATCAATAGCACACTTTCACTTTCATTTCTCAGCCACTCAAGAAACCGTTGTTCTAGATTAGAGTGGACGTGCTCTGTGAAAACAGGATGCGCTGTCAGAACATTGTTCACACAGGCAAAAAACAACAAGAGGGGAGAGACCTGGCATCGCCTTTCTTAGTACTTCTGGATTTTCTGCTCGACAGATCTGCTTATTTGAGTGGGAATCATGTTTCTGTGCTTCGTTCTTCTGGTTGTGATTTTTCTCAGTGACTTCAATGTGTCCAGTTGTGGTAAGAAACGAGTTTTCTATGTGCAGTCAGCCATAAAAAAAGGGAGTTTATGTCATCCTGTGTAACTTGTATCAGACCACATCCTCGTCAGCTGCTGAATCTTACAGATAGATTTTAACAGTGCTCTTTGTGGCACCTTTGAGCCTTTTTGGTGAGATTACAGCCTTTAACTTGTTTCTCCAGATACAAACTGTGCAGATAAACCCGTATTCACCCCACCCGGCCTGGTGGTGAAGTTTGGTGACCCAGCCTTTGCCAAATGCCGTGTGTGTCGGTCTGCTTGTCCCGAGAGCTTATTTGGTTTGGAAAAGTCAGTGGGAAATCATTCAACGGAAGGACCAGTGATTTCATGGGTTGTTGACAGAATGACGGAGTGGAACCCGTCTCCCACATGCTATTACAACGCTGATGCTCAAAAAAAGTGCTGCAGCATCCTGCCTGTGACCGTTTACAGTGAGTCAAATTTTATACTGCTGATTTATTACTTTCTAACCATAATTTATACACATTTATATTAATGTGATCAGCTGTTGTTCCCATGTTTATACATGTGCGTTTGTCTCCACAGAGCCTCCAGACAGCGTGTCCATCAGCTTTGAAAACTCGCAGCCAGTGTTTGAGGGTCATCAGTACACTCTGCAGTGTAAAGTGCATAACGTTGCTCCGGTTGAAAACCTCACTGTGACCTTCTACAAAGGAAAAACACCACTGGGTCCACCACTGTCCAAGACTACGTCACAGAAGACACAAGTGACAGAGAACTACAGTGTTAACATCACCCCCAATAAAGCAGACGACGGTGTCAAGTACTGGTGTGAAGCCAAACTAGAACTGGGACCGAAGGGACCAAAGCCCCCCCAGTGGTGAAATCGCCGTACATCACGACCAGCGTGAACAGTAGTGCTTTCACACTGATTCCCAGTCTCAGTGTCTGCTTCTTGCTTGCTTTACTGTCTCTATTTTTACTCAGTACACAGAGTAGGTCCATGTGATGCTGATTTAAATCAATGCTTTAAATGAAAAGGCTGTTTTTTTAATAATGGTCTGTGCACGTCATACTCATTCAAACATCTGCAAACAGCTGTTCAGAATATGACACAATTCAATGTGCAATAAACCTTTACTGCTATTTGTTGTTTACAGTGTTTGTGCTTCATTCATTTCAGGGTCTTTCCTGTGATTCATGAATAAATGGAAGCCAGGAAAAGCCCAAGGTCCTAACAAATCACACTTTTCCTTGTCAGGTCTCGAGTGTCTAATCATTTGAAGAAAGGCTCATTTGAGCATCCTGCTCTCTGATTTTTGTTTTGTAACTACTTCTCTAATAATTTAGGTCAGAGCTGTCCAGCGCCACCTCACAGTGTGCGCCGGATGTTTCTGCAACTGTGGTTGCACTGGGTAGTCAGACATTTTTCATTGCTTTGCAGTCAGTGACGCATGGCTGAAGCATTTACCAGATGCTTTAATCCAGAGGCACTTGCCAGGAGTTAAAGCGCTGAACCTTCAGTTTTCAGGACAGCTACGTGCTCGACCTACTGATCCACAGCTGCTGGTAGAATGCACTTGGTTGCATGTATGTGTTATCTGAGGTAAAATGAAACAATTCAAATCTCCCCTTACACAAAAAAAACATAGACAGATGTACTGTGGTGCAAACGCTCAACAGGAAATCAAACTGAATAAAAAACAGTATCCACAACTAAAGTAGAACAGCTGCAACGCCTCTGCTCTTAGTAAGTGTGTGTGTGACGAGTGTCTCAACAACAACAAGTCAGCGTAACACAAAGTTCAAAGTAACCACTCGGAGACAGAATTGAGACGCACAGCACACTTTGCACAGCACGCCACACGGTGGCGTGCTGTGCAAAGTAATCCTACCTACGCTGAATGTCTGAATGGCTTCTTAATAAGGGAGGAGGAACAGGAACAGGCACATCTGGCTCCCATCCCAGAAAAGCAAACTACCAAGAAGATCATTAAACTCGCGAGTCACAATAAAAACGTCTGCATTAACTTTTAAAGAAAAGTTTGGTTCGGTCTCTGCTTTCCTGCAGAGCTTATATTCAATTAAAGAAGATCAAAGAGAGATCAGTCCTGATCCTGGCTCAAGATAAGTGCTACAACAAAAGGCAGGAATAAGAAACACAGACACTGCGTGAATCAAAGAATAAGACGTTACTAAAATAAAGATCTTTATTATATAAACCTGTGTTAGCATGTGAATAAATCCATTCCATTATCCTAACTACTTGTTGAGGGGTTGGGATTGTGGGAGTGTTGGAGCCTTTCCCAGTGGGTGAGAAGCAGGGCACATCCTGGGCAGTTCAACTGTTTATCACAGGGCTGACATTTAAATATACACCACCTCAGTAAACCTTAATGCATGTCTTTGGACTGTGAGATGAAGCCAAAGTATCCAGAGACACAGAGAGAACAGACAAACTCCACACAGAGACACAGAGTGTGTGTGTGTGATATGTTAAAAACATTTCATATGCTGTTGCTAATAATGAGAAGCAGTGTTGCAGCTTCCTGCCTGTTGCTGTTTACAGTAAGTTAACTTCCTGTTGTGATTCCACCACTGATAGTTTTCATTTAGTATCTTTAATTGTTCTTCCAAACGCTCAAAGGATTGATGTAAGTTGGCGTTTACAACAAAAGGAAGGACGTGTTTGGTCTTCACAAGCAAGCCATCCAACTGTGTGGAGCCATTGCTCTGTCGTTAGCTGCAGACTTTGAGATGCCACCCATCCACTGTGACGCCCTTCGTTTCGAGTCTGGTTAGGGGCTTTTGTAGGAATATTTCACTCTCTTATACCCTGTCTACTGATAAAATTCTTATTAATTAGCGCGTAAAAAATAAAACCTATCAATAAAGTATGTAAGAAAATATAATATAAGAAAAAATAATGTATACAAGCAGCAAGTCACGTTCAAACACACCTCAGATGAAGTCATTTTTGATTAAAGAAGCTTTAATATAGCTATAGATATATTTCTATCAAACAGTAAGAGATTATTTCTGGTAATAAACTTTTTAATTTTTTAATTTTTAAAACTTCTTAATAAAGTTAATTTTTGCTGCTTGAAGTCAGAAATATTAATGAACATAGTTTTATTTGCTCCTTTACTTATGAATACATCCACTTGTAGCTACTGAGAGACTTTGAGAATCTTGAGAAATATAGAACATAAGAAATGCAGCTGGTAGCTGTGCACTGAAAAGGATTTACGTTATCACCACAGCATAGATGAATCCGTTTTGTCACTGAGATCCTAAATACGTTTGATTCCAGTGAGACAAAATACAAGTAGGTCAGTCCTTGATTTTCTGTCCTCCACAGTCATGCATCTGTTTATACTATTATCTCCTTTTCATCTCTGAGCCTTTTCCTTAGCAACTTCCTGTGTCCTTTAAACCTTTCTCCTGCTTCCTGTTCACTGCCTGATCCCATCAGCCTGTTGGACTGCCTCTATGTTAGAGCCTGAACATAGAGGATCTATGGGTGCAGGCTGGACAGGTCATCTCAATCGATGTCTTGTTTTTGATTTATGTTAGTCCTGTTGTATGGCTTTGCTCTTTGGGTCCAGTTTCATAGCTACAAAATTTTGAGATAACAACTCTCCATGTTGTTTAAAAAGTGAAAACACTTCAACTTTGATTGTGAGTAGAGAAAAGATGCAAAGTGACTTCCTGAACCCTGACAACGCAAAACACACTTTCACTTTCAGAAGGGACCAGCTTTGAACACGTGACTACAGAAGTCAACATATAAAGGATGTGATCTGTGAAAACATGCTGTGCTGCCAGCATTCTTCAAAGACAGGGTGTAACCTCACAGTGAATGGACTTTCTGACCACTTTAGGGCTATACGGGAAAATAAGTCGGAATAATGTTTTTACGTTTAATTCTTTTGGTTGTTTCTTTGATGAGTTTTCTGGGGGACTTCCGTGGACTCTGTTGTAGTAAGAGAGAAGTTTTCTGTCGTTGTTTTGTTCACTTCATTGTTAATAGGCTGAATTAGTCATAGGTCAGTTAACAATTAGCAGTGTCTTGTTTATTGAATTCATGACTTGAATTGAAAGAACTGATAGAATAATTGATAACACCGATACATCAGATTCAGATTCAGATTTTATTTGTCACGTGCACAATCATACACAGTACAATATGCAGTGAAATGCACATATGTAGGATAACAACATAAAGGCATATTATGATGTAATATGTTTGAAAGGTTTGACAGTCACAAATGTGTAACTATGAACCAACTACTAATGTAACAGTAGGTACGAATATATTGAATCAGGTCCCTGCTCGTTAATTAGTTTACATTTATTCTACTAATTTACTCGACAACAAACAATGTCAGCAGTTACACAAAGATCGTCCATTATCTAGACAAAATTCTATCATAAAGTACCATGAATCCATTTATGATGTTCATTGTCTTTCTTTTAGATTATAACTGCTCAGATGAACCTGTGTTCACTCCGTCCAGACTGGTTGTGAAACACGGTGACGCGACCTCTGCCTCATGCTCTGTGTGTCAGTCTGCCTGCAAAGGCAGCACATTTGGTTTGGAGCATTCAGTAGGAAAACGTGAAACAAATGGAACCACGATTTCATGGGAGACTGATAACATGACTGAGTGGGGGACAGAGCTCACGTGCTTTTATAATGAGGTTGAGCAGTGTTGTAGTAAACTGCCTGTTGTTGTTTACAGTAAGTAAACTTTCTAATGACACATTTAAAGCACAGTTCTGTTTTCATTCAACCTCATTTCTGAAGGTTCAGAGGGGTGATATTTGTGTCTTTGTCTTGTCTCCACAGAGCCTCCAGACAGTGTGTCCATCAGGGTTGATAATCACACTGGGCCCATGTTGGAGGGTCGTCAGTACTCTCTGCTGTGCACAGTACATGATGTGGCTCCTGTTAGAGACGTCATTGTCACTTTCTACAGAGGAAACACACAACTGGACCAACAGTTCATCAATAATACACAAAATGAACCAGTTACTGAGATTTACAGTCTGACCATCACCCCCAGTAAAGAACATGATGGAGCTCAGTACTGGTGTGAAGCTGAGCTGGAACTGGGACCTGAAGGACCACAGCCTCCTCCAGTGATGACGTCACAGAATATCAGTAACCCCGTCTACTGTGAGTCTGACAACATCATGAGCAACACTTGCTGTCACTGGAAATAGAAACGGTTTGTGTCATGTTTACCGCAGTAAACTTCATAATTATAATAAATCCTTGATATTAATTCCATAGAGGATAGTGTTATCATGATTATACTGAGGGATCCATGAAAATTATTTGCCTTCATTGACATTTAAGTCACATATTTTCTAACTGTACATGAAATTCTGCTGTGATTAATCAACATCACATGATTCATTTAGTGATTTTACCTCCTCTGAAATAGCCTTTCCTCTTAATATTTTCAATTTAATTCAATTCAACTTTATATACTACTACTACTATAATACTCAACTTTTATATAGCGCCAATTCACAGCATAAGTTATCTCAAGGCACTTTACAGTGTGAGGTTTAATACCTTACACATTATACAAATATATATAGAAAACCCAACAGTCCCACTTGAGCAAGTGCTAAAAACTCCCTTTAAGAGGAAGAAACCTCCAGCAGAACCAGGCTCAGGGTGGGTGGCCATCTGCCTCGACCGGTTGGGGTTAGTGGACAGAGGAGAGAGAAAAGAAGAGCAGGTAACACAGAGATCAATACAATAACATTTAATATGTTTGCAAGTGTAAACACAATGAGGTTGGATGTGGAGATGTCTAATGTCCCCGATGACCCCCGCACTTTCATCCACCAGTTAACAACATAAAAGCTTAAGAAATGATGGTACAGATGTAGTTGTTGACGTACATAAAGAGATATTAAG
Organism: Microctenopoma stevenorrisi; assembly: GCA_032270685.1. Taxonomy (NCBI): domain Eukaryota; kingdom Metazoa; phylum Chordata; class Actinopteri; order Anabantiformes; family Anabantidae; genus Microctenopoma; species Microctenopoma stevenorrisi. The sequence continues at coordinate 3,713,569 of JAUMTR010000001.1, forward strand.
ATAACCCAAATCCCATTTACACCTACTCGTTTGAGACCTGTTTTACCTGTTTACTTTCTGCATTAACTTCTGGTGTTTTTTCTATTATCTTTCCTCCTCAACAAAACACAGATAAACCTCACATTGAGGGGGGATCACGTCCACGTCTTATCAACATAACAGAGGGAGAAACTCTCCAGCTGGACTGCTCGGCTGTGGGGCTCCCTGCGCCCTCATACACCTGGAGGCTCCCAGTGAACCCGTTGAGTTGCAACAGCAGCGTCTTCTTGATCAACTCTGTAACGTCTGCGGACGAAGGGCAATACACCTGTTCTGTCAGCAACAGTGTGGGAGTTACAAGTGTGACGTTTCATGTGGCTTTCAAAGGTGGGTTGCCTCTGGTTTGTTCTGAGCTGCAGTCAAACACTAATGCACAGCAGAACGCCTTTCACGTCGTGCACATCGTGCCGCATCACACTGTGCAACACAATACAGTGTAACAACGCTGTGATTACAGCGCTGTCTCCAGTTCTATTTTCTAGATCTATTTTAGTATCTTAAACTCAGATGATAGCTCCAGAGTAGCAGTATGTTGATGTTTTATGCTTTGTTAGCCTTTGCTTCAAAGCTCTCCTGTGCTAAACTGAAGTAGCTCACTCATTACATTATCTATATTACTGAGGTGAAAAATGTATTTTCTCAAGACACAGATGCTTTCAGTACATTTTACTCACAATAGTCCATTGAAACTAACTTTATATTTGGTCTTATTCTGATGTTTAATACTCTTTTTTTCCTCTACCCGTACCCCTCACCCAACTCTGTGCAGCCAACTACATCCCATACATCGTAGTGGCTGCAGTAGTTGTTTCTGTTCTGCTCCTCACATGTGTGTCAGTGGGATACATTCGTAACTACAAACACCATCGAATGGGACGCTACAACCTGAGGGATGTTTTTCGTCTTCACAAACCACTTATTCCTATGTACAGTCCATAGCCAACAGTTTGCCTCAATACAGAATATCATAGAAAAAAGCTTGTTATAAGGTTGAATCCTACTTTGGGCTTATCCCATGTGTATCACCACTGCTTTTCTTGGTCACCACAGCATTTATTTGGATAAGATTTTGATGCCGGATGTTCTTCCTGACGTAGATATTTTTATCAGCCTGACACTGCAACAGCTTGTACAGTGGCTGTTTTCCTGAAGCGTGTTATGTCTTGTTCAGGATCATTTCAACATGGGGCCAAAAGGGGGTGGGGCGAATCTTCTGACATATCCACTGCCGCTCCAGTTAACAGACAGCAAGTAATGTCAAACAATATTTCAGCTTAGTTTAATAAACTTCGGATTTATTTATATAGCGCAACAAAAGTCATGTTGTGGCACAAGAAAGACAAGTAAATACAGAATAAGGTAGAAAACCCAAATGTTCCACACAAGTACTACAGTGTAGAAGAAAAGCTCCAGCAGAACCAGGCTCAGGGTGAGCGGCCATCTGCCTCGACTGGTTGGGGCTAGTGGACAGAGGAGAGAGAAGAGAACAGCAGGTAACAGAGATCATAACAACAACAAGGAGCAGCAGACGAAGCACGGGACAGGTTGGGAGGACCAGCGGCTGCACATTGGCTATCATAGAGCTCTGAGCTGGGGATTCCTGCAGAGAGGTAACGAGAGAGCGGGGGAGACACAGGAAGGAGCAGAACAATGGGAAAGAGAGGACACACAGTTAATGACAGTATTGACATCAGCGCTCTAATAAGCTTTGTGAAAAAGGGGGGGGGTCTTAAAGGTAGAGAGTGTGTCTGCACTCAGAGAGCGAAGAGCTCTGCTGGGGCAGTAAAAATCTATGAGGTCTTCGATATATGATGGGGCCTGATCATTTCGTGCTTTGTATGTTAGGAAAACATATTTATTTATCCAGCTAGCAGTTAGAGTTCACTCATAATGTGAATAAACTTTACTTCACTCCAGTGTTCTCCTCACTTCTGTATCCCTGCTCCATTTACCTGAGGCTTGGCCATGAACCAACTGATGTATGTCACTGTCATTTCACTTAGCACAGTAATTTAATTAAATAATATGTGAGCTTTATTGTTAAGTTGCACTGTGTAGTCATATGAAGGCCGTTAGTGAATTGTTGTTTTTGTTTTACTTGTTTCTGAGCTTTTTTTATAATTCTAGTTTATTAATTCTTGTCTCTTTTATTGAAGTCAGTAATTTGCTGTTACACAAATTATTTGTCATATTTATGCTGTACAATTGTCACAGGTGCCATTTTCCATCATATACCTTGAATGCCACTGCTCACACAAATAAATCTTTTCAAACAAGTGTCGGTTATTCTGTGAAACAAAAAGTGCCACACGTCTGTCTGAAGGTATCAGAGACTGAGAATCTGACAGATGAAGGAAAAATGCATTGACATTGACTTTAACTGTGGTAAGTTAAAGGTTTGCTATCTTTCAGGATGTATTATTACAAAATGATTATTAGTGAAGAAGACAAGCGGCCTGGTAGCTCAGTGGGTTAGGCGTCAGACTGGGAAGCAGGAGGTTGTGGGTTCAAATCCTGTCTGACTCCTAATCCATCTCTTACCAGGTTTTTCCCTGAGCCAGACACCCAGCGCTAGCTCCTTGTAAGTCGCTTTGGATAAAAGCGCCTGCCAAGCAAAGTAAAGTAACGACAAGGTGCCTAAACTTTTGCATAAGCCACAATAAAACTAAAGCAATTTAATAGGGATTTAGTTTAGTTTGGTGTTTTGCATATAGCAGACGATGCTGTGTAAGAGCAGCTCTAAAATCCTACTGTGCACGTGGAAGGAGGTTACTGAGATTCATGCAGGGAATATGAGAGGCACACAGCTCTATATTAGGCTGAGGACCAACCAACAGGTGTGTGAAGGTGCCTAATGAGGCTGAAATGTGTGTGTGCTGGTTTGTTACCTGCTCAGAGCCAAAGCACTGACTACCGTTTTTTAGTTACTATTGTTTTAGGTTAATGTTTTTAGTAGTTTTATTGTTTAGTTTGAATGGTTTTTAACCTGTCCTGTCTTTATATTACCTATAGGTGGCCTCCATCCACGCTGTGAGGGACTTCACTCGCCTTTATAGTTGCATGGTTTGTGTTTGCACACCTGTGTTATTGTAGTCTTTTTGATGTCAGAAGGTTTAGTCGTGGCAACTGGACTTCTTTCTTTCAGTAGAGACGTTTTGTTCTGCATCCACAGAACATTTTCAATCTGAGGTAAGTTGCTGAGTGGTCACAAATTTATCCTCCAGGTTAGTTTCA
>JAUMTR010000001.1:3716941-3752127 GCA_032270685.1 Microctenopoma stevenorrisi
AGGGCCGTGAATGATGACTACACAGCTATACATACATGACGTACTCATGTGTCATCTGTGTTACTGACAGGCCAAAAGAAAAAAAAAATGGAATTGCTCAAATCAAAGGGTTTAAAATAAATGTTTAAAAGATATCACAGGGATGCATGCAGTGCTGAAAATCCCTGCTTTAAGCAGCACAGGGGGCATCTAGGAATTTCATTGTGTGATTGTATTTCTCCTGGAACGTGTACTTGTATGTATGTCACATTGTGTTATAGCAAAAGTTGACTCAACAATTTACTACAGCAACAGTTAAACAATAAAAATGAGAGCCTCCATTTTAATCCAGTGCAGCTAAAAGGATCAGAATAAGAATCAGATTATTGACGATGTATGCACACGTTCTTAGAAGAAGTCTGTTTCCAACTGAGGAAACGTAACACAAATAAATAATATACAAACAATATAGCATCACAATAGTTAGTGCCTCGAAATAGATAATGTACAGTTTAAATAATGCATGCCCTGATTATATGTTTGAATTTACAGATCAGGTGGTACAATATATACATACATACAATTACAATGAATTATTATACAGTTAATGTGGTCAAATACAGCCTGGTAGCTCAATGTAATAAACATTAGACTGATTCTCAGCGCTAGGTCCTTGTAAGTCACTCTGGATAAAAACGTCTGCCCAGCAAAGTAAAGTAAACTTTACAGTGGAACTAAACAGAACGCAGGCTGCTGTCAGATGTTTATATGGGTGAAGGCAGCAGGGAAGAAACTTCTCCTGTGTCAGGCAGTGCTTGTTAGTAGGGATTTGCCTGAGGGGAGGATTCAAATAAGGCGAATGCCTTTTAATAATGTTTTTCTGCTCATGACTTTTTGTATACTAGTCCTCAGCAGCAGGGAGAGGTTCCAATGATCTCTTCTGCAGTCCTAACAGTATGTTGCAGTTGGCGTTTGCTTTGTTTTGTTGCTGCCCCAAACCAAACCAGTTAAAGACAGATAAGATAAAGCTTTATTATTAGTCACATTTATTCAGTTCTAGAACAATAAAGGGATGAAGAAGAACAGAAATCATGCAGTGTATTTCAACATGTAGCAATTTTTCTACACAGTTACCATTTCATTTCAACACAGGTACAATAAAAATGTAAAAATATTATGTCCTTTTTGGAATTAAATCCTATTGGAAGTGCTTGTGTGTGCTCCAGGTATGCTTCGGCGCTGGGACGACAGTCAGAAGTACTTATCAGACCACCCACATCTAGTGTGCGAAGACACTGCTAACTACCTTGTTGTCATCTGCATTGATTTTGAGATAGACGAGGTAAGTGCTGAGGGAAAAGTGGATTTATAGATTCTGGTTAAGAAGACTCAATTCAGCCTTTCTTACAGAAGCACGTACTCATGGAGCATGTGGCCCACCAGGCCATCGTTATGCAGTTCATCTTGGACACGGCTCGGACACTGAAGGTCGACCCAAGAGGCTGCTTCAGACAGTTTTTCACGAAGATCAGGGTCTGTTGCTAAAGATCTTCTGTTGCATGTTTGTGTACTTCCCATGAGGAAGATGAGGTTTGTATGTTGTGGAGATCTAGGCTTTTGAACTTTTGTTTGTGTTCATGTCAGACGGCAGACAAACCATATCAAGATGCATTTGACCATGAGTTGGAGCTGCTGAAGGAGCGAATCCGCATCTGTGCGCAGAATCACCTGGAGACTGCTATGAAGGAGCTGGAGGAGGAGAAGAGGCTGAAGAGACTCGGCCCAGGTGGTTTAGACCCCGTAGAGGTCTACGAATCACTGCCAAAGGTAACCACACATGTACATGTGTATATACAGGTACCAAGCTGGAACATGGACAATGAAAGAATAAGTGATGTAGTGTAACATTAACAGAAAAGGAGTTTCAGTGTGAATGTGATTCATATATTTCATAGAGTTAAAGTATCACTGCAGCTACAGTGCAACTAAAGAAGTGTGTATTGTGTGCTATGTGCTTGAGGTTTCCCATTAGATTCAGTTTGCACAGCACATTCTACACCATCTAAAGCTGAAAAAGAGTTGGCACAAGCCATCTGACTTTCATTAAAAATAAAACCGTATTGTCTTTATTTTTATTTATGGAAATGTTATGAAGTAGTGTGTAACATTATTGTTTATACTCTTGCTAATATTTTATACATTTGCTACTTTGAGAAAATGTATTTTTCCTTCGCAGTTCGTCCATATATTTATTTTCTAATTTTATTTCACTACCAGTGGGCGACAAGTTCTAAAGCGCTATATAAGTGCAGACTATTTACCATTTAGCAGTCAATAAAGAACGTTGGGAACATTATTATACAAGCAAAAGATGAAACTTCAGCAGCAGGGAGAGGTTCCAATGATCTCTCCTGCAGTCTTAACAGTATGTTGCAGTTGGCGTTTGCCTTGTTTTGTTGCTGCCCCAAACCAAACCAGTTTAAGATGATAAGATAAGATAAACCTTTATTATTAGCAAAAGATTATACGTAATATATACAATTATTTTCGTCTACTATGCAGATATACTCTTTTTCCAGACAGAAAATATCATATTCTGTTTGTCCAGAAGTCTCTCTGTAGCTGATGTGTGACTGAAGCGTTTCCAAATATCAAATCGTTGTTGCTGGATCTCAGAGTCAGTGTTTGTCAGTCATCTGGATATTATCTAGATAATCAGTACACAGCTCAGCAGAAAGGACTCTTCTCTCTGTGCGAGGTAAATAGCATCATTTCTCTCCCTTAGTTTACACATTAGCTTAAACCAAATGTTTGAGTTTCTTTTAGTGACACAGAAAACCTCTGGACAATGAAATAAATTCAGAACTGCAAATGCTTGAAGAAAAATCATGACATTTTGGACTTCTACATATTTAGTGCTAACATGCTACTAGACAGTTCTTTGGTCAGAAGATATGTCGCATTAGTACGTTTGACACTTTTCACAGGAACTACAAAGGAGCTTTGAGGAGAAGAACATCCAAATGTTGCAGAAGGCTATCAACAAACTTGACCCTGAGGTGACTGAGTGTTTGTTACTATGCCTCTTCCTGAAATCATCATTTCTAGTCAAGAAACGTAATCTGACATAGACTGGCACATAAATGTTTTTTTTGACATCTGTTTTTCTACCTCTACAGGAAGGAAAGCACCACCTTAAGAGGTGTATTGACTCAGGACTGTGGGTCCCTGATTCAGGAGAAGGTAGTGAGGAAGAGGATGATAAAGATGATTAACAAGTAAAGCTAAATAAATGGCAAGTAGTCACTTTATCAGAATCAGAAATACTTTATCTCCCTGAAGAAATGATGAGGTCTCCGTTGCTCCTGACAGTAGAGAGAGTAAAGTAAAGAAGAGACGTCAAGTTACAGAATATTTAAATAAACACACACACCCCCACACAATACAATAGATACCACATATTAAGACATAAAACTTAGCAGAGGATGGTTTCGATCCATCAACATCTGGGTTATAGGCCGCAGCATGTACGCTTCTGCTGCGCCACTCGCCTGTGAAGGTTATGAAAACATAAATGTGTCATAATAATAAAAAAGAATAAATAAATACCTAATATACAGTCATAGTGTGTAATGTAGTGTATGATATAGTTGTCATTTCCTTCATTAGGCTACTGTGTAACCAAATAAACAAAAGCTACAGAATGATGTATATTTTTAGGCTTCCTGGACTGAGAGCAGGAGCTATAGTCGCTCTTATTTAACCACATCTGTCTATGCTAAGACGTTACGCTAATATTACACCATTGCATTCAACCTCACTTGATCTGTTGTTCTAACCTGGTCAGCAGCGCCATCTTTAGTCAGCTTTTAGACAGGCTAGAGGAGTACAGACCACCTCAGAATCTGGCAATCCCTCTACCTAATTCTCTTGTCATTTCTGTGGCTGATTATTTAATTTGTAATGTATGATAGTAGCATTGAAGTAAAACATTTTCTGAAGTTTTCATGTGTCCTTGGTCATTTTAAAACTATAGAAAGTGGTTCTATAACTTGTCACTCTCAGCATTGTCAGATCTTATACAAGAAATTGTATTATGGAAATGTTACAGACATTTTTCAGGTCATTTAGAAGCAAATTTAAAAATGAAATCAGTCAATTTGTTATGACCTTCAGAAACCCAGTGTTGGTCAGGCGGCAGCAGAGAACAGAATAACGATAATCAAACAGCCAAGCCTGACACATTCTGCAAACCAGTTAGGCTCATTGATTTATTGAGCTGGTCATTAATTTATTATATGAACTTTCAGAGAAGTTGTGACAAAATCCTAAGCTCACAACAACCCAAAACTCAAAACATATTTCATTTGCAATTATATAGAATAAAGGAAACAAAAAAAATAGAGTTTTTAAAAAATGAAAAACAGTTTAATCTTCTGTCAATTGATTTAGAAATCAATTGTGAATCACTTTAATGTTCAAACTGATATGATCAATAAGAGTTTAGGTGTTAGTCCAAGTCATTTCTTTGTTGCTGTCAACATACAGTGTTTATGTGTGTATTTGTCAAACCAATGTTTTTGTACTTGTCACAGTTGTGTTGTAGATTTTGAACAATAAACCAGCCCTAATCTGTTTGCGTTTATTAACTGTTCCACTGGTTGCTGGGTGTTCTCACTCGTTCAGCGCCACACTTCTCTCTCCACCTCGCTCTCCTTCACTTTCATAATTAATTGCTAGGTTGCTCTCTCTCACTCTCTCCCCTTCATAATTAATTGGAGAGTTTGATTTAGTATGTTTTTTTTTGTGGCAAAGCTTCTTTGTGCGGTCACTTTTGTAAATAGAAAACAATCAGTGCAGGCCCACGGCATAAATCAAATCTAGATAATGCCTATAAAAGCTGATGGAAAAGTAACAGAATAACGTCACAGCTTTATGCAGAACTGCTCAGTTTATACTGGTGGGTGTAACGTTAACAGCCAGCACCTCACTTTAATGTGTGAATATTACACTGATTTTGAAAATGCACTGAACCAGCAAAAGTCAGTTCTTTCAGATGTCCTCATTACGTCTCAGCGTGAGGATCATACAGACTTGGCCTTTGTTACTCAACTGAATGTGTTGAATGGGTTTGAGCTGGTTGGTCAAACTAAACAACCTGGTCTCTGGAAACGTGAGATTGCTTCAATTTTTTTCATATTTAACGAAAAGAATAAAAATAAATGTTGATTCAGAAAAAAATCAGCTGGTTAAAAGATGAGCAGTAAATGCAGCCATGTTGTAGCTGAGCTGAAATTGTCAGTTAGTCCATTGACAAAACAAAAAATTAAATCTTCTGCATAAAATTAAAATTCCAGTTGATGTGAAAATGGACTTGTCCTCTCTATATATTCTATCATAGCCGTGGTAGAAAGCTGGAGCTATTTAAATCAAGAAACTGATGAATGTCTTTTATAGACCAAATAAAAAATGTAATAGGAAAACAATGGCAGCTCAGTAATTAAGTGAAAGAAAACAGTTGTTGCTACCTTAATTTAGATTTTAGTGGTGTATAGGATGTAATGGATAAAAACAAGTAGCATGTATTTTAGGAATTTAAATGGAAATATGTGCTGCCTGTCCTTGAATGGCTTTACAAAGATGTAGTCAGTACGAATGGGGGAAAGAAAATAAGGGTGAGCACCAGAAGACATGAATCCTTATTATATATATTCTTATATGAGCAGTGTGTTCCTATAAAAATCTGCTCTGTGTGGGTGTGTACAATGGAGAGAAATGCCTGACCATTGAAGCAGAGAATCGGCTTGTGGCTACTAATAAAAGAACAAATAAAAGGCATTGCCAGAAAAAAACAGGCATGGGTACCGATGGAAAGCGCAGGAACGGAGGCTGCTGTATGGGATTAATGGACACACTGTGCGTCCGTACGGGAGGAGGAAGGGGAGGAGAGATGGGCTTCTCCACGGAGGCTGTGGTGGTGGTGGTGGTGGTGGTGGTGGTGGTGGTGGTGGGTGGCTGGGGAAGACCACTGTGGCAGGGGAGAAGAGGAGAGACAGGGAGGGAGGGAAGCTTGTGAAACCGCGAAATTTTTATGAAGAAGCCCAGTGTTTTGTTTTGTTTTTTTCTCTCTCACTCTCGCCATGGTGACTAGTCTGCAGAGAGACACCGGGAAAGGAGACGAGTGAAAGCAAGATCAGGCCCAGCCCATCTTGCCATTGATCTTGAGGCGATCAAGGTGAGTGTGTTTTTATTCTTACATGCTGCAGCCTGACTGGGTACATGTGTCTGTCTGACACATCTCTGGCTGTGTGAGTGCACACAGGCATGATTGCAGGGCAGTCCTCATTTATGCATGGTTTCTCTCCGTCTGGCTGTGTGTATGCATATATCTGGATGTTTTGTAACAGAAAAGCAGGCTGCTAGTTGAGCTGCATATTGATGCATTGCTGCTTACCTTGTAGCGGCTCTCATTGCATGTGCATATATATGTCACTGTGTCACTATGGATTTGTTAATTCCTCCACACCAGACCTGATTTTGCTCCGTCAATCTGTGCACAGTGTGGTGAGAAATACCTTTCATTGAGTGGGTGTGTTCCTGGTGACCCTGGTAGGAATCGTCTCCACTACCCGTCTGTGTACCAGATCAATCAGAAACACACAACACAATATGCTGAATCTGTCCTATCCCATGAAATTGGGTCAGCTCGAACTGCTCAGAGTAATTATATAACACCAGGGAGCTTTGGTGTTGCAGTATCTGTTCAGAATTAGCCAAACTGTACGCACAGCTCCTGCATGACCTCCACAGTCAAAATAATATTAGTCAACAGAATCTTCCTTTTCTCACATTAGTCATCAAATTGAACATTTTTGTTACTGGTATTCAATTGATTTTTAATGTTTGTACATGAATGGTCTTTGCGTTGTGGAACAGTTGGGAATTGTTCCCGAGTATGTCTCCGAGGTGTAAGTGTATAAGTGGGTAAAGAATTTTCTCACATTTGATGATGCATCGGATGAATTCATTACATGAAAGCAGGACGGTGAACACTAGATGGAGAGAGAGAAAAGATGAGTCAAGGAGAACATAAGCTCACAGTTTTTTAATTCCTGGCCATACTAACTTTTATTGTTTCTGCAGGGGATTTACACAGAGGAGGACACACTGGGACAGATTGAAGGATGGATCCCAGCAAATTAAAGCAGGAGTTCTGATGTCTGGACGAGTCAGATATTCATTATTTCGCCCTATGCAGCATTTGGATTCAACCGACCGATGAGACTGTGAAAAACTGACCTGAGACAGGACATACATGGTGCAAGGTGCAGGTTTACAGTTTGGAAACATGTGGACGATACGGCAAGTTGGATAAATACTTGGGGAAAGTGTCATGGACTACGGATGGAATATCCCATTGGCTCATCTGGCCAGTGCAAAGCAACATGTAAGCAGATTTGTTCCAAATCCGTTCTTGCTAAAATGAAGTGAGAATTTGGATATTTTCTTCCATCTCCACTCTGGACAGAATCTGGAGCCTCTGCGGGGCTACTAAATGCTCCTTGACTATTTAGCGGCAGGAGAACACCCTGTTTCCACCATCTGAAGACTGAAGTGTGGACACAGTTCGAGGGAGGTGGTTGACTGGAGCAGTCAGCTCCAATGGGGGCCGGTTGTGACCCGGTCTGACCCCGGTTTGACCTTGCAGCGATCTCTGACTTCTCCGGTCCTGGCTCTCCACCTGCTCTGCTGCCTGGGTTCGGGAACGCTCCGCCCTGGGGCCCAGAACGAGCCAATCAGAATGAAGAAGAGCCGCAGCGTGCTGTTGGTGACTGGAGAAGAGGTGAGAATATAAACAATGAGAGGTAAATGCAGGAACGTGAGCCAACGTTGACGCTTGTTTCTCTGAGAGCACACACTAGGCAGAGCAGCCTGACCAACGGGACTGTTAGAGTTTTCAGGCCATACGATGACAAACAAACCCTGTGACTCATATATCCAGATTCTCTTTGTTCTTGTTATCACGAGCTTATGGACACACTCAGGAGTCAGAGTGGACAGTTTGTCCCCAACCTCCACCCACACTGTGTAAAACACTCAGTCAGTTGTGTATGCAAACGAGCCCCAGCTAAACGAAGCTCCATGTTAATGAGCTGTTTTCTTTTAAAGGTGATGTCTTGGCTGAAGGACATAATACCATGCATTATTCAAACACTCTTTTGTTGATTGTGCTGAGCGGCTGCCCCTTCATTTGTGTGTGTGTGTGTGTGTGTGGATGTGAGCATCTTTCCACATCTGGGTCTGAACGACATCAAACGCAGCATGGAAGCAACAGCCCTGTTGCCTAGCAACTGCTACAATTCCCCCAGTGTTTTGTTGCTACGGTACTGCAGTGCAGATCAGCCTCCAAGAGCACGGTCTTTTGAGGCCTCATCCCAGTCACACACAGACCCACACACGCATGTAGCTGAACGCTCGCACAAATGTGTATGCTGTTCATTTTGGTCGTTAGATTTAATAATAGTGATTTTGTATAACAAGAAAATGGTGTTTCATCTTCCCATGTACTGTATGTCTCTCTCTTCATTCCCCTGTTTTCCTCGCCCGCTCTCCCTGCCATCTCACAGGGTAATGACACTGATATAACAGGTGCTGGGGAGAAGGCGGAGCCATCTCGCTACAGCAGATCTTATACGTCTGGGGCCACACTGGGGGCTGAGCTACGCCGAGGGAGGAGCAGAAGACTCTCATCTAGTCTCCAGGTATTAAAAGGAAGCACAGGACAAAAATAATTCCTTCTTCACAGTTGTCCTTCCTGTTTCTACACCTGACAGGATGTCCAAGTATACATTTATTTTTCTTTCTCTGGGATGATGACACAAAAACAAAGATAATGACAATTCTGTTAAAAATGTGTTTTGACATTTACATTTGCCTTTTTGGTTATTATCCATAATTTCATGTACTGTGCACTGTGTATCATTATCACTGTTTGAAAAACGATTACTGTAGGCGAGGAAACATTTCCTGCTGCCATCTTTGTTTTTGTGAAGAGAAAATCCCTGAAAAACAGATCATAACTTATTGAGACCAGAACTGTATTGTTTTCATCTTAAAGAGTTTAAAGAATACCTTAAAACAATAAATAAATAAAAACTGATCAACTAACATGGATTAAGGAGGTTTGTAGTAGACACAAATGAAAAGCAATGATCAGAGAGGACATAAAAAGTGACTGTGTCAGCCTACCTCCACAGGGGGGTTAATAATAAATTATTAAACTCATTAGTAAACCTGTTTTGATAATGATAACTGCCTTAAAACCACATGACACGTCACCCGGGGCCGTCTGTAGCAGCTGACAGCTTTTGGTTGTTCTCCGGTCATCTCTCTTTCTTTCTAACTCTGCAGGTACCGTGCTGGCTTCGCCCTCGAGATCGCACTCGCTCACCAGAGGTCCTCAGCAACGTGTCACGTCCCACAACTCTTCCCCTCCGAATCCCACCACGCATCTCCATCACACAAGCAGATTCTGACAGGTTTAAACACCTTTTCTTAAGTTACTAAGTCAGTTGACAGAAATGTCTTCTCATTGTCCTCTCTAATAATCCAACTTTTCCTCTTCTGGTCCTCTTGTTCCAGTTATGAAGCAGAAAATGGCGTGTCTCCAGGTCACACCCCTCTGGGCTCACAGAGTCCAAGCCTCACCCTTCACACATCCTTCCCCCAGGGCCAGAGACGAGAGTCCTTCCTCTACCGCTCCGACTCGGACTACGACATGTCGCCAAAGACGGTCTCACGTAACTCCTCCCTCGCTAGCGAAGGGTGAGACACAGAAACGAGTGAAAGAACGAGTGAGAGGGAAAGAGCATGTATGTGTGCACCTAAATGATATTTCCATAAAGAAAGCCTCCTATCTCCTCTGCTTCCTCTCTTTTCTTTCCAACTGTCCCTTCCCCTCTCAGGCACACAGCAGAAGACTTTATTGTCACACCTTTTGCTCAAGTGGGTTAAACTTCATTGGTTATTCATTTATCTACATGAAAACCATAATAATGATTCTCATTCTGCTTCCAGTGCTTATGTATATCTTTGTTCACCAGCTTTAGAGTAATTTGGTTCTATAATCGGACAGTTATCTTCTGTTTAGGGCATGTACAGTTCGATTTAGGTATCCAGTGACACTTTGTGATGATTTAGGTACTGGCCAGTCTGCGATCAGTACGGAGCAACTTCACCATCCTTGCCAACGTCTCCACGCCAACAGTCAAGTCAGTAGCACATTGGTTCTTAAGTATCCCACTAATGCACGTCATGATAGCACGTTGTCCTCTGTGTTGTCAGGAAAAGCAGCATTTAAGTAACTCAAATCGATCTGCTGTTCTACATTCTAAGGAGATCTCCTCTGGGAGGCGTGTGCGTCAGTCCTAGGGCAACACTATCAGACCAGCAGTACCAGCAGATCGCCCTAGACACACTGGAAGAACTAGACTGGTGCCTGGACCAGCTGGAGACCATTCAAACACATCGCTCGGTCAGCGAAATGGCCTCCAACAAGGTATGCAGGCATCGCCGCACTCGTGTCAAACTAGTACACTGTATGAGCAGGGTAATACTGCATCGGTGTCAGATATAAAGTTTGTTACTACAGCTCAAGATTTGTCCTAAACTGAGGGTAAACAAATGTGCTTCTGTGTTTCGTTCCCATTCTGCCACAGTTTAAGAGGATGCTGAACAGGGAGCTGTCCCACCTGTCAGAGATGAGCCGCTCTGGCAACCAGGTGTCTGAATACATCTCCAGCACCTTCCTGGGTGAGTGAGACTCGAATCTGATTTCTGTCTAAACTCCTTTTACAGCCTTTGCTTAACGAAAACAATAAATCCTTCTTTGTGTGTTTGTGTTTGTCCATCTCCAGACAAGCAGAACGAGGTGGAAATCCCATCTCCCACCCTGAAAGACAAATCTATGAGTCACATCAGTGGAGTGAGGAAGCTGTCTCACAGCTCCAGCCTCTCCAGCACTTCAGTGCCTCGCTTCGGTGTCAACACAGAGCACGAGGATGAGCTTGCCAAGGTCTGTTTGTCTGTCTGGTTTTCTCTGACTCACATCAGAAAAGTCATACCAGTCGATCCCTGTTCAGACAGTACATTTAGTTTCTTGACATGTTGTGTTCTTTTTGTTCAGGAAGAATCTTCCCTCTGTTTCAGAGATGTGCTAAACCTTTAATGAGGCACTGACTGTGTTAGGATTGGTATGATTTCTAACAGTGTTGATGTCTCAGCAGTTGTCTTTACGTTTTCTGTGTTTTTCCTATTTCACCAGGAGCTGGAGGATCTGGACAGGTGGAGTTTTAACATATTCCGAGTAGCAGAATTCTCCAACAACAGACCTCTGAGCTGCATCATGTATACCATCTTCCAGGTAAACAACCCCAGTGTGAATGTGTGGAGCGCTTTGTTTTCTGCTGGTGCAGCTGGCGTGTTTGCTCATGAATACGATGTACTCCTGATAGACTGTGAGTAAAGTTCTGTGTCCTCTTCTCCCTCCTCCTCCTCCACCTCAGGAGCGAGAGCTGTTGAAGACGTTTCGTATCCCAGTCGACACCTTTGTTACTTACGTGATGACCCTGGAGGACCATTACCATGGAAACGTAGCGTACCACAACAGTCTCCATGCTGCAGACGTCACCCAGTCCACACATGTCCTCCTCTCCACACCTGCCCTTGATGTACGTAGAAGTATTCACTCAGAGGCACACACACACACACACACACACACACACACACCAATACTCAAACCTGTAATTTAACATTCAAACATCTTATATTCTGACAGGAAACATTTAATTGTGTTAAATGAAAAATATATTAATTTCCCTTAAAGATACTGCACAGGTTTTTTTCCTGTTTTGTTTGTATTTCATATTTTACTTTTAATACTTAAGGCACGTTTTCTATTTACACAGACTCAGATAGTAATTTCAATGCATGAATCAACATATAAAATCGCATTTTAATCTTTTTTTAAATCACGGATTTTCTGTAATGTACATATATTTTGTGTCATATATTTTAGATTCATTACACACAACTGAAGTTTATTCCGGCAGGTATTTCAGCTATTGTTCAATAGCTAAATGTTGAGGGCACTTCACCACACCCCCACAGGGGCGCGAACTCTCATATTGTCTTTAGTAAAAACAGCATGTTTTTATTTTAATTCTCTGAATCTGTCTTCTCTGTTTTCTGTCTCCTTCAGGCTGTCTTCACTGACCTGGAGATCCTTGCTGCTCTGTTTGCTGCAGCTATCCATGATGTAGACCACCCTGGAGTGTCCAATCAGTTCCTCATTAACACTAGTGAGTACAAACACACACAAACATTCAAATCTGTTTCAATATTAGCACAAACTGTGTTCACACCTCCTCCCCTGTCCCTCTTCACTGTGCTCAGACTCCGAGCTGGCGCTCATGTATAACGATGAGTCAGTTTTGGAGAACCATCATCTCGCTGTGGGCTTCAAGCTTCTGCATCAAGAAAACTGTGACATTTTCCAAAATCTCACCAAGAGACAGCGGCAGAGCCTGCGCAAGCTCGTCATCGACATGGTCAGGAGCTCGCCTCTCATAATTTACACATAAAGAATTAAATACAAACACTTTTGTTTGTTAGTTTTGTGTTACTCTTTCCTGGCTTCTGTTAGTATTAGAATCTTCTCACTTATATGACATTTGACATTTTAGGTTATTCCTACAGTACATTTTTTCATATTTCTAGAGTTTCTCAACTTGATCAGGGTGTAATCAAGACAGCCTCGGTCGTTTTTTTCTTCCAAACTGCAAAATACTTTACTTTAAAGGCAATCACACACAACTTGTCTTCTTATTGCTTTTCATTTATGTATATTTAGTTTTAGTTTTGAAGAATGTTAACAACATTTTTGGTTTTGTCTCTGTTTCTGTCTGCAGGTGTTGGCTACAGACATGTCCAAACACATGACCCTGCTGGCTGATCTGAAGACGATGGTGGAGACCAAAAAAGTAACAAGTTCTGGTGTGCTGCTCCTGGACCACTACACAGAGAGAATACAGGTGATTGTCATCTATACACAGTAGTCTGTTGCTTCCACATTTAATATGTTCACTTTTGTTTAAGCTGTACAGCAAAAAAAAAATACCATGAAAGCAAAACCATATTATATTAATGCAATAAAAATGCACAATATTCTTTATTCAGGTGCTGAAGAACATGGTGCACTGTGCAGACCTGAGCAACCCCACCAAGCCGTTACCATTGTACAGACAGTGGACGGAGAGGATCATGGAGGAATTTTTCCGACAGGGGGACAAAGAAAGAGAGAGAGGGATGGAAATTAGTGCGATGTGTGACAAACACACCGCATCTGTGGAGAAGAGTCAGGTAAAACAGTTTCGTTTTGTCTCTTACCCCAAAACGCCAAGGCGCTGATGAAAATGTAAACAAATACCTGTGTCAACATATCATTAGTGAGTCTGTGCATGTACGTACGGTAACGCTGTGCTCGTCATAAACTAGTTCACAAACATGGTTTTGTCTCCATGTTTGCGAGAATTCAAGCACTCTGCCTTTCCACCGTATCATTAATATAAGATCAAAGATTAAATTGTCTAACTGAACTTCACTGCATTTTTTTTAAGACATCTATCCGTGTACATTATTATTATTGATTACATGATTTAACATGGATTCACTGGTCTTCAATGTAGCATATGTAAAGAGGTGTCAGCATTCAGATAAGTCAGTGTGTGGGTTCACTTGTCGTTAAAATAGAAATTTAGCAGGTTTGCTTGTTGATAATTGGCCTTGTTTGTTTATTTTTTTATTAAAGTTTGATGATTTTTACTGATGAACAGGGTTAGGGTTAGAATATTTTGTATTTAAGTTTTTCAGGAAAGAGACGAACATGTGTTTAAAAGTGTTCAGTGTTTAAAAGTTTCCATTTTACACCTTTTATTGTATTTTTCCTTTGTGATATTTAGTCAGTTGCCTTTTGTACTTTATGGGACTTGTTTGTTTTGAGATGTTTTTAGACAGACTGGTACCTCTGTCTGACAGTTAGCATAGCTTAGCATGAAGTTTGTACACAGGTGGAAACTAAATACTATAGTATTTTGATGTTATTTTGTTATGAATACTGTTTTATTATTTAAGCAATAGTTTCAATGCAGGACCTTAAAATATAATGATCTATTTTTGCACCATGTTAATTCTATTTGTAGTATAAATAAAGTACGAGAAACTAAAGAAGTTTCATGGCTGCGCACAGTACACAATGAGCTAATATGGGAGCTTTTTAGTTTCTGCTGGCATTTAGTCCTATTCAGATGAAAATAGGAAATAAACTATACCATGTGCTTCTTTTCATGATGTGTGGCATTTCAGGATGTTTCATACAAAAGAAAGAGGAATTAAACCAGCAGCACAAGATAGACTGCGAAAGGCAAAACTTAATGAATGATTATGGACACAAATGTTTATAGTGAAGATAGACAAAACACAATCAGTAACACCAACACATCACTAAATGTACACTGAACAAAAAGAAAAATGCTACATTTTTGTTTTTACTTCCATCTTTCATGAGCTGAACTCAAACATCTGAAACTTTTACTACACACACAACAGACCTATGACTCAAATATTGTTCTCAAATCGAGGTGATTAGACAGCAGGAATATTGCACAGGTGTGCCTTAGACTGCCCACAATCATAAATAGGGCATTGGAATACATAACTGAGAATAATTTCATTTTGTTTTGTTCACTACAGTCTGACGATAATCCAGCAATAGTCACTGTACTGGAAACAAACCCTGCTTGTCAGCATCATTTTATTGGTTCAGTTTTTCTAAATGACAATAACATTACTTACCTGTAGCCGACATTACAGCTGCAAAGTTTATGAAGTCTTGGCCTGATATGATTTACTTCATTTGAACAAAAAAGTCTAATTTCACACTGAGAAAGAAAATAAATTTTATTCCCAGAAGGTCACCAACTCAAGCCTCAGGTACAACCAAGGTATTTAACTTATGATTTTGTATCATTCCAGGTGGGTTTCATTGATTATATTGTCCACCCGCTGTGGGAGACGTGGGCTGACCTGGTGCACCCAGATGCCCAGGAGCTACTGGACACGCTGGAGGAGAACAGAGAATGGTACTTGAACACCATGCCCCAGTCTCCCTCACCACCCCCAGACAGACATCTGCAGCACGACCGCTTCCAGTTTGAGCTCACCCTTGAGGACCTGGAGCACAACAATCACAACCACATACACCAGGGGAACAGTGGTGGAGGGAGAAGTGGGAAGAACGGCCGGAAAGCCTCCGGCGATGACAGCAATCCACACAGGACGCAGCACTGTGAGGTGGAGCAAAACGGTGAAAAACAGAACCACGTGGAAACTGAGAAAGAAGACGAGGAGAATCACAACAGCGAACACAACGGAGTCCAAGATGAAGAGGAGGAGAACAGAGAAAAGGAGGAAGAAGAAGAGGAGGTGCAGCAGAACATAGAGGAGGAAGAGGAGGAGCATGGAGAGGAGCAAGAAGAAGAAGATGGACGAGGGCACACAGAAATAGAAACGGTCGCAGAGGTGAATGAAACAGCAGAAGATGAGCAGACAATAAGAGAGGAAGATGAGGAGGGGGAAAAGGATGAAGGAGAAGGTAAGGGGGGTGAAGAAAATGTGGTGATAAATGGGGAGAAAGGAGAAAATGAGGAGGAAAAGGGGGAAGAAGGAGAGGAAAATATAGAAATGGAAGAGATAGAAGGGGAAAGCGGCATTGAGGAGGAAGGTGACATTAAAACTGAAGAGGGAGAGGTGGAGGAAAAAGAGGAGGGTGAGATACAGGACAATGTAGAGGAGGAGCCAGAGGAAGATGTTGAGCCAGATGAGGGCGAGACAGAGGAACAAGAGGACAGAGAGGAGGCAGGAGGTGAAGAAAAAGATGAGGAAGAAGAGGGAGCTACAGAAGAGTTGAAAGAAGCAGACGAGGAGGAGACACCAGCTGAGGAAGAGGAGGGTTAGTTAGACATAAAGTCACAAATTAACAGGGTAATTGAGGAAAGGTTACAGAGATGTCGCCAGAGAGGCATCGAAAGGCAGCAGCGCGTCTGTGTTCTTTTCAGATAACGTGCTCGGTTCACTTTATCACGTGCCGCTCTCAGCTGAACGCCGACATGTGCTCAGATGTCTCAAATGTCAAAGCTCACAGATAAACATTTAACACAGACTGTACAACTCTGGAGCAGGAAATGAAGGCGGAGCCAGATTGTCGCAGCATCTTGATTGACTGGTAACAACAGAAGTCTTCATGAACATGCGTCACTGCCGGAAAAACTGAGAAGGAATCCGTTTAATCGACCTTTTGTAGCTCTTGACAATTTAAAGAAGAAAAAAAAATCTGAATCCATGCAAATAAGTGCGTACCTGTTCTCCCGATGTCATGAATTACTGCACATCGTCTCCGAGTCACGATCTCTGTAACATCCCACAGTGAGCATCAAACCCTCTCTGTTTGTCAGAAAAGTGAAAAAAAAAGCTTAAAACGTCTGGAAAGTGTAGTCCGTCGTCTTATATTTAGTACAAGAACTTTCCACTTGTGATCAGGAAGCTGAATCCACCACTGGGCTCTGATCTAGAAACACTTTAACCTCTTCACATACTAACTCGTTTCTGATTAATACCTGGACCGTTTGTTCAAAGTGCTCAAAAGGCTGACGTATTGTACATGTTGATGTCGGTTTGTGTTAAAAAAACAAAAAAAACAACACCCAATATTCATTCCATCTAAAGGGTCACACATCCTCTTCCAGACTGTGACTTTGATTCCCAGGTGAATCGTGCCAAACTGTCCCACGACCAGCACTGAGCAATTCAGCCTTCCTCCAAAATGAAGCAATGAACTGTGGGACCAGGCTAACGGGTGTGATGGTCTTCCAGAAACCCAACTTTATTTCTTTTCTTTTCTTTTGTAAAATGGTATTTGGCACTTTATCTAACACCCCTGTTACATATATGTACATAATAAACATGTATTTTAATCTGCTGATGTCATATAATAAATATGATCAATGAAGTTGGATTTCTCTTACACCTTTCTGTTCTACTGCATTAAACAAGAATTTACCACATTGAGTTGGTAAGTTTTTGCTATTGTGATTCAGCGTATTTACCCGCAGCATGAATGTGATAACGTTTTACATGTTGAAAAACTTAAATAGTTATGTTGCGTCATTCAGCTTTGAATATTACAGTAGTGCTTCACTCTGTGTCCTGTGTTCCAGGGAGTAGATGACTAACTACTCATCTACTCTTTAAATAGAAATCTGTGGGCCTCCCATACACACAGTAATTAGCTGGAGCTTGTTTTACCTCTGTAGCGCCTCCTTCACTTACACTGAAGCCGCTGAGAAAATATTGGGCAGATTATTACGGCACGACTTTCCCACACGGAACAGTTTTTACAATTTCCTGATGTTTTATTGAGCAAAAGAATAAGCAGCAATTAAAAACAGTCTAAAGAAGGGTCACTCTGATTATAAGGATAAAGGACAATAGTTCAGGGCGATGATGTTTATATGAAGTAGAACTGTCAGACTAATGGGAGGCAGACAAGCAATCCAGGATTGAGTCTTCAGCTCATACCGATTCCTGGGTTTAAAAAAAAAGCTTCAGTTTCACAGTATAAGACTCGTTGTCTTGAAACACTGATCTGGTTCATCATATTTGACAGAGACTTAATGACAGTCAGCAATGGTCTCAAATCTACTGCAAACACAAGAGATGCCTCAGCTGCAACTTACAGAAACGAATCACTTTATTATCTAATCACACGCAGGATTTAAAAACTGTGCTTTCAAGAAGACAACACCAGACACGAAACACTAAACTTATAAAAACGTCTCGTAGGAGGCAGCAAACTGATGAAGATAGCATCTCCAGTAACTTTAGGGTCACACAATCACAAAGGTCAAACCACTCCGTCACAGTCCTTCTGTATTTTCAGCACATTTTTCACTGTTACACCCATAGGCACAAAAGTTCAGCTCACATTTAAAGAAACTACAAATATTTCTATAGCTACAGCACGTCTCACACATACGCAGCCCTCAATATGACCCTGCCAAATGCAGACACATAAAAGTGTCTCTCTTAAGGCACCGACAAATGTATACATAAAAGTAAAAGCAAATAAATACTACATTTTATAGTAGATGAACAGCTGCATGTCAGCACACACACATTTGATGATTAAACTGTATAAAAGTGGGCTTGTGCATGAAATTTGGCAACAGGCTGCAATCACAGAAACGGCAAACTAAGACAGCAGTGATAAATACCTAAACCAGGTAATGCCAGGGATGCAGCAAACCCTCCTCCACTGCTACCATCTTCACCATTTGGGGAATAGAGTTTAGGCACCTGATTATAGCGTAATGCATCCTTTCCACGTCACTATTGCAGAACAGTGTTTAAGGGCAGAACACATGTATTTTCCTGAGAATACAGAGTTGTTTGTTGTCACGGTCATGTAGCACAGAGCCCGCTCGTGTTTTAAATTCCAGATTTTAGGTCCTGTACGCAGCGTTTTTAATGCAGGTGTCTTGTGTTTCTAGTGGCCAATCAAAGTAGTCCAGTCTGGGAAGTTGTCGATCTCTCTGGTCTTGTTCAGCTGTTGGTCTCCGTGCGTCAGTGTCAGTCTGTAGCGTAGACGCACCTTACACTGAACAACAGGAATTTTAGGGCTTTAATTTTTGATACCTTGTATTGTTTGTCTAGTTTGATGAGTCACTAACATCTGGTGGTTTATAAACTCACCTTTTCAGGATTAGCCAATAGCAGGACCTGGGAGATGGCAGGTGGAGGCAGGAGAGGGTTGTAAGGAGGTAGTCGCGTCCCTGAGGCGGGCTGAAGTTTCACTAACATGGTCTGCAGGAAAAAAATATTTTTCATTTAAATCACAGCACAGTGGACTAGACTAGAACAGACTGGTTTGTATTTTATAAAACACCTACGTCATTAGAGTAAGATGTTAGATGAGCATTGTTGGAAATATGTTTGTAATGCCTAATGGACTATTTGGAGCCTCTGCGTGTATTGTCCACCTGGCCCAGCTATCCCAGAAAAGTACAAGCGAGTGGGGCTGTGGTGTTTTGAAGAGCAAAACGAGTGTGACATATAGTAAAACCATAGAATAAACACAAACACAGAGGCACAAGCTCATAAAGCCTCAAGTTTACGCGCTACTCTTGTGGACAGAGTGGACTTTGTCATAGTTCCATTTCCATTCATGCTAGCTGTGCCACTGTGGTAGGTTTGACTTAAGTCTGAATGATTTTATTACCTTTGGCACAGCAGCTTGAAACACAAAGTCTTTCACATCAAGAGCAGATGTGTTGACGGTGGAAATGACGACCACAGCAACACCTGGATGACCTGGTGGAGAGTCTTTAGCGAAATGGAGCGACACATGGACACCGCCATGATCGTATAAAGTGATGGGCTCCAAGTGACCTAAAACAAACAGGAAAGCAGCAGACATGTAGACTGGATACCACAACCCTCTTAGCTAAACAAAGGCTAAACCACCTATTTCTATTTATTAAGGAGAACTTCAGGCTTTACTTACTGGATTTGATTGTCTCCAGTGAAACAAAGACGTGGTTCAGTGAGTGAGGGGGACACAAGCTCTCCCCAGACATGTCGATTGGTTGATTCTCATTCAAGGTCACTGATCTCCACCCTGTGAATTGTTGACTTTGAAGTTCAGACCTGGCAAACAGGAGTTTGTGACTGTGAGTAATCACCGTTGTGCCTTTCAGGTATTTAGTCTCAACTTTATAATCATTCCTTACCAAATATCCATCCCATTTGAGGCGTCACCGTTTCCCCCACACCCTCGTGCTCTAAGCGAAGGGCCTCTACCTCCATCCTGCTCGGCATTGTTCATCTGAATGAATCCGTCAAGCTAAAAGAAAATATGCACCATTTTGAAAATATGAATCAAAGTATTTCAATCTCAATTTGTCACCAAGGATTTAAACCTTACCTGCATTAGTTCTTCACAGTACGATTGTTTTGCGTTCTGAGTCCGTTTGGAGACCAGATTGTTTAACTCTGTAATCAAAGACCAACACAACATTATAAAATAAATCATATTCATCACTGTTGTGGACATTCAAACTGTTTACACAGAGGTCTACTGAGCTGACCTGGTACGGAGAGGAAAGTGCTTTCCTGATAAGAAGAGAAGAGAGGTGAGGAGGATTCAAACAGTGGTGAACCAGTTTTTCTGTGAGTCTCTGGAGGATCCAGTGCCGACAGGTCGATGAGGTGGTAACTTTTAATTTCTCTAGGACTCGTAGGAGCTGGAGGAACAAAGGGAAAAAGGTCAAAAAGATCTCATTCAAGCAGAACAAAGGTTTTAATGTTTCTTTCCAGAGGGACACTAGAGTAAGAGTTTGAAAGTGTGCAAAATAAAACCCACCATCATTCTTTCGCATCACTTCTTCTTCACTTTTGCTTCTCCCTCTTCCACCGTTAGCCTCGCTCCACCTCACCTGGTCTTTGTAGGCATTTACTACAAGCGTTAGCCCGTCGTTAGCTGCCAGGATCTGTGACAGAGCAGCGTCGTCCTCCACCGTGTCGCTGGCCAGGCGGAACAGACTGGGCCTCAGCCGGTCACAGCGCTCATACAAGGCCTGCAGCAGGAAAAAGGTTTATGTGTGTCACATTTAAACCTCCTCTACAGTGAGGAGAAAATAATTATTTAATTTAATCTAAATATATCTTTAAACCGTGTTTTGTAGATAGTGAATGTTAAACTTTGGATAGTATACAGGCAACACCCTGTAAAATACTAACCTCTCAAGTTTTAGCAACAATCATGTAATACGAGTATAAAACAATAGTTGTCTTCAGATTAATAATCAGGAGGATACGGCAGTGTTAATGTCTCATTGCTTAAGGTCAGAGGTTATTGTTACAAGTTGCAAAAGCAATACCTCAAATCCTCTCACTGAAAAAGGGAACTGAACAAGTACCGTAATGAAGTAATGATCAATAAGCCAAAGATGCTGAGAATGAATTAGACAAATGAGACTTTGCAAACAATTTTATAAACGTGAATATCAGACAAAAGTTAAAAATATATAATAAATAAACAAAAGACTACAGGCTACACCTGGGATGGTTAAATGTTTGATTTTCAGCCTCTAAATGATGTATTAATGTAAAACCTAGGACTGTGCATGTTAACGCGTTATTAACTCATTACTTAATTAACACCCATAATTATTATATTGCACATTAATGAACTTTTATTATAATAATAATAATCCGTTGCTCGCTGGATCTGAATACACATATAGACAAACAATAGATCACAGAAGTGGCAGGACATTGATGAGTACCAGCTTTGAGTTGGAATCAAGAAGCATCTCAGCCAATGAAAGCATTTGGGGGTCGGGCCTAATACTGCTGCAGCTTTCCTCAACAGAACAGACAACGACACAAACACTTGAATGATGTCGTTCATGTGTTACTCTTAATGACAGCAGTCAGTACATATATAATATTTTATTTGAGCTACATGATAAATATTGAAGTGCTACTTTGTAAAGTAAATACTGTTGTATTTATTTAAAGTGCAAATCAATCATTACCTCTGTTCATTGAGCGGAATTTATAAATAAATGTGCACAATAAACTACTTGAAGAAGAATCTCTGGAAGAGGACAGAGACAGTCCTGTGGACAGCCAGCAGATGGTGACAGAGGAACAACAGATACAGGACTTCCCGCCTACACAACTTCACTGACAGCTGGTTGATTGTGTGTCTGCTTAGTGTCCAACATACTTTGATGTCATCACTGGGCTGTGATGAGGTTCCAGTGATTTTGTGCTGGTCCAGTAGTTCTCCGAGCTGCTTGGTGCTGCTCTCCACCTCCTTCAGAGTAGATTCGCGCTTCAGCACTTTCTCTGCTTTCTCTTGCTCCTGAGACACACACACATAACCCTTTTTGTACTCTTATTAAATATGTACGCATCTAAAGATGATCACTCCCACAGCACTGCTTACCTCTTTGATGGTGCTTTTAATCAGTCTGTTGGCAGTTTCCAGGTCCTCAGGTCGGGTGCTTTTTAGCAATCTGGCTAACAACTGATGTCACAGAAACAGATGAACATAAAGAGCTTCATGTCATGTAAGGTTTCACTATGTGTGGGAGGACACTGTCTCTAACCATCACATTTTGTTTTGGAGGGTTAATGGGCACACCAACCTCGGCCTTGTCCTGCTGGTCAAAAACAGAGTCTGTGGTTCTTTGCGGTGGAGGCTCCACTATAGGTTTTTCTGGCAGTTTGGGATCCTTCTTCACGATACCTCAAGTAATGAAAATCACAAATGCTTAAAACACTGTAACATGGTTTTATAAGTAGGATAA
The DNA here is from genome assembly GCA_032270685.1 of Microctenopoma stevenorrisi. NCBI lineage: Eukaryota > Metazoa > Chordata > Actinopteri > Anabantiformes > Anabantidae > Microctenopoma > Microctenopoma stevenorrisi. The sequence continues at coordinate 3,739,411 of JAUMTR010000001.1, forward strand.
ACACAATACTAATATCTAATATATCTTGTGTAATTTTCAGGTTTGTATTTAACAAAACTCTATGTCCTGCCGTGGTCTCCGTTACGACACCATGTGTACTCACAGTATAGTAGCAGCAGATTATCATAAAGAATGCTAACAAAAAAGTTACCTCATTAATATACATGCTTATTCGGCAAAGCACACAAAAATATAATCAGATCATGTTTTCTGCGAGGGCTTCATTTCGCTACAGTATGAAGTTTTCTAGAGTTATTGAGGTTACAAGAACGTGTCAACATATTGTCCTCACTACCCTGTACCACAGTGGCCTGACATTAAAAAACATTCTGACTTATCTGTAGTACAGATCTCCATCAATACCTTGTTTCTTGAGCATGTAATAGGCTTCCTGGATCTTAGGTTCTTCTTTAAGCCACAGCGTCCAGCCGTAGAGAACCTCAGTCACTCTGTCTTTCACTTTCTGGGGCATCCATGCTCCAAAGTACTGCTCGCAAAACATCATGCATATCTCATGAGCGTCTTTCACACATCCATGCTTGCTGTTTAGTCTGTAAATCTGCTACTTCCAAACATTAACACAGATTTGGTCATTTTCTACTCTTCAGACACAGAACTATTTAATGTAGTTATGAGTTCATATACTAGTTTATGTGTCATTGTTGAATTTACTCATTGTAATTTTGTGCTTTGTTTGAGCTCCAAAAGCAAAGTGCTCTATAAATATACATAACATACAAACAACATAATAACATTATTGCATATGTATTAACAGCGTCGTAATGGAACTGTAAAAATCAGCATTGAATTCATCTTAATTCTTTCTTTTAGCTACCAACAACACCTGCTCCTCTGTGATCAGCAGTACCTTTGGTGTAAGGACTTTGATGAGCTCATTGAGAAAGCGAAATTTGGCAGCCTCTCCGTGGAACCTCTTTCCACAGTTATTCATACAGGCCTCGAGAACCTGGAAAGTACCAAATCAGAATGAAGAGCAGTAAATAAGAGCAGAAGACCTTCTTGTTCTTATGCAACAGAGGAGGTAAGGGCAGATTTTGTCAGTGCATGTCTGTGGTTCACCACAGACTTATCACATGACACAAAGCACATGAACCTCGAGAAGTTTCTTCCAGTTAGATTTTAAAGTGAAACTGCAGATTTCTTAATGAGTGCTGTCACAGCAAATTCAAAAGAAGATCAACTCCACCACATGTGATAAAAGTTAGTCAAAGTTGATATTCAACAAACAAAACCTGTTTCTCAGAGAATGACCTGTAGTTTTATAGATGTTGCCATGACATACTTGTACTCGATTGCTTATCACAACAGACGTTTTAAAATGTTAAGAAGAAACAAACAAAGAAATATATGTATAAAAAAAGGTAAAAAATACTGGATTTGTTGCCACTTGCTTTTGGTAAGTTCGCAAATAAAAACACTGATATTAGGCAACAGTTCTGTGTAAAAACCACACAGATAAGAAAAGGGTTACTTACAGTGAGAGCCTGCAGAGCCTCTTTCTCCTGTGGAGACTGAATTTTATGAGCTAGAAGACGAACAGCTATCTGTGGCCTGTAAGCAGAATTAAGTTTGTGGTTTGAATGCTTCAAACATGTGTGAAAAGACTGTGGGCAAATAACATGTTTTTAAAAAAAAGCTCAATGGGTCACATAGCGTTTTACACATTACAAGCTTGTTTACGCAGCTTAAACACCTTAAAAGCAGGATTAATTAACACACTACATTTGATAGTAATTAAGCTTGTTCTCCCATCCATACATATTATATTCAGACTCTATGATACATTTATACTGAGCAGAAAAAAAAGGGGTCAAATAAAAAGGGTGATGTAGCTCGCCCTCACTCTTGCAAGATGCTGTAACTGATAAACTGTTGGCGAAACATGCATGTGAAGCAAGACTTTCCCAAACCCCACTGTTGCATTATACTATGTTTCAGAAACAGGTGGCTGGCCTTCAGTTCTATATCATTTATAATTTATTGTGTAAACACTCAGGTTGTATTTACCCATCCGGCTCTTGGTTGACGAGCTGGTAGAACCCCTGGATGCAGTCCCATTTGTCCTCCTGGTTATTTGGGTCTGTAGCATGGTCTAGAAAAGATTAAACATTCATAAATTATTTGCAAGCTTATAAAACTACTCCTTTCCTATATCTTTAGACTTATCCTGTGGTGAAAGTTGCCATAGAAGTGCATGGTGAGCCCAGGTTTCATGCCAGATGCCCTTTTTAAAGCAGCCCTCTCCAGTTTTGCACCACGCCTGGGACCAGCACCCAGAATGCACTGGCTTTTGTGAATGCAGTGGCTCGGGGTTTTTGGGGTTCGGTGCAGAGTACAGGGACACTGACCACTGAACCACCAATCTTAAAGTTAATGTCCCCTTAAATTACACTATTTCACGAAGAAGCAATAATAACCTGCACATAGTCAAACAGGAAAATGCTGCTTGTAATATGATTACTGGGTAAAAAGTAATTATAGGAAATGCATAAAAAACTTTGTAGCTGATACAGAGCCTCAAGGATATATATAAGATTATCAATTATTCTATTGTTTTGGTGATGTGAATTACAACTACAAGATGCTATCTTATAGTTACAATGCATTTCCTAAGCAACTGATTAATCCAGTCGTTGCAGCTTTAGTATTTAGGAGAGTTATTCATACATTTTATTCCTTACACATCCTAATGTTGTATCAAATTACTTACTATAGGTCTTAACCTAGCGCTCGTGTATTTCTCTGTCGTGTTTTTCTCTTTCTAAAACACAAAAAAACAAATGTGTTTCATCTTATGTTGGGGGTTAGGATGTCTTTCCCCACTGTGAGCGCGCATAGCGGAAGCTGACACAACACGGCGCGAGCTGAGCGCTTCACGGGCACGAGCACGAACTAACCAACTTCCTGCTCCAACTTAGACTTTCTGCGCAATGTTAAACTCGTTTATTAGAGTTAAAATAAAGCGACACGTTCACAAATTATGCGAGAATAAAAGACATTTCTTCGGTAATGAAGCCGGGCTGCCGTCATGAGTTGTTAGTTCCCAGAAGCGGCAGTTCGTGCAGTTAACTGTCGGGACATTGCGTTGGGTCCTAACAATCTGATGTTAAGCTGCTTAAATTAATTAAACGTTTACAATTTCCCCAGTTTTACTTACTGAGCCACGACTCAAAGGTTGCAGGTCTGTCACCGCACGCCATTGTCGGTGTCCGCAGATACTGAAGCCGCAGATGTGTGTGTGTGTGTGTGAGTGCGGAGAAGGTGTTAAACTGCCGCGGGGACATGTGACGGTGACGCGCAGTCAGTCACGCTCCCGACACGGATGGTGTGCTACACACCCCCTCCCCTCACCGCCTCTATCGCATTATAGTGGCTCCAACAAACTCGGACGGAGGTTTAACCATCAAAAACACCAACTCACACAAACAAGAGCGCAAATGCGGGTATTTCAGTTCAACGCTTCGTTTTCGGGGGCAAATCCGTTTGTATGCAAAAGTTTGGGAATAAAAAAAAATCCCAGAAAGCATCTCAGGGCTGTTGCAAGTACAATTTACTTCTCTTTTTCATTCACTGCACATATTTAGGTTATTTACTAGTTATCTTTACATATAAATCAAGTATAATCAACTAATGCATTATCTTTAATTATTAAGAGTAATTAATCACCTGTCAGCACAAAAAGTGGTTGAAATCAGTTCCTTTCCTAGTAGTGCTGCAAAGTGTTATCTACATATCTCAAATTCATAATGGAGTATTGCGTTTTTGTACATTATAGAGGTGTAGATAATACAATTTGACTTATTTCCACAAGGAAGTGATATAAGAAATACAGATTAAAATATACAGCATGATTGTACGCTACTTTAGAGGCCCCTGGTTTGGCAGGAAATATTTAGTTGATTATTGATCAGTAGAGAAGTAAAATTTATTCCCTCAAACAAAACAACCTTAGAATAAAATAAAGTACTCTAGAAAATGATTTAAAAGTTTCCGTGCTAAAGTTGGAAATACCCCTGGCCGACAGTCTTTGCAAATGTCTAACTACTGAGCTCTTAATGCAGGAACATTGTTTCCTTATCTTACTCCTTTTTAAATTTATAAAATCAAATCTGCATTAAGATTAGTGTAGCGGGAAGGGTCATTTTCAGGCTCTGTTTGGCTACTGCATGAAATTTACATCTTTGCACAAGAATAAATAAGCAAAGCATCAAATTGCCCAAACATTTGCATACAACTGTATTCCACCAACTTTGAATTTAAACTGTTCCCACTCTGTGCATCTCAGGCATTTATGACTTTTTTACATTTGAAATCAAAGATGTTGTGCAACAGATTGATATATTACAGTCAAGTCAAGCAAAAAGATATTTGCATAAAAATCCCAAGGTACTTCCCACTCTAGTGTGCACGGTGTCATATGGTCCTGTAGAGTCTCACAGTACCAAACCAAACAAGCATTAAATTAGTCTTCAAGTGAGGTATAATATAAATCAAGTATGATCTAACTAGTATAGGTGGAGTGTGAGTTTAAGCAGGTAACTCTTGACATCCCTATTAGCAGCTCTTTTCTTCATTCGGCTTCTGTAAGTTCATGAAGAGTGTGTTGAGTCTTAACAAGTCTCTGGAAGCTGCAGAAGTTTCTGGAATCGATGGATGATCTCTGCCGGCCCCAAAGACACCATCATCTCGGCTACACTGGGACCCTGCTGCAGGCCAGAGGAGAACACAGGTTCAGGAGTCTGTTAAGTAGCGCAATCAAACCAGACGGTAGCAAAACGAAGAGTAACATCTGTGAAATGCAATCAGGAACAGCTTCCTCTTTGTGGTCACTTTGGCATTTCTGAGGGTTAACTCATCACTATCATTCAGAACATGTTATGTCTTAAGCTTAGACATGCCACATACAGAATTAGAACAGGTCACATGCAGTTTTAGCAGTCTACTCCCTTTGATGATTGCAGCCAAAACTGTCTGAATATGTTGACGTGCAGTTAAAAAAAAAGTTTGCAGTTTGAAATTAAAAATAAAATTGCAGAAATGAAAATTGCAGAAGAGCTGGAAAAAAGTGAATGAAGGTTGAAATCAGTTCTACTGAGAGTTAAAGTTAACACAGTGCAGGTGGTGTGTGGATAAAACCGTCCCTAAGTGAACAGAGAGCTAGAAAAGTTGGTTTCTAGTCCATCTACCTATCAGGGGCATTAGAATGACTACCAGCAACACAGACCTTCCTGCAGCTGACACAGATTACATAACTAAGATTTACTAATGATTATCCCACTGAGAACAGATTGGGCTTTAAAAACGTTTGAAAAGAGCTTTGCGTTTGTCTTGGGAACTCCTCCAAACCTGATAACGTTAAAGGTATAGAAGGTACAGAATACAATGAGAGAGCAACAAGTCTGGAACATGAGAGTCTTGTCGAGGGATTTCAAGGTTTGAATTAATTAACAGGCTTTCACTGAATACAACCTTCAAGAAAAATAATCCCACTTTTTTTTCAGTCAGGAAATGTTGACAGCAGAGAGCTTAGTCACACACATATATTGTGGAATGTGTGAAAAAACAAGCTGCTGGTGAAGCTCTGGGTTAAAGGTATGTTACAAAAGCAACAATGACTTTATCCTGTTACATATTGTGTGTATATAAATACAAATCCAGTTGGAAAAACTGCACAGTATGTGTCGACATGATAAATTCGCTGTGATCTTGTCATCAGAACCTTTGAAAAGCTAAAATATCCAGCAATCCTCCACAGTTAGCCTGAATTTGAGTTTAGCACAGACATCTGCTAAATCAATTTCAGACTCACTCAGTGTTTGATATTAACACGTGACTAGCAGTCATAACACGTAAACGGGATCAAGTCCTCAGGTACCTGCAGACCACTGAGAGCCAGACGTAACAGCTTCATCACGTCTCTGTACTTTGTGGCTTTAGCTTGTTTGGCCAGAGTCTTCAGGTCTTTATTGACTTGATCCACTGTCAGGTCCCCGTCTCGCTCCTCTATCAATCTAAACACACAGACACATAAATATCCACAGACCTGCAGAAAACACTAGAGCTGTTGACTTAAGTGAATTGTGTGAGTTGTTAATACTTCGTACTTCAGCACCAGTGAGGTGATGAGCTGCGCTTCTGCAGTGAGCGCTGCCACCTGCTGGCTGGAGAAGCAAGGACGCACCCACAGGTAGGAGTAATTAGGACTTAAAAGTTCCTTCAGGGAGGATATGTGACCCTGCAGAGAAGGGAAGAAGACTGTTTTAATATTACTGGACAGACAAGAGGACAGTACTGGTAAAATACCGTGAACTCAGCATTTGTTCGTTAGCAGGGAGACAGAGAGGGAAGAGAAGCTCACTCACAGTCACTTTAATAAACACAGTGTCATATTTCTGTGTCAAACACTGTCACATTCACATACATATCAGCACCTCCATGAAAAAAATGTCTAGTACAAGAATTCACAGTTCCATCTTTGATATCCACCAGTTTTACGGCCTCCACATACCAGAACATCAAATCATCACCCAGTCTAAATGATTGAACTTTACCTACTCCTTTCTTTGCCTCTGAGCTAAAAACAAAGAGGACCATCAAAGAAACAAGCTCAGGCGTTCCCAAGTTTCAGGCTAAGTTGGGTTTTGTTGCCAAAACTGAACATGCGGGTAACACGCTTACACTGTCAACGTGCTCTTTTCCATCTAACGTATAGTTAGCATGGCGTGTTGTCACTGTTACCTTACGAAGATGTAGCACACGCCTGATATAATCCTCATGCAGGACGTCTTTGTGCTGCATCTCTGCAGCGTAGGTCTGCTGAATTTGTTCCTGCAGGCCTTTAATAAGCAGGAGGCACTGCTCCTCATCTTCAATATGCTGCTGCAGGTGAATCCTGTAACAACAGTGACGAAATGTAGCTCAAGCGTGGCTCGAATATGTGTTGTTAAACAACAAACATCCCACGAATGACCTAAACTACAAGTCTGTAAACATGCTACATCTATACATCCAGGTAAAAATGTTTCCTGAGGGCCTGAAGGTGGCTTTACTTATTAAATGTCTGTATCTGTGCATCTAGCCTCAACATTTTTTACAGGAGAAGAAAGATTTATCCTGCTAAAAGTCGTACTCTTACTCACTCTACAGCATGTTAACTACAGGAGATCAGAATACCAGAGCTGTGAGGAGAAATTACTTCACTCAGGTTTGTAAATATGTTTAACGAGGTGAAAGTGTACCTGACTGAGAGTAAAATTACTTTTATGTTTTTTGTATCTTTGTTATTTTCATTCTGTTTTTCTTGGTCAATGCAGTACAAAGAACGACATAGAGAGCTCTGACCTGTTGAACTCCAGCAGCTTGTCCAGGTCTAACAAGGCAGAATGTGTTGTGATCGTTGAAGGATTAAACTCAGATATCAGCTCATCTATGCTCCGCCCCATTCGACTGGCTGTAAAGTGACATTAGCAAATTAGAAACCTACAATAGTTCTTAATGAATCCCTTTTAATATGATGCAAGAAAACTTCACGTCCGTTTTTTTCCTAATGACAAATCACTGTATCCACATTATTTTAAAACCTATATATGTGTGTAACTACATACCATTTCTTTACATTCTTTAATTACTCCCTCCATTACTCACTGTTGAATCCAGATCCACAGTTAGTGGTGATATCCAGCAGAGCCTCCGGCAGGACCCCGTCTCTCTGATAGCTCTGGATGAATATATCCCCCTGCCTCTTGGACAGTTTACTACCGTCTTTGTTCATTAGAAGCGGCAGGTGTCCGAAGGTGGGAGGCTGCCACCCGAGCGCACGGTACATGAGGAGATGTTTGGAGGTGGAGATGAGCCATTCAGAGCCCCGCAGTACATGGCTAATCTTCATGTAATGATCATCTATGATGTTAGCAAGGTGATAAGTGGGAAACCCATCTGCTTTTATCACTACAGGGTCTCCTTCCACCTACAAGAGAGGATGCAAAGTATGAAAAAAAAGAAAAAGAGAGCAAAACTGAGAGACGATGAGCCAGACGAGTAAATTATATGCAGCAATTTAAAAGAAAACACATAAAATAGCCTTTTGCTTCCTGCTATTCACTACAGAACCGACCTCAGCCACATCATGACGATTCCATCCAAAGATCAGATCCTGAAAAGGTTCGACGCCTGCTTCTAGGCGAAACCTGATCACATGCGGCATGCGGTTAGCCAGCTTCTCCTGGACCTGGTCGACCCGCAGATGACGACACCTGTTGTCATACCTGGAGAGAACAGTAAATCTTAAATCTGATAAAATCATATCCCAGATTGTATGTTGTCTATAGGTCTATGAAAATATGTTACGATGAAACTCTATTGTTATTTAGTCACCTGGGAGTCTGTCCAGTCCTCAGTGCCTCTTTTTTAAGTAATTCTAGTCTCTGTGTGCTGCAGAAACAGTAGTAGGCGTGACCACTCTTCACAAGCTGCTGAGCGGTCTCACTGTAGAGGTCAAGTCTCTGTGACTGCAGATATGGACCTACCGGCCCCCCTCGGCGAGGACTTTCATCAGGAGGTATGCCTGGAGGTGACTGTAAGTTTAGGTACTAAGTGGAACAAGTCTTAAGAACAACTTAGCAGCAAAGACTTTTTCTGCATGCACTGATAATTAATCTAAGTAACTAAATGGGTAATATTTTTACTAAAATTGCAGATTGTGATGATAATTAAATAAATAGGAGTACACAATATAAAATAGTAACTAGATAAAAACACAAAGCATGCACCCTTACATGTATAGATATCTCCTACAATATTTTAAATTAGCATAATATAAGAATAATATGCACAATCTGGCTTACCGGCCCATTCAAGCATGTCTTCTATGGACTCTGCTGCTCCTGGTACCAGTCTACTCTGATCGGTGTCCTCCAGCCGCAGGATGAATGAGCCTCCATACTTCTTTGCAAATATATAATTGTAGAGAGCGGTCCGGAGACCTCCGAGGTGCAAGAACCCTATGATACGAAGCAATATAGATCAATATCAGAAAGACAAACAAGACAAATAAATAAATACCTATAGAAAATTGTTTTCATATGCAGGACAGATTAATAACATTTTATATCATTTAAAAATGATATTGCTCTTTTCATTCAACTTGTAGCGTGTTACTAATCAAATCCAAAGGAACGACGACAATGTTACAGAGAGACACATGAACAGCAATAGCAACATTTTATTATTAATAGTTTTTTAATTTCTCTTGAAAAATGACTCAGTAGTATATAACCAGGGGATGGAGGCCTCTGAAAATGGACTATGTTTTTTTTAATTTGTTGATCTTTGGTGTAAAAAAAGCATGCCATGCTAAAAGGTGTCTGTGCACGTAGTTACACCTTTATGTAGAGTTAAAGCACATGTAAACACCGTGCATTTCGGGGAGGACCTCACCTGTCGGACTCGGTGCAAACCGGACCCTCACCTCACCCTGTACCGTGGAGCAGCGTCTCGATTCCCCGGCATTCAACAGCTGAGCCCATGTGCTCCTGGGACACTGAAAACGTCTCCGCAGCGCTTTGCTGTTGGGGCAGCACCGCTGACATGACCTCAGCCACATGGACATGACGACAGAATTACAGTAAGTGAAGCGACAGCGTTATCGGTCAGTGACGCCGGTAACATGGCATGACTGAAGCTTTACATGTGCCTTACACAACCAAACAACTAAAAACACAAAACGCTATAACAGTACAGTTTTCTGTCACATGTGACCATTTTCTTCAGCGTTCGTTTGCGTCAATATGACAGACGCGCCGGGAAAACGTGTCTTCTTCGTCTATGCACAGCCGGAAGAGAAAGAAATGAGCATCGTGTGTGCGCACACCGCCACCCGGCGGAGAGGAGCGTCATAACGTTACATTTAATGACAGCACTGGGCACACGTTCATACTTACACATACAACTAATAACTTTAATGTAAAATCTGAAAATGTTTTAACTCTTCAGATTGAACTCAATTAAAAACAAGAAGCAATATTGCCTCATGGCTCAATTATTATATATACCCTGTCCCTGCATTGGACCACACAGTTATTCTTCTTCTCTACAGTACACATATTAAGATAATAAGATAGATGATTTGTAGATAAAGATAAAGATAATCTGTGAGCACTTTCTGTTATTTATTGTCTATAACTGTACAGAATTATGTGGAATCACAAATAGAATTACATAGAAAACCAATATTTCAGCCAAGGAATTTCATTTCCCCCTTCTATTTGTTTTCTACGGCACATATTCCAGCCACAAACACAGCACAACACCAGGATCAGCGCTAAAATAATGTATTGCAAATCATGCTTGACAAGTGTCAGAACACAGTATATAACAAATTTATTAAACTTTTACACCACCAGGTGCCATTATCTTCACTTAGAGATAGAGAGATAAGAGATAAATCTTTTTTGTCATTGTCACTTTTACGAGGAACAACGAAATGGTATGTGCAGTCAACTCATTGTAAGGCAGAAGACTTAAGGGAGAAATAAATAAAGAGTGAGGTAAGCTATAGATATATATAAATTGCACATGTTATATATACATATTCCGCTAGTTATCTGTACCATTGTCGAGGGAAGCAATATGATAAAAGGCTATCCAACTAAAATAATAAACTTATAAACAATTAAGTATAGCTTAAAATTTGCTAGTGAAACATTATATGAGAAGTATAATAAGCTGTTCAACAGGTTTAAACTTAGCTTAGCTTAACATAAAGAGTGCTAAACTGGCGAAAACAAAACGAAACCTGATCTGCTCAGCAGCACCTCTTCAGAGCTTTGTAAAATGATACAGTGGTAAAATTCATCTTTTATATTCCTGCACAATTCTGCTTAATAGCATAAACTATTACATATTTGTGTGGGTATTTGCTGTTTATACACTGATATGCACACAAACAACTTACTCGTTCAGCCTTCATTCAAATGTAAATCTAATTGGAATTTCATGTGCTGTTGGTCTTTCTTGTCAACACGCCTTATAAATCTGTGAATGATTGTATCAGCTTGTCTGGACCCACCAGTTTGCTGTTTCTTGTCCCTTTCACGTCTAATGATCCCAAATAGTTTGACTCACATGATGAGCAAAGCAGTTTAACTTGATCTGCACGAAAATGGGCGTGTGTGTGTCTGTGTCCACTCGTGTGAATACCAAAGTCTTGTTCTAATAAAGTCAGTGGATCTTCACAACCTTTACAATTCTATGTGTGGCCTCTTCCTCATTATTTGAGTTTTTTTTTTGACACAATAAAATAAACGGATGAAATATCCCTTTTTTTTACTTTTGTCTGAACTGGTTTCTTGCCAGGTTATTATGAATAAATATATGAAATCAATGTCCAACTTCCAAGATAAACACTGCACATCTGTCTGTTTAACAATTAAATTCCAAATTATATTATTCTTACTTCATATCTGAAAACAACACACTTCTCCATTACACTGAGAGAAGAGCGAACCTCCTCCTGCCATATTTGGCAGCTTGGTGACATCAATAAGTGTAGTCATCACAAAACAGCACGCCCTACAGTGCACAGGTGCACACCGGTGTCTCAGGTATCAGGTAAGACGGTGTTACAGGCACGTTAATGCACCCATAAGATACTACCTGTAGACAGGATTTGGTAAGAGATTCAGCTTTGATTTATTTTAATTTTCTCATTTTATTATCATTACCTCCACACGTACATCGTAAGATCTCTGCCTAATGTCTGAGATTCAGTCTTATTTAAGAAAAACACAGAATAGTGACTTGACAGTGTAAACAGGCCGATGTAGTAAGTGTGTACTCCTGAGAGCAACGTGCCGATAGGGAATGTCACCTAAGGGACTAATGAGATCTGCCTTATTAAGCTGGTAAACTCACTGGCTTCTACATATGAGAGGATTATAAAGAAGAAAAAGTATTTAGGTAAGTAAAAGTATTATTAACATTACTGTAACATGTATGTTCAAGCAGAATTTACGTGATGCTGTCATGGTGTAAATGAGAGGACAGTACAGTTGGACCGGAGTAGAAACACGTTGTGTTAAAATGTACAAAAGCTTCTTCTTCCTGATGCACAATCATGATTTTGATTATCACCCAAACGCAGCACTGTCACAAACAAACCGTTTGAACCAATAGAATTGGCAGTAACCATGAAAATTTGTTAAAACGTCCGCACCACATCACAAAAAAACATTTACATCTTAAATACTCTATTTATTGATACCAGTGCTCTCTGTGTGCACAGCTGTCTCGGACCAGTTTGAGCCTGTTATGTTGTTAAAAAATGTTTTAACTGTATGGGGCATGTTTCCATTGCTACAGGCTTCAGTGCAGCCACTCATTAAAAAACATAATCATGTATTGTCTTAAACTTTACTAAATTAATTATTTTGTACTATTCAAATATATACTTAATTAGATTTGTGTTAGGATGTGTTATAAAAATAAAACCCCCATGTTGCCATTTTGGTAAGTTATATATATAAAATATCCATCACCACTCATCAACAAACTACAAAACATATTTTAATGTGATTTAATATAATATAATCATTTAGTTACATAACTAGTTTCTGGTTTCTCGAATTTCTCTATGCTCTTAATGGAGTAATTCTCATTCAATTTGTTCTACTGGAATTACTTTAGATTATGACGCTGCCT
>JAUMTR010000001.1:3780945-3859629 GCA_032270685.1 Microctenopoma stevenorrisi
GTAACACTAAACACACAGGCTGATGTCCACATAAATGTAATCACAGCAATATAATACACTAATACTGCATTTACAATACCCAGAGAAAACATAGAAAGAATAAAACAAAAAGATATACAACGCAATAACGTGAACAAGTTGACAGAATTTATATTATGGCAGTTCAAAAAGGATCACCTTTAGCTGACACACGGACTATTTCTGGTCGTTGTACAAAATGAATGGTTCTAATCTTATTGTGAAGGCCAAGCGGGAGCACTTCCGGTTTGAGTCGAGCACTTCTGGTTGCAGTTAAGCAAACGTTTTTTAATGCAAATTGTCCTTTAAAGTTACCGTTTTATAATAAATAATCACAAACACCACATATGTGCTCTGGTAACACAGATACGACGTTGCCATTACTACGAAGAAGTGTGTAGAACAGTCTGAAATCAGTCCGTTTTACATCGTATTGAATTGCTAATGCTAGTCAGCATGCTAGGCTGCTACTTAGCCTGCTAAGCGTGTCAAAAAACACTCGACAGGAGCAGAAATTCAGGACACTTATGCCGTGATTATGTATACAAAAGCATTCATCCATAAACCAGCGTTTCTATTGTTGGATTCACTTTAATCTATTTTTAAACATCTGTTACAAACTCAGATTCAAGCCCAGCCTGACGAGCACTAATATGGACACTCAAGGATAACATCCCACGTATGATTAAGAGTTGTTCCTTAAACAACAACAAGAGTTGTTGATGTAGTTTGTAGCTTTTGGCAGATGCAGAATTATTTCAGTGAAACGTAACGTAAAAAACGGAGGATCGCCGCTGCCCACTCACCCCCTCCGGGTACCCGAAGCGGGGTTCGAGCCCGCATCGGATCAGGTGGCGCGGCAGCAGCCTTGTGCACAACGCTATCCCTCCGCCAGGTAATACAGTGGCAGAACTTCTACAGGTCCTTATCAAAAAATTAGCATATTGTGATAAAGTTCATTATTTTCTGTAATTTACTGATAAACATTAGACTGTAGATTTTTGGTTTTCATGAGCTGTATGCTACAATCATCAATATTAAAACAATGAAAGGCCCTGAACTACTTCAATTGTGTGTAATGAATCTAAAATATATGACAGTCTAATGTTTATCAGTAAATTACAAAAAATAATGAACTTTATCACAATATGCTAATTTTTTGAGAAGGACCTGTATATATATATACACACACACACACACACACACACAACACAGACTGGAAAAAAAGACACACACACACACACACACACACAAAACTGTCTGAAATACACACAACAAACACACACGGACACTATCACTCAAACCAAACTGAACTACCTCAAAGCATCAACACTGGACTGTTCAATTAACACAAACATCCCTCACAGCATTATGTCACATTATGTTCTTGTTATGTCATGTTTTTTTTGTCACTGTTTGCTCTGGTTTTTCTTTCTTTGCACACACACCCTATGTTGTCTGTCAATTCATGTTGTGTATTGTATACTGTGCTGCATGCAGCCCCTGTTGCACACTTCACCTTTTTTTCTTTGCGCACCGTATGTTGCCTGTTTGTCTGCTGTCCATTGTCTATTATCTCATGTTGTGATTGTATGTTGCACGTAGCACCTTGGCCCTGGAGGAACGTTATTTCGCTCCACTGTGTACTTTGTATATTGTTGAAGTGACAATAAAGCTAGACTTGAATCTTGAACCAGTAACTGCATTAATATTAACTATTATATTACTCATTTTGTTGTTACTTCTCATGCTGGTAAAGCTACAATTTATTGTGATGTCTTGTTTGTGTTTTTAAATTGTGTTGCTGTATTAGTGTTAAAGTGTTCTTAGAGTGTGCAGCACTTTTTTCAGCCTTGCTGCTTTGTCAAATGTATTTTATAAATAAACTGGTATGGTATCTTGTTAGTAACTCTAATCCATTATGTTAATACTGTTAACTTAATAGTAATATATTCTCTTGGTTCCTCCTGAACCTTTTTACTTAGTTTTAAATAATTTTTTACAGACTTCCAACAGTCTCTACCCCACATGCAGTGTTCGCTATTTAACCAATCAATCTAAATTAAACCGTTTTTCTTGATGTGACAAAGACAAGACATTCTCTAATCCTGAAAGGCACAATTTAATGACGTTGTTACTCTGTGATGTAGTTTTATTTGATTTAAATTTGAAATTGTCTGACTTAGCTCGGATTGGATACACATAACATTGCGTGACTGACGTCGCTCCTGATTGGGTTATTCGCTGTAGAAACGGCCTAAGTGACTTCGATTAGTTCTTCTCAATCTGTGCTTTGTCGAGGTAAGTCCTGCTTTTGTCTTGTATCTGTATACAAGTGATAGCAACATAAATTCACAAAAACCACAAAGATTGAGTTTACAGGACAAGAGTCTTGGTCATGACATGTACACAGTTGTGGTTACATGGCATGTTGAGGTACCATGGCAACGTATAACGCCAAAAACCACACAGGATGACTTCACAGGAAAGACTGTAGATTCCTACCACGCATAACATATAGAAAAACAACAAGTAAATCCTGCTTTCTGGTCGGGGAGATTGGTCTAAACTTCAGTGGTACAGGTTGGCAGGCACCTTTAAAGTTTCTCCAGGAACTTTCTTGTTAATTCATATTATTGTGATTATTAAGGGACTTTGTTAAAACATGTGATACAGACTGGAGATAAACTTTGACATAGATTATATGTTTCCACACAGAGGTGTCAATTAACGAAGTACATTTACTTCATTATTGTACTTTAGATTTTTCAGGCATCTGTATTTTACTTGAATATTTATTTTTCTGACAACTTTTTACTCTTACTCCCTACATTTCCGGACTAATATCTGTACTTTCTGCACTTTACATTTTCGGAAACATCTCGTTATTTCCATTATGAAAACAATGCAACAAAAAAGTTGTAACAAAAGGGGACAGAAAACAGACGTCATAGTGGCGATGAAACTCAGACTTCAATGAAACAACAGTTTAGACTAGACCCACACACACACACAGTGCTGGCTTCTTCATCATTTTGCTGCCTTTGATGTGATTGATAATGCAGAGTAGATGTACAGAGGGGAGATCTGTGTGATCGTCAGAGAGGTGATGACAGGAAGTCCCGCCTCTATGTTTTCTATGTTGTTCTTTCCTTGGCTTCATCGTTTCCGCCTGCACATGTGCAGTTGTTTTTTTGTCAATAAATCAGTGTTCTCGGGAGTAATCTGATTACAGAATACCAGGTTTCTCATTTACAGTTCATACCATACTGTAACCTGGTCACTGTAAAGTCCAGAATGTCATAATCACATAATAACATGCAGCTGTTTGCTCTTTGTCTCTGCTGCACACTACCTGACAGACACACTTAGCAGCGACTGTCCATCAGCAGCTGCTGGAGAAAGTGAAATCATATCAACCTTAATTTTCTATTAAGTTCTAAAAGGTGAGTTTGTAATTTGTGTCCCTACACGTTAGCGTTTCTCAGAAATCACTTCTTCAACCTTTTACATGGGGATGGAAGAGGCCATCTCAGAGTCAACACATCAGCAAGCTTGTTAAAGTCATACCTGTCAGTCTCTGACTTCTACTGCGTCATTTTGCCTCTAAGACACGTACACACACACACACACACACACACACACACACATACACACACAGCAGAGTCATTAAGTTAACTGCGGAAATCTTGTGATCAGAGATTCTGTGCTTCAGTTCTCCAAAGATCACACACTGTCTCCAACTGCCCCTGGGAGGCCTTTGACACACACACACACGCACACACACACGCACACGCCCTGGGTGGCCTGTACATCTTTGACATAATTTAATAGACTCACATGATCCAAGTTAATCAGCTTTGTCTAAGTAGCTGCCTGGTCATCCGTGAAGATTTATTCCAGGTTTCTATTAATCGTGTGATTATGTCTCACTTTTCTTTACTCTGAAAACATTGTGAGACTTCACTCTGAACATTTTTATCATCAACAAAATGATTAATATTATAACAGCCCCACCACACTTTTACCCGTATTACCTCATGTCAGGCTTTAGTGCTGTTCACACAGTTCTTTACTCGAGCTGAGCTGAAACATAAGTCAAACTCATTAAGACCATCAAAGACACACATGCTGCACTTTTTTTTATAATTTACACATCCACTGTGCAGTATCAGTCCCCTTATCCAAAAACGGAGGGAAGTATTTTAATGAGAAACACATGACTGTATAATCAGTTATGGTGACAAGACTTCTTGTTGTTGCTGCACACACACATTCACAGCCTGAAGAGACACCCCCCCACACACACACATGCTGGAAATCATCCCGTACAGCCAAAGGAAATTTTTCTTGTCTGTGAGTTTATTTATTCAAGAGAAGAAACAGAAGGTCTCACATTCAAAACACACACATATTTCACTCTTAATGTGGTTTTAATATAATTACAGTATGAAAACAGGCAGATGATGTGAAACACAAGCGGCGAGCAGGAAACCTTTGGCATGCACACTCAACTCGGCCCTCGTCTGATCAGTGGAAAGTATCTGCAGCATGGCACACAATGAGAGAGACTGTGAAGTGCAGACAGGGGATCTGGTCATGAATGTGCTGGATGGAGGAAAACCAGAACAAAGAGCAAGATAGATAAAAATAGAGGCGACAGAGAATGATGTGTGCTCTGTGTGAAAGGTCTGTCTTTCTCTCACTGCTCGACACTGAAATACGATAGTTTTCTGTTCAAACAATGGCAGAGTTACTGAAAAAATACAGGAAGTAAAGTGCAGACAGAAAATACCATGAAATCTGTTAGATAGATTGATGTCGTATTGTTGTAGCTACAGAGTCATGGACTACAGCAAATACAATAGAAACCACGTGCACCAGGCAAGACAAAAACCTCACAGGTCAAATCATACTGATGAAGAAAGATTTTCTTCATCATCACTGGAGGAAACCAGACTTATGGGACCAGTTAAAAGCAAGAAGATACCTAATCCAATCCAACTGCTAGTGTTGCTAAAAGCCAAATGCACACAGTACTTTTAGGCCTCTGGGGGTCTGCAAACTCTGCTTTGCCCAACTGCTAATGCAGCAATTTATGCTGAACCTAAAGGCTGGAGACCGGAGAGTTGAATGAATCTGCAGAAATAGTTTGATAAACTCTTTGACAGGTTTTTGATGCCCTGGCTCTTCTCCAGCTAAAGGCCACAAAGCCCCCTTTCAAGTCTACTGCCAAGACAGATCTCTTTAATATTCACACAGGCACAAATACACAGACAGATGAATTGTTTCCTGATCCTCGTCTTTTTTTTCCTCAGCAGCATAATCAGTGTCACATTGTGAACCAGAATCCCCTGAAACCGTGACTGACGCCACGCTAGCCACAAAGCTCCATCCCAGACTGCGACCTGGGACATATCTAACTGACTCTTCTCCTCTCCCCCCTCACCCCCCGATCACTTGCCTCCTCCCTCCTCTCCTCCTCTAGATGTGGTCTGAGAGCGATCCCTCGATCTGGCAGGAAGAAACGAGGAAAACATTCTTGCTGTTTGTTCTGCTTCCCACTTGCAATCACACACCCTCCGTTTCTTTTTACACAGAAAGAACCACATTCAAGACGCAGCGCAGTGTCAATTAATTTAATCACGGAGATGAAAGTGACCTTGAAAACTCAGGACTTTGTGGTGGTTTTTTGTTATTTTTTTTCAGCTTGTGTGTATGTGTGGAGTTTGTAGAGTGAGAGGAAACGGGGGAAAAGTCCCAACTTGAGGCTTGGAAAACGGTGACCTTGCACTCTGAATCCTGCAACATATTGACTACACGATGAAACAACAGAGGAGAAAACTAGGAGGGAGGCAAAACAAAGACAGAAGAGGGATAATGGGGGAGTAGAAGTTAGAGGGGGGTTGAGCTAGGGGAAGATACAAGGGGGTTTCTGCAGCAGAATGGAAGAAGACAGAGGATCAGCATTAAGGTCGACTGTCCTTCTGTGTTACTGAACCATCGCTTTGCTCTAAACAGACAAAAGCGATCAGCACATGAACGAACACACAGCTTCTGACAAGACTGAAAATAGAGATTATTCAATCCAGGCTCATTCAACAACCACAACATTCTCCACATCCTCACTCACAACCTCAGATCACACTGATACGTTTCAGAGGAAACTGAAGCCGTCATAAAGAGTGGGGTTCCCGTCTATAAGAGCATGAACGGGTCAGCTGTTCTGCAGGATCTGCAGGAGCACGAAACCTGTCGCAACTTTAAAAGAATAAAGATGTTTTCTGGGAAAGGCAGGAGATGTAACGAGAGGTCGGGCTTTGCTCATCTCTTGCTGACTCTGTCTGAACCTTTGTATCACTTGCAAAGCAGGAAATCTGCTTCACATAAGATAGTAAAAGCAGAACCAAAATCAGTGATCATGCCACTATTTGTTTTAGTAGCAAGATAGACACAGAATTTACTCCAGATGATCAAGCTAGCACTGTGCATGGTAGCTGACCGATGCTGGTGTGTGTGTGTGAGCGAGGCAGTGTGAGGTAAACTGTGTGCACTTAAGATACAATCACAAGTCATGCAAAAGACGGAGAGGAAACAGAAAGAAGTCATGGCAACAGAAGAAATAATCACTTCAGAACCAAAGAAAGTCATTTCTTCTAGATTTTGTTCCGAATGTTTATGTCGTCCCTGACTTTTCCTCTAGCATCATCACAAAGCTGTCAATGTCAACAAATCCTGCAAAAACATCCACAAGCATCTCCGAGCTGATAATAAGTGACGTCTGTGAATCCAGAACTGGATTTAGTTTGTTCATTCATCTTTATGGCTCCATTGTGTTCTGTGCACTTTATACGTAACGCTGTGAGCTCGATGCTACAATCAACAGGAAAATCTGGGACAGATCCACCGGGACCGAGCGTTAACTTTGTAAGAGGGATTGTTTACCATACAAACTCTGCACAGACCTTCACTCAGATGTGAAAGCAACACATCTACACATACAGTTTCTGAGAATACACGTCTGTTTGTCACTTAGATCTTTAACAGTAATGAACAGGATGTGTGATGCTGTGACAGTCCTTATCTGAACGGCTCCAGTCCCAGGTCAAGCTGAACGAGAGGTTGGGTACGTCCTGGACAGGTCACCAGTCCGTCACAGCGGTCACACGTAGAGACAGATTATAACGACACACAGCCAGTTCAGAGGCACCGGTTGCTGTTTTTGGACGGTAGAAGGAAACTAACCCAGATCCTTGTTGTTAGCACAAACTACTGCACCACTACGCTGCTAGAAGAAACACAAACACACTTTATTCTACTCCTATAATAACACCGTCAACACAATGGACAGAAAAATGTTTCCATAAAAAACAAATCATCTAGTTTCTGTATTATTATTTTTATATACAGTGGTGGAGGAAGTTCTCAGATTTGACTCAACAGTGTAGAAATACTCAAAAATACAAAAGTACATTATAAGTACAAATTATAATCTAAAAATATACTTAAAAGGTACAAACGTACTCTTCGTTATTGGATCAGAGCTGACTTCCATCTCATCCCATCCTTTTGGTGATGACATGTTTTCAGTCTAATCATTTGAATGTGTGTTTCAAGTCTTTTTTTAAATCTTGGTGTTAGTAGTGAGAGAAAATAATTCCTAAATGATATTTTAGGATTTTTACTGGACTTTTAACTATATCACACAGTTTCACTAAATTCTCACCATCCACTCAAATCCACCTCTGCTTCTTCCTGGAGCGTGCGTGTCAGCATCTTCCATCTTCATGGCCACAGAGAAAACTCCACACAGATGAAGGCCATGTGATGCAGCTGAAAATCTGAGAAAAGTGCAGCTGTGTTGTTCTGTAGTGAGATGTTACCATCCTCGTCATAAGGACGGACTCACAGTCTTCCTGCACATTTTCTAAAATGAAATATTACACTGACTTTTCAGGACGGATTAGCACAGATATGCAGCACAGACAAACCACACATTATTAGAGAGGAAGCATTCCTCAAATGGTTGGTGGATCTGGCAACCTGGCTACTTGGCACGTCTGCTTCATGTGTGTGTGTGTGTGTGTGTGTGTGTGTTGAGCTGGCAGCACTACACACACTCAGGAGTCACGGTCTTTTTCAACATCTGTCTACTTGGAGAAAGACCCACCAGACTTCCCCACGAAAGAACTTGAGGCATGTCATGGCTTTCATCCTCTGCAGCTCTCCGCGTCTGCGCCGTGTGATGGTTTAATCCTGCAGCATCATATTCAACCCCAACATCACTGGAGGTGAACGCTGACTGGGAGGATTCCTAAAGTTTTAGTTCATACTAAAATTCTAAATCCATTTCTAGAGATGTGTTTGTTTTTCTACTTTGGAAATGAAATGGTATGTTTCTGTCCAAACATTTGCCGCCTGTGCTGTAGAGAGACATGTTTTTTGTGGACTGTCCTGTCAGAGACCTGGTCCCACTCTGTGCCCACTCACACAGAGCATATTAAAACACACAGGTTTCTACTTAGTCAGCGTGAGAAGCGACCACGTGCACGGTGCTCCTCGGGCTCCCACGCCCACGATGAGCGCTCGGACCGCTCATTGGCTGAACAGGGCCCCGTCCCGCCCACTGGTGGACTTCATAAAGCAGCAGCTCGCGGCGATCACAGACGGAGAACCGGGGACTGCGAGGCTTTGTCCCACGTCCGTGGACATGCGGTAAACTCCACATAAGAGCTTCTCGGACGCTTCTCTGTCAGTGAGCGACGCTGTGAAACCCTCCGCTTCGCCACCATGTGGAAACCCGCCAGGGAAGCGAAGCGCGCGACCCGCGCCGCCGCCGCGGTCACCTGTCTGCTGGTGACCGGGACGCTCATGCTGACCGTCGGAGACGCGGGGGAGTCTCCAGCTGCAGCGGCAGCGGCGAGCGGGAGAGTTTTCTCGGCGTATTTCAAGAAACTGACTCGCAATAGAAGAGCTATAAGCGTCCCCCCGCGGAGCAGCGGTCCTCCCCCGTCGTTGGAGCATCTCTCCTCCGCTGACCTGGTCATAGCGGTGAAAACCACCGGGAGGTATCACCGAAAGAGGCTGGAGCTGCTGCTGGACACCTGGGTCTCCAGGAACAGGCAACAGGTGAGCAAAGGCTGGTGACTGGAAGCCCAGCGAGTCAGAAAAGCCTCTGCTGTCCTGTAGGCTGACGACTGTAGATGCTGTGTTTGGGAAATGCGAACTTTTATGTGGGGCCACTCCTGGTCCTTTTAGATCAGTGCCTGATGATGATTTCGGCTACATCCTGGGTTAAATGTGGACTTCATCTTCATAGTGAGATGAGCATGAGTCCTCTGACTCTTTGATCCCGTGAATTGTAAATCAGAGGCTTTTGTGATGTATGAGGGAGATCTGACCACACTGCTGCTGATGGGATGACATAATACAAGCAGGGGACTCAAAGAGAGAAGACCACAGACATGCACCGGATCATATGCATGAGCCCAGGATCTCTTCTCACATGCACATTTGTCTTTAAAGCTGCAGATGCAGCACAGCAGTCAGCCAGGTTTAGTTCAGGCTGGGGTCAACGTGCCAGCTGCAAACATCACAGGAACAGAAACGTGTTGGCTTTGAGCTAATACATTGGATTTTTTAAAGTCTCAAGTAGAATAAAGGTGCATTTTCTAAACACATTTTCCTCTGCTCTGTTTTTACCACTCACTTGTTTGGCAATTGTGAAATATGATTTGATGGCAGTAAACTGCCCCACAGGCAGAACGAGGAGTTAAGACAATGATTCACCTGGATTCAAACGGTGACAGTGAAAGGTGCACTTTCACTTTTGATACTTAGCTGCTCAAATTTCAGTTTTTCTCAAGGACATTGTTTAAATCAAAGTTGTTGCTGCAGTCTGATTCATTATCTTTCAAAAATAGGAAATTATTTTCAGATTCAGGACTGTAGCTTTTGCAGATTTTTTTTGACTTATTACCCAACCAGTGCTGCTACATTTCTAAATCCCTGAGTGATCCCTGCAGCTGTACACCACAATCCCTCCTCTGCCACTTAGAAGCAGTTTTTTTCCAGGCTCAGGATTAAGACACTGGTCTTGTGATCTGGAGAAATTCTAACATGACTGCTGGAGTTTAAAGTGAGATGTTGGCCCAGTCCTAGAGCCTCACAGATGCATATCTGAGATCAAACGAGATGAACAGAGGCAGCTTTTTGGTCTGAATCACAGCGGTGAGTGAGTCAAAGATGAATCTGCTTCTATGAAACACATGGGATTGTGGTAAGCTGCGCCCAGCAGCTTCAAAGGTCCTAATCAAATGCAGACGTGACTGTGGATCGTGCAGCGGTTGTTGTGATTTCCATTAAAAACCTCAGTTTAGGTCAGGCATCATGCTACACCCAGACTGTTGACATCTAAACACACCGTATGCAGGAGAAATCAGCTGGTGTGTCGGTGCGGCGTGTGACACGTTTCTGCATCAGCTCTCACGGTCAGGTGTGCGTAACTCTACCTGTAAGACTGCTGAGTAATGGAAACACACACACGGTCTGGGAACTCACCAGGCGTCTTGGGGGAAGTCAAAATGTGTCTGCTCACAAGAGTAAACACGCAGACCACTTTCTCCTGCCTCGCGCCGTTTCCTGTCTTAAGCTCAACTCCTGGTGACCCCCCACCTCTCTCTCTCTTTCACTACACCCACCCCCCAGCCTCAGCTCAGCATGCACACACAGACACACTCATGCAGAGGCAGAAGCTGACTGCTCTCAAGAGGCTTAAGAGGCTCAGGGTGGAAACAACAGACTGACAAGAACTCACAGCTGCCAGGACTCTCTCGCCCTCTCCGTCTCCCTCTCGCCCTCTCTCTCTCCCTCTCTGTATTTTGGCAGCGACGGATCACACAGTGCTTGAGCCAAAGATTAATTATTGAATTTGTGCTGCATGGAAGGCAGGTTGCAAAGTGGAATCCCCCGAGCCTGATCTTCTCAGTGGGACAGGGCCTTTAGAGCGTGAAGACGTTCTCCCTGCCTCACATGTAAAGGGAAGCACTAAGATAAGTGCTGAGTTTAACCTCAGGGTGTTTATGTCCATGCCAGATGAACAACACGTTGGTCGAGGCGGAGAGTTTATCAGGAAGGCTCACAGCAGATCCTCTGACCGTCTTTCCCTCTGGTGAAGAGTGAAGGATTTTTAGATGCATTAAAGTGACTATTTGTGTGTTTGGCGTTCAGGGATATCTACAGCACAGTTTGTTGATCTAGCACGATATCTCTCCAACTATTTGGGCTGATTGCTGTGAACTTTGGTACAAACATTCTGGGACCCCTGAGAATAATTCCTACTGATGCTGGTTGTTCTCCGACTTTCCTCAAAAGCCCTCATGAGAATGACTTCTGTGGCTCCGAGTCAAATATCAGACAGATTTTCAGCGTTGAAGGATGAGATTCGAATCACTTCCTTAGATTCTTTTTTTCTAGTGTGAACGGAAGGTCACATTTTTAACTTAACTCTTTCAACATTTGCTGTAGTGTCAAACCCACCGTACAGACATTCCTGCTCTCCACATGATCAATCTGGGTTATTTCAGTAACCTCTTGCTCCACATCATCACTACCAGGAGGATGATCTATGAAACATGATCTATTAAAACAACAAATTGATAAATTATTGTAAAATTTGGTAAAGACAACAACAAATTCATGGTCTCCAGGAGACGAAGCCCCAGAGCTGCCAACATGGCTGTAGACTAGTTCTGTTCGAGCTGCAAATCCTCTGGCACACATCACATCACAGGTAACTTTTTTACGTCACGTTGACTGACGAGATGATTTTACTGTTTCTCCTTAAGACTCAATCTGGACGTAATCCGCCTCAACGCTGTGAGTCAATTTAACTTCTCTGTCACCGTTTCATGCGTAGACAAAACCTCAGACTATTTAGCAAGCGCTCCGACAGACACCCAGCATGTGTATTTACTTCCTGTTGAAGGTCTCTGTGGCTTCCTAAGCGCACAGCCCGTCACTCATCATATACACACACAGCTGCTCCGTTGCTGATAGAAAGGACCCTTAACCTCGCGTTGGCCTCCATCCACTGTCGTCATTGCTCGTTGTTGCCACGTGGTCTGGAGAAATGGGTGGAGTCTCACCTGAGACCATAAAGCAACATGTGGTATGATACTGGTCAGTAGGAGCTGCTGGAGTAATTTGGGGGTTTTGTTTTTCCTCCACAGACGTATGTGTTCACTGATGGAGAGGACGAGGAGTTGAGGAAGAGGATGGGTGAGTACACACCAGCAGTTCTGCTGACTAGCCACAGTGTTATCTGCAGCGTAAGAGGCAGGAAAGCAGGAACCAGGCCGCTGACTGGGCAGTACAATGTTTCCATGAACACAGGAAGTCACAGCAGGTTAATCAACAGGCCTTTCCTCATCTTAGTCATGGAATTGTTTGGTATTATTTTCACTATCAGACACATTGTTCATGTCAGTGTACAACAAGAAAATTCACAGGGTTGTTTTCAAGCACTAGGATCACAATGGGATCTAAACTTGTCCCACAGATTTCTTGCTTCCCTTCACAACTCTTTCTGTTCCTATTATTTTGAACATGGCTGTGTTACGGATGGTTGTGCATTTCTGCTTTTATCATCAGGAGCTCATCTGATCAACACCAACTGCTCAGCGGCCCACAATCGGCAGGCACTCTCGTGCAAAATGGCCCTGGAGTATGACACCTTTATCAAAACGGGCAAGAAGTAAGACGCAGTCCAGACCTGCAGCAAGACGCTCTCTGTGAAGATGCACGAACAGCATTTCACTAACTCTCTGCACCATCTGTTCCAGGTGGTTCTGTCACGTTGATGACGATAACTACCTGAATGTCGGCTCCCTCCTCAAACTTCTGTCTCAGTACAGTCACGCTCAGGACGTTTACATCGGCCGGCCGAGCCTTGAACGGCCAATAGAGGCCACAGAGGCGCTCGGTTCCACTGAACTGGTAAGTTGTCCCAATGAAGACGGCTTCGCCTTAAATGTGTTCTCGTCAGTATGAGGTTTCTATTTAATTCCAGTCAGTGTGCGGTGCTGTGGTTTTCTCTCAGCCTGTAGTGACTTGTCCTTCTCTAACTGGCTGATCTGTAGCGTGCTCCTCTGTTCATGCTGCACGTGTCTTTGCCTGCAGAAACAGGTGCGTTTCTGGTTCGCCACAGGGGGAGCAGGCTTCTGTTTGAGTCGGGGTCTCGCTCTCAAGATGAAACCTTGGGCGAGGTAAACCCTCACTTAGAGAAATCACAACAGTTTTTCACCACTCTGTTTAAACTGTTAAATTAAATATACCCTCCACATGCTCTGCGCTTCCCTCTGTCTCCAGCGACGGTGCTTTCTTAGCGACCGCTGAGCACATTCGCCTCCCAGACGACTGTACTGTTGGTTACATTGTGGAGGCGCTGATTGGTGCGAGCCTCACCCGCTCGGCTTTGTTTCACTCCCACCTCGAGAACCTGGGACTAGTGTCAGACATACACAACCAGGTAGGCGCACATAAACATTAACACACACAGTGATCTCTGCTACTACACACGTTCTCGTTGTCTAAGCTGCTGCATGCTTCTGCTTTCTTTTTCCCCTATTAGGTGACTCTTAGCTACAGCACTGTAGAAAACAGCAGAAACACAGTAAATGTGAAAGGACCATTTTCACTAAACGAAGATCCTACAAGGTAAAATACACCAGCAACCACTCACAGTGTAAGATAACAGAGGCCAGAATCAGCAGAAAATCAAATGACCACATGAGGAAAATGATCTGAAGCATGGCTACCGTGACAGTTCATTTACCACGTTTGACGTTTCAGCTTGTTTCCTGTTTGAACAGAGCCTGCATCAACGCTGCTATCTTTGTAGAGTATCTGGAAGCCTTATGTTCATTTTTCCGTTGGTGCCTGATCAGACTTTCCTTCTTAGTCTTCAAAAAAGCTGAATTTGTTTTGTAAAATGATTACGCCTCTGACACTAGGTGAAATATTTATTCAGTTCTCTTCTGATCATTTCTGTTGGAGTCCATACTTGATTTTATTCATCCGTTAGTTTGAGCAGAGGAAGAAGCACCACTACTGCAGAGAGAAACCACAAAGTTCATTGGTGATGATAATAATTGATAATTTATGGATCCCCTTGGGGAAACTCCTTGTGGGCAGGCTGCCTCTGTAAGGCACCATGGGTCAGGGCATCAGTGTCACTCACCCTCTGATCTAAAGATGGCTGCACTATCACGCCCCAACGACCAGCAATGATCATTCTAACACAAAAGGCCGTTCTGTCTGTAATTATTTATCATACACACGCTATAGACCATTATTGGGAGACGCGGCATTTATGCAGACAAAACAATACAAAGGGTAAAACACGCTCCTGACATCACAGGGTTTTTTTGATTTTTTTCCTTTAAATGCATCATTGTGTATCGATGTAGCTCGTTTAGAGACACTGAGGGCGGTGTGCCTATAAAGGGAGGGCTGGCAATAAGATAAGCCTTCTGATCTATTGGTGGATATCTTTTTGACACAGTTGTTCTCTCATGTTTTTTACTTAATCCATTCCTAAAACATGTGTATTACAATTCTTCTTTATGTAAGGGCTTCTGTTTGTGTATGTTTTACCACTATGACACGTTTCCCCCCTTTGTTCATTTTCCGTATGTGTATGTATGAATGTGTGCGCACCACTAATTGTATTCGCTGTTTTATTTTGAAATCCCCAGTTGGCGGCTTCCAGGCATTGTGACATTCGTTTCCTTCTCTTTCCCAGGTTCAGGTCTGTCCATTGTCTGCTGTACCCAGACACCGCTTGGTGTCCGAGGCCCTGGCAACTTTAGCACCTATTTACAGATAAAGGGGGAGGGGATGGACTCGAGGGGAAAACGGTTCTGTTTTGGACTAAATTGATCTTCTCAGATGCAGCAGGGAATTATTGCAGGAATAAAGCTAGGAAGTCCCACTGCTGCCCTGTCCCGACTCCTGAAGAGTCTCTGATCCTGCAGTAGTCTGCCTTTTTAGGAAGCAGTACCACTTTATTAGTTTGACACCTGAACTCTGACTGGGACTCAAACGCAGCACTGAGTCTTTCATTCATCAGTGGAAAGCTAAAATGAGCTTGGAGGTTAGCTTAACTCTGATCTACTGGAGCTTGTCTCTTTTTTGGGGGCCATGATTGTACTTTTTAATCTTCAGTTACCCGTTTCCTCTGACTGCTTTATTTTTGTGCCAGGCTAAGGGACAAAATATTCTCCTTAAAATGGTTGGCATGACTGCTTTTTATTCATTTTAACTGCTTCTAGTATGTTATAGGAGAGCAACAAATGATCCCTCTGGAGGTTTTATTGAGACTCATGTTGGGTCGTCTTCTGTTTCTGTGCTTTGAAAGCAGTTGTTGTTGCAACTGAATGAAATGTAATAAGTTGAATTCTGTCCATCGTTAAATGAATGTATTATAAACTGTTGCTTCTGAAGTGCACATGCTTTTTTTCCAGTATCTGGACTGTATGTAGACATCATGAAGTTGAAGTTAATAAACCATTTTTGTTCAAATGAGAAAGTGAGTCTGTGCTGTATCTAGGATTTTCAGTTCAGTTTGTGATGGTCATAGCTCCGACCTTGTTTGTGAGCTGTTTGGTTCCTGTCTGGAGTACACCCCCACCACCACCAATGCACACACACACTCTTCACCCATAACCCCACAAATTCCACCACCCACCCACTCACACACTGAAACAACAGCAGTCCTCTTATCTGATTGAGCCATACACATGTCCTGCAGAGATAAAGGCAGAAAAGATTAGCACACTGCATGTGCATATGTGTGTGTGCGCGCGCGCCTGTGTGTGTGTGTGTGTGTGTGTGTGCGCATGTGTCATGACCTCCCTCCCGCTGTGAATTCAGAGATGCCGGGCTGTATGGGCCACGGGGAGCATTTAGACAAACCGACAGTAGTGATTTAATGATATTACTCTGAGGTAAAACATTTTTCTGAGGACAGTGACACCTTCTGGCTGCCTTTGATACTGCAAGAACTGAAAACAAAGTTTTCCTTGGACCCGCTCCACTGCAGCTTATGTTTGTCCTGTGCCATCAAATAGATAAACCTCTTATTACAGATCATAGCTTGTTTAACCATCTTCTCAGTACTTCCTAAGGCTGTTTCTGCATGTCACAAGTAGGTTACTGACACCAGAACAGAGAGACAGGTGTGATTAATTCTGTGGTAAACTTTATAATCTGGCTCGGAGCACTGAATACGACCTACTCACAATTTGAAGAGATGATGCGCTGTGATGTGTGTGTGCGTGTGTGTGTGTGCAAACAGACAGCTGCTGAGATGCATTACAGTCAGTTAACAGCGTAAAGCACATGGTGCATCAGGAAGCATAATGTGGTTTGAACAGCTGTAGTAACAAGCAGCAAAATGAACTACTTGTGTCTTTGTCACAGTAAATGGTCAGTATGTATTTTCTGGCAGGATGTTTGAGTGGCACAGTTTTAGATCAGTGGATTCTCTGAAGCAGCTTTAATTCGACTGAATAGTTTTAGATTGCAGAGTGAGATCAGTTCCAAAATGAACACAGGTTACTCGGAATCACTTCTAAAGCTTTGCTGTCACAAATGCTGTAAGGTATTAAGAGTTTGTGGTGACGAGGGCACAAAATAAAGAGCCTGATTCTGTCTCACAGAAGCTATTTCAGGAATTACACTCTGGTTTTCAAAGAAAGGAAACAAAACTGCTTCTCGGCTCATCTGACCTAAAATGTAAATGTATGTTACCTTTGTGCTTTGTTTCCTTGAATGAACTGACCCCTGAAAAAAAGTTCCTATCTGCTTTGTGAAAATGGTTAAAAATAACCCATAGTCGTGATCAGTATGTTAAAGTTGCTTTAATTTTATTTTTTTAACGTTTATTCCAGGCTGAATGATATCATTACCACAGTTTTGACATGTACATTAATATCTTAGTTCAACTATCAGAAAATTAAAACAGCCATAGAAAACATTGTTTGTCTGTCACATCTGGACAGAGGTGCATTTGAAGTCCTGTAAATACCACACGTACACACAAACATCGCTGACACTTAACATGAGCTTGGCTCTTCTTACATTGGGAAATACTGTGCGAGAAATCGCAGTAAGCATTGCACAGGAATTCAAATACAACTTTGAGTCAGGTATGCAGATTACACTGGAATAGTTTTATTAAAACATTGCAAGACAGAGAGTCATTCACCATTAATAAGAGAGGAAAAACGCTGCTCTCGCCTTTATTTCCCTACAAAACAGCTAGCTATTATTTAATCTTTAAAGTTTGATTTTACAAGACAGAGAAAAATTAAAAAAACATGTTGTGGTATGAAGAGTTTAAAAACATTATGAAAGGCCATTAATCAGTGACTAGTCCCACAGATCTTAACACTGTTTGCATCAATGGTGCAAAGAAACACTGTAAAGTACTAGACCATAGGTAGCATTGTTACCATAACATGGATATTTTCTTTTGAGTAAAGTCACACATGTAAGATTGTCTCGCTATTACGAGAAGTGGTCATTGATTAATAATAAAATATTAAAATGCTGTGCAGGTATGACAGTTGAAAGGTGTTTGGATGTTAGGGCTCTGCCTACTTAGCTAACTACGAGATTCCAGGTTTGTCTGAGAAGCAGTTTCTACCTACTACATCACCCATAATGCAATTGGACATCGGTGCGGGAGGGTGTGAGGTTACTACAGCTCTAGCATGTGAATGTAAACAGGACAAAAGAAGGGAAAGATGGACTTAACTGCAGTGTGTGTTGTATCTGTCCGTGTGTGTATAGAAAGGACTCGGGCTGGAAATACTGGCCCTCGCTTGCAGTCAGTCAGACACACTTATCACTGTACTTAAACACAGTAACACTGAGATAGAGCAACAGCCAATCACACTGCAGCAATGTCACACACATGGGTTCACAAGTACAAGTTTTATACACTGTACACAAGTTGTACTCGAGTTGTAGCAGGAGGAAAAACCACTGGCAGTGTTGCAGGCAGTGTGTTTTATTTCTCCACCACGTAAAGTCACCTAGAAGAAAATTTGTGCTTGTGGGTACGAAAAGGAAAGAAAAATAATCACTACAGGTGGCTAGAGGTTGAACCAAGGTCACCAGTTAACAAAGTACAAGGAAAAAAAAGACAGAAAACGACAGTGGGCCACGGTATTACATCCCGAATGTCAGCTTAAAACATTGAAAATACCCACTTGCATTGAGTTTGAAACACATTTATGTAACAATATTTATCAGGGATGTGATTTTTTCAGATTTCGGGACACAATTTCCACTCACTAATATTGGAAAGATTATTTTACTGCTATATTCCTGATCACATCCCTGAAGGTAAACAAAACATTAAAAAGTAACGAAAATGTTTCCGTCCCTCCTCAGTCCTGAACATCCTCTTGGGCCTTGAGTGGTTTACGTAGCACCTAGCAAGCATGTTGTCACAACCATCTGTCCATCTTGTTCCTTTTTTATTTACATGTGGAGGGATCACATTCTGCATTAGTATTTTCCCTTTTTTTGGAAATATCAGGAGGCAGTAGGAGAAGAGGACAAACCAGGCGTTCCTTATTTTCAATATATAGTCTTTTGGCACAGGTTGAGCCATCTTATGACCTTTGTCTCTTGCTCCATTTCCCACAATTCAAAGCAGTTCTTTAACAACAGGATTCCAGGCTCATGTAAAAAAAAAATGCAGTATTCGATGTGCGTACTGTATGCACATGTAAGCACGGCCACACGTTTCAAGCTTATGATTCAAGTCTCAGACGACAATGTTAAATGCTAAGGAGAAAAGGTGTGTGTGGTGGTTTTTATCTAAACATGGCTTAATGATTTACTGGTTTATTATTATACAGATGAGTGTTCAGTTAGACTATCGGTCTACTTGTATGTGTGTGTTTGTGAGCGATACAGCTAGAGTTTGCACACCACATTACCAGAAATGATACAACTGTCTACTTTTAATGAAACCAGGATAAATCACACATTAAATATTTACACCTCTGTACAGTGCGTGTATGTGCGTGTGTGCGTTCGCCTGTGGGTTTGCACGCGGTCTGAATGTGAAACTGTCAGGGGTTTGAGTGGTGACAATGATGTGGCTGTCTCCACTGGAGGGCAGTGTACAGATCCCAGTGGATGAAGAGGAGATGTCTGAACGGCGGGGCCAAGGCGCTTCAGTAGCTGTGACGTGTGGGTATGTGGGCTCATCCATCACAGCAGTGGTGGACTAAGCAGCTCATGTTGTGTGTCTATAAAGAAAAAGAGAAGTAATGGTCCTCTAAGATGTGCTGTCCTTTACCGATGTGCTTGTTTGATGAGTCCTGGTTTGTTGTTATAATTCTTGTGAACCGGTTCTAGTAAAATTCTGTGGATCTTTAGAAACTGGGGTCCTGTACTTAAATCACTGTTGAGCACTGTGTTGTATCTTGTTGTTGGCTGTGAGAACTTCATTCAGGCAATACTGGGGTGCAGCTCTGGTCTCTAGTGAACTGAGGACTGTGGTCGAGCAGCGGGGTGAGGCCGGCTAGCCGGGTCCAGTTGGTCATTAGGAACGGAGCGTCGGTTCTGGTCTGGTCGGTTGGTGGCAAGGTACTTGGCTCTCATACTGGAGGTGTACTAAAGAAGTGGAAGACATTGAGGAAAAAGAAAAAGAGGGGTAGAAGAGAAAAGAACCAAGAGGTGAAAGAGAGACAAACATGTAGACACGAAGAACGAGCAGAGGGAGAAAATGGGGTTAGAGCAGAAACCAATGGAGAGAGAGAGATGGAAATAGGATAAAAATGAAAAAAAAACAGCGTGGATTATGATAAATCCTCCTTTACACTGAGGAATATAAGAAGCAAAGTAGACATTGTCTCACGGTTATACATATATTTATGTAAAGATAGATAGATAGATAGATAGATAGAGAGATAGAGAGATAGAGATAGATAGAGAGATCAATAGATAGAGAGATAGATAGATAGCTAGAGAGATAGATAAAGAGATAGATAGAGAGATCGATAGATAGAGAGATAGATAGATAGATAGATAGAGAGATAGATAGATAGAGAGATCAATAGATAGAGAGATCAATAGATAGAGAGATAGATAGATAGCTAGAGAGATAGATAGAGAGATCGATAGATAGAGAGATCGATAGATAGAGAGATCGATAGATAGATAGATAGAGAGATAGATAGATAGATAGAGAGATAGATAGAGAGATCAATAGATAGAGATCGATAGACAGAGAGATCGATAGAGAGATAGATAGATAGAGAGATAGATAGATAGATAGATAGAGAGATAGATAGATAGAGAGATAGATAGAGATCGATAGATAGAGAGATAGATAGAGAGATCGATAGATAGAGAGATAGATAGATAGTTAGATAGATAGAGAGAGAGATAGATAGAGAGATAGAGAGATAGATAGAGAGATAGATAGATAGACAGATAGATAGAGAGATAGAGCGTGTGAAGCACACACAAACAGGCACAGGAGAAACACTATGAAGTCATTTGGACAGCCGGGGGTGTTTGATTACAACAGTCATTCATTATAAAACAGCTGATTAGGTCTGGATGATGTTACTGTAAATTAGATGTGGTTCATTTTTGTCAATGGTTTGTAGTTAGTGCTCTAGTTCTGATGTAGAAGGTTAGCCTGGCGTGAGTTAGTGGTCTGTCGTAAGCAGCTCGCTAGTAACAATTGGGAGGTCTCTGGTTTCCACATCGCTGCAGATGAGTTCTGAACAGGACACCTGGTTGGCAACCTAAGAATGATGACTCTGCTACAGTTCAGTAGTGGCAGTGGGTAACGTGCTCCTGTGAGTGTTTAATGGTGAAGGGTGAGGGTGCACAGAAACAGAGGACACATACACCTCGACCAGAGAATGCACACATAGACACACTGTGGGAACAGGGGGGAGAGGGAGCAGGGTCGTTTTAGGTTTGGGCTTTTACTCAGGGGTGAACTGTCATAAATTCACTGCAATCGTTCACTGCAGAGTGTGATCAGGTGGCATGGAGAAAGGAAAGGTGTGCAGAAGTAAAAGAGCTGGATTGTTGTTGGTTATATAGTCTCAAATGTATGTATATACTCAGTACTGCATGGAACAACATCCACAACTACAGACCCAGCAGCGTGTTGTCAAAGCCAGTATATTCAACCAGTGGCAAACCCCTAGAACGAGGTGCGGTTCATATGTGGAAGACTGGCGGACTTACCTTCTGGAACTGAAGAAAGAGTCTGAAGCACTATAGAACTATGCATTAATATTTTGCTGTTTCAACTCCTCTCAAAATCCACTGATGAAACTAACCAGACTTTTTACATCAGAAATAGAGAACAACGTTTATCTACCATGTATGAGACTGACCAACAAATAAACTCGAGTGAAGCCTCTCTTTTGATGCCCTTTTCAGATCCTACTTTCAATGTGTATCTTTGAAAACTTCCAGGTAATCCCAGGCTGCCAAAATGACCTTCATGAGGACAATCCATCATCACAGACTAGTTTTAGCACAGAGGACACTTGCAGTGGTGTAGGGATAGGGGACTATCTTCCAATATCCACACTAGCATGACATTAAGACATTGGTGCATCAACATTGTGCTTCTTGATTATGTTCTAAAGATGCCATATGTTGGCTCTGTGGGTTTTGAGTATTTCCCAGCAGCACTGTAGGTATTGGAAGATAGTGGAGGCAGAGTGTGATCTAGAAAGTGTGCACTTACAGAGGGTGGAGGGGACTCCCTGCCAATCAGGGGGGTGTTCTCACACCGAGGGTTCTGAAAGTTTGCGTTCTGGCTCCTGCATTATAGAATAAGAGGTTACTGCATGTGGTCACCCCGCCACTGATGCTGAGCAGCTGAGCTGTTGATCTGTGGTCTGCTCATGATTACAACTTAGTGACTCTCTGATAAATGGTCTCAGTACGTCTCGCGGTACCATACAAGCTCAGTAAAATAGTACTTTTGTCAGTGAATAAATGCTGTTCTCTTTTAATCCAAATAGTGTGTGTATGATAGAATCCTACATATACAATACAGAAAACAATCGAGGAAATTAAAAAAAATGTTTTACCAGGTAGCCTAATATAACAGAAAGAAGTATATTTGTTACGATTCAATATTTGTAGCAATTTGAAAGAAATGCATGTTTATACAAAACATGAAGTCACGGTGCAGAATATGATCAGATTTTCAGAATAAAACTATCTATTTTAGTATTTACATTTAGATTTAAAGTTGCAGGTGTTTGCTTGAAAACCTGTCAACCACATTGTAATTGATAAGCTCACAGCTGAAACAGTGGCAAACCATACTAGAGATGCATCTGCTTTCTCTTCTGTATATATTATAGTTTTCAGAGCAAGCAATCGCATCCTTGTGGAAAACTGTAACATGTAGCAAGCAGGTGACATTATTGACTTATTCTACAGCAACTACATATTTACTGCTTTTTTCTGGTTTTTGCTTACACTGTGGACTGAAACAGGCAGGCTGGCTGATACAGCAAGCATCGATTAACAGCATCATGTCAAGAGCTAGTGAGGGTTTGTAACTCACTGCATGTACAACAGTGTGTCACAAAGGACATGCGAGCCGTACATAGCAAAGAAAATTGCTATTTCTATTTAAATGTCGCAGGCAGTGACTGTTGCTATGCTGCTAGTCTGGTCATATGGGGGCAAGCATCAGCTACCTATGGCAGGCAGTGTATTGATCCTGCTAGCATCTAGCTAGCGGTGGGTGCTAACTCACATGTATTCAGTGACGGGGGCATTGCTGACAGTGTGAGCTGTGGCGGGCAGGCTAGCTTCGCTACCATAGCTGGAGCCACAGCTGTAGAGACTGGGCATGTGAACGCGGTACAGGTTATCGTGCACACCGCCCCGTGAGGCGCCCGACTCGTCCTCTCCGTCTTCCTCATCCGTCCTTCAATTGGTTAGGGTAAGGGCAGGGCACAAGAGGGCATGATGGATAGGAGGGGAAAAGGTGAGGGGGAGGGAGATCCGAGAGAGACAACAGAGTGTAAACAAGTGGTTCAAGAGGAGGTTAGGAAAAGGGAAGATGTACTATGAGGAGTCCCCTCATATAAAAGACTGGTTAAGGACATGCCTCCAGCCCCAAAGCAGCTGAACAAGGAGAAAACCAACATGGACGGCATTCATCTACAAAACAGGTCCAGTAGACGCACAAAGTAGTCTCTCACATTACTACACAGCCTAGAGAGGACTCGTTAAGTAGTATCTTGTTTCTGTGTGTGGTTACAACATTCAACTGTATGACGCTAGACTCAAAGTTCTCTTAATATGGAGAAACATGCAGCCATTTTCTTCATGCAGTCATCTTGTATATCGTTGATTTACTGTCCATTTACTGTCCATTTCAAATTGTACAGCGTCAAATGTATTATCTGTTACATAGTTCATGCATCTCGAGTGCTCCATGAAACTTAAAGTGAAAACGTCAGGAAAAAGAAGATAAAACCATTTTCAGACATAAAATGGTCAAAAATGTAAAACGGCCAGCAACGTAACAGAATGAGGCATCAAATAAGATATGTGCTGATTTGGAAGTTTGATCTCTGGCTACAGAAATGTACTGGCTTCTACAATGCATGGTCAATCACAGAATACATGCACGTGTGCATTTACATATGTAGACCCCATTAAGTTGATGTTTTGGGAAGTCTTTACTGTTTATCCACATGCTAAAAATGTCGCACCAGGCTGGAAATATTTCTGAGGTGTAAGAGGGTAGGGCACTGAATAAAGAACGTTTCTGAAAGGCCCTGCATTAACAAAGACAAAAAGGAAGAAGGGGTGTTACTTCCCTGATTGGCCACCTGATGGAGGTGTTTCAGTCATTCAAAATGGAGCTAGCTGTGCAGCCCATCAAACAGACTCAGCAGATGTAGCACAGTCAGTCTAAAAAGCAAATGAGCCACTGAGCAATTATTTTTGCTTTACACTGTGGATTAGATTAATACCTGTCAGGCCATACAGTAGTTTTGCCGGTCATTCACACCCAGCAACGGCTCGGCACGGCTCGTAATGATCGTGCACCAGAGTGAAAACCACCACTGCATTTATAGTCTAAGGCTTGTTGCACTGATTTAACCACAGAATTACTTGGTTGTTTAAAAGGCAAAATGAATGGGACCATATATTTTAATTTCCAATTTTCTCAATAAGCACCATCATTCACTGAAGCCCAAAGTATTTCCAAATCAGGACAGGGAGAGAGGAGGAAGGGAAGGAACAGAAGGAGGAAGTGGGGCACATAAAAAAAAGACACGAGGTGATACACAATCTAACACACCAATGGTGCTCCAAGTCCACAACAGAGAAAGGAAACTGAGCAATGTGTACAAATAGAAACATCAGCGCTAACAGCAAACAATGAAATAAATAAAACCTGCAGAGACTGTATGGATGCAAAGACAAGCAGGAAGACGTACGAAAGGATACAACAGCTCAGGGGACAAATACACCATAAGTCTGACATGCATGGGCAACTAGTAGATTCTGTTTGGGTCTTTCCATTAGCTACACTGAGTTGAACCATCACGGTAGCAATTGATTAGAGCTAGTAACGTGTTAGCTGTTAGTGAACAGATTAACTCCAGAGACAGGTTTAGGAACGTGTGGTGTGCATGTGTTTTTCTTTACCTCTTGCCAGGCCAGGTATGTGGCACACTGCACACAATGGAAGAGAACATCAGAGCAGTGACAAATGAGAAGAGAACCAGGTAGATGAGACCCTCAACTCCATCATAGCACAGGCCCGTCAATGCCTGAACATAGTCCTGCAAAGGCAGAGGCGAGAAGACGAGAGGAATCAGTTGAACGTCTGGGATTTGAGAAGTTATCTTTCCTCTTAACACAACACACATGACTCACCATGTGTAGGCTGCGACAGTCAACCAGTGCAGTCAGCTGGTGTAAACCCACCTCAGTGGAATTCAGCACAGACTGGATCTGCTCAAGATTCCCCTGCATACACAAAGCAAAGCTAAGGTTACACATGCATTTTGAAATACAGATATCCGCCTCCATGGACACACCAGATAAACGTGTTCGCTAGGACTTGTATAACTTCCACTTTTATCACGCTCTCACGGTCTCTCTCAATGTGAATTAACTCCTGCGCGAATCTACTGCACACACACACACACACACACACACACACACACGCACACACCTTGGTGCTGGCGTAGTCACGTGTTGCTGATCTCAGTAGCTCTGCCACATCATCCTGCATCTCCACCAATGCTTTGTGACTCCCTGACAGCCTCTACAAAACACGCAGAGATAAAAGGGTCACACATACATAAACATAACTTAGTCATTACAGTTTGCAGGTAAGTAGGAAGTACGAAAATCCTTGAAATACAAAAATAAATGTCTCGTTTTGTACAATAGCAACTGAGTGCAGTTACCTGCTGGAAAGGATTAAGTTGGCCAGAGTTGCACCTCAGGTAATATTGCAGAATATCTGGGAACATACAATAAATGCATATCAACATTTATAATGATGCATCCATTTTATATTTAAGTAGTAGTGCTGGGCAGTATACCATTTCATGCCAAAAGAACTTTGTTATGACATGGATTATACTGCAATACCGGTTTAAATAGTGTAACAACGTTCGGGGCGTAGTGCAGTGGGAAACTGTTTGTGGGGGCAACTGAGATATTGAGCAGTGAAAATGAACAGAGATGAAGCAGACGGTGAAGTTGAACATGAGGACACAGAAGGACCTTTGCTTGTCTGTTTGGTGACTTTGGTTTTAAAAGCTCAGACGTGAACCAAACATCTATTTAAACATGTCACCAAAGTTGTGTAATTTGCAAACATACTGTGGAAACCAGGAATGTCTTAAACTAAGAACGCCACCCACCACAACCTCAGGTAAAACGGAAAAAGCTCCACCTATTCCAGCCAGACATCACTTGTAGCTGCGTTTGCTAGGGCTTCTTCTACGTTTACAGCGTTGTTGATGTAATGACAAATTAACAGTGTGTACACCACGCTGGATGCAGATATTCTTGTTGCTTTACAGCGTTTGTGATGTGTGCTCTCTCTCCTCTGTTAGGAGCCTGCGCACATGTCTGTATACACGCATTGACACAGATACAGAGGATCCCGCTGTGCGTGACACAAAGCAGGGAAGAATTGTAAACACACATTCATGTAGTCACGGACCCGACATGTCAAAAATACCTTGAATTATGGTCATACCGCCTAACTCTATATGGTAGTATATCTCTATGGAACATGATAGATGTATTTCTCAGGGACAACTGTGTGTATTTATATGTGTGTTACGGGGGCAGCATCTGGGCTCTACAGCAGACAGAGTGGAAACAACGGGCAGACAGACGAACTCATTAGATGAGTGCAAAGAGGGAAGTGAGGAAGGGCAGGAAGAAATAGAGAAGTAAAGAGGGATATAACATGATGAGGTGAGAGAACAAATCAGATAATGATCCTAAGTGAAAAAGCAAAAATGTGCTCTGATATTTTTTCTACAGGCGGAAAAACGCGCGAGCAGGGTTGCTGATGCACTGCAGTCAGCAGAGAGAGAGGATATGAGCTTTTAGATGTCAGCCAGACACAGTCACATTGGACACACACACACACACACACACACACACACACACACACACACAAACACTTGTTTCTTAAAATAGAGACAAACATGTCAGGGCGAGAATCAACTGTCAGTAGTGAAAATGGAGTCTAGTCTAAATTTACTGCTTATTTGTATAGGTTACGTCCTTCTATTAC
Organism: Microctenopoma stevenorrisi; assembly: GCA_032270685.1. Classification (NCBI taxonomy): domain Eukaryota; kingdom Metazoa; phylum Chordata; class Actinopteri; order Anabantiformes; family Anabantidae; genus Microctenopoma; species Microctenopoma stevenorrisi. The sequence continues at coordinate 3,807,833 of JAUMTR010000001.1, forward strand.
TCCCTTTATCATCTAACCACAAACTCTATTAATGATAATACTGTTCAGAATTCAAAACATGACTTTTATTCAATTATTTGTCTGTCACATTTTTTCTAATATAATTCATTGTTTCATTGCCACTAATATATTCTGAGAAGAAAAGATTCCCTTACTCCTCAAAATACACATTTTTAACTTGTATTCATAACTTGTTGTAATGATACACAATTCTAAAAAGCCCTGTTTACCTTGGTTGATGACAGCATTTTCCTTGGTTACCCTGGTGATGTAAGTATCCGGGGAAACGCAGAAGTCACTGGCTGACTGTAAAAGGGTAAGCACACATGACACATCAGGCTCCACAACATCCACGCTCAACACAGTCGCTCGAGTAGTTGATAGGGATTACATCACTGCAGAGCCGGAGAGCTTGGTGGTGTTGCCATGGTTACACTTACAGCAGCGACAGCCAGCTCCAATCCGAGAGAACCCCAGCTGATTATCAAAGTCAGAACCCCGAGCAGACACACTCTGAAGGACAAAGCAAATACACATCATTAAAGTGAGGATTTGATTTGCCAACGTCTCCTGCGTTACACTGTTTAACAGGATTTAGTTTGTCCGCAGGGGAACGTACCCTATCAGAGTGCCTCTAGAGTTGCGTATCAGGCCGAAGAGCACCAGCAGACAAATCAGTACATCAAAGAGGAGCAGGCCCAGGTACCCCAGCCACCTATAAACACACACACATATTTATCACACAACAACATCATTACCTGGGATTTTTACCGTTTCACCTTTACAGTCATGGTTAGATAAGTACTGCACTGCAATGTCTGCATGGTTGGTTTGAATGGTTTTGACATACGGTCCTCAGCAGTTCCATATTAATATTATAAAACACCTATTGAGCAAGCTCACAAGAATGCTCGAAAAACTTCAGCAACTGTTACTACTGACCTGTAAAAGTCAAAGATCTCTGTCTTGCTTGCCAAGTCCTCCAGAGAAATGTCAGTATTGGACCAGAAGGGGACATCCACCATCAGCCTCACCAGCTCATCCAGCTGGCCCTGCAGCTTTTGGATGATGGACATGTAGTCTTTCTGCTCCTGGAAGGCGGTCTCTAACTGGACTAAGTTTTCCTCCACTGTCTGGTTTAAGGCTAGGGCGCTGTCAGAGACCTAGGCACAAACATTATTTAAAAGACTGTGATCAGTAACATTTTCATTTAGTTAGTTTCATTAGTTTTTGAGGATTTTTTAAAAGTGAAACACAGTTGATAACTTACCAGCTTCTCCACCCCAGATACAGTGCGGTTGGCATGACGGAGTGAGTATGCCAAACGACTGGCTCCATCACTCGACTCGCCATTTCCATAAAATCCTACAGCGATGCCAGCGCTGCGAGGCAAAATCAGGAAATGCCAAATGTTACCACAATGACTAATTCAACCACCAGATGGTATCAAGTTTGTCAGTATGAGCGAATATTGTTATTTCACAGTCATACATGTAACACACAACAAAGCTGCACAACAGTTGAGCTATGAAGCGCAGTTCATTTATTAACCTGCAACAGGCAGCGTTGAGCTCCATGTTCTTTGGTGTCTGTCTTCATGGGCAAGAGCAGGACTACCAGGAATGATTCACACACACACACAGAGACAGAGTCTACTCAATAATTGGGTCACCAGACCGCACATAATATATCCTTTTGCAGCTCAGCACCCACATTCACACACGACACACGTTACAATATCGGAGGTATCTGGCCTCAACACCCTTTCTTCCAGATCTGAATACTGTTCAACCATGTTCGCACCGCAACTAACCCTCACCCACCCAACACCACCACCTACACAGAAATCTCTTTTACACGCTTTCTTTCATCATAACTAACTGTCACGGTCTCCAGCTCGAGCCGTTAAAACCCCCCCACCCCACCCCTTTCACCACATATCCCTCCCCACTAAGCTTTTAATTCAGTTCAGTTCAACTGTATTTATATAGTGCCAAATACAACATAATTCATCACGGGGCACTTCACAATATAGAAATGTATACAGAATATTTTCATTCCTCGGTCCTGTCCTATAAATCACTCTCCCCCTCCCTCTCTTCATGTACTGCTGCACATTTGAGTACATTGTTTGTATCCACGATGCCTCTGTCTGCACAATAGCACTAGCCAGATTAGTAGAGGGAAATTTATGGCCATTGTTAAAGCAATTCATTCTAGCCCATTAGATCTTGAGTGGCCCCATGTTACAGCCGGGTTTACACACACTCGCCATTGTGTAGATATGTGAATGTTTCCGAGCTTTACGATAGACTTTATGTGAACATTTGAAATAAAAAACTAAACTGACTTGACCACACAGAACAGAAATATAAATGTGAATATTAATAGTCATTAATGTTAACATGTTCTTATCTATTTCCCCACCCATACCATCCCTGCATCCCACCATCTTAACTCCATCCTCCATGTCATCTCAGTTTTAACACAAAATAGTCTCACTCCACTCATGTTTACTCATCTCTTTTTTTCTTCTCCTAGCGCCCTTTCTCTTGCTTCTCATCTCTGGCTTCCTCTCTTCATGAGTTTTATCTTTCCAGTTTAATAAATCTGACCCCTGCCAAGGGATTTCAGGACTTCATTACCCAACAGCTTAGGATATGAGACATAAATGAACAAGTCAAATAATTGCCTATGAACACTGGCTAGCTGAGCTATAAACCACACAGAAAAACACACATACATTAATAAGACATCTTCTTGCCTTGGAGGAACAGCAAGTTCTGAATGATGCTAACGCAGAGAGATAGAGCTGCTTTAGTTTCGGCTTGAGTCCATTTTCAGCTGAGATGACATCATAATGCTAAAAATGCTTTCATGTACCTAGTCTTCCTAAGAGTAGACTAAAAGCACTTTGTCATGGCATAGTAAATGTATACGAGGAGTCTAAACTTATTCACCTCCATCACGTCCTAAATAAATGCCTTTAATTTGAGGTTGAGACAGTGTACATATCCTAATGTGACAGTAACAAATAAATTAACAGTCGTGCTATTCTTGCTAATTCTCAAAACTTCATGAACCCCATTTTACAATTTTCAGTTAGCATTTTTCTCCCTATTGTAAGAACTACCTACTGTGCACCAGCGGCAGTGTTTTGTTTGTGGCCAACAATCCAAAGCCTTAAGATATTCAGGTTATTCTGGAAACAGCCATTGTGTTTAGAAATGACCGAAAACAATTAAATCCTAATCAGAATTCCTGATTATTTTCTGTTGTTCAACACAACAGCAACAACACAGTAATCTTGACAAACTGCACCTGCACACAAATGGAGGAAGTCCACATGCACTTGGTGTTATGCCAAAAAAAAGATATGATGTCATATTAAATTGTGTACACAGACACACGCACAACATTCAATCACAAAAGCACACACAATCACAACCAAATACATATACGAAATATTCCAAAAGAAATATTACAGCTAATCATAAAATATTAAAACCTACAAAAACACTCTTCAGCAGTCACTCTCTGTCTCTCTCTCTCTCTCACACACACACACACACACACACACACACAGCTTTCCCTGACTGTATAATTCATTTCTCATCTCTGCTTCTGTCTCCATGGCAACCTTTCTAGGCCAGGGAAGGCTGAACAGAGAGAAATAATAAATAACAGAGGCTGACTAACAGAGATGTAGAAAAGAGGAGAAGGACAAAAAGTCAAAAAAAAGGAAGTAGAAAAATGATGAGAGGGTCAATGAAAGAGGAATACTTTGTATGTTTGCGTATGGCTTTTTGTGCAAAGAAGATCAGAGTCTATGAGACTCCACACAGCCCAGTGTCATTCATCTGTGGTCAAAATACACTCTACCGCACTGATAAACACAGGGTAGTGCAACCACCTGGCTGTTACAGTTCCCCCGCGTGGGGTTTGTGCTGTGTACATAATGTATGTCATAATGTTCACCAGTGGTGCTGAGTTAAAACTTTGTATGTCAAAACTATCAAGAATGTAGGAAAAGAAACCCACAACCTCTCACCTGCAGACGAGTGTGGCAATGATGACGCACCAGGCCGTGCAGCAACAGTCAGCACTGGGCTGCTGGGAATGGGAATGGGAGTGCGAGGATTCATCACTCTTGCGTCGCCGGCAGCACAGCCAGAATGAATAGAAGAGAAGAAACAGGAGGTCCAGGCACAGACAGACCAGCGCCACAGCACCAAGCAGCAAAATAGACTTAAGAGAAAAGAGAGTGGGAAAGTAACCATTAGTCACATGGTATGGTATGCTTGTTTTTTTTTCAAACTGTGGGCCTGAATCATTCACCAGACAAACGTTTATGGCTTGAGAGTTGTCCTCTGCACAGGATAGGGGACAATTTAGGAAGTGATTTACGGATACAGGAAGCACATTAGCTGATATGAGCAGAAACCAGACACAGCACACATGATTTCTTTTCTTATATGTGAAGAAACGCACACAAACATTTGCTCTCTCCAGCTACATGTGGCCAGAGAATAGTGGCTGTGAAATGACCGTGAATGCCATGGAAAAAGCATTTGCACACCATCAAACAGGCACACCTCGACAGAGTGAGCGGAAGCGAGACTGTTGGAGAGCTGTGTGTGCTAGAGACTCACCGCAGAGATCACACACCTTCTAAAAGCTTGGAAGTGAAAAGAAAATGGTCAGTAGGGGCCAACAGAAAATGTGAGACAGAAAAGAATGGAGGGATGCAAGAAGACTGAACAACAAGACAGAAAAGGTTAATAAAAACACAGAGATGAGCCTGTAACTCACGAAACCTTGTTTCATTACAAACACACACACAGTAAGTTGTCTGGAAAAAAAACATCGTACTGCAGAACTGTGCAGAAACAAAGACATGTTAAAAAAAACTAAACCAAAAGCTCCACCTGCTATTTCACTTAAGACAAAGGAATCCCATCACAGTTCTGCCCAGTCAGTAACAGCAACATAATCTAGGGTCCTCCTTCATGGATGATAACACAATCTAACTCCGCCTCCAAGATTCACACAGATCTCCTCCCTTCCCACACTTGTAAACTACTGATTTTTCTACTGACCTAATTTTTTCCTCACTGGTAGCCAGCAATTTCCTCACACTGCAGCAATTTCTACCTTTACTGTAAATATGCACATGCACTGTATCAGTGTACTGCCCAATAAGGAAGCACATTTACATATTTTGTACGTTTGTGGTTGATTCAAAAATATCAGGTATGCAATCCTGTCAACGTAAAACATTATATTCTGCAAAATGTCCAAAAGTGGTCACGTGATTATTGTAATTATATTATTTATGATCTATTATTGACAAGACAACAAGTCTACATCCATGACAAGGACCACTAAACAAAAAGAATAGCTGAGGCTAAGGGAAATGTCACTACTTTATCAGATAAGTAGTAGTTTTCAGAAATGGAAAACATTGAAATTACAATTCTGATCTGATGATGATCATCCTGAGAGGATGATTTGACATGAATGTTTGCACAAAACCTTACAAAAAGCCACCTACAGCATAGAAAAGTGTGCTTTACTATTACGACTCCGGACTGTCAATGTAATCTGTGATCTTTTGTTCATCTAAAAGACTCTTAAAAACTGCCCTTCTTGTTTGATTTGACTCTCTGTTTACCCTAGAACATTCCTGAACTGTAGTGACATCCAAGAAACCTCTCCATTACGTGGGAACTGCAGCATGCGTATCACAGTTCTGACTGGCTTCATCTACACTAGCCAGGTTAGTGGGTCACTAATCCAGACCACTACAGCACACAGGACACAGCACAATAGGATGTGACCCGACCTGTATCTCAACTTTCAGTCTTTAGAGAGGAGTCTAAACCACAAGCCCTCAGTCTTTAGAAAGCAGCGGTGTCTTTTCCTATTATAAGCATTCAAATTCCACTCAAAATAACAACAGTATACATGTGGTGGTGGTAATTTTATTTTTTGGGAAAATTCTAAGTGTGGCTTTGTCCTGACATTACGATTTGAACATCCATTTGTACAGTTTTGAGTGGAGATGTCAGAGTATGCATGTGTAAATTCTGTGCCCTGTATTCCAACATTGTTACGTTTCCATGTGAAAGAAGTGGGTAAACTCGGGCTGAGCTACAGGTTAAAAAAGATAAGCGGAGCATGGGAGGACAGAATCTTCATGTTAGAAGAAGAAGAGATAAGCTCTGTTGATTACTACTCTCTGGTATTATCCTCCGTCATTAACTATGGGCTTGTCTGGTGATTGTGACATTGTGCTGTGGTTAAGGCATATTGTGTTCCACTAATGCACTTTGATCTCTTGCTACTTTAAAATCTGTATCAGGGCTTAGTACCATACAGTATAGAGTCAAATCCCTTACGCTTTGCACAACGACAAAGGAACACAATATACTAAAACAATGCTGAATGTTTCCATGACATCCATCAAAAATTGTGCTACAGGAGCAGTACTGGAACGGTACAGGGGCAATAATTTCCCACAGAGGTTACATGGGGAGGGGAGAGAGACGCCGTGTATTTATTTATTATTATTAATATTATGTTGACTGAAACTCATTGATTAGGCTTCTCAGAATTGTGTTTTTAGTGTATTTGTGTCTTTAATCTTTGGGTTTTCTATAATCTGAGAAGAAGAAGAAGAAGAATCCACTTTATTTTACAACTGATACATTTTTTACATATTAAAACGAAATGTAATCTTTGTATTTGACCCATTAAATGCAGAGAGCAGTGAGCAGCCACAGGCGGCGCTCGGGGAGCTACCGCTGAGTGTCTCACACCTGGTATGGGGGATGGGTTGGGTGACTCAGCTGGGAATCGATCCTGCTATCTCTGCATCCTAGCCCTCTGCTCCAATGACTCTGCTACCAGGATCAGAAGATACATCCAGTGAATCTGGGGTATTTCTACATTAGTAAATTTGTATAATTATTACCTGACTCCCCATAAAACAAAACATTTCAGTACTAGTATTCAGGTTTGCAACAACTGATCAAGGACTCTTGGCATCTCATGAGCTTAATGTTAAACTTCTACAGAACTATCAGAACGTCTCTATCCTTACTGTGTATGACTGCTGCTAGATTAACTTTCAGGCAGACAAACCATCGGATCAGATTAAGCATGGATCAATTAAGTACTAACAGAGACGGTGAGCTTGGCTGTGCCTGTACGTGTACTTAAAGGTAACTGTGTGTGTGTGTGTGTGTGTGTGTATGCATGTGCATCTACACTGCAGAAGATCAGCTTGCAGGCTGGAGGAGGGGCTAAGTGTGAAACATCCAGGCACAGTGATCTACTTTCAATCTGTTCACTTCAGTGTGTGTACGTGCACGCCTGTGAGGTTCTGTGTGCATTTGAGCTGACAAGATCAATCACTTCCACTTCAGTGACTTGTCCTTGCACTCTCCCTGTCTGTTATTCTGTAGCCCTCTCAGTTTCCTAAGGCACTGACTGACCTCAAGTTCATTCCAATATTCACCTGAACTAAGGTTCAGAAAGCAACCAACACAACAGCAGTAAAATCCGTGTCCAGACAGAGGCAGATGGCCCTAATTAACAACACGCACAAAGCAGCTGTGATTGTGATGTTATCTCCCGTCTATTGTGGTTCATGTAAATGCCCAATGGCAAAGTGCAAAAGGGCTGGCTGAGGACTAAAACTCAAAGGGTTTGGTGAATAAATACTCTTCTCACTCAGTTAAATCACTTATTGTTCTGAAACAGCTGTGCCCATCGCAGAGACGCAAGAAAACAACAGTTCAACAAATAAAAGCAGCTTCTGCAAGACATTTTTGTTCAGTGGATGGTGCTGTTTTTGTTTTTATTTATTTTGTTACCATGTTAGAAATAAATGACATGCAGTTTGTCCAATATATTAATTTTTCCATTGTATTTCAATTCCACTTGAAGCCATCAATGGTCAAATCATAAAAAAAATGTGACACAACACATAAAGATTAAAAAGTGTCAGGTTTTGTCTTTAAACCCCTCTGATCCTTGGTATGGTGCTGAGATAATGTCTTCCACTGTACAAATAACAAAAAACTATTTAAAATACCATTTACTGACTTACTTTCCACAGCTGGGAATATGTATGTGTGTCATTACAGGTCACATGATTCCTCTGTAATGTTCTGCAGCTGTTTAACTGTGGCTGGTAGCTGACTCTGCTATTCTACCATAATACAAGCAGTCAAACGCACACATGAAGACACGCACAAGAAGAGGCACAAAACAGTACTCTAATGCCTCGCAAAACCTCAGGAGAAGAGCTCCTATTTCATCGATTCAAGAAAAACAAACAAACCAGTTTTCCTATGAAAAGTCACAGAGTCAGCATCCCCAATAAACCCAGTAAGTGGGTGAGTGAGTGAGTGAGTGAGAGAGAGAGAAGAAATGATTGACCAGTATCAGAGCTGAATACAAATTAACCTGTGCTCAATCACAGCACAAAAAACACTACAGAGAATGAGCTCTCTCTATTGTATAAGACTGTGTGTCATATTATGGTCTGGTGACGAACTGTGTGGTAGCTTGTTTGTATGTATGCCTGCGTATGCGTGTGTGTTTGTGCTTTTTCAGCTGGATGAGTGGATGCATGAAAGCCTTTGAGACAGATAAACTAAGCCAATCTAAAGAAGGGATCCAGTGAAAGAGTGAAAGAAAGAAAGAAAGACAGCAGTCTTTCACAACAGACTACAGCCACACCCCCCCTTCTCTCCCTCTTCACTCCCTACGCCTATCCAATTCAGACTCCTTATTCTTGTTCTTCTCACCCTCTGTCCCTCCCTCCCCCGTCTAGCCAGAATTAATGATTTCACAATGAATAGAACCCCTACATTCACTCACACACAACCCCTCAGGGAGATCTGTGACCTCACCGCGACAAACAACACTAAGTGCTAAATACTCACTGACACAGAAAGTGAATATGCTGTATGTGATGCATAGACATATATCCACAAATAATAACTAACTACCAATAATACAACAACATGCAAACCTAATCTTAGCGCTGAATGCTCAGTGACATAGAAACAGTCCCATCTGCTAAAATATGTCAGGATGTAATTAGTCTAAAAAGGGGGTCCTTAAAATTCCAGTGGTCACACACATTGACACACACACACACACACAAAGGCTCTTAGTTAAACATTGAATAGCTCACAGGAAGTGGCTATTTGGCAATTTACAAGCGCCTCCCATGGCTCATCAAGCAGTCTCTCTCCCCTAGCCTCCAATCAGTCCCTTTTTATCTTTCTTACTCCTCCTCCTCCTTCCTGGCTTCTCTCTCCAGCTCTCATCTCCCTCGTTCATGGTCGTGGGTACCTTCCCACGCTCTCCTCTTGAACTTGCACGCCCTCCCTCCACTCCCTGTACATGTCACCAAACTCACTGATGGGTGACTGCAGCACATGAAATGTGAGAGTCTAAATAATGTGCCTGTGCCTCATACAGACTTCAGAGACCGTGATGTTTGCTGCAGAGACCTGGAAGTCACCTTGTTTGAGGATTCTAATGAAATGCAGGAAAACTGGGCCAAAGCCCTTCTTTGCGATAGAGCTGCTCTCGAAGACAACGCTGCCGATTCAGGCAATGTTTGATCAAAGAACAGCTGCAATTAGTTTTATCCTTTTAACTGATGCTAATGATTGTTTGTTCTCCTTGACTATTTCTTTAGTAAATATGTTGATTGTTTATCACATTATATGTCAGAAATAAAGATGAATGTCCAGATAAAGTATCCTGAGCCCAAATGTTGTCCTAAAATTAAAACAGTCCACAGATATTGAATTTGCAATGACATGAAGCAGAATATTCTTCCCTTTGACAATCTGGCAATGCAAAATGTGCTGCATATCTCTATGTATTTCAATAGTTTTTTTTTTATTATTTTCTATTTATCTCAAAAGCCCATCATCAGGGGTCTGAACCAGGTTGGGAAACACCTTATTATGGATTAATCGACTAATTGTTTTTGCACTACATTTATTTGTACTGATGATAAAGCAGGTAGGGGGTCACTGTCGTGATCAAGGACATCTCTTTCTTGCAGACTCACATACACACACAAACCACACTGATCAATGCAGGAAGTCCCACAACTCTGCGGTTGCGGGACAGCCTCAGTCACTATTTGGCCACTCTACTGTGAAATTACAGTGTGGGCACGTGGCAGGAGGTGGGATGACACGCTGATGCTGCGTGATGAAGGGGATGATGAATTCTGAGTGGGAGGTAATTACTCCACCATACTTGTCTTACCTTCTGGTACTCAGAGTCCTCTGGTCTGAAGTCGCTGCTCACCGGCTGAAATTCCATATTGAAATGAGGTAACCGGTGGAGCAGGTTCACCCACCAAGGTGGTGAGTAGTTCACTACAGCTGCCATCCTGACGCAAACACCTGCCGGCTGTTACTTTGCTCTCAAACCCAATTCCTCACACAGATGCTGTAAAGCAAATTACAACAAGTCTCGGGTTAACAAGCACAAAAATGACTAAACGCACAATACAAACTACCTGTCATGGCAAAACCTGTTTCCATCATCTACAGGGATTAATGATGACTGACATGATCACAAGGCTTATGGTGAGAAACAGTCAATAGCTGGGGTGGGAAACATCAACAAAAAAGCAACACAATGGACCCAATTATGACAGATACACTGGCATAACTAGCATAACATTTATTTGAGAGTATGTCCTCTAAATGCCACATGTTATATTTCGTTCATTTCTAAAAACTGGAAAGATTTGACCTATTTGCCTACACATAAGTACATGTTATCTCAAAAAGCAACTGGACATGTTGTTTGTAGTTTATATGGGTGCAATGCACAATCAACATGTTAATGTACCGCGATGACATATTAATAAAATATACATAACATAATTTTGTGCCACTTGTTCTTTCACAGGTCCAGTTGTGTTGCGGTTTACTGCTTTGCACAAGTCGTATAATGAATCATAACCGAACACATCAGTGTCCAAATATGAACACAAAAAGCATTATCTATTATATTATTATGACCTCTTTTTAAACAATCCAGTTTAAGCGCATCTTACCTCAAACCTATGAGGTCACGCTGTATTTGGACATACTGTACATGAATTATGACATGGACGTAGCATCAACCAATTTACGCCCATACGGCAGCACACTGGCGTCGTGGGATTCAACGGTGAAATGGCCGTTAAATCAAAGCCCACACAGAACCAGGCCTGTTTCTTTCCCGCTGATTTTACTGTGCCATAACGTGCAGGTCTTTTTCCCTCACCTACTCCAACCACCAGCATTGTTTATCCGTACCGGTCAATAAATAGTTAGCTAAACCGGGATTAGCTAGCTTCATCCTGCTTTGTCCGTTAAAACTACCGCAGTCTCGCGGAGTCGTCAAGGCAACGAGAAGGCGAAATGAAAAGAATTCGCCCGAGGTTCGCTCCGTGTCTGTGCACATCGAAGCGCCTGTGCTTGGGGGAGGTGGAAATGAACCTACCTGGTGAAGTCCAAGAGGTTGGAGACTCTTGTTTAGTGCAGTCGTGGGAGTCCGGGCTGGCGAATATTTCACCTATTGTCTTCCCAGATCCGGTGGTGGATTTGAACACCACAGCCGTGCGCTGCTGCATCAAAGCGGCCGTACCGAGCTAACTGCGACGAGCGAGTCGGCTGCAGTCTCAACCACATTGAAAATAACGGAATATAACGGGAGCTACCCCGGTCCGCTCACATGCCACCTACCCGTTTAGGCTACCTTTTCCTGAGAGCTGCTACAGATAATGAGGGGTTAAACTCACTGACCCGCAACCCACTATCCGTGTGTTTTTTTAACGATGCCGTCGTCGTGTTGTGCGCGTGGTCGCTGCTCCCACGTCGCCCGTGTTCGCTTCAGCTCATCTCACGCTGCGGCTCTTCGGTTGGATAGTAATGTCGGTGAGCGAAGCAAACACCGAATTTAAATTAAAAAAAACAACTGGAGGACGGGGTATTGCGGCAGCTCCAGCTCTGCATGTGTGTGTGTGTGAGAGAGAGAGAAGGGTCGGGGAGAGAGAGGACACGCGCAGACGACTCCCCCCCACGGTGACATTACGGCGGTGCAGGTTACAGTCAGGACTTAAACCATCCAGCAGAGGTGAAAGACGGGTCCAGGTTCCACCAGTGGCCCTGCTAAAACACCACACTACACCGGACAGAGCGCTAGGGAAGGAAACATACAGGTTACTTCGAGTGCCAGAAGGGAAATCCCTGCTGGAGCTGCTTTTACCCTCCTACAAGCTGTTAAGAATAAATATAAACACTGTGTAGCTTCCGAATTTCCTATTTGGGACGATAAAGCCTGTAAATGTAAAAAATGTAAAAGTTAAAAAGTACCTCTAAAATGTTAGGTATAAAGAAGTAGAAATAGCAAAAACCTGAGAAATTAGGAATACTAATTTCAATAGTATACCACAATACCTCAGAATTGTGCTCAGTACAAACACATAAATCACAAAACATGCAAAAGCTCTGAATTAACATCAGCCCTGTTTAATTACAAAATGCTTTCCCAAAAAACAAACCCAAAATGTACTATGTAAAGTACAAGCCCAAAATTGGACTTTGCATATAACTTGTACTTAAAGTAACAGGAGAGTTTATTGTAAAAACAGTATTTTATTGAATATTTCAAAAATACAGTTACACACAACTTTCTTTTTGTTGACCTCCTTATACATCATCTGTGTATTCCAGCACATTAAGACATTACGGGCATTAGATATAGCCCCTGCTTATCCTCCACTGTGCTGACAGTGTGTTTTAGTATTGCAGCAGACTGATCTATACTTTATTCACAGTTTAGCTTAATAGTGCATCAGTTGAGTGTCATTCCTCAGTCATAAGTCTAAATCAGCATTATTCGTTAAAACACACATGAGAGATTAGTGTACTGATGTTTATGTGTTGCAAATCAGACGTGTCACAATATGATTCATAATCATTTCAAGGCTGTCATACGAAGGAATTTTACAGTGATGTGGCTCACTAGGGTCACTCACGTTAACAAAATGAAAACATGTAACTACTGTAGTTTTACTATAAATATCCATACAGTAGGCACTTTGGCAAGAAAACATCCATGAAGAATATTTGGCTTAAACAATAAACCACAAAAACGTAACTACATAATGAGATAAAAATGAGAGGTGACCATTTCAAGTACACATAATTACTTTTATCTCGGTTTAAAAAGAAAAGGTAACAGCTTTTAAAGAAAGTGGGTGATCATTCAGTCAAGACACTCACTGCATTTATTTATTTTGACAGTATTCTAAATAACATGATTAAAATGAGGTCCTTATGTGCCATTATAGCCCTGCGATGGACTGGCGATTCCTCCAGGGTGTACCCTGCCTCTCGCCCGAAGGCAGCTGGGATAGGCTCCAGCACCCACCGCGACCCGATTTCGGATAAGACGGAAAACAATGGATGGATGGATGTGCCATTATTTCTGTCATAAAAGATGTGTCCATTGGACTTGCCAGAATATTCTGGTTATTACTGTAAGAGAAGCTCTTGCACAGATGATAAAGTAAACAAACGGCAAGTATTGTATATGTACCTTTCTAACTACCCTGGATAATATTGAAATATTCAAGCCATTGTTTGCAGGTTCAATAAAAAAAAAATCCTGACAAAAACATTGCCCTCTCCCTCACTCACACACACATTACGTCAATCACGCAACTTTGTCTACATGATTAAGACTTCAGACTTCAGACTTCTCAGTGGACGCGATGGAGACACAATGATGTCGTCTGAATCGTCAGAATCGACTGCTCCAGCCTCAGGTGTGCAATGGAGCTCTGTTTGGTCTGCAGAAGACATAAAGGAACAAATGTGTTTAATGAATGGGCATCACTTTAATTAACTGAATTTAACCTCGCTTTATTTCCTATAACAGTGTCAGAAGATAATACAAAATAGTGAATGTTTATTGTGATAGTACTGTATGTGCTTTTAATTGTCAAAATAAAGTGATCCGTGTACTGTAGATTCTCACAGTGACCTTTTGTGGGTGTCATCCTGGAGGCATGAGTGCTTAAGACAAGCAAATCTTCATCACCCTGATATTTCTCATTATCATGAAGTGATACAGCACCTTAAAAACAAAATAACACAAAACTACAGTTGCAGTTATGATAACCCTAAACAACCTTGAGCAATATATAGTCAAATGGAGCAGTCCAAAGTCTCTCAGTGAAGCCTACTGCAACATCAAATGCAGGGTCAGCTTGTAAACAGAGGCAAAAACCGCTGACATAGCTGCTTTGCTCTATGCACCCATCTGCCGTCAAGCTACAGAACGGGAAATACTTAGAGATGAAGAGGAAAGTAAAGGGAAAAGCAGTGGCGTCTTCCAAGGTCAGTTAGGTCACACAGATGTCTACAATATGGCTCATATGAAGAGGCAACTTTAGATTTCATGGGTCATGTGAGGTAGCAATCCTACTAGTCCACGGGGCTGAGGGAGTGTCATCTGTCTTTGATGGCAGGCTGTCAAACCCGCAATTATGTCAGCATGCTAGCGAGAGCCAGAGCCCTAGAGATAGCAGACACCGAGGGGTGTCAGACGATAGCTGGTCACGTGACGCATTCACTCTCAGCCTCCAACAGCTTGAAAGGGGTGATTGAGATCCATTATAAAATTTTGCAGCAGAAAATACATTTGAGCAGCCTTGTAATTATGTGTTTTAAATCTATGACTGACGGTGGATTAACATTTCCTTTTCAGCTGTAATTATGTTAGCTATTTGAAGGCTCCATGGTCTTTATAGGGTCTATAGACATTTTGTGACTCTGCTTCTAAATGCACCCTGGTGAGAATCACGACTATGCACAAAGCGCTGGGGCAGACATTATTAGCTAGTCTGAGGTTGAGTAGAGTAATGCCATCATGATGTATATTGAACCAATATCACACCTGAGTCATAAATGATGTTATTGTGCATTTGTTTTCTGTTAGTTGCCTTTCTACATACACACCAAATGTGTGTTTTTGCTTTGTTCTGTTCATATACACGCAATCAAATCTGACAACAAAAAGTACAGGGGAAACTCACCTGTTTGGCTGGGTGTGTGTTTTGAGCGAGCTCTTCTTGCCAGCATGGGTAAACTGTTTTCCACTGGAGAAGACGCAGAGAACTCTGGGCTAATGCGCACACATAATGCTGTATTACACACGGTTTGCTTGCATACATCTGTTTCTTAAATCTTTTCTGTGTATGAATTACTCACCTTGCTACAACAAGACTACAACGAGCTATGTGTCCTCTAAATGCAGACTGTAGCATCGTCAAAGCACCCACATCCACCTCTGTTTCTTCAGAGGAAGCTACACTGTGCTTTGCTGCTCTTACAGGCTGAAAAAAAGAAAGTGATGAAGCCAAAGAGAGAGAGAAAAAAAAGGAGTACAAGAGAAAGGAACGTTCAATCGTTGAGACAGGTAGATGTGAACAGACAGCAGGCAATTGCGGTAGTTAAAGCTTTGTAGAGCCATCTAGTGGTTGTTTAGCTAAGCTGCACGTGTCATTATAAGAGAGGGACATACATGCCATTTCTAGTTTAATTCCTGTGTAAGGATAGATTTTTGCTCTATGCTGTGTATGAGAGTGAGACCTTATGGTGTGTGTCTTTCAGCAGGTCCTTAATCAGCGACTCTCTCAGGAGATGTCCTCTTAATGCTGATTGCAACATCACAATATCCTTAAGATAGAAAATAGAGAGAAGAGGCTATAAAGAGAAATCTGGGACACAGACATTTACATTTTTTCTCAATCAATACCTTCTTTTACGTAATTGTGTTGTGTCACTTACCCCGTTCCTGTGCCCTCTCCAGTGTGTCTGAATGACACTCGCTGCTTTCTCTCTTTTATAATGTTCCCTTTTTTCACTCCTCTTCTTCTCTATATCTCCACCTAAATTTCTGTTTCTGTTCCATTGCTTCTGTCTACCTCCAATGTCCCTCTCCTCTCCCTCTTTCTGACCTGATCTGACTTGAGGGCTGTCAACTTGTTTTGCTGTTGCAGCAGAGAGAGAGAAGAGCTCAGCTTGTGCAGGTTTGATTAGATCCTCCTCCACAGTCTGACTCCTCAACCACAACTGTTCCAACTCATGCCTGAGAAACACAAACACAGACTATGCAACTAACAGTCAATGACTGGTGTATTTCCCCACCAGCAGTCAACTAATAGTAAAAACATAGATACATTTAAACATCATGATTACAAAAATGTTTCCTGTTTCATTAAATATACTTATGCTGCTGTCTTTCTTTGTCCCATTCCTTTGTTTGATCAGTCTTCCATCTTTCTGCCTCTTTCTCCAGCTCTTCTCTTTCTGTCCTCAACTGTCTGAATTCATCACTGAAAACACAAATTTCAATATCTGTAGGGACATATCTACTGTACGAGGGGGCAGCTCATCATAGGATGGTAAATTGGGTCCTTTAACTTTCCAGTGGCTTGAGAATAAGATTAAATATTGTACTAGAAACAAATAAACACCAGTGAACTGAGAGTCTTGTGTTGCTGCTCACTCACTCTTTACGTGACAGTTTCTCCTGAAGCTCCACCTTTTCCTTCTCCGCTCGACTTAGGCGTCCTCTTAAATCTAAATTCTCCTCCCCATCTTCGGTCATTGTTCCCACAGAAACCACTGCCTCTGTTGCCATGGTAAACCCGCGAATCTCAGTGGGCCTGGCTTGTATCTCACAATCCAATCGTCTACTGATGTTTGCTGCCGGGGCGTGTCTTCTGCTGTCCTCCAGTCTCTGATTGGTGGAGATGGGAGTCAGTTTTTGATGAAGCTGTAATCTCTTAACCAACAGTCTGATACACAAGACTCATGTATGTTTGCAAAGACAGTTACCTTCTCTACTTCCAAAAGTTTTCTCAGCAGTCTCTGTTTACTCCAGTCTCTGTAACCTAGGAGAACATTATCACACACAGGCACATTTTCGCATCAGCAAATATGTACTTCAAGTAAGTCTACTACACACACACACTCAAAATTGTCTAGCACTAAAAAATTCCTAAGCATGTTCTTTGTCTTGACAAGTTAGGCCTTATCATTGTTCTTTGTTGTAGTGTCTCAGATTTTATGGGAACCGATTGGTAATTGCTGGTGTCTTCTCCTTGTAAGTCGCTTTGGATAAAAGCGACTGCCAGGTAAAGTAAAGTAATGTATAAATACAACACCACAATTGTTTTGTTTGAATTTTAAGCAGTATTGGACAGTTGTCACCATATTATTATCATATCAAATATTATCATTACAGCACAACTAAAGTTTTGTTTTTTAATGGATTAATAAGGGATTCCACTGATTCTTTTCCAGTAGCCAATTGCTCATTCAATCTATAAAATAAATGCATGTCTGATATTTAGTTTGTAGTTTTTATTTTTTATGAATGTAGTTTATTAAATAAATATTTAACTATTTAATTGATTAGATTCTTAACCAGTCTGTGTATTATCATATGCCTCTCCATAAGGTAACATATGTACAGTAACCCCAAATGTTAGCCTTACTCTTATTTGGAAAATACTGTGCTTTTTGACATAACTTACCTCTGATATATATTACCTCCATGAACACACGAACACCAACAACAGTAAACAACTGGTATTATCTGCATTTCTGTGGACTGGAATGAAGCTGGTGTGCCACATTTAAAGTTACAAAAATAAAGCCAGAAATAAATTGGTTAGGTCTTAACCTGGTCTGGCATGTCAATGTGTTTTTGTGTGTGATAAATGACCTTTGAGTCCTCCAGTGGGACTGTCAGTGTTGAGCTCTTCTTTGAATGCCGAATTCTCCTTTTGAAGCTGCTTCAAGTTCTCAGACAGACGATCAACTGTGGAGCTTAAAACTTTCTGTTGCCTCTGGGAGCATTTAATCTCTGCTCGGCTACTGCAGACAGAAAGGGGAGAGAGAGTAAGAAATGCAATTATGCTTCTTTTTTTTTTTACTTTGTCTCCACAACTTAACAAAAAGGGTTCATCGCCACTTTCCTGAGTGTCGATAAAGAATAGTAGCAAGTGAGTATGGAACTCACTTTTAGATGTGTTTAATATTCTAACATAATCTCGCACTGATTAGTCAATAAAATAAAAGTAATGGGCCTGCTAATAATGAGGCCTGCAGGTGCAGTCAAAAATCAAGTATGGGGTTGCAGGAATCCTAAAATATTTTACAGAAAGTTAGGATCAGTTTTATTTGTTATTGTACACTGTCCTCCTGTCCCTTCCTTTTAGTTTTTACCTGAATTCTCAGACTTTCTATCTCAATTAGCTCTTAGTACAGAAAAAGTGATTATATGTTGATAATAACTGTCTCAACGTTGCATTTAATTATTTATTTAATTAAGAGACAATTGTAGTTTTAATCACACCCTCAATCATGTTCTGACTTATGGAGTAGAAATTGATAATTTAATAGTTTTTCCCTCTGCTGTCTGACTGATCTTTTAATACAGTTTTAGTTTACTATAGTAACCTTTAATTGTCTGAAAATGCTGTCACCAAATTTAGGGAAATGATTCCATTATCTTTCAATCCTGTGACTTGTACCAATACAGAGGGCAGTAATCTTAACTTTACTCCAGTACAGGTTGATTATCTAGTTGATAAGTCTGCAGCTTCACTATGTTCGTTACTCGATGTTGCCTCTCTAAATAAGAAAGTAGTTAAATATGATCCTAGTGCAGCAATGCAAACCTTTTCTCTGATGCTTCTAGAAGATTCCTCAGTTGTTGGATCTGAAAAAAATACACGGCAGATAAACATGCAAATTACACGTACAGGTGCGATTTCCTTTTCCACAGCTCAGCTCACATTTAGCAACCAAAGTAAATGTGATGATAACACTGATTACCACAGCAAGGTGAACACAGCCAAAGAATAATTATTTTAACACTGCACTATTTCAGCCTTTTTTATCTCACTTTTTAGGTGGTTATTTCGGGTGTTCTGCTTTGGAAAATCTGTTTGCACATGCCAAGTTTCTTTTCTTTACCATTCCTGAGGACAAAAGAAACACTGGGCTTACTTCTTCAAAGTGTTTTTCTACTGTGATCTTCAGCTCCTCCAGATTAGTAGTCCTCAGCTCACTTTGCAGTTTGCTAAAAAAACAAAACATTAAGCAGATTATAACATTATTATGTTTCACAAATGAATCGATGAATAGACATAGTTTGACCTCAGTGCGTTTTCTTTTTCTCTACACTGCTGCTCCAACTTCAGGATTCTCTGTTTCAGCCCATTGACAACCTTGAAGAACAGAAAAACATTATCAAGCCTGTTTAGGATGAGTTCTAAATTAATACATTCTTGTTCGTCAACCGACTACTCACCACACTTCCATCTTTTTTCTTATCCACCAAACTGAGAGTATATTCAGGTCCCTACAGGGAAAAAAAATCACAGTTTTCTTTATGTCATTCAACATTTCTTTGACCAAGACTACATCAATAAATAACCATACTTTAGTGGGATCCAGCAGTTCTTCGATTTGTTTCTCTCGTTTAATGTTATCTTCCTCTAGGCGGCGTAGTTTGGCTTTCATTTTCTGGTTGTCAGATTTTTGTGTTTGAAGATTCTGCCGACAAGAGATCCAGCGATTATAGAGGTATCAAGGCACAGAAGAAAACAATCATTCACAAACATATAAACACTGCATATGCAAATCCTGAGCTGCCATAACTGGATAAAATTATAAAAAATGGAAATGTCTAAACACCCTTTTTCTTTTTGCACGGGACTTAAAGTCAGCAACAAAGTGGCACACTGAAGTGGTAGGCATTCATTGGTTTGTCCAAGGTCAGTTCAACAAAGAAGCACATTTAGTGCTTGACGCTGAATTTGATGCAGAAAAAAGAATTCTATGTTTCTCCTGCTGACCACACTACCTTGTTGCAGAGTGTTCATCTGACTGTTTTTTTTAAATACATAGCCTTAAATAAGCTCTTTACCTTCTTGAGGCGAATAATCTCATCATACATGTCCTCCTTCTCTCTGTAGTCACCTGCGCTGAAGGTGAAGCCTGCAACACACAGGGAGATACACAGTTACACACTTCAATCACATTAACACCTTGCAACTGATGGCGCTGCTGTCACATCAGTTTTTGCAATATCCACAAACTGCTCTGTTTAACACAAACCCTGACATGTTCAAAGACGGACACACCTACACATTTTCTCACCATTGGATGCAGAGTGTAGATGTTTGTGTTTCCTCGCGCTTAAAGTCCGTTTCAAGAGCTCTGGCGTTGCGTCACACTCTGATCTCAGCGTTTGGGACAGATCTGGAAAAAAGGAAGACCGAGAGGTTCTGTTTTTACACAGATTTATTTTTTTTACATTAAACATCAAAAAATATCTATCAGCTTTATACTTTATAGTGCACCTTAGATAACCCAATATGTATTTACTTTACTTTACTTGGCAGACGCTGTTATCAAAAGCGACTTACAGGGAGCTAGCGCTGTGTGTCTGGCTCAGGGACACACCTGGTAGGGGATGGACCAAGAGTCAGACGGGATTCGAACCTACAACTTTCTGCATCCCAGTCTGACGCCTAACCCATTGAGCTACCAGGCCGCTGGTAGCTCAATGCGTTTTTCTGCTGACTCGTGCTGCATTCAGATGCCCTTAATGGCATAAAAATGTAGTACTGATTGATCGAATATAAATCAACACTGCAACATGTAATTAACACCTTTTAGGAACACAGTGTATTTATGGTGCATTCTGTAAAGCTCCACCAAAAATGTTTAATTTATTACAATAGATCAACTGTCTACTGGCCGTAATGCACCTTTAAAGAGGTCCTAAGTCTGTTTTAGTTTATTGTTTTGTTTCCTGTAGACATCGTATCTTGTTTCTGGCAGGTGGCTGTTTACAGACATATAAAGTAAGTAACTTGCTAGTTCATGAAAAGAAAGCTACATACCCAAATATTTGCTTTTATATTACCAAAGACACAAAGACTAAAAATTAGACTTAAACATGACTCAATTAATAATGTTGTTGTATTGTGTGATAACATATTGTAGAGGGCACTGCAGAGGCCCTCTCCCTCCACAGGTTGGCCAGAAAAAAACATTTAATACTGAGACCAATTGGACTTTCTTATAGCAAAAAAAAATAATAGATTAAGTCAAACTGAATAGTTTTGTAACACGTGTTGCTTATTATCAGTTTCCTAAAGAGACTGGAGGCAGCTGTGGCAGCACAATTGATTGGCTGAACAAAAAGTCATCTCTCTTTCCGTTAGATCTGTACAGACTTCTCTGATGTGGAGAGATGCTGTCTGTTGTGTTTATATGTTGCCTACCATGATGACCGTTGCTGAGGGATGTCGAGCGAGCTGAGACACTTACACCCAGGCGTGTCCCCTCTGGTGTCCCCTAAGGAGGTCCTCGGCAGTCTCCAGGCTGCCACTGCTGCTCTTCTGCTGTTCATATTCAAACTGGACAAGTATGGAGACCCTAAACATACACAAAGGTAGATAAACATGGAATTTGTAAAGCGTACTTTGTTGCAGTATCTGTAAATATTCCACACAGAGCGAATAATCAGTTCTCACTTGGAGAAGCAGGAGGTTTCCCAGAGGGTTGTTTCCTCCTTGTTTGCTGCTATAGGACAAAAACAGACACAAACACACATAAAAAACAAAATATCTTAGTAAAACTAAGATATAAAAACACACGCCTTATCACAGCAGATTTATCATTAACAGCAGATTTGCATACCTTTTCAAAAATATCAGCAGAAAAGGAGAAGCTGTCATCTCCCTACGTTGGACAGAGGATGAGAGGCAGAAATAGGTTTTTATTTATAGAGAGAAACAGTAAAAAAATATAACTTAATTTGTGACATTCAGAGATCCAATGTTACTAACCTGACATAAGAATACCCATAATCAACATCATGTATTGAATTACTTCGCGTAATGATAATAAGAAAAAGAATTAGCATCTTTGTTTACAATTACTGTCAACAATGGAAAGAAGCAGTCAACTCAAAAAAGGTGAAAGCAACTGTGTTTCTCTTAGTTTCAGCATGTGAGACAACTTGCAACCAAATAAATAGGAGAAATTAGAAAGTCAGAAGTTTTTTTTTACCTAACCAAAGCTAAGTAACGTTACTCACCAGCTCCTCACAGTCTTCGTCTGTCTGAATATCACTCGCCTCCAGAGACATCTTAGCAGTGGCACTAAACATAGTTTAGGAAACAAACGCTATGATAAGTTGTACAACTTGACTTTCACCGTGTGTAATGGTCTCATGTTTACCGAGACAAACAGCTCACTGCAGCTTCCTCCTCAAGCTAGTAGTAAAAACATGGGGCAAAAAAGATACGCTAGCTTCTCAACAACTGGAAACCTTCGTCCACAAAACTACAAACTCCCAACGTAGTACTGCGACAATGCGGTGACAGACGTTGTTAACCATAGTTTCCTGAAATGAGTTGAAATATAGTTTTCTTCCCGAACAGAGGTTACTGTTTTCACATCAGTGTTGGAGATTGTGTGTCTAGCAACCAGGTAACCGTTAACGAGAAGGCGACGAAATCAGAGGGGGCCGGAAACGGCATGAAACGCCTTTTAAATAAAAGCATATATATAATTTACTATTTTAAACTCCCATCAAATTCTGTTTACGGTTATACTTTGATGTTCTTTGATAAATATATTATATTCTGTTCAAAATTACAACAAATAACTCAAATGTATTATTTATTATGTCAAACTTTTTTTTAATTAAAAGTTTATTTTGAAAGTCCAAGACAACTAAGCATTTGCAGCTGTGACACCTTGACAGAGCTAATGATTCGGGCACGAGCGAAGGAGACGAGGAAATGGGAAGGTGGAGGAGAGGAGACTTGTGATACTAAGCCAGTGCCCACATAGTAAAGTATCGCGGGTGGAGTGTGCCACAATATAAGCATTTAAGTGACCATTTAAATAACCATTTAAATGTGTCAAGTACTGAAATTAATTTACACATAATTTATTAAATGTATACATATATATACATTTGTATAAGTATGATCTTAACAGGTTGGTGAGAGACTTTCTAAACATGATATTAAATCAGGAGTTGCTGACACAGAATATGTCACCAGTAAGACAGAAGATTTTATTGGATTTCTTGGAGTTATCAGTCTTGTCGTCTGTGAACTGCAGAAAGCGAAAGGGGAAAAATGGGCATGTTCCAACCATTTTTCTCACTCCTTTCTTTCCAAACCCCATGGCCTCTTGTTGCTGTATCATGTTCTCATACACAATGTTTATACAAGTGGTGGACCCCCAAGGCTACACACCCAGGGAAACCAGCATACCTTTGTTCAGGGCAAACAAAACGTACTGTAGTCAGATCTCAACTGAAAACTGTAATATTTCAAATGTAGGTTTTTTACATTTATCATGTATTGATTAAATACACATATGTATTTAACACAATCCATCACGTCTTTTGACCACAGCTGCAGAGATGATATTTAATACTGAACAAATATGATTTTACCACATGGCTTTTTACACAAAAGAGACTTTTCAGTATGATATATGGTTGTTTCCTGAGCACAACTGTGCGAGCAATTCTCTGCTGTTCAACTTTCCCCAGTCATCATTTTGCAGTGATGACTGTGGAAACACCCAACAATGTGGACGATCTGCTGTGCAGTGTGGGTGACCAACCTACATTTGCAAAATTAAATCAAACAACCATTGAGCAATATCATCAAACAAGAACAAAGAGTCAATGTGTCTTCTTCCTCTCTAAGTTAATAGCGTCTTTTATTCAAGTATTTTTTCACTGCTGCTGAATTTTATCTGTTTCAGGGTGATGTAGGATTTATCCATGGCAGAGGGCTTATATTGCAGTGCTGCAGTTAGTGAGGATAGTCTGCCATCTAGTGTCTGTCAAACTGTACTGTAGTTTGTCTTCAGGTCAGAGAACCAGCAGGGACTACAGAGCTATGCTACACACTAACTCTAACCCTGTATTATTATTTTACCAAAAACAGTGTAGAAATAAAATATTGCATTTTCTTGCTGAAATAGATGATGCTGTTTTATCTTGCTAAACAGAGGCCATATCCAAATCCCATCCTTAGTCCTAGATCTACAGCTGCGTTCCCAGGTGCATTATTTATCCACATTCACTGTTTTACACTGGATAAATGTATGTTTTGTCCACACACTGAACCAAAAAACATATCACACAGATTCAGGTATCAGTTAGCTCTTACACTTGTCTCACAATAACAAGAGCCAAGTTTTATACCATTTTATAAAACATTATTTAACATAAGCTATGCAACTTCCTGCAGTGCCAGCGAAAGGGAAACTGCATAAATACTGTAAATAACAAAGAATAATGTAAAATCAGAAAGGCAGACAATTAGACAGGGGCAAATAAAATCTAACTTTTAGCCACTAATAAGCAATTTCATTATAAATATTAGATTAGTAATGTTTAAACAAAATGTCAATGTAAGGGTTAGGGTTGCTGCCTAAGATTTTATTTCAGCTGTCAAAAAACAAATTATAGGGCGCTTATACCAAAGATTGCTTGAAAACAACTGTGTAATATGTTCAATAACTGTAAGATGAGCCGACAGAATATTCTAGCGTATTCGACCAGTATTTTGCATTTGCAAAACAGACACAGTGTTAAACAACACACAGATGCAACCTTATGTAAATGATGTGCCTGTGAATCACTCGAGTGGAAAAGAAAACATGCGGGTAATAGTTTCATTTCAGTTGCACAAAGCCCATTAGAAATAAACTAGGTAACTTGTTTGTATGATTTGTGTGGTGGGTGGACACAACAGTGTGGTAGTAGTTAGATGTTAGATACAGATAACTTCACAAAAGCCTGCTGAGCGATGATAATATTTCAGATCTAAAACTGCCTGAGGAGAATAAAACTGGACAAACTGGTTTGGCATTACCCTGCTAATATTATTGTATAAGGTGTAAGGAAAAGATAAGCACACATCTGCACACTCTCACTCCAGTGTAAATAAAGATGGATGTGTGGGCAGACCCAAGAGAGAAGGACGGAAGCGACGGACGGGATGAGCAGGCCACATGGAAATGGGCAAAGTCACAAAGATGAAAAGCTAAGGAAACAACTGAAGCTGATGACGGAAACTTGTTTTTATTTCCTACAATGGTGCAGACAGTTTTTACTCAAAACTGTCCCGCAAAACAAAATATTTTCACTGCTTTGTTGTGAATACTGTGTCATAAAGTTTGCGAAAGACTGAGCGAGGGGAGTGAGTAAGTAGACATAAGCTCTCATGCGTTACCATGTAAAGGTGTCACCACCAAAACAAAAAGAGAAGAGAAGCTCGGACAAGACGCCTAATGGGAGAGGTTAGGAGGTCAGTGGTATGTGCAGGCACTAAACTGCCATGTCTGCCTTCAGAGTTCCTCTGATCATCAGTTTCTTCTATGTTCTATGTTGATTTTCTAGTAATGTCTACCTTTTCCTCCAGTCTCAGCACAAACACACACAACCTTGGAGACAACCAGTGGCCTGTCAGCAGGTGAGTCGCTCCATCCAGTGGAGCAGATCTCAGTTAGAGGGAGGTAAAGTAGGGGGCAACATGGGTGTGAAGCAAAGTTAGACACGTGTAATGGTTTGGATGTTGTGTGTAGATATACACTGAGGCAGCAGTGGGTTTGCCAAAATTGCAGCAGTCAGTCCAGCTCTACTGCCTGTATGTGGGGCGTTCACCGACTCAGAAAAAACTCCTGCAGCCCCAGAGAGGCAGTCTGGATTTTCAGTCAGGGGACACTCATCATCAGTCCACACAGAGCGGCTCCCTCTCTCTGTCCCTCCCTCAGACACCCCCACAGTAACTCGCTATTTCGCTCTGCCCGTGGCTCGGTCCCTCTTAGCGCATCATCGCGGGTCCTTTCTCTTCCTGACACACGACCATCATGTCTGCAAACGGCGCCGACGGTGACCTGCTGCAGATCCCTCTGGGGCTCATCAATAGCAACGGTAAGTATCTGACGGCCGAGACATTCGGCTTCAAGATCAACGCCTCTGCCAGCAGCCTCAAGAAGAAGCAGACCTGGACCCTTGAGCAGACCGGGGAGGACGGCAACGCGGTGCTCTTCCTCTCCCACCTGGGCCGCTACCTCGCCACGGACAAAGACGGCAACGTTACCGCGGACAGCGAGACGCGCGGTCGGGACTGCCGCTTCATCATCACCGTGCATGAGGATGGGCAGTGGTCGCTGCAGTCCGAGCCCTACGGTCGGTTCCTCGGCGGGAGCGAGGACCGGATCACCTGCTTTGCGCAGGCCGCCTCACCGGCGGAGAGATGGAGCATGCACCTGGCTGTGCATCCGCAGGTCAACCTTTACAGCTTTGCGCGCAAACGCTTCGCCCACTTGAGCTCGCATGGGGGACGGCAAGAGGTGTCAATCGACCGGGATGTCCCATGGGGAGTCGATTCCCTTGTGACGCTGGTCTACCGTGACCAGCGCTATCACCTGGAGACATCTGACAACCGCTTTCTGCGCAACGATGGCAGCCTCTCCACCAAAACGGACAAGAACACTGGCTACATGCTGGAGTTCCTCTCCGGAAAGGTGGCATTCCGTGACTGCAACGGTCGCTACCTGGCGCCCAGCGGGCCCTCTGGCACAATGAAATCTGGGAAGAGCACCCGGGTTGGGAAGGATGAACTGTTTGGCCTGGAGCGCAGCCACGCGCAGGTCGTGCTGACTGCGGGAAACGAGAGAAACGTCTCCACGAGGCAAGGTGAGGCTCTGCAGCTGCACGGAGCCAGCAGGGGTGGTGGTGGTGGTGGGGGGGGGGGGGGGCTGGGGCATTCACTGCATAGCTGGGCACACAGCACATGCAGCTGTTGAATGATTTTGGTATGTGTGTGTGTGTGTGTGTGTGTGAGAGAGAGAGAAGAAGACTCCCATTACTTCATCCTCCCCACGCCATGTGTTTTTCATTATCTCGCTCTTATTTGCCCCCCTCCCCCTGTTTGGCCAGTGTCTGCTTAGCCTAATATTATTCTGCAGTAATTCTACCCCATGTGCCTGTTGGTATGGGGTCAGCTTCAGTCATCCATCTTTATAGAACAGAATAAGAACAGATAAGGAGACAAAAGGGAAAACATGGAGGACAAGCAGAGGAAACAGAAAGACGGGAGGTGTGACTCAGAAAGTCATGCTGAATGTGGATCTTTGTTGCCACATGTGACTCCTTTGTCTTGTCGCCACTCAGTCTAATGTGCTGGGACTGATCCTTGACAGGAGACACACAGTCAGTGTGTATTAATGCATGCATAGCGTGTGTGCCTGTGTCTGTGTGTCTGTGTGTGCTTGTGCATTCCAGGAGAGGTGGATTATGAAAAAGGAGGCTAATCTTTCTTTGAATGAGGTTGGTGTAAGGTCCCGACTTGTGACCCGGCTTTCAACACATGCAATATAAAGGCAAGAACATATGTAGTAGATTCTCATATTTCTATTTAAATGACCTGCTCTGCTTTAGTCTCTTTACACAAATGAGACATCGGTGGATTGCGTGGAAGCATTCAGAGCTGTTTTTGCTAGGCAATAATCTGTCCCTGTGGAGTTATTATTGTGCTGCCCCCTGGTGGCCATAAAATCCAACCTCTCCTGCTTTAACTGGGGTCATACATAACATTTACTACACATGTGTGATTAGGAAGCATTGGAGTGTGTGGCAATGTGGCACCTCTTAAGTTAATGTTGTAGTATGATTTTGCTACTTTAGGCTTCAAGTCTTCAAGAGTCTACAAATTCAGAAAGTCACAGTAGAAGACACAGAGTTGTTTATTTCTCCACAGAATCCCAGTTAGAGAAACCAGAATGGCTTATTGCCTTTTTGAATAACTGTAATATTTCATTACTATTTAAACTATCACAGTTCCTCTCACCAGTAAGATCCATTCAGGGAGGAGGATAATAGTACAGCATGATACAACAAATCATAAGGCTGCAGTAGCTACAGTCCCTTCAGCCATGTTTCACAATGAATGAAAACTGACAAGGCTCTGCCCCAACTTCTAGGCATGGACCTGTCAGCTAATCAGGACGAGGAAGGGGATCAGGAAGTCTTCCAGTTGGAGATGAGCCGAGAAGACAGGAAATGTGCCTTCAGAACAGCTGCCGGAAAATACTGGACCCTGACAGCATCTGGAGGACTCCAGTGCACTGCCTCCACCAAGTAACCACACTCACACAACAGAGCATGCTGTAAACAGCACATTATCTGACACATACACATACCTTACGGACTGCTCACCAAGGTCTGTGTGTGTGTGTGTGGAAGGTCTGCCAACAGTTACTTTGAACTGGAATGGCGTGACGGTCGTGTGTGTGTCTGTGCAGCCAATGGGAAATATGTGACGGCTAAAAAGAACGGACAGCTCGCAGCCACTGTTGACAGCACAGGTCAGTCATGTTTGTTTGTTTGATGCTTCTGAACCCACTGCCTTCAAAAGTCCTACATTTAATTAAAGTTGCAGCAAAATCCGTTTTAAGTTAAATGTCAGCTGAACGACTTAGTAATCTTAGATGCGCATGGATGACGATTCAGAAGTGATTTCATCACAAATCTAACCACCTTGTCTTTTCAGGGGAGGCAGAACAGTTTCTGATGAAGCTGATTAACCGTCCACTCATCGTCCTTCGTGGGGAGCATGGTTTCATCGGGGCTCGTAAAGCTGGAATAGCAACCCTCGACTCCAACCGAGCATCCTATGATGTCTTCCAGCTGGAGTTTCACAATGGAGCTTATTCCCTTAAAGGTGGACAAAAAAACTGATGCAGTGTCTTAACATGTTTTACTAAAGACTTTACTAAGGCATCATGGCTGAACATTTTCCAAAACATAGCCCAGTGTATATAAAATAGAATAGGCATAATAGGCGGTTCTAGGGGCGGGGCCACAGGGGCATTGGCCATCCTAGATCCGCCAATGATAATAGGCAAATATAGCATAATATCCTGCTGGCTTTTGGGCTGTTTATATATTAAATATACAAATACAAATACAAATTTTATTTGTCACATACAATCTTATACAGTGTACAACCTGCAGTAAAATGTGTTCTTCTGCATTTAACCCATCCCCCTTGGGGGGAGCAGTGAGCAGCCACAGACGGCGCTCGGGGAGCTAGCGCTGGGTGTCTCGCTCAGGGACACACCAGGTATGGGTTGGCGACTCAGCTGGGAATCAAACCCGGGGCTCCTGCTTCCCAGCCCTCTTCCTTAACCACTCTGCTACCAGGCCGCTATTTTAAATATAAACTAGCATTAATGGTTATAAGAGTTGTCTATATTCCACTTTTATGGTATTGAACAGAATGCACTGCCAAACAGATTCTCTTTATTCATACTAAAACTGGGAGCATCTGCGACTTCTGAATCAGATCCCCGTTATCTTGTGCAAACACACCCTGTGGCTTTGATTAGCATTTTATGACAGTGCATCTAATGAATGGAACGATGCAGGTTGTCAGCTTTTAAATCAGTGCTCACCACAGTTGTGTTTAAATCCACTATGCTGCAGAGGAAGTCAATGTTTAAAATGTCTAATGGGAATGATTTCACTGCTGTGTGGACCAACAACTATCAATCATCTGAAACCTTTCACCATTTCAAAACTCACACCTGAATAATGAATAAATAATATGTACAATGTTTCATCTTAGTGAGAAAATGGCCACAGTGCTGATAAACTATAGGTGCCGTGTGTGAGCCCGGCTTCATTAAGTGTGTGTTGTTTGTTGTCCAGACTCCCAGGGGAAGTACTGGTGTGTTGGAGACGACACAGCAGTGGCCTGCAGCAGCTCCACTCCTGTCCAGTTCTTGTTCGAGTTCTGTGACCTCAACAAGATGGCCATTCGTGCTCTGGGGGGAAATTACCTTAAAGGGGACCATGCTGGGGGGCTGAAGGCCAGTGCCAACTCCGTGGACAGCGCCACCCTCTGGGAATACTGAGAAAAGCACAGCAGGACTCCACCTTTATCTGACCCAACGCTTCAAACTATTGATAGATACTGTGGGTAGCTGTTTTTTTTGCATAAGTGTGTGTGTAGTTGTGAATTTGCCTGGATGAATGTGTGGTGGAAACTGAAGCTGATAAACTGGAAGACCCTTTAAGTGTGGGTTTTATTCCTTTCTTACTTACTCTCTCTTTACTGGGCTTTTTACTGGATTTACAATGACTTGCTGTTTGATGAACAGTGTAGTTGCACATTCTTTGTTTAACTTATACCTGATAAACGTCACAACGATCGCTGTTATTAGTCGTGCCTATCTGTGGTAACTACTGGTGTAACAAACATGTAGAATGCGATAACTCATAACTTACAATGCCTAATCTTTTCCTGCTTGCTGCTTTATTCTTCTTCTCCTTTTTCAAACTATCAGGCGTAATGCAAATACGGTATACGTCAGTGTAACTCTCTGCTGTCTCTGCTGTACATAACGCTTTTTTTGTCACTGCGTGCTGCAGAAACAAAGTGACGTTATGGATGGAATAGTAAAATGCAAATGTGTGTTGAGGTGGTGAGAAACAGGACACGACCGGCAGATCTCTTTCTTTGTCAGACCTTTTTAAATATAATTATGTAACTAGTGATAGATGTAACTGCACACTACATACCAAAATGCACATAGCACATGCAAATGTACAGTCACAGATAATAGATAATAACAACAACTGTGAAAAGTCACTCAAAATCTGCACAGTAACGCAGTAACGGAATAACTGCAAACGTTAAAAGCACATGTCTGTTGTGATGAAGTGTCTGCCTTAGATTGGGTGCTGCTGCTGGTGTGTTAACACATTGCCGTAGCCAGTTGTGTGTCTGGCTATTGTTTGTGGCTGTGCCTTCCATAGAGCATTACAGACTTTCCTTTTTACTGTTCATGTTGCCCTGAACTGATTAAAAATCCCAATAAAGCTTTCACTCTTAACCATGCACCTTCTCCTCTCATCTTTCTTTCTACATTTTAAGGGTTGTCAGTAGATTTTCTCTTATCTCTTTGCAGACAGCTGTGTTTGTATGTGTCCAGGATTTGATTAATAGATAATTCCACCAACCTTGTTGTCAACAGTTTTGGTTTGAGTTTTTCTAACAAAGACATAGATTCTTAAACTGTTTTCTGAGTAATAGTATCATTATTCCACAACTTTGGTCGTTAGGCAGTAATGAGTACAGAGTCTGGGTTTTCAAGCATTGAGCGCAAAAACATGGAGCCATTATTGCCGCCAATTTGCACTGCATTAAAACAACACAAAATAATCACCCCAGCAGTAGAGAGAGGTTGAGTTGGTGAAATTGAGTTGTGCATTTTTGTTTTTGTTTATGGCTCGCCTGTGTTTGTCGCAAATTTCAGTGTGAATCCAGTCTTAGTTGTGTTTGTAATTTTTGCCAGAAACAAGCTGAGTTGCACAAAATGTACATCTGATGCTAATTAAATAAACTCAAGAGCAGCAGCAGGCAGAAAATCAGAACTCATGTCTGGCAACATTAATTATTTAATATTTTCTAAAGCTATGCATAACATTTAGTTATGACTTAATATGCATGAACATCTTTCTCTGTGTCATAGATCTGCCTGGTTGATGAAAAACACAAAAACTAGCCCTTTAAACTTGAACAGATAACGTGTGTTTTGTCTTGGCTCTGGTTTAGCGACTTGTATTTTTTTTTACATCTGTTAACAATCTTGTTCTGATAGGAAAATCTAGCGTCATGATTTCTGCAAACTGCCGTGTGTGGGAGAAGATAGAGAGAGTCTGAATCATGTCCCTCTGAGATTCCTCTGAGCCAAAACTGTCCAAAAGAATGGAAGGAAAGGGAGGTGACCTACTCTACTTTCTGCGTCCTTCTGCAGAGTAACCTCAACTCTCTTCTCTCTCTGTCATTCTAATGTGAGATAAGTTTTACATGTGGGCTTCAGATACAGACACAGACAGAAACAGGCCAACAAATGTCCTTTATGTTTCACTAGAGGATTCCTGTGTGTTACCATGGTAACACTTGAAGAGAATGAAAATTTGGAGACATAACACGCACACATATCAATAATCTTATTAAACCTTGTAATATTCCATCAGTTTCTCATCAACTTTAGAAAGATGCACTTATATGTCATCGTCCAAATGAACTGCAGCTGCTGCCAGTACAATATTTGTGTTTGTGTCAGTTTTCTGCAAGAGAAAATGCATGATTTTGCCAAATCTGTCTGCCAGCAAAAAGACTAAAGAAGCTAACATGCCATGTGGACAAAGCAGGAAAGTAATGAGGTGGGAGATAAAGAGAAACGATGCGCAGCACAAAAGGTTGCCATGGACCACGTGATGTGGGTTGGTTGCATAAGAGAGGGGGGACCTGGATCTGTCAGGGTTTCTGACAGAACTCAAACAGAGCAGGCCAAATTCAAACAATTTCTGGTGAAACTGTCCACAATTATTCTCAGTATCCAGTGAAAAGGATTTTTAATGCTGAATGCAATGTTAATGTCTCTCTACACTTTAATGGAAATCCATGCTACTGCTGCAGCTGTTAACACATTTCAAGGCCACCAACTGCTGGTGGTGCCTGAGGAAAAGTCAGTAGATCACCACAGTCATAACAACACTTCATTCACAGTGATGTATTGACTGAATGAATGACGCGTCTCCTCGGCCAGACACTAGAAAACTATTGGAAATCCAAGGAGCAACATTTACGCCTTTGTCCTCACCACTGGCTGTATCTCATGATCCCCATCGGAATCAGAATCAGCTTTATTTGGAATTTGTTTCTGGGCGTTCTAGGACAGTACAGACATGTAAACAATAAATTAAAGACAAACTACAGACAGTAATTTATACCAAGACAGTGTATGTGAGTATGTGTGTTCAGTTTGTGTCCATATAGCAGCAGCAATCAGTTATTCATGAGTGTTATGGCCTGAGGGAAGACACTGTTCTTGTGTCTGGTGCAGTCCTTAAGAGGCTTCATTTATAGACCTGAATCTTCACTTACAACTCTTTTTGTCACTGCTGTATAAATCACACCTTAGTGGTGCATAGTAATGGTAGTTGTTTGTATTATGTGTATTGTTTTAAATATAAAGCACACTTTTTGTTTTTTGATTAAATGCTCACAGTATATAAATTTGCCCTCCTAGCTGCTATCCCCTGTTCTAAGATGTGCTGCCATCTAGTGTAGATGATGTGGGTTGATATGAAAATGTTATAGAGCATAGTGAGTTGTATGAGTTCATATTCCAATTTTTGTTTCAACAAAAAAAAGTCTACAAAATCTGACTGAGCAGCACAGAACTGGGATTTCACTGGTCTAGCAAGTTTCCAGTGAAGTGGAGCGAGGATTTGTCACTCAATGGTAGCAAACATCTCCTGCTTTGAAAGCATTTTCCAGAGCAGTGGAGGCTCGTGCACGTATACGGTACCTAAAATTTACCGTACGGTCACATTTTCATTAAGTGTACGGTTGCAAGTAGTGGTTCTGGTGAGTTTGTTGGCAGGTTTATTATTTTAATTTAATTTTAATTTGTTCCTGTCCTGTTTGTTTGTTCTTTACTATATTAAACAGGGAAAACTGACCTTCTTCAAGGGTACAGATAAGAGGCAGAACAAACAAATTCACACAGCAAAATGTGCACACAGTCTATGTTTACACGCTGATAGTCTACGACCAGCCAGACACTAAGAGTCAGCAGGAGACAGAGAGGGACACCTTCGCCACATTGACAGGATGGGGGACAAATGCTCAACATAGGTGTGGGCAACTGAATCATTATGCACTTGATATTGTCCAGAGCATTCTTCACAAACGCTTCAAAACATCAGGCCAAATGTACAAATACACCAAACGTGATTCCAGTGTGTTTCACGCGACAGTAAATGTGCAACACGTGTGCATGTTTTTGCAGCAAACATCATTTTGTTGTTGGCTGATTGAAAAGAAAAGCTTCCGTGAGTCATACCTGATGTAAATACGACTGCACATGTCTCGCTTGTGTGTGGATGACTGATCATCTCTTTATGACTGCCACACTCCAGGCCAGGAGTTCCTAGGAACGCAACATAGTTTGATGTTGTCAGGAGAGATCATTAATTTTAACAGCACTCATGCTCAGTACTTTGATTTGAATTTTCTAGTTTCATAAGATTAAACTTGTTATGTGTGTTACACAGAGACTAATGGACAGTGAAAACGTGTTAGATGGACTGTATACATGTTTCCTCGCTGTCAAATGTCATTGCACGGTCCTGGCGCTCACTCAACTTGACCTCCAGGTCGTTCTGAGTCTTGCTCCACCTCATGTGACACAGAGAGGGAGCGTATTGGCGGAGAGCCTCGGCGGACAGCATTTAAATATTCCACCTACAACTGAATAGGGGCGCAGAGCCGAGGCAGTGACATATCACCGCACGCTGAGGAGTCACCTATTTTCGGGAAGGACCTGCAGGTCACATCAGCATGCCTCCGTCAGGACGTCCCAAAGCGGTTCGGCTGGTATTCCTCGGTGCGGCGGGGGTCGGGAAGAGCGCGCTCATCCACCGGTTCCTCCACAACCGCTTTGAGCACAAATACACGCGCACAGTGGAGGAGCTTCACGTGCTGGAGTACAACAACGCGGGGTCGGGGAAGATGAGGCTGGAGATCCTGGACACAAGCGGGAGCTACGCGTTCCCTGCCATGCGGGAGCTCTGCATCCGCCACAGCGACGCGTTCGCGCTGGTGTACGCCGTGGACGAGCCGGGCTCCTTCGAGGTGGTGCGCAGTCTCCGCGACGAGATTCTGGAGCTGAGAGGCGACAAGAGCGCGCCCATCACGGTGGTGGGCAGCAAAGCAGATCTAACGGAAGCCGAAGGTCGCGAGCTGCTGGCGGGAGATGTCATGGCCATAGTGGAAGGCGAATGGGACGCCAACTTCGTAGAGGCGTCCGCGCGCACAGGTGGTAACACGGTTGGACTTTTCCGCGCGCTTCTGCCATAGGTGAACCTGCCGCCCGGCTGAGCCCTGCGGTGGGGAGGCGCAGAGAAACGGTGCCCCTGCCCGCAGTGAAGAAGAGACCGCCACTGAGGAAGAACAACAGCTGTGTCCTGTCATAG
Organism: Microctenopoma stevenorrisi; assembly: GCA_032270685.1. Taxonomy (NCBI): domain Eukaryota; kingdom Metazoa; phylum Chordata; class Actinopteri; order Anabantiformes; family Anabantidae; genus Microctenopoma; species Microctenopoma stevenorrisi. The sequence goes on from JAUMTR010000001.1 coordinate 3,843,068, forward strand.
GTCCTGTTTGGTGATGGTCTCAGCAGCTGGACTGCGCGAGCTCAGGTGTTGCTGGTCGTCACAGTTTGTCCAGTGGAAGACTCCTATGAACAATGAGCTCTAGTTATTTTATGAGGGGACAGATCATCTATTTCTGCACTTTATATGTGTTTTATGTTATGTTATTTGAATGTCAATAAAATATAATTTTAAAGGTGTGTTGTCACAAAAAACAGGAAAATCTTAGATGTGTTATCAGCAAAATACATTTTTATATCACCAATAAAAATGAGTAATTGCATCTTTGCATCCTATTTTTGGGGGGGGGGGGGTTATACTGATCTTATGAACTGTTTGAGCTTTATAGCTGTTAAACAAAAGAACAAGGAGCAAAAGGTATAGACATCTAGTATAATGTACTGTGTTTTGGTTCAATAGAGCACCTGCACAATCTGTAACACAGGCCCAGTGGGTCTCTCCAGCTCTTTTAAATGTTAAGGTTAAAGGTAGTCAATACCTTTGACTCTGTATTATGTAAAGAAAATGATCACAATCTGTCAGTAAATAAATCCCCATTGGCTGTTTGGTCATTATCACAATGATAAACATCACCTTCCATTAGCAGCTTCAGAAGAAACGTGGCAGGAATATTTAGATGAGTCGTAAAAATAGCTCCTCTCTTGTCACACACACTTTCGAACTGAACCACAACAAAAAACCAACCCAGGGATCTCATGGTCTTTTTGTTCGTCTATCCTCTCCTCATCAACTTATCCACATGTCAGTTCTGTAAACTGCTGCTGAAAACAGATATAACGGTCGTGGGCATGAAAACATCACTGGAGTGCTTCCTGGAGCACACAGAGGACAAGACAAAAGAATAGGCCCTTGGAATGTTGTGCTACACTGAGAAGCACTGCTTTGTTCACAAGTTGTTTATCCCCTCAGATAATTTAATCATCTTATAATTATCTTCTGTGGCAGGAGAACTGTAAGACTGCTTCACAAAGTTGTTTTTTTTTGATAGATTAGACAATTATTTCTCATAATAATCCACCCACTGATCAGTAAATTATATGTCAGAAACAACATATCCACTTTGTTTACAATCGGCTTGCTTTATACAGTAATGGCATATATCCACGGTTTATAAAATTATATTATAAAATAAAGTATACGTCAATCTACTGATCAACTAATTAGATAATCATGTCAAACCTCAAAACTTTGTTCTGGGTGCCTACAGGAGGTTAACTGGTCAAATTGAACTGAGTAGGAGAAGAAAATGAAAATATTAACAACACAAATGTCTGTACTTTATATGATAACAGTGCCCTCACTGTTACCACATAATGTATTAAAGTAGTGTCCAAGGTGTTTATTGTATTTTTTAAGGTACATTACAAAAGTAGTGCATTTTTATGTAAGTATTTATACTTTAGGTACTCTTTTGACCATGTACTTGTACTTGAGTGAAATATTTCAAATGGTACTCCTACTTCTACTTCGATGATGTACTTGCATTTTCCCTTGAACATCACGTTTGCGTACTTCCGTCACATCCGTTACTGATCTCCCTGGGATCCATAATTATCTTAAAAACATTAGTAATTTACTGTAATTTTAGTTTTTTGTTATCCTGAAGGTATTGCGACACTCATCGGAATAAATAATTTTAAAACATTTCCTTCTCAAACATTACATCACTACAAAAGCCACAACATCAACAACTTTTTGATTAAAGCCCACTCAGACTACATTTCCCGTGAGGACTGTGTTCTAGATGAACGTGACCGACACGCAACAGACGTTAAGCCAATTACAGCGCAGAATGCGACTTTCTCGGTCAGTGATTGGCTATTTTTGCACTAAACGTCCCAAAATCCTTTGCTGCACCGCTTTAGAATTCAAATCTAGTGGACCAATGAGAGAGCGTCGTAACGATCGAGGCAGCATTTTAAACTTGTTCCAGAAACTGTTGTCAAAAGGCAGAACGGGCTGTCGCTGCAGCCACCGAGGGACCAGTCGGCCGATCTATTTCAATTATACCTATTTTTTAAAAATCTCGAGATTCGCATGCGTTCGTTTTTTGTTCTTTAATTAAATGTTTGAATAACGTTCGCGTTCAAATGTGGTTAACGTTAGTTTTGATTTAAACTCAGAAATTTATGGGAACAAGCTAGCTTCCAGGGCTATACTAACGTCGGTTGAGGTAGGGCTAACAGTAGTTTAACCCTCTTTGCAATTGTCGATATCTCGACCGCCGGAGGGTTTTAACGTTTATTTTAAATACGCCGAAGAGCTTTAATCCACAATGAGTGCAGGTATTCCGAAGCCGGCGAACCCGCCGGCACATGTCGACCCAAAATCGGCTCCTCTTAAAGAAATCCCAGATGTTCTGGTTGACCCTCGCACTATGAGAAGATACACGAGGGGACGGTTCCTCGGAAAAGGTGGTTTTGCCAAGTGCTATGAAATCACAGACGTGGAGACTAAACAAGTTTTTGCTGGCAAAATTGTGCCCAAGTCTCTTATCTTGAAGCAACACCAGAGGGAGAAAATGACCTCGGAAATCGCCATTCACAAGAGTCTCAACCATGCGAACATCGTTGGTTTCCACGGGTTTTTCGAAGACGACGACTTTGTCTTCGTCGTTCTGGAAATCTGCAGGAGAAGGGTGAGTGAAAATGGACGTTATCTAGAGAGACAAACGGTTATCGCGCCGGCCTCTTCCGCTCCTCCAGTGGAAGAAGCTCAACACTTGAACATGGTCAAGCTTCATCAGCCACTCAATAATAATACAATAATCGGTTTTATTTCCAGATTCTTGCTTTGGATTTGTCCAAATGATTTGGGATTAAATAACGTTCTTAAGCTTTCAAGGCTGCAGTGTTTCAAATATGACTTCTTAAAGTATCAGGCTGTTGATATGCCTGTTAAGAAATTTCTTTTATTTTTTCCAGTCGTTGTTGGAGCTTCACAAGCGCCGTAAGGCTGTGACTGAACCAGAGGCTCGGTACTACATGACACAGCTGCTCAATGGTGTCCAGTACCTGCACAACAACAGAGTCATCCACAGAGATTTGAAACTGGGGAACATCTTCCTCAATGACGACATGGAGGTTAAGATAGGTACGTGTTCAGTTCAGCAGCGCAGGACACACCGTGCCCCTCATATCAGAAATGGTTCTTTACTTCCTGGATGAGTAATGTCACTGAGGTTAACAACATCTACATTTTTCAGTCTGCTGCTTTACAGAGGCCTGTATGTGTTTTCTTTCCCAGGGGACTTTGGTCTGGCCACTAAGATCGAGTTTGATGGCGAGAGAAAAAAAACTTTGTGTGGAACGCCTAACTACATTGCACCTGAAGTGCTTTGTAAGAAAGGCCACAGCTATGAAGTGGATGTCTGGTCGCTTGGGTGTATATTGTACGTTTAGAAACACAAACGCATGTGAGTGATGCTGTCTCATACGGCTGAGCCCAGTCAGTTGAACTTCATCTGTCTGCTTTGTCTCAGGTACACTCTGTTGGTGGGGAAGCCCCCATTCGAGACCTCCTGTCTGAAGGAAACCTACAATCGCATCAAGAAAAACAACTACACCATCCCCTGGGTACGGCAGAACAACGTGTCGGACAATGTGCATGTAGTGTTGGTATTTTCCATTTTCTCTGACTTTATGACTCTCTCTGCAGCAAATCAACCCAGCCGCATCCTCTCTCATCAAGCGCATGCTTCATGCTGATCCCGCCCAGAGGCCCACTGTCGCTGAGCTGCAAGCCGACGAGTTCTTCATTTCCGGCTACGTCCCTTCGCGCCTCCCCACTACTTGCCTTACTGTGCCCCCAAGGTTCTCAATTGCCCCCTCCACATCTGCAGAGCTTGGCCAGAGACGTCCACTGACTGCTATCAACAACAAGGGTAATGGTCCCGGCAGCACTAGTCTGTCTATAGCCTCAAGTTTTAATAAACTGGACAAGAGTTAAATAATTTTCTCTTTACAGGAGGAATGGAGAAGGTGGAGATGAAGGATGAGCCTGTGCATAGGTGAGGCCCAGTAAAGTGCTTGCAGCTTCCTAAAAATTTTATGTTGCATTAACATCTGATGAAATAGAACTGATAAATATATTGATCTTTGTGTCCAGGGATCCTGAGCCACCAGAGTGCCACCTGAAAGACATGCTGCAGCAGCTTAACAGTATTATTGCTGCCAAGCCTGCGGAAAAAGCCATCATCCGCCAAGGTGGGTGCAGACTCCCCAGTATAGATGAAAGATCGTCCCGGTTTCAGTGTCTCAGATCTTAAAGATTTGTTGTACTTGTGTTTTTACAGAGGAGGCAGAGGACCCTGCATGTATCCCTATCTTCTGGATCAGTAAATGGGTGGACTACTCTGATAAGTATGGATTAGGTAAGCTGCCCTGTTAGAACTAGAATCTAGATTTATATAATTAAAAATGCTTAAGTGACTGTTTTTTTTAATTGGCCTTGACTCTGATGCCTTTTTAATGATTGTTAGTGCAAGTATCTGTACTGCACACACTTGGCACCCATACTTTAGAGTTTTTAAATAAACACTGTTCACAAATTTGATGAGCCAGGTCCATTTAACAGTCAGCCTACTAAACATCTAGAGCACAATTCACGTTTAAAATAACTGATCCTATATGTTGCAGGCTACCAGCTGTGTGACAACAGCGTGGGCGTCCTCTTCAACGATTACACACGTCTAATCATGTACGCCGACGGAGACAGTCTGCAGTACATCGACAAGACAGCGGCTGAGTCGTACCTCAGCGTGCGCTCTTACCCTACTGCTCTCAACAAGAAGGTTAGCAGTTTCCACTTTTTAATGTTCTTAAGTTGTTTACCTATGTGACTTTACAGGGATTAGACGGCAGTTCATTTAAACCCACCTCTCTGTCCTTACTTTTTTTTAAATCATGGCTCTTCCTCTTACGTGATTTGCTTTCCTCTGATAGATAACGTTGCTGAAATACTTCCGGAACTACATGAGTGAACACCTGTTGAAGGCTGGCGCAAACATCGCACGGCGGGAAGGCGATGAACTAGCGCGGCTGCCATATCTCTCCCTCTGGTTCAGGACGAAAAGCGCTATTGTCCTGCACCTCACAAACGGCACTGTTCAGATCAACTTCTTCCAGGTTGGACATGATTTAATCACGATAAAACTAGAAACCGGCAGTTTTTTTTTGTTTAAGTCTGTCACATTGTGTTTGGTTTTTCCACAACACCCTGTGCAAAAATGCTGAAACACTGTTTTCATTCACGCCTGCCAGGACCACACCAAGCTCATCCTGTGTCCGCTGATGGCTGCAGTGACCTACATTGACGAGAAGCGAGACTTCCGCACCTACAAGCTCTCTCTGCTGGAGGAATTCGGCTGCTGTAAGGAGCTGTCGAGCCGCATTCGCTACGCCAAGCTCATGGTAGAGAAGCTGCTGGACAGCAAGTCTTCCACAGCTGATCACTAGACCAAGTATTTAGTTCTGTCTTTAATCACTGGCTAGTTCTTCCTGCGTGCCAGACTCTGAGGCTCACCTGTATTCTAATATTCTATCAAAGGCTCGCAGTCGAAAGAATCTTGTCATTTCTGGGGCTTTGAGATGTACCGTAATGATCTCGTATATGCTGTACATGAAAGTTGAATCTTGGTCTCTTATCTTCTAATTGTGATCTTTTGTTTCCTGCCATTAATAGAAACTCACCTTAACTCTTAAATTCCTCGAAGCTTGACACTTTTATGCTGCTCTAAGACCACTGTCGGCATTGTTCGGTGTTTCCTTTGTTCAGATCTATAATCTTGAATTTGCAGTGTTTTCCATCGTGCTCTCAATTTGTCCACATATTGGTAGCGTTTTTAAATCTGAAGCCCAGTGGACAAATCTTACAAAAAGCTTCTCTGGTGTCCTTCTCATTTCTCTTTTATCTGTTGTCTGTAGAGAAATGGACCATGTTTATATGTCTTCATCATGTACATTCTTCCTGTAGTTTTACTCTTTTTATAAGTCCATTTTAGATGTCTTGTCCCTTTCAACATGTACAAACTTGTACATACTGCTGAATATGCATGTGTTGTAAAGATGGTTTAATTTTTACTCAACTTGAATAAAGATTCTTGAACAAGACAAAGTACAGAAAATGTTTCAGTCATGTTTGTTCACAAAAATGTTTTTAGGACTGAAAGTTTGCACTTAAAATTAATACTCCATTTCTTTCCTCAGTGCACCTCTTTGCCTAAAGAATAATTTACAGATCAGATGAAGCCTTGTGAAGCTTTGAAGCCTCGCAGCCAGTTGGTTCGCAAAATGGTTCATTTCTGGAGGCCTCATTTCTGACTTCATGTGCTCACAAACCCCCTGCTGGTCTAAGACAGTAATGCAGGCAGATGTGTTCCTGTTCTTGAAATCGTCTTTCCACAGTTTGGCATGGGAATAAAAAGTGCCAGGGAACTAAGTATTGTCTTTGTGTGTCACGATATCATGACATTAGTTTTGTGTGTAGTTTCTAAACTAAACTGAGTAAATCTACTTAATATATGTGTGTTTGACATTGACACCATACAACTTGCGGGGAGACTGCATTTCATTACCCTTTATACTCTGGACGGAAAACCACCGCCCGAACCACTCCCGTGGTATGTCCCGTAAACGAGTCTTCATAAGTCACCAAAGCGAGCCTCGAAACACGCTTCGCAAAAAATTCTATTGATTACTCGACACACGCTCCAAAGCCTCGGCACTAAAAGTCCCATCACTAATTTACACTGAAATGAATGTTGGTTTTCTCAACTAACCCGCTGCTGACTTTGTTTTTTTGCCCAGTAATTTTTTATAAAGAACTCATAATTCTTAATTCAGATAATGTTCTTTAAACTGTTCTGTTATTAAAGGATTCATTCACGTCAATCACTAAACAGTCAAAACCAACTCAGCTAAAACTCTTATCCTGTTAAATCTAACTTTGTTCTTGTCTGAGAAATAACAGGATTGTTTCTTTGGACAACTCACACACGCTTTTCATGCTCTGTATTTAAACGTGGAAAATAATCCAGCACATAAAGTCTGCATGATTGCATTTACTACTATAAAACCCTATTTGAAATAAAATGTATCCTGTTTCTATTTTCAACAAACATTTCAAAACTCGATCTGGTAATTTGAAGAGGACTGAGTACATGGCTTTGTTCGACCAGAGCAGTGTGAACATAAAAAAATCCAAACTAAAAGCACCAAATACACAAAACTTTTAATAAACAATATATTATATAATCAAACTTTGGGCAAACTTTTTTTTTCCAATTATAACGAACATCACAACAAAGATCAGTCCGAACGGCAGTAGGAATAAAATGTTGGTTACAGTGGTCTAAAATCCTCACAGTTGTGTTATTAGTGCTCCAAACGGCTAGAGGACAACATGCATATATTAGCAGCACTCCAGCTTTAACAGTTCAGTCCGGAATTTTATATCTAAATGAATCTTTACAGCGAGGCTTCACACTTATGGTATACGTTTAGTTTACAGTTTAAAAAACCCTATATTTTAGCAGCACTGACCTGAAGAGTGCAGCATGAAGTCGGAGGACATGTTTGAACTGCATTCAGGAACATGGGACATATTTTAAAGACATCTCTAAACTGGAACCGTGTTAAAACCTTCATGTAAACATTCATACAAAAGTCTTTCATTTTGATAAAAATAATCTGACTTCTACATTTTCAGTCAGAGTGAATTCTGGCTGTAACGGTGTAGTGTAACATCTCCGTTGTGGTGGCCAGTCACCAGCACATCTGGCCCCCCCCAGCGAGCCAGCTGCCAACCTTCGCTCTCGGGAGCCCACACCATCCTCGGGTCCGTTGGACGGCCAAGCTCCCACACGCACACACAGCCACTCTGACTGACACCAACCACACTGGAGCGGTCAACATCAGCTTCACACAGTCTGCAGACAACACACAGGAGGATCAGAATGTTAGTTACGCGTTTGTATGATCTGTCTACACAGACACACTCCTCACATCCGTCGTCTCACCTGCCTGACCACGCTGTGGGTGGAAACAGTTTGCTAGCCAGGACAGATTTACCACTCAGAGGGTTAACAGCAACCATGGAGAAGAAGGCAGTCTCCTTCTTTTCCACTTCTTTGTCCTCCTCTGAAAACATTTGATCTTTTGCTTTGGCCTCTTTTTCTGCTTCCTCCGGGGAGCTGAGCAACTGATGCTGCAGCAGCACAAATAACACTCCCTGCGCACAACACACACACACACACACACAGTTAGTGAGACAGTTACAGAGGCACAGACACTTTTTAAAATAGATCAGGCAGTAATCTAAGATGCACAAGCAGGGAGATTTACACAGTAGGAGTATCCTCTGAGACAGGCTGTGTGTGATAAGTCACTTCTAAAAATGACTCTCTGCAGCAGCTGTCCAGTCTTCACATTCCTGTAACAAACAGACAATGCATTTACTACCTTTCTCACAGCAGTGAGTACATATATATATACTATGGAAAGCAGAGATATTATTATATTTAAAACACTCAATTGAGTTTTGTCAGTTGAGCTGTTCTGGCGTTATCTATGCCGGCTAACGAGGAACTGAGTCATCAATAATGAAACGTGTTTTACTTTACTGCATTAGACTGTTAAAATGTCTCCTCCAATGACAGAAGTCAAAAGGATCTTTATTGGAATCAAATAAGGATCAAGGGATTAAGACTTTAGAAGCTAAAGATTACTTGCATTGACACGTTGAACATTTGTAATCATTTGACTTCTAATCTAAGGTCAGGTAGAGAGGATACTGCTCATTAACCCCTGATCAGATTAGGTGTAATTAGATAAAAGTGGCTGACTCTGGGCTGCAGACTATGCCAGCACGTATTAGCCAAAGACACTGACGTGTAAACAAACATGTACAGACAAGCAAACAAACAAAAACATGGTTTTTCCCCTGAAATGCAGGTCTCTGCTAAAATACTAGATGTTTCTCTACTGTGTTTCTTTACTGACTTAACCAGTTCACTTTGTCACCACCACCTCTCTCACTTCCTAATCCTCAGTACCGTTTCAAGCCCACTGTATACAAGGAGAAACAGAGCTACCACAGCAACTCTCAAAATAGAACTGACCAGGTTCAACATTTGAAGCGAGGAACCTTTTTCTGTGAAGCAACCATCAGCACTGCAATGACTCAGATCTACCCAAGCTCTGCTCACCAGACAAAGAGTTGTCCACACTCGTCTGTGCCAATCAGAGCGTCAGAAAGTCCATCCACCGTAGCGAGGGCCCCGATACAAACCCCGGGAGACACAAGACGCTGAGAGGTTGGTGTGCTGGCAGACAGATGTGACAATAAGACACATGTGCACCAGAATAAATTGTAAAACGGGGAAAATATGGCACCAGTGACGTGTTACCTGCTGTTTTCTGACAAGTGAAACACCTGCAGAGTGGAACCTGTCGCTGAGTGGGAGGAGGTAACCACTCTGGACTTGGTCAAGCCTACAACAGCCTGGACTACACCCTCATACAGCAACACCTGATCGAAGCTAGAGCAAGACAGCATCCTGTGCACATGGACAAGACACACAAATAATTTAGCCTTAGTTCTGAACAAAGATCAGCGAACATTAGAAACTATAAATGAAATAGTATAAGTAAAAAATACTCTGATCTGATCATATTCACCTCACTTCCCTGATTTCAAGCTGACCCAGGGTCACGCACATCAGCTCAGCAGCATCCGGGACAGAAAACACACTGATCACTGGCTGTAAGAATGAAAGAAAGAACACAAATCATCAGGCTTCAAAGCTCACATGCAGTTTAATGAACAGCTGTTTTCCCACTGAGGATCAATAAAAATCAAAACTAACATGTTTATGTTGTAGCTGTTCACTGTCTTACATGTCACTTCACACACTTCTGCCATCTACTGTCTATAAGCAGAATAGCAAAATACCAAAGCCAGACTTTAAGGAACATTTCAAATGTAACATGAAACTCAAAGTTTGTGTTTGTTGTTTGTTTAACAAACACTCACCTCATCGAACGTCCAGGTGTGTATTAGGCTCCAATCCGATGATGAAATGCGACTCCACAGGCACACAGCCCATTTGCCTGCTGCTGCTACACACACACCTCCTGAACAAGCAGGCAGACAGCATGCGTCCACCAGACAGCTTCCTGCTGGAGCCTGAGTACACCCACAAACACATCAACTCAAAATGCATAGGTACAGATACGCACACATTTACTAAGTGTTGACGTCAATTCACACCCAAGAATGAATTCTTTGTTGCAGAAATGTCTCACCTTCAAAGTGTGCGTGCCACTCAACATATGTTCCTTTGCAGTGTCTTGTATTGCTCGGCTCACCAGTCCATCTGAGCCCTGCGACAGGATCTTACATGGAGTTGGGCTGGGAGAAGGTTCAATCCTGTGACACTGATCTAAAGAGGATGGCGTCTGACTGGAGGGGGGGGCATGAGACAGGCTAGAAGGGAGGGAAGTGATGGATGGACAGGGTGAGACAACTGGTGGGGAGAGAGCCTGAATGCACGGGCTATTAGGAGAAGGCGAGGTGAGAGAAGGGGCAGAGGGGGATGAGGTCAGAGGGAAGACAGGGCGGGGGGTTGCTCCTAGAGAGGGCAGCGTTGGGCTGGACAGGTGAGCAGAGGAGGGCGGGTGTGGGGTAATGAACGGACAGGGTGCTGAAGCTAGAGGAGGACTCAGCAGCAGCTGAGAGTGGACGCCGTGATTCTCCCCTGATTTGTCTCCGATAAGACCTGAGGTGAGTTCACAACGTGCCTCTGAATCTACGCCGGATCTTACATTCAGACGCTTCACAGCAGAGTCTCCTGGAGCTTCAGAGTCATCACACATCTCTACAGCCTTTAAATTCTTTGTGATAGTTTTGTGTTCTGTTGTGTGGTTTTTAGACCTCTGGTCTGGTCTGGTGGCCAAAGGACAAACCACATCAGTACAATCCTTTTGTTTCTCTGAAGCAGGTTGTATTATTTCAGGTCCACTGACATTCACCGTGTTTGCAGGTCTATCTGTCACACTAGTTGAGACACTACTGTTTGAAGTCACAGTTTCATGCTGTCTACTGCTGGCACAGTGGGTGTGCTGCTCTCCTGGCGCATCTGTCGTGTCTGGCTGGTGAGACGCCACTTCAGCCACAGACTCATTTGCAACTTCACTGAAACAATGTGAATCTTTAATTGTGGGTGTGAGACTGAATGGTAGAGGAAGTGGCGTCAGTGTGTCACAAAAGCGGCGTATGCTGTTACGTGTGTTGTATGGTGATGCGAAACTTTCTACTTCTGATTCCATAGCGACATGGCGAAGTTTGTGTAGCTTGAGGGAGGCAAACTGGTCATCAGGGAGATGGAAATCCTGCTGGATGTTGATGTTCATCAGGTTGCTGACCAGCGAGCCAAGGGACTGAAAATGAAGAGGACTGAGACCGGCTTTGGCAGTAGGAGAGGATGGCAAGAGAAGAGACCGCCAGCTTGTTGTGCCTGTTGAACAGATAGTGACGATGTGACATGACGCAGAGGGCACCTGAGCATATTGAGGCTAAGAACAACAAAGACTTTATCCCGTACATTCGCAAAAGATGGCATTAATCTGCTAGCTTATGTGACTCACCAGCTAAAACACATTTTATCTATTAAAAATAGTGTTCCGTTTTTTTTTCCTAAACAGTTTTATCGAAATGTTGATTTAAAATTATGGTCATTTTGTATTTTTTAGCATGTGGTACTGCTGAGCTGTATTGAATTAGAGTGACATTTTGTTTATTTAATGTAGGCTAAATCATACAAATGTAAATCTTTAGACCTACCTTGTCTCATCTGTGTGCATCTGTTATTCTCAACAGTGCTCTTCAGAAAGATGGGATAGACCTTCTCCAGGTGGCCAGATGCAGGGTTGGGCTGAGCTTCATTATTACCAGAGGTAGGTTGGGAAGATGTGCTGTGGTTGGATGCAGGCAGTGGGTCATGTGACACTGGAACAGCTTCTTGTGAAGTGAGACAGCATGTTGGTCCATTAGCAGAATAAAGAGGCAAGTAAGGAGAGACTGGGGTGCTCGTGGGCTGAGGACTGTCTGGAATTTGTCCAAGGCCTACGTGGTTGGTGCCTAAAGCTATAGATGCTCGTGGCGTCTGAGGTCGCCCTCTGCCTACACCTCTCTTTCTTTTCCTGCCTCTCCCTGAACGAGAAGCGCAAACTGTTGGTGAAAAAGCAGTTCTATTGGTTTGACTATCAGAGATTGGATTTGAAATCCTATTGGAGCTTTGACAGCTGCTGGTGAGCTCAGCAGAGACATCAGCAGCTTGAACATGAGACGCTCCAGGAGGTTCTGCAGATGCTGTTACCAGAGAGGACAAATCTGTCCGAGACCGCTGATCTGATCGCTCATTGGTCTGTTTGTTCCTGTATAAACCTCTGCTGTGGCCGCGGCCACGGCTCCTGTGTTGTCCCATGCTGAGCTGGGAAAGAATAACTGCCTGCATGTCAGGCTGGCTCTGTGAAAATGTCATATGTCTTGTGGTTCGCACATAGTATTCCACTGGGAAAAGAAGTCCCTCCACTAAAGTACAGGAGTCTAGCAGACCAACACTCTTCCCATTTCTTTCCACTCCACTCCTTTCTTCTTCTATTTTAACGAGGCTAACATGCCTTTTTCCTCTTTGCATTTTCTCTGCTTCATTTTGTTCAGTGTCTTTTTTATCCTTCTCTTCACAAAGCTTTGCTTTGTTCTCTCCTCCACAATTCTTACCATCCTTTCCTGCGTCTGTCGCTTTTATTCTTCCATTCTGTGTGCAATCCTTTACCCTTTCTTCAGTATGTACAGCAGTGTTGAGAGGCAAAGAGGCTGACAACTCACTCTCTTTTTCTGTTTGTTCTTCATATTCATGAATCTCCTTTTTCTCAATATCTCCCGTTTCTCTGTTTGAATGTGTGTTCCAGTGTGGAAGCAACAGAGAGGGAGACTCTGACTCTGAAGCAGAAAATTGTCCATTAACAACCTCTTTTTCTTCTGATTTGATTTCCTCCTCATCTTCTATGCCAGTGGTTTTTATTCCTTCACTTTGCTCCTCTCCATCTTCGCTATTGTCAGTCATCTTCTCAGATTCAGCACTTCTCCTTTGCCAGCGCAGACGGCTGCGTCGAGACCTGAGGCGCATGACAGAACTAGGTCTGTGACCTCTAGCTATGTCATGGCTGGCATCTGGGGTTTGTGGACAGGCAGCATCAGAGGTGAGCAGAAACCCGGTCACCTGGCTCCTTTTGGGGCTATCAGCATCTGATAGACCTGGTAAAATTACACAAAAAATGTGCACTGTAACAACAAGAAAAACTGTCTAGATCTCAGTATATAGACTATAAAATAGTCATCATCAATCTTGCATATAAATGACTTACACACTTTTATAATACTACATGTTTGTGCAGTAGTATGAAAGTAGTACTATAGAAAAAGTAAATCAGTTTTTGGTAACAATTTTAGATAACATACATTCCTACCTGATTACCACAGCAGGTATGTATTTTGGAAGAGATTAACAGTCACAACATTGAACATTGCAGACAGACTCACCTTTAGTGCGTCCCTGGCACTGAGGTACATCTGGGCCTGTACCATTGTTAGTCTTTAAGGACTGTGGACTTCGACAGGGCTTAGATGTTATCTCTGGGTCTCTCTGGCCCTTGTGGTTGTGCTGAGTGATCTTGCTCCTTGCATGTCTCCGTACTGCATCTAAATGCTCAGCATGCTGTAAACAAAGAAACGTGTATGAATCAAGTAGTTTTTATATTCAGTTTTCAAAAGCCAAATCTGTCTTACCTTTAGTCTCTGCGCTGTTCTGAGATACTCTCTTTGCAGTGATGCCAACTTCCTACGAAGCTGAAAATATTCATATGTGAGAAGACATAGAGCTTAGTTCATGGTAACACTTCATGAGTTTGAACTGTGTGTCTTTCAATTTTCTGCAACTTTAAGTTTAAAGAAGGCAACATATTACCAACACATAGATAACGGTGAATTATAATAACTTAAAATAACCTTTATAGAAGGGTAGCAATAAATGTACAAATTACCCAGCTGAACACGTAAATAAAATACCTAATAATGAATTACCTTCTCCTTGTCATCACAGTACAGCGTAGACTTTAGGTGCTCTTCACAGTGCAGGACATCTTTCCTATTGTCATCCATCCCACTGATGGATGGATCAGTGGCTCTGACACGCAGCACTGCAGTGTCTTATTAGATCTGAAAGCAGATCTAATAAGACACGACTTTAACGCTAGTATATTCGGGATTAATTCGTATTCTCTAAAAACAAGCCAGCTTTACGCTAACGCTAGCTGTTAGCTAAAGTGCTAACGACACACTTCAAAAGTTAAACAAGTTAGCTAAATGTAGAAAGCGAGACATTCCATAATATTAGGATAAAAAACTAACGTTAATGTTGTCTGTAAGTAAATACCATCACTATTTGGAAATGAAAATGGCACAGTTCACATTCAAGTTTAAAATACAGTTACCTTAAACTCACTAGTCTGTCAATGATGTTGTTTTGATGTTCGATTATGCAGGTATCGATTTGGTTTTAATTTCCCGCGAATCCTCAAACAGGCTCGAGCAGTAGAACTCCGATGACTCGCTCCGTCGCAGGAAACAGGTAAATTACTATTTTTTACTTATTGAAATACTTGAAAGCTTAGTTTTTATATCACTACAAAATCTTACAACACTCTTAAAGTACTTTGGTCGTCGGAAACGTGCGTGTTTTGTGTAAATAAGTGTATTTATTATAACACATATTTAACTGTTGACTATTTAACGCTACTTTAAAATTCAGAGATACCGTTAGCTACATATAACAAGTTAAGGTTAATTTGAGTATTTTTTCGCTTGAATGAACCGATACAATATGAAATGTTCTTATAAACTACGGTATATATTAATATACATTATATATTGCATCACACTAGCGTACTATGTGCACCTTCAAGGTCTTACAAATAACTGCATTTATACTATGTCGCTAACTTAATTTACAGCATATTTTTTTAGGTTCTAAGTGACACTTAATACACTAGGTAGAAAAGCACAATTTAAGAGGTATTAACACATTTTAGATCTACCATCTTTTCACAAATCCATTTTTAAAAAGGTAAACTGTCTGGACATCTACAGAAACATATATTTTTAACCCAATAAATGTATTCATAATAATAGTTTAATCAGAAATATGCTTAAGTAATCAAATCTTTAAATAATATGAATCCTATATGTTACAGGTTTGACACAAGTGGAAATTTTTTTCACAAATCTACATTTCATGTCGAATATAATTATAATTTTAATTTTAAAACACATTTTGTGTGTATGATAACATTTTTTCATTTGAATACCCTTGATCATATAAAAATAATAGACTGTAGCTATTTTTAGTTAGAAAGCTTATAGCTTACATTCATGAAACCTTTATTAAGAATTAACTTCAGTAAGAAATCTTAGCGATGCTATTAGGTAAGACTTATTTCTACGCAAAGAAAAAGGAAGGAAGATTGTATGTATGTACTTACAAAATCATAATGCTATATGAATGAATGCTATGTATTATAACATTGTGGAAACCCCCAGTAGCTCTACCATATCTCCGAAGAGGTATCGGTGACAATTTCTTTAAAAAAAAAGTCACTCCAACTTTACTTTTCACCCGTCGACTGGACTACTGCAACTACTTGTATTATGGCCTGGACCAGTGGTCATTATATCGACTCCAACTGCTTGCCTCTCTCCATTGGCTTCCTGTTACATACAGGATCCAATTTAAAATCCTGCGCTTTGTGTTGTTTCCTTCATATTTTTCTATGCATGCTCCAGCTTGAACCATGAGATCCAACACTCAGCTCTTTTTAACCACTCCAAGAACAATGTTAAAAACCCGAGGGGACAGAGCATTTGCTGTGGCAGGCCCCAGACTTTGGAACAGGCACAAACTTTGGAGCTTTTTAAATTGTTATTAAAAACACACTTTTATGGACTGGCTTTATGGCACAGGTTGACCTGGATGTTTTTCATTTTTTCCTTAACTGTTTTATTTTTTATTAATTATTTCATTTTTCTCTTAACTAGTTTTATGAAATTTTCCTGTATTTATACTGTTTGGATTGTGTGGCTTAATATTATTCATTGTCTGCTTGTATAGAACTTCGGGCAACACAAACTGTTGTAAATGTGCTATATAAATAAATTTTACCTTAATATATTTTTATTTGATCTGCATTTGTATCTTCACAGTTACAGATTATCACTTTATACATATACAATATACAGTTCTACTATTATATTGACAGATTTACATATGTACATTGATGCTAGTGCATAGACTACAAATTAAAGTGTAGACCTATCTCTCTGAATTAAATGGAGCTGAAAACATTCTGAAATCTGGACAAATTAATCAGGAGGGCTGGTTCTGTTCTGGGGGTGGAGCTGGACCCTCTACACATAGTAGCTGAGAGGAG
>JAUMTR010000001.1:3859729-3871539 GCA_032270685.1 Microctenopoma stevenorrisi
GAGAGCGGCTGTATTCATGGCAAACAATTTCCCTCTGGGATTAATAAAGTGTTTTGAATCTTGAATTGAATCTTGAAATGTCAAGTACTGTGTGGGACTCATACAGATCAGGCTGCATGCTGTCTCTTAAGTGCAAAGCCCAACTGGTAGTGTGGGTAGCCTATAACACATTTTAAAATGCACCTCAAGGACACAGTTGTGATATCTACACCTTCATGAGGTACAGAGTTTGGGTGGCTCAGTAGATAGAACAGCTGGCACTAGTCTACAAATCCCAAGGGTGGTGGTTCACTTCCAGGACAAGACACTAACCCCTTGGTGCCTAAATGGAGCTGCCTTTCCCCAAGTGGATTAATAAAGTATTCATTTTTTACAGAACATATGTGCAGCACAAAATATGCCCCAATATAAGTCTCACTGTTATTCAGTTTTTTTAAACATGAACATGGACAGGTCGTACTGTGGCTTTTGTCTATAGTTTTGCAGCAATAATGTCAACTAAATGTTATTGATAACTGTATCAGCATGTTGACCTGCAGCAGGAATTTTAGCCAATTTACAGAACAGCTTTAGCAGCTGCCCCTGGACTCAGGACATTGACGCCGCAATTCCTTGACATTACATTTCCTTCTGCTTTTCCTGTTCTGTGGTAGAACAACTTGTGCGTTCAGGCTCATTGTCTTATATCGTAGGTCAATTTAGCACGTTATCTTTATTCCTTACTTTATTCTATACTTTGCGTGTATTCACTAACATACAAAACAATTTTCTACTTTGGAGAAACTGAGTGGTTCTTCAGATATCCAAAGCTCAGGAACTTCATAGCAATTACGGCGTAGTGCAGCACAGGGCCCAGGTTGAAGAGCATGTGGTAGAAGAAATTGACGGACAGGTCTCCAGTTTTATCAGCATATTTTAGTGCCACAATTGGTGCATACAAAGAGTTGGTGAGATTCCGGAAACTCGGCCTGCTTGTTTCCATCACTTTCTTGATACACTGCAGAAAGTGGGTGGAAGGACAGAAGTGACACAAGACTTGTCAGAATTAGCAGATGAATCACCAGTGCAGAAAAATAGTCTGATAATCGTCTGAATAGGCTGATTTACAGACAGCTTAATAACTCACTTTAGAAATTTCATCAGGTGTTTGTCCCACTGCTGGAAAAATGTTAATAGCAGAAGGAAGGTAGAGATCCTTGAAGTAATGCACAGTTTCAGGATCAGCTCCCGGACATTCTCTTTCCTTCACTTCTTGAATCATCTTTTTTTCAAAGTCTGTGCGCACCGGGCCTGGCTCAATCAATGACAGTCTGAGGAGAGACACACACACACACACACACAGTCAGAACTACGAAAGAAATCAGGTAACACAGGCTCAAGGCGTGTTGTTAAATAAAATGATTGCATGCTATTTATTTATAATGATGGGAGTAACATCAGTGATACTAACTTGACATTAAACATCATGAGCTGCACAGCCAAACTCTCACAGAAGCCCTCAATGGCAAACTTGGAAGCAGCATACACATCATGAAATCCCACACCTGCAAAGACAAAACATCTATTTACATTCCACTTCCAGGCTGTAAATGAAGACATGGACTAGTGTATTAGTCTTCCTTCCTCTCAATTCGGTCCTCCATTCGTCCATCACCCAGTCAGCCATCCGTCACACTGAAGCAGACCAACCTGTCATTTAACCCTGTATCATTTAACGCCCCACCCGCCTCCTCGTTTTTCACTCCTCCCCTCACAACACTGTCTCTGCTCACTTTGCACTCCCAACACACTGCTGATCACGATGATGTGTCCTGCTCTCCTTTTCTTCATATCAGGCATCACCTCCTTTATCATGCGGATTACACCAAAAAGATTGGTCTCAAACACTGTCTTCATCTCTTCAAGGGTGATACTTTCAACAGGACCCACAATGCCGATACCTGCGTTATTTACTTTTTCAGAAGAGAAGGGAACCAAGAAGTGAAGAAAGAAATCATTTAATCAAGTCAATTGTAGACATTCATAAAAAGCATACAGCATATTATAGGTGCATTCACATACTAAGGATATCCACATGTCGATCTTTGACACTGCTAATGCACTGTCTGACGGACTCGTCGCTGCAGACATCCAGTACAGCCAGAGAAAGTGTTTTTCCATATGCATCCCCGGCAGCTTCCACCAGCTTGTCTTTCCGATTCAGATCGCGCATAGTGGCTATGACTGTGGACAGATGGACAGATTTTTTATGAGACCTTTAACATTTATGTACTGGATTGTCTTCAACTAAAAAAGCACCTCAGTCCCATCTGATTTGAAAGTGGGCCACACACAAACTTGTTCTTTTCTTCTGCATTGTAACAAAATCTTGTTGAAGAAAGGCCAATATTAAGGGTTCATCAGTGGTCAGACAAGAATAATGAATAGACCACTTTATTTATGACTTCATTTCCAAACAATGCACTCAAATGCATAATTACATGTTAATGAAATCAAATTATTAGTTGAATCACCTGCATTGTTCTTCTTTGTCTATTTAATAATGGCACCATCACAAAGGTCAAAAACAAAATAAGTCACAGGAGAACCTTTAAAACAATTCTACTTGTAAAAAATAAAATAAAGAAAATATTACATTTCGCTCCATTCAGTACAACATGCTCAGTATATATATTTTTGTAAGCATCAGATGAATACAGGAAATAAGTTAAAATATGGAAAATATGTTTTTATTTTTATGATGTTTGTCCTAAGAGAAATTGATGAATCGGAGGTCATCCTTGAGACATAAGACAGTTATTTAAGAATATATAAACTAGGAGAGATATACATTCATTTTCTACTCTGGAGAAGATAATTACCAATATGAGAGTTACTATGGAGAAAATCTATGTCTATATAATTACTATATTACTGTCAATCCATTAGATACCATTCGGTATATTAATCTAATTTACTCCCGAGCACTAATGACATCACAGCTCCCATATTTGATGCACCAGGACACTGGTTGTATATAAGCAGGGGATTAAAATTTTAAACCTTTCACTTTTGAAACTAAAAAGGTGAAGTGCAATTTTGGTTTCACATAGTCCTTATAACTGTCAGTGAGGAATACTGTAAATGAGAGCTCTTTTCTAATCTCCTGACCTGTGGTCCTTGACCTTTTCTATGTCTTGTAAACAACTGTGTTGTCCTCTGAAGATGTTTTCCTAGAGTGGAAGTTAGGTCTTGTCTCTAAATCACACTATTGTGGTGACATTCAAACCTCAGTATATCTACTGCTACCATATCCCACGATCCTAACTTGGACAATTTTGAAGTGTTTGTGTAATCCTGTCCTGCATAGAGTTCTAACATTTTCCATTCACTTTGTGTAAGTCAGTTCAGATTCCAGCAAATAGTGATTAATGCATTGTCATCCGATGCGGAGGTCCATGATCCTCAGTGGAGTAACTGTCCTGACTTTAAGGATCTTCTCACTTTTGCTGATGTTGACTTTTGAGGTTTTAAGTGAAATGTCTCATAGAGTACTAAATAAATTGCCATCAAACTGAATCCTGACTGCAATGTTTTGAGCCCATTTCAGCTTTCAGACACACTCTTGTTGCTAATAACTTGTGGCTTTCTGGTGGCATTAATCTTTTTTCAATCTTGGGTTTTGTCATGCTGTTGTGAGCAGTTGTTGCTGTGAGCTTCATGTGTAAATTTGTGAATGGGTGTAACACTCCCTCTATACGTGCAACTCTCGTGGGACACGAATAGGCGTGTGATTAGGCAGCGTGCCCAGGTGAACAAGGTCACAAAAAGGTAATATCTGCCGTGTCAAGCTAAGTTCACTGGCTCAAGCTGCATATAGGCTCAGAGGAGAACACAAGACGAATGTACAAACACACTGATTAATGTTAAACAGACACCAGAATCATGATACTGTAGCTGTGCACAGCATGGTAGACAAAATGTTTAGTTTTTTCCATCCTGAATGATTTTGTCTTTGTGTACAACTGCTGTTTTAGGGGAGAAAGGAGTAAAGGTCAAGAAGAATATGAAGAGAGTGCAATAAAAATGCAAATTAAGGAATGGTTGGTGAAAATGCAGGAAGTACATACAAATGTACTGCATTCACATACAGTAAATTCTTCTGCTGACTCGAAAGATGAGCAGTTTTTTTCCTGAGTACAATTTCTGAGTAACTGAAAGAACACAAGATTAAAAAACTAGCTTGCATAACCCAAACTTAGACTCTCTACTCATATACTGTGCAGTTACAATAACCAGTTTACATCTCAGCATTAGCTTCCTGTTGTGGTCTCACGCCACTGTCCTCTTCCAGGAATTATCTTTGCCAGCCTGTCATCCACAAAGGGGCTTAACAAGCCGGGCGATAATTAGCCTAGTCAAGGCTTATTAAGCTATTGTCTGATGACTTAAGAGTAACATTGGGTTAAGTTCGGCTCAGAGACGTAACTCTGTGTAACTGTGTGTAACTGTGTGTAATGCTTTAACGGGGGAGCTTATCCTTCATGTGGAAACCTTATTTCATTTTTTGCACACACAACATCCAGCAATAAAAGGGCCATCCAGTGCTCAATCTAGCGCTACAGATTAAAACTTTTTTCTCCTTTTCTTTTCACCAATTTCTAAATGCAAGATCTATTGTTTTGCAAACATTTCCATATGGGATGAAAATCATTTAGAAAGTGCTTGAGTGCTTGATTGTTTTGTTACACTAGAATAAATTAATTCAGTAATACAGGGATCGTTTTACTTGATACATAATTTTAATATGTAATGAACTGAGACACAAAAACGCAACATATTTTACACCAAAAAGTCACCTTTTTATGTAAAAAAATAAAAAAATGAACTGCTTTGGAGGTGGATTTGATATTGGTTTAAACAGATGGGTTGTTGAAGGACGCTTTTAGAGGAATCTGCATAGGCATAATTTCTGTCTGGCAAAACTTTGTCTGGTTTCCTGGCACACTGTCTGTCATAAATTGTAGTAGTTTAATTGTAGTGCCCAGTGTCACATTTGAAATATCCTGTCTGTATGTTTGCTGGTTGTCCAGGACAGTTTAATATTTATTCTGAAAATCACAAAAAACAAAACTGTAAAATGAAAAGTATGCTAAACCAGTATCCCTAAATGGTTTAAAGTGACTGGATCCCTGAACATATGGTGTTTCTTGTAGGGTTCAGTAGGGAACACATCATTGTCTCCATCCATTGGTTTGTTCTAGTTGGATTTCTAGGGTCACACAGTTGTGTTATTGTTTTGAATTGTTATGTCCAAACTGGTTCTTCATTTGTTGTTATGTGACTGCTGTAAATAGTGTTTCAGTCAACATTATAAAGAAATCTTTGCTGTATATTTGGATGCACAAACTGTGACAATAGCTTTAATCTACATCATCATGTGGGCCATGTAAGACTCTTATGTACAGTCATGCATTGATGTAAGGAGCTTATGTGTAAACGGCGTGGAATAAGTGATTGTGACAGTATGCTCACATTGGCTTTAACAAAGTGTCCAGAACTCCATGAAGATAAAGTTACTGAGTAGTTGTAGTTGTTGCATAATTCTAATCAATATTTTTTATGCTTTTTATGGCAACACAACTGTAGCATATTTACACTATGCAACTAAAACAAAACAACTAGAAACAACCAAAATAAAAGTCCAACTAAATATTAACTCTCTCTCTCTAACATACACACAGGGCACCTACCGCGATAGCGCCTCTTCTCATCCTTGGCCAGCATCACAGCCAAACTCAGACCGATACCGGAAGAGCAGCCAGTTATCAGCACCACTTTCTTTTTGGATTTTACCATGGCTCCAGATGTGCTGCTTCTCTGTTGGAGAACTGAGAAACTAATGATCGCAGGAGGTGCGGTGATGGGAGAACCAAGGTAAGAGGATAAGAGAGACAGTCACATGGACAGAGTGCACAGCGACAACGCCCCAAGACAGAGATAAACTAACAGGTTGGTGTTGTGGGCTCTAGATTTTTAGGAATAAAAAAATAAATAAAAGCAAATACATAACTGTATATCTGTATCATCTTAAAGTATATCAAAAGTCTAAGCGTCTATACATAAGAAACTTTCTGTGTAAAGAGATTTGGCACCACCCAATGGTCACTATCCTCGTAGTTCCCTTCAGTGTTATGAATAGAATGTTTTTTAGGTGTTTTCCAAACAAATATCTGGTCAGATTTTTGTGAGAGCCGAGATTATGACAGATGAAGCAAATGCTTCACTCACACACACACAGAGAATAGCTGCCAGTCATACATTTAACACAGCCTACTTAAATCTTGAGGAAATATGCCTGGAATCTACTTTCTTCTTCCAAAACATAGAGTCAGACTGTACCCTATGTGTGCCTGTATGCAATTAACTTCTGTTACCAAAACAGTACTATCATCAAAGCATTGTCTTCCTGGTTTTGCATCACATTTACATATTATTTTAGAAATATTCACAAAAACACAATTTGTGGCTCAGTTTGCAGACCGGAAAACATTTCTTTTTTTCCCCTCAGTAGTGTCTATGTGTGTATTTTTAGACGGTACTGCTGCCAAGATACCAACAAGCTTCACCAAGAACAGCTGTTTCCTCTAAATAGTCATTTAATAGATATGATGCATTAAATCTTTGAACTAGTTCTCTGCTTTATGTGCACACTTCATGTATCCATTGTCCATAAACAGAAAATCAGCTCCTGCACTACTGCCACTCTGAACCGTGGTTAGGATGATGGATGGGTGTATGGATTTTTTTTGGTCCAAGTGATAAGTTAGTACCTGAAACATAAAAGAATTGTTTAAAAAAGGTCTACAAATATCTTGTCCTAAACAATACACACTAATGTGAAAGAGGTTGAAACAGGACAGGGGATACCCGAGGGTCACATAGGTCTTTGTGTACAGTGCAGAACTCAAGATTGTTTCTGTCTTATTCAACAAAAAACTTCTCCTAAATCTCCTAAAACGTTTCATCTGCCTTCCTGTGAGCTGCTGGCTGCCTCTGACTGTTAAAGTGAAATGGAAGTACAGTACATACAGTACATGAAGGTTTTTATTGTGTCTATAGGAAGATTATGACATGTGTTTGAAGAGAGAGTAGGGTGGGCAAAGACAGACAGGCATTGGAATTTGGAATCTGCTGCAGCATATTTTTATTAGTTGGGCAGCACCACTGTCCTGTCCTAGCATGCTTTCTGTGTATATGTGTGTGGGCGCGCGCGTGTGCGCGCTCATGTGTGTCAGCCCCAGAGAGATAGAGTGTATGAAATGTGGTACAAGCCTTCATTGTTCATGTTGGATGTTTTGTGTTAGGCGCTATAGAGAAAATCGTTTAAAAATGGAGCACATGTTCTCGGCCATGTGTGCGTGACTGCTGTTTAAGTGCAGTACTGTACGTGCGTGCGTGCAAATACAACCACACGCGCCACTGACACAGATAGAGACGCCACATACAGTCACTAAAATCACCCTGACAATAATGATGTTGATAGCAACACGTAATTGGGTTTCTGCACAGCCCCACGAGCCTCGGGAAACGCCGGTGAGGGAGGGGTCACCTCAAAGAGAAGAGGAGGAGAGGGGAGGGTGAAGGGGAGGGAAAGTGAGGAAAGTTCTCTGTGGGTAAAGGAGGACAGACCATCCGAGATTAAGATTTTTTTCCCTATGGTCTCCACTCTCCATCCGTCCATCCCGAAGAAAATCAGCAGAGGTTGGAGTGCACGTGCTGCTGAATATCACCTTATCATCAATTAAACCACACTGTCCGCGTGCGCGCTCTTAATTACCAGCTGGTTTCGTGCGCGCTGGGACGCACGGGCGTGGGACCGTTCCTGCTGTTTTCTTGCGTGCAGAGCCGAAGTTCTCCTTGACTGCAGGTGTCCCGCGGAGCGCAGGAGCCACGAGGGAAATATTGGCCGATCTAACAATAGCCTCAAATGCAGCATGATGGATCGATGGAGTCCAGAGTGTCTCTCAAGGCTGCTGCTGTTGCTGCTCGTCACGGTGCTTTCTACCTCAGGCGCAGGTAGGTCACATATGCGGTGTTGTTTATTTGTTTATCTTTGTGCCAATTACTTAGTTCAGTATAATTGAACTTCTTAATTATATTTTAGTCGCAGTTAAACGTTTACTTGTTACTCCAACCCTCCCCTGTGTCACCACCTGCCCCTTCAGGCAACTGTAAACGTCATCGTTAATCCCTCATTAGCCTAATTTAATAATTTGCAGCAAACATTTGTTGTACACATGACTGTGTCAGGTCATTTTTTATATGTGAACTTCTAAAGGATGGGTCAGTTGCTCTAAATCCTGCATGGTAGCAATGTTCTACCTTACCTAAAGACAACGCTGCTTTGCTCCCAGTTATCACAGGAGATTTTGTCCTGCCCCATTGTGCAGCCCTAAAGCATGTTGAACTGAACTGCCCTGTTCTGGGCTCCTTAAGCCCACTGCACATTTGCTAGACAGTGTAGAGGCATAGGCCTAATATGTCTAGACTTGTTCTGCCATACCTGTTGCATCAGTGCTCTGGTGCTGCAGCATACAGGATATTTAGCTTGTGCAGCTGGGTAATGGGGAACATTCTGAGGTAAATTAAAGTGAGCTGGGGATGCCTGGTTACATACAGCACGCCCTGGAGCAGTCAGTATAAGCAGATGCAGCAGTGGCAGGGATGCACAGCTCATTGAGGCAGTTAAGGTTGGCATTTGTGAAAAGTTTGTGTAAATACTCCAAGTTATAACTCAGATATTGGCACTGATATAGAACACATATTTTTTAGGTGACTTCCAACCTTACTTTGCAAAGATGTTGCTGAACCCATTTCCATCTTAAGCTTACATCCATCAGTTTAGAACACCAGAGAAAAATGTTCCTTATGCATCTGCATCATTTGTAGTTTTGTTCAGTATCAGAGTAATTCAGAGATAGTTGTCAGCGTGTCCAAGGGCAAACTGTAAACTGGAACTTGTGGTAGCAAACTTGACCTATGTAATTTTTCACAATGTGAACAACTGTTCAAAGGAACTAAAATTAGGACAATAACAACACATGTGAAATAGTGGGATTCAAGGCAAAATAATGATAAAACATTGGACACAGATAACACAGCTGCACACTAGGCACATGTGCTCTGTTGTGTGGTTCCTTTCACACATGCTGCTGAGAAATCAAAGTGAGTAATGTCTAGAAAAGAGACATGTGTTTAATAGAGCAGGAGTGAGAAATGAGAGTGAGGAGGCTTCCAGCAGGTGGTCACCATCTTTTTAGCAGCTGTTAGACCAGCTCACATGACTTTTAACCCCTCAGAAATACCTAATGATGACAACTAATATGAGAAAGAAACAATTATGGTCATAATGATAGATGGTTGTAGGCAGTCCCACATTAAGGTGACAGAAATCATCTGTGAGCTTCAAAGTTAATTCATTTCACAGAACATAAAGGAACTCATAAATAACAAATAAGTAAAAAACAAGAACATTTTATTGTTTAAAAGCCCAAGGCTAAACCACACACCTTCATCATAACTGCATCAGATTTGTTCCTTTTTTCGTTTAAAAGCTGTTTTCCCCACCAGCCTCGTTCGGGGACTACATCAAACATTCCCTGTGGAAGAGTAACTGAGCAGGTGACTTAGCAGAGACTAAACCATGTTTCCTCCACCTGCTCTGTATGAAAAAATACTAGGGAAGCTGAGAAATACTTTTAATATGTAAGCCAACATTAAGTGCCTTTGTACTTCCAGCCATTGCTTATAGTTGTTATTCTCATGTGTCTGTGATATATGTTTCTAAGGTTATCAGCTTCCTGTCCTCTCATCATAAAGTACTAACACACACACACGTACACACACACTCATACACATTCTGGGTTAAAATTGTGAAGGTCATTACTGAAGTGACTAATCTCTGCATCTTTGGGGTCACCTGGGGTCAAACTAGGCTCTGCTAGCACCTGGTGTCAGAGAGCACATTCTTGTAAATAGCACTTTATTTTTTATACTCTTTGTAAAGTAAAACACAGGTTTACAGACAATAAAAACACACACACACCCTCATGGGTCCACACAGTATACTGTTTTCTTCCGTTTTTCTCTTCTGCTCCAGGACAAACTCCTTTATAACACCTGTCATTACACTGTTTTCAAGTTATGTTTTTTCTTTAGATTTTTTTGCATACTGTCAAACATGGTCACACGCCTGGCTGTCAGCAAGTTAGATGTAAATTATGATAATAGATATCTGAGTAATGTAGTCGAGTTAAAGTCAAACCTGTCTTGGTCTGGCCTTAGGTGATTGAGTTTCTCATGTGTACTCAGGTAGCTTTTAGCAGATCTGAGCTATTTATTGCTTTTGAAGTATTCTGAGTATTCTGTGCTTTAACACTGATTTAAACCTGGTTACCAGGAAAAAGTATATAAACGTGTTCATTTTACATCTTTCCTGTGACACAGGGAAAGTGTTGCATCTAATAGGATAGTGGCAAAGATGAAATAACAAACCCATTCTCCAGTGGAAATAAACACAATTTAAGTACATTAAAAAATACGTTGCTGTCTCCATAGGATGATTCATATTTAAATGATGCTCTACTGGCCACACCATACTTTTGTATGCCTTTTCTTATTTTTATGATAGGTCAAGAACATACTTATTAGCCCACTTTGGTAGCTTATGCTATCACATAAGCTACCAAACATACTCAAGCAAAATCTTTACTCATAAAAAAATGACTTGCTCTTTAATTTACTTCTCATGGACTGACTTGGTCTTCCACTGTTGATTTGGGCTGCACAGCTCGTACATACTTGCCTTAGTTCCTTCAGAGACATTACTTTTACTGACAAACCTCTACTGCTCCAGAACGTCCTGGTGCAGTAGGATTTCTTTGTGTCTCACTGTGTAAAATGCGGGTGAACCAAAAAATGGATGAGATGTTTGTGGAGATTTAGTTTGTCCGCAGAACATGCATTTCTGTTATATTTCAAGGCAATGCTAAATGTTAAATAATGCGCTTTATCAATGGGATATATAATAACAACAACATAGTTTAACATGTGGAAAGGCTCAGTAGCTCCTATGCAGCCTGTCCAACAGGTAGCAGTTTCTTGTGCAATGACATGTCCACGATTGCTTAACAACTTACCACCTACAAAGACTATAAGTTGTCAATAGTGTCTTACTGAGCCTCTGTTCCTTGCTGGAGGGGGCAGTGAAACATTTTTGAAGATGTTAGTTATTGGACCATGAGTTGAGACACAGTCAAAGTCTGTTGAAATGTAGAGAGTTAGCAGATCTGTAGTGTAACCTTCTTCATGGGGTGGCAGGTAGAGCAGTCATCTACACTCAAGGGTGAGCGGTCCGATATCCCTGTCCTGCCATGCTATGTATTACAGTGTGTCCTGTTAAATTAAAGTTAGATTTGACCTTGTTTATAGCAAATACAATTGACTGATTAATTTCTCTGTTTAGTGTTTTCTCCAGTGGGAATATAATGATTGGAATCTGTTTCTGTACTGACTGTGTACAAAAGTTATGTCTGAGATGATTATTTACCTAGTAGTCCATGTAACTGACCAAACTGACTGGCACCAAGGTGCTTTTCCAGATTTAATACAGTGATCTGTAATCCATGGTAAAATATATTTAGTGTCAGTAACATGCACAAAATGGAGGACCCAAGAAAGTCTATCCAGGGCGGACCCTGCAGAGCGTCGGGCGGGCGGCCCGAGGGAGGCAGGCGTGGACCCTGCAGAGCGTCGGGCTTGACGGACGG
>JAUMTR010000001.1:3871909-3902465 GCA_032270685.1 Microctenopoma stevenorrisi
CGGAAGGAAGAAAATACAAACTGAACCCAAAAACCAACTTACTGAGAGGAGCGTAGTGACTGGCGGCATGAAGAGTTTAGTATGAACTGACAACGGAACTGAGGAAGTGCAGAGGCTTAAATACGGACAGAACTGATTGCTAATAAGAAACACCTGGAAATAATGAGGGAGTGAAAGTTGTTGTTTAATCAGTTACTGAAAGAACAAACATTCAATTAAATTCAGATTTATTTATATAACGCCAACACATAAGTCATCTCAAGGCACTTTACAGTGTAAGGTTTATATAAATATTAATGGTATTAACTTTCTGTCCAATCAGAAAAGTGCACTCTGACTCAAACCTAGACTTGAGACAGGATGCCAAGCGTTAATCTGTAAATTCTTTACGGCTCAATTTGTTGCACATAGAAACTTCTATTACATCAACACCTCAGTGTTTTGTTAATCACGCTTCAGTGTGAAGATGCTGCTTGTATCATGTTTTGCTGAACAGAAAAATGTTTCAAATAGCAGATACATGAAATGCTGATGCTCATCATTTGTGTCATTTTATCGCACTCTCTGCAGGCTGGTGTAGGTTTGTGTGCTACAGCTGGTTTTTATGTTGGAAAATAGACTTTCTTTGTTCTCTGAGACACGTATGATGCAACATCCAACAATAATGGAGCGCAGTGCCACATAAAGCAAAGTGTGGCTTTCTTGTAAAGGGCAGCCCTGCGATGACAAATATTGATGCAGTGTTTGATCTGTGGTTGAGAGGAAAAGTGAGTTTGTTGGAATGAATCAATGTGAAATCCTTAAGTTGTTCCTTTAGATCAAGCAGAGAGACGTTTGCGATTGTATGAGCTATGCAACAGATTCCTAGAAGGAGATAAGGAGCACATGTCTGTCTGTCAGTCTGCAGACCACATATTCCCTTTCCCTGTTACTAATAGTAAGAATTCAAGTAGATGCATGTGTACTGAATGCTCAGGCACGCGTGTGTGTGTGTGTCAGACAGCAGGAGACTATCCCGTGTTTCTTTGATCAGAACCAGCTGAAATGTGAGGAAAGAAAACATATGGTCCCTCTGTCCTATTCTTCTCTCTTTCCTTCTAGTCTGCTCTTCACTCTGCTTTCCATCTTCCTCTTTTTATCATGTTTGCATGGTCTTTGAGAAAATGGCAGATGTTTCAGACGAACGCTGGAGAAACGCTGAAGAAAGTGGCAAATCCTCTGTGGAGGGATTTTAAGCCCAGTGAGATGTGTGTGTTTCGGTGTATGAGATTCAGCTGCACGTAAGATATTGTTACAGCTAGAGGCTTGTTATTCCATTTGCACCATTACTAAGATAATGACAGACTAATCACAAACACACATGTACAAAAACAACACCCAGTCTTTTGTTGTACACCCAGACACACATCTGGCCTCCATAATCCAAAATGGTGCCCGTTAATTTGCCTGTGAGCGTGTGTCTGTCCTTGTGTTGTTTTTTTTAGTGCCCCACTTATCTATGTGTTTTTTTACACGTCACTGCTTTAGTGTTTAGTCAGTTTGTTTGTTTTTGTCAGGGTCTTTTACAGAACTGTGCGGTTCACAGATTTTAGATTTAAAGAGTGCACTGGTATCAGATCGGGAATCTAAGAGGTTACTTGAGTTAGTACCAGTAGACAAGGTCACATAGGTGCACACAGTCATCAGAAAGTGTTAGAATAGGGTGTAAATAAGCATATTTAAGTTGAAACAAGTAAAGAATAAAAATGTGAGAATTTAATGTTGACTTTGCATTTACAGTTGGAATTATAGCTTGTTTTTACTCCCGTACTTCTCCAAAGAACAGTTGTTATTGTTACTAACAGCTATATTGTTAATTGCAATGAAAGAATTATCTGCATGGTTCATCTTGTATGTGTGTGTTTTATAGCTATAGGAGAATACTTCACTCTTGTTGTAGATCGTTCTGTTTAAACCGAAGTCGTTCTGTTTTATGTTGAGGCTTATATCTGACATACTCTGCATGTGTGTGCTTGTTGATCACGGTGCCCCTCACACCACAATTTAGAGCCTCCGGATACCAACCAGCAGCAACTGATGGAGACCAGAACGCTGCCTTGTGTATGTGCAGAACAGTTTATGCACAGGTGTGTGTGTGTGTGTGTGAGAGAGAGAGGTTGTAAATATCATGTGGAAGTTGTTTTATTCTTATACATACTCATTAACAGTTTCATCATTGTTTTATCAGGAAACATTACCTGATGTGTTTAGGTTCATATATAGTAAGAGCAACGTTTCCATGTCTCATCTTGCCCTGTGCTGCATTCAGATGTCAGTGCTGCCAATCATTTCTTGGTATGTGTGGCTGAATCTCTTCTTCCTCTTGTTGTGAGAGCACTGAAACAAGTGTCAAGAGCAGCAGAGGAAAGATTAAAAGGTTTCCACAGTTATTCCATGTATGGGCTTAGCTCTAATATATGTGAAAACCAGGATCTGCCTTGTATCTAAAGAAAAATGTGTTAGCAGTAGGTTGTGTTAATGTTTGATCAGGAAAAAGTATGTATATCTACAGAGTCCTTCCATTGGTCATTGAGTAGGAAATATGCCTTAGATTTCTAAACCTTGTGTTAGCTATTCATATATATTTATTATAAATTCAATTCAGATTTATTTATATAGTGCCAATTCACAACAGAAATTGTCTCGAGGCACTTTTGTAAATACAAAATAATATGGAAAACCCAACAGTCCCACTTGAGCAAGCACTGAGGCGACAGTGGAGAAGAAAACCTGCCTTTGATGGAAGAAACCTCCAGCAGAACCAGGCTCAGGGTGGACGGCCATCTGCCTCGACCGGTTGTCCGGAGTGGACAGAGGAGAGAGAAAAGAACAACAGACAAATCAAAGAGAACAACAAGGGGCAGCAGGGAGAACACCAGGCACCAGCAGCTGCACACAGCTGCGACCTGCGGATTCCTACAGAAAGGTATAGAGAAGGGGACAAAGAGGAAGAAACAAAACGAGAGAGAGAAGACACACCTTGTTTTAGGTTTTAGTACAGATTAAACAAACAAGCAAACAGGTTAATTAATTAGCTGGGGAGATGATGGTAAGTAGATCTTTGGACAAAGCCAGGTTGTTTAGCTGTTTAAAGTCTTTAAGTTAAGCTAACTGGCTCCTGGCTTCATCCATCTATTTGCTTTAAAGTGGGAGATAAGTCTGGTCCTCAAGTGCCACTGTCCTGCTTGTTATTACTATTCCTGCCCTACCCACCTCTGATCACCTGGATCAGGTGTGCCCAGCCAATCAGAAGCTGTAAGTGCAGAGATGGTTGGAAAACAAGCACAACGTTGGCTCTCGAGGAGCGAGTGTTATTAGTCCTGTTATTAGTCAGTGTAGCATACAGGATATTACAGTATGTTTACACACCAGTCTTTCATTAGGCTTCATATAATTAGATAATAAGAATTTTCAGATGTGCTCGCAGCTGAATTTATTTAACTATCTTTTAACCAAAGGAACCAAAGCCTTTTACTGTAAGCAACATAAAGAGATGTGACATTACAAAACTGTTGCATTTGTATTAGAGGCTTTTGTATGATTTATGACATCATGAACTTTGATGCAGCACAGAGCAAATCACTAAAAAACATCTAATCTATTAAACGTCTACT
Organism: Microctenopoma stevenorrisi; assembly: GCA_032270685.1. Classification (NCBI taxonomy): domain Eukaryota; kingdom Metazoa; phylum Chordata; class Actinopteri; order Anabantiformes; family Anabantidae; genus Microctenopoma; species Microctenopoma stevenorrisi. Next base: position 3,875,563 of record JAUMTR010000001.1, read on the forward strand.
TCTCACACACATTGCTTAGCCCATAAAGCTACAAAGAATTTACAGCATGAGCAGGCCACCATATCACTGGAAGTGTAAATAGCGCATTATTAGCTGTATCAGTAAATAATATGATGCCAAGCACACAGAAGACAGAATTACAAGCTGACAGGGTGCCAGCAGGCAGGCTGGCAGACATAAAAACAAGCAGACAGATGGACAAGCAGAAAAAAAGGGGCAATAAATACATCTGGCGCTCAGACTCAGACATTATGCCAGCCTCTTTTCTGCATACACATGCAAGAGTGTATGTGTGTGTCTGTGTGTGTGTCTTGAAAGGTGCAAGGCAGATGGCGGGTTTACGTAAGACTCAGAAATACGTGTGAAAAGGAGCCACACCAGTAGAGACATGCCTCCCCTTCACCTATCATCTACTATTTCTTCTATTTTTTCTCTTTTCCCCTTTCTCACCCGCTTCACATTTCTATATGTTGCACATTTGATCTTGTATCTCCTTCAATCTCTTTGTCTGTGTGTGTGATGCGTATGCTGAACATTTCTGCTGAAACTACTGTGGTTATATCATGTGTCCTTTGTTGCCTTCTGGTATTAGTCGTTGTGTGATGCAGAATGTTGCATCTGTCGGTTGCCAAGATGGATTTAATCGTGTTATTACATCACGCTTCTGCAACAACTATGGCTCCAAGAGCACATGATCTAGCTGACTGCCTGTTTATGACACATCAACATCACCCACATGTCCCAGAGGACACATCTCAACACCATACTGTTGGTCAGTGTTTAATGAATATGAAAATATATATTTATAGGAATTTTCAGTTTCTTTATTCACACAGTTTCTAATGAACACCTTATTTCCATTGTCCATTGGCTTGGTAAATGCTTAAGCTTAGTAGGACTGGTGATTGGTTTGATTCTCACTCCTGCCAGTCAGTGTGTCCTTGGACAAGACACTGAAACCCCACAGTAGTGCTGTAATTTACTGCAAGGGGATCAATAAATTATACCATTATGATTATGATTACGATTATGATTACGATTATTATTATTATTATTATTATTATTATTATTCAAAAATAGAGAAACTCAAGTATGACATAATACCATGATTTAAGTACTATACTGTTCTATAATATGCTCTGAGGTGCCCTCATAATTAGATGATGTGATTGCCAAATCAGTTTTAATCAAACTTCTCATTCATCCTCTCATATCTTAGCTATTAGAACTCTAATTCAGATTCTGATTGATCAACACTGCACCTTTTTGTGAAGTCCAAACAAAATTCACGATGCAGTTACAACTATAATAGAATAAAGTATAAGTATATACAAAATACCTGACTTATACTCATCCAACTGTTATAAAAGAATGTATTTTAAAATGATTTTTCTCTGTTATTACTATCACATTCAAAAGTTAAAAACCATGTGATGCCATCCAAGCTCAACTTTGGTTCCACTGTGCAGTAAACCTGGTATTAATCACTATCTCCCTGATGCGATGATCCATGGTCAACTAAGGCAGCACTGAGTTTCTCTCTGAGTGTGCAGCATGTCACACTTCAGTTGCCTCACAGACACCTGTGCAGGATAAACTTAAAAGATGAGCGTGAGATGATTTGATACACCAACTTCATCATCAAACCTGCTTATCTTCTCATCACACTGTTTTTTTTTACAGCCAATCTCATTGACGTCCTTAAGGTCCTGGAGCTGTCAGAGGACATGGAGGGTGTATCATTGGAGGCAGGTCTGTGCACCAGCAGGAGGGATAGAGAGGAGACGGACCTCTCCTTTAAAATCGACAAGAAGATACAACTCAGTGCCCCCACCAAGCAACTCTTCCCTGGTAATATAACTTTTATGGTTTTTTGATACAGTCATTATCTGTGTCTGTGCACATGTCCAAATATTTGAGTGTGTGTGTGTGTGTTTCCTCTAGATTCATCGTTCCCTACAAATTTCTCAGTAATGACAACAATTAAAGCTGTAAAAGGCTCACAGGTCTTCCTCCTCTCCCTGTATGACTCACAGGTATGCAGCATGGACACATTGGGATACTGAAATCTAACATTGTACTAAATGTTTATTTAACATTTGATTTATAATTTAGCTGTAATTTTCATTGTTCTTCTTTCCTTTCTTGTCCCAGGGCACACAGCAACTGGGTGTAGAGATTGGCCGTTCTCCTGTCTTTCTGTATGAGGACCATAGGGGTCAGCCCCCTCCTGAACTTTACCCCACCTTTAGAAAGATCAACTTGGCTGATGGCAAGTGGGTAACTACACAAACACTCTCCCCCCACAAGCTCACACTTTCATATTGGACTTGCATTTATTGGTTCACAAGGTTTAACTAGAGATCATATTCTATATTAATTTTAGTATGTTAGTATGAAAGCAACAGGAAGTCTCCTTTATATGGCTTCAGCAGGATTCCAAACACAGACACAACTTACTTTAAAACGTAACTCCTTTCTTCCAGGTGGCACAGGGTGGCCTACAGTGTGGAGGGCCAGACAGTAACTCTCTTCCTGGACTGTGTCAGACTGGACACCCTGGACCTGCTCAGAGGTCATGACCCCCACATCAGCACTGATGGAGCTACTGTGTTTGGAACTCGCCTGCTGGATGAAGACGTGTTTGAGGTGGGTAATCACTGTGGGCCTCTGCTATGTCTGTGTGTCAGGATGTTATGTAATAAGACATAAAGTCATGGTGCAGTTAGAAGTGTTTCATTAAAAACGAAGCTCATCACAATAAACCAGTTATGTTGTTGTAGTAATAATATCTTGATTAAAAAAACTAAAACTTGGCATAAATACAGATATTAAAAATGTACCATGACTTCCGTTTGTGTGGTATAAATATTAAATGTCTCCGATCTATTCATGAAATTGGAGAAATGGATCAAGTTACAGGCGCGTCTCCCTGCACTGCCCTCCAGTGGTTGTGGTCATAAACTGCACATGTTCATGCAATACCTAGTGGGCAGCAAAGTACACAGGATTTGAATTTTTAGATGAACACTGGTATATTTGTGGCAATTATTTAACAATTATGGATAAAAATCTTTTTCCGAATTGTAGCTGTGAAAATCTTTGCAAGCTTTTATAGGCTGTGTTTCTGTCGTGGCCTTAGTTTAAACTCTGCTCTTTAGGTTTAGTGCAATGTCAAGTGGTTGAGTTCTGTGCTGTGTATGTGCGTGGATGTGTGCATGAAGTAGAATGAGAAAGATTTTGTGTCTTTTTGGATTTAATGCGCTGGCATCATTTAAGAGAAAAGATCTGGAGACAATTAAGTCACGTCTGATCTGACGAAATGAACACGAGCTAAAGACATGCAAGACACATGCATGACCCATGACACATTTCCTGATGTAAATTCCATGCACAAAGCCAAACGATAGGTGTACTTATACAGGAGGAGAGGAATGAACAGATTTCTGGCATGTTGTATATAAATTGTATTACGTTAGGGAGCCACAATACACATGTAAGAGTCTCTGGGAAAGGTGGGATGCCTCCCATATTGTGATGTGATACATGCGAATTGCTGTTGCTCATAAGGTTTCACTAATATCAAGTAATTTGTGTGTGTGTGTGTGTGTGTGTGTGTGTGTGTGTTTGTGTGTATTGTTGTGACACAGGGAGACATCCAGCAGCTGCTGATCGTTGACGACCCCAGAGCAGCAGAGCTGTACTGTCAGGATTACATCCCGAACTGTGACGCACCGCTGCTCTACAACAGCATATTAACAGAGGCCGAGGAGGTAAGTTCCCTTCTATTAGCCAATCATAGAAGACGGTGAGAGAGTGGAGGCGCTTGTCTACTCGAAGACATGTAGAGCAAATAGGTCCTGGACAGGAACCATATCAACCATGTGGGATACATACATTCATTCCTGCTGCTCCATTTCCCACGTTGCAAACACTGGGGGGAATATAAGGTTGTGGATGTTGTAAATCCTGACAGCAGCCTCCAAGGCCTCATTTGTAGGAGGAATTACATTTATTTATGGACAGTTTGAAAGGCAGATGTGACAAAAAAGAAGAATGGTTTAATCTTTTAGCCGCATGTTTTTTTTAGCCGCTCTGGGGAAAACCTCTGGGGAACATAAATTAACAGATGACTGTCGGCTGTGGAGGAATTTTCTGTGTGGGTCACGTGCTTGGTTGCCACAGTTTGAGAAACATCACTCAGACACCTCCAGCTGTTTATGCCCTTGCTGTTTATATGAGACCTCCATACTTTAATGCACTTATAAATTATTAAAAAGGTTCTAGTCTGCTGCACAGAGCTGTCAACCCCCCCCCCTATCCCCCATCCTTCTTTGTAAACCTCACTAAATGATTTTTGTTTTTTGCCAGGTTCTTTGCGCCCGTGCTCTACAAATCCTCTCTGCTGTTTGATTTATAATCGGGTTTACAGCTCCAGACACTGTTCAGTTGTAGTGTAAGTGCAGTAAGCATGAACAAGCCAGAGTAAAACATGCAACTGAGGCGCTATTGGAGCCGAACTCTGCTTTCCCAAAAGGGGGGAGTCTGTTCCATGCTTGTATTCGATTTTTGATGCTACTATTCATAAAGGGTAGGGAAAGACTTTCTGTTTATTTTATCTCCTCTGTTATCTATTCCACTGTTCTCTGTATGAAGTATCAAAGCATCATCTGTTCTCTTTAGTCTTTGTCATCTATTTTGAATGGTTTATGGGTTTTTAGGTGGAGGGAGCAACTAAGAAGCATCTGGTCCAGGAGTCTGAGGAGTTTGACTACAGCAACTTCTATGACGATATCTCTGTCTCCACAGTGACGGCAGGTCCTAATGTCACAGAGTATGAGGTGAGAGAGCGGGAAGAAGGAGCTCAGCATTATGTGTTTGAGTTTACCTCAGCATGTTTCTGTGCATGTTTGCTGGACAGATCATAGAATACGAAGACTACGACAACACGACAGATTTGCACCATGTGAATGAGTACGAATATGAAGAATACGATGAACGCTATGGACCAGCAGAGAGAGAAGGGGAGTTTTCTTTGAACGCACAGGTACCATCCAAAGAATTTATGGAGCTTTCATGATTAACTGTGTGGAGAGGAGAAAACTATTCTTCTGTCTTACTGTACTATCTCCTAAATAGGATTTACCAGAAAAAGGACAGAAAGGAGAGCCGGCCTATTTGGGAGTGGTGAGAAACACACACACACACGTGCATAACAACTCTGAAGCTGAAAATGTTTTCTGTCCTGGCCTTGATGATGGCAGTGGTGTTTTCATGGTCCCAAATCATCACTGACTGGACTTCATGCACTTTTGATTCTGTGCGTGGCATCTGGCACCTTGATTTTATAAATGAAATGCAAAATTTACTTTCAATGAAGAGACAACTTTGGCCCAATGAGCAACAGCCTAATTTTTTTTGCTCTAGTTCAGATAAGACACTTTTGACATTGTCTCTGTCCCGTGAAAGATGTTGTGTTTTGAGCTAGTGTCAATCATTCAATAACAAAATAACATTTGTTCATCTTGTGTAAAAAAAAAAAAGCTAAACTAGCAACCTGAAAAATACAGTATGTTGGTGTCAGAATAACAACCTTAAATCTCAAACAAGAAGTTGTTTTTTGTGAAATGTCTGCAGGGAACACAGATTACAGGACCACATGGACCACCGGGGCCCGAGGTTAGTGACATCTTTTTTTAATGGCATCTTAATATTTAGGTATACAATGTGTTTTGCATGTGGGCAATGACTCTTAATATAAAATTGGAAACTTGCCATAACAAAATATATATTCTACAAATATATTCTATTCTGCATTTGTCTGCATGTTTACAGGGGGAACCAGGACCTCCTGGAGTCACAGGACCAGTGGGACCTCGAGGAGACCCCGGGGAGCTGGTGAGGACTGTTTGTTACTTGAGTGACTGGATTCAACTCATTTTGGCATCTTTCTATAACTGTATGCGTCCTCTCAGGGCCCCCCAGGGCAGCCAGGCCTAAATGGAGCTGATGGGATACCAGGTCCCCCAGGAAACATCATGCTCATACCGGTAACTTTAAGATATTTCTGCATTGCCCGAAGCCTTGCAAACTGCAGAGATTGCTATGGAAGTTATTTGGTACTCTTAACCCTCAACGAAGCCTCAGGCCAAATGAGATGTTTGAATGTTGTAACTGAGGAATGGGCTGGCTCAGGACTGTGGCACACATAAACCATTTGCCTGACACTTTGCTGATCTTTTATACTCTGACTAGAAACAACTGCACTAGCTGCAGTATTTCTCCACTTATTTATTCAGAACTTTGTGGTAAAACAAGTAAGTAGCAGTGTCATGTATTGACCACTGGGTGGCATATCGAGTTTGTCTTAAAAGCATCTTTTGTACTGCTTGTGTGTGCGTGTGTGCGTGCATTTTCAGTTTCAGTCAGGTGGTGACCCCAGAACAGGTGCTGTGGTCTCAGCACAGGAGGCGCAGGCTCAGGCCATCCTGCAGCAGACCAAGGTACACATACAGTGGTACATGTGTAGATACTACACTTTGTGTGTCACTGTCCCACTTCGTCCTCTCCTTCTTCTCCCTCTTATAGCTGGCTATGAAGGGACCTCCAGGGCCACTCGGCCTTAGGGGAAGACCTGGACCACTGGTGAGTGACATCACACATGTGTTTCTGGTGTTTGGTGTGTAACGTCATAATAAATGTGGCCTGGTAGTTCAACGGGATAAGCATCAGACTGGGATGCAGAAGGTGGCAGTATTAAATGCCAGTGCAGACTCCTAGTCCATCCCCCATCCCCCATTTCAGGTGTGTCCTTAAGCAAGACACTCGGCACTAGCTCTTTGTACGTCGCTTTGGATAAAAGCATCTGCCAAGTAAATTAAATAATCACATTTATTATTCTAGACATATTCTATTTGTTATTAGTGATTTTTGTATTTGTTATGCCTTTATGTTGATGTGGTTCTTTTCTGGTTCTTTTCCATATTTTCTTAAACAGCTGTAATAAAGTAAAGCAATTTCTCTCTGGGATGAATAAAGTTACTTGTTTTTCTTCTGAGTCTAATGATTGGAAGCAAATCTTTGTGGTTCAGTTCAGTCATTGCTGTTTTTTTTATTCAGGTCTTAGTATCATAAAGAAATTATAATAAGCTGGATTACTTTAGAAACATTTGAAGATATTTTGCATAATAATGCACCTGTTCTAACACACTTATGCCGAGGCGGGTGAAATACAAGTCAATATTTAAAACTGTAACATACATATCATTTGTTCTACTTTATTTAAACCTATACTGTATATAATTACTTTCATAATATTATGCTGTGTTCTGAACTAAGATGTTGCATTGGATTTGATAATCACATTATTGTTGTTGTAATAGGATAAAGATGCAATGTTGCATTGTATGTAGTAATTACATAATGGGTTTAGGGAGACACATTCGTGTCGTGTGATTTGAGACTAATGATTGACATCTACAAGAAGCTTTAAAGATGCACCTGTTGCAGGTTATGTAATGAACGGGCCTAAAAAAGCTGCCACTCAAAGTGTGTCACTCAAGTGGCGTAATCTTTTTCGTTCCTTTAGGTCGCACACACACACACACACACACACACATATGCATGTATGCAGACAACGGATGTCAAATGAATATTAAAAAAGTATTTTTTTCCAGGGTGCATCTGGTCCCCCTGGGCTGAAGGGGAGCAATGGAGAGATGGGGCCACCGGTGAGTTAGCTGCTTGTCATCACAACATTTGAATGCATTTGAGTTCCTGCTTGACTGTCAACGTAACTCTTTTCACCTTTTCCTCATAGGGTACCACAGGAAAGGCAGGCATCCCAGGACAGAACGGACGATCTGGGAAAAGGGTGAGACCATTCAGTGCTGTTCCTTTTCAGTAAATGTCATGGTCTGTAATCTGATCTCTCTGTAATCCAGCAGTGTGTGTGTGTTTGTTAGGGTCGAGCGGGTGCAGACGGGGGCCGCGGTGCAATAGGTGAAGCTGGAGCAAAGGTGAGGAAGAAATGACCACACTGGTAACACTCACCGACTCCTCAAAATATTATATGTCCTCATCATGGTATCTTTTTCTTAGGGGGATCGAGGTTTAGATGGCTTGCCTGGGCTCCCTGGAAACAAAGGACATGAGGTAAGTTATCTGGCTCAATGACTGAGCCGTGTCACACTGACAATTTATGTAACCAAATGGCATCTTTTATGCGTGCATTCTCTCAGGGGTACAGGGGGAAGCCAGGCCCTTCGGGTCCCCCAGGAGAGCCAGGGGAAAAAGTAAGAAGTCTTGGTAGTTACAGATATTGGCATTAATGCAGGTCCGTGTTTCTGTATGAAGGAATTAATGTTTGTGTTTTTCACAGGGTTCAGAGGGGCCACCTGGGCCAAGGGGACAGCCAGGTGATGCTGTGAGTGTTAAAATTACTCAGTTATGGCGACACACTTTGGCGAGTTTGCATTTTGAGATTAGTTTAGTCATCATGATCAGCTCTGTTGAGCTTATGGAAACAGTTGCATGATGTTGTTTTGTGGCTCTGCAGGAGCTTTCTAAAGCCTTAGAAAGTAATCCTAATAATTTCAACAGGGCTGAGTCATAAATGGGTTCATATAGTTTGGACGGCATACATATCTACCACAGACAAATGCATCCCCATATACTATAAGCTCTCTGTTAACATAAGATACCTCAACCTACATTTAATTAGACCCTCAACCCCCAAATACATTTTGAGTGTGAGAGCACAGATTTTCTGTTACATTTCTTGGTATGTTACTTTCATTTGTATTTCAGGGCTCCAGGGGTCTGAATGGCCCCAGAGGTCGTCCTGGTCCACTAGGCCAGCCTGTGAGTGTGACCTTCACACTTTTTACATGTACCACCTCTGTATACACACTCACACACCAGTCACTCACAGTCACACGCATTTCTGCCATTGATCATAAGCTGAGTAATTATCTGCATATCACGCCTCTACATTTGTCCATGAGAATTATGGACTCTTCAACCAAATCTTGGATTTCTTGTCTGAAAAACCTTTTTGATCTGGTCTTCAGGAATCACTGCAAGAGCTGCCTACAGAAACTGAATTATTTCCTCTCATGGCATTTTACATTCAAAGTTGTCTCCCTGACTGAGCTGTTTTCTTTGCTTTCTGCCTCTCCTGTAATTCAATTTGGATAAAAGCATCTGGCAAATGACCAAACATAAGTGTAAATCCAGCTGTGGTGTCACTATCAGATGACTTTACGCGATAATGTCAAACCTTAGTGTTACATTACTTCATATTACTTCACTTACATATGTTAAACATGCTTTAATGTAAATCGTATCTTTGTGCCAAACACAACATCACATTTCAAAACACCTGAAGCAGTTTCTTTTGTGGTTGCACAACTTATCTTTGCACTTGTAGCAACACGGGTTAGCACTTGTTAGCAACTGATAGGATGTTTAAATTACAAATTAGTATCTGCTACATAATTAAGCGTTAAACGCTCAGAGCAGGGAGGTGGAATAACTAAATCATATGGGTGGCTGATAATTTTTACTTTCATTTTGTTGTAGTCCCAGGAGGCTCATGTAATAAGCCTCAGGATTTTTAAAGTTAAAGATAGAAGGCAATGGAGCCTCCTTATATATTTTTTTCTTAATCAGACAGAAGAGCGTCTTAGCAATAAGGAGAGCTCAAAGAAAGGCAGCAGCCAGAGAATAAGCCCCATACAAGGAAATTAATAGACGCATTGTAGAGTTGGCAGCTTTATGGTCTGTTTTTAAACCAGTGTGTCCTCCTCCAGTGTGCTATTATTTTGTAATCAACAGCTCCTGTACTCTCCTAGGCATCTTTATTTGAAGGCTGCACAAGTGCACTCAAGGATATAAGAAGAAAAAAGTGAGCCTCATTCATTTACTGTCTTCCTTTGTCCCCTCACAGGGAATTAGAGGAATTGACGGCGTTCAAGGTTCAAAGGGAAACATAGTAAGTATAATAAAAGTAGTGGACCGTAGAGGACAATGGCAAATGAGTTCCAGTGACATTATGTCATGTTTTAAAACAGGGTCCACCAGGAGAAATTGGAGCACCTGGACAGCAAGGCAACCCTGGGATCCTGGTATGAACAAAAAAAATCACCAGATCATATAAATGCTTACACATAAATACTAATGAATACTAAGGAAACTCTTTCCTACAGGGTTTTCCTGGTCCTCAGGGATTAGTGGGGCTGCCGGGAGAGAAGGTAAGACACTTTTAGTTGGATATAACAGTATGTGATGCAGAATTTGTGACTAATTGGCTGATTTTGTTTGTCTTAAAGGGGCCTCAAGGGAAAAAAGGGACGCCAGGTTTACCTGGAAATGATGGGCCTCCTGTAAGTACATGTATTTTCTGTAGTTTTGCACATCAAAGGACTTATCCATAGCCCTTAATCCAACATTATAACTCTTAACAGGGTCATCCTGGAAGGGAAGGCACTCCAGGGGAAAAGGGACTGCCAGTAAGTCTGTTGTCTTTGTGTCTGTGGACAATGCATGCATGTGTTGTTACAGTAGGTGTCAGTAATCTTAGTGTGTGTGTGTGTGTTCATTTGTAGGGTCCACTAGGAGTTCAGGGGCCTGTCGGATATCCTGGACAACGAGGGATTAAGGTAAACATTGCAAATATGTGCACTTTGTGTTCTTTTTGTCTGAATTTCCGCTAGAATTCACTTTATTCTAGACACAATTAAATTACAGATGTGGGGGGTGATTCAGAGGTCTGACCACAGTGTGGTTTATTCTTAAAACATTTCAGCTATCTGATGTGCTCGCAGTCTCATTTTGATGTTAAGAACAGCGAGTGAAATCATGTGTTTTCTGTTTTCATGTTAACTCCTATTTTGTTTTTTCTCTGCTGTTTGACAGGGGGCAGATGGAATACGAGGTTTAAAGGGAAGCAAAGGCGAGAAGGTGGGAGAAACTGAAAAGTGGTGCATTACAGATACTGTGTTGTCTAAAACAATAGCACCAGCACAGATCACCTACAGTGTGCTGCTATTTCTTCTTGTCTTATGTGATTTTAAGTGAGTTTTCTCTCTTTGCTGCTGTCTCTTCTACTTTGTTCCGTCTGCAGGGAGAAGATGGTTTCCCTGGGGCGAAAGGGGAGATGGGAACAAAGGGGGATGTTGGAGACAATGGAGCTACGGGTGGTCGAGGAGAAGATGGACCCGAGGGGCCCAAAGGTCAAATGGGCCCCCAAGGTGAATCTGGCCCTTCTGGTATCCCTGGAGAAAAGGTATAACGCTAACAGAGCATGTGAAATGTTAATCAAAAAACAATTCTTCTCTCATCTTGTATGAGGAACTTGAGTCAAACTGTTTCTATTTTTTTAGGGAAAACTGGGAGTTCCTGGGCTGCCGGGATATCCAGGACGACAGGGGCCCAAGGTAAAATAACAACAATTATCAATGGTTGACTTGGATAATGTAAACATGTTGCAGACAGAATGCGTCTTTCTCGTTCCTAGGGCACTGATGGTTTTCCAGGTGTACTCGGAGCTGCAGGAGAGAAGGGGAAAAAAGTGAGTAGAGGATATAAAATGATGATGATAATATGTCAGGAAAAGGTGCTTCTAATAATATCCTGTATTTCGTGCTGTTACCCAGGGTCCTGCGGGTCCGGCAGGAAGCGCAGGCCAGAGAGGCCCAAATGTGAGTGCTGTGTCTCGAAACATTATTTAGTCCAGTAGGTATTAGATGTCACAGAAAGATTTGCTGCAAGCAAAGCAAGTTCATTTTCCTAAAAAAAAAATCCGGTTAAACTTTCAGCAGGTGAGTTAGGTGAGTAACAGTAGAGAACCACCGTCGTAGCCTCCTCTCCCAGCTCTCCTCTCTTCCATTAGCCTTTGTGTTTTAAAGGTCACCCTGCAGAAGGTCACTAGAATTTCAGAAAAACTAATATTTTTTCTCACCACATTGTGAGCGACAGTAAATTATCTTTATGCTGCACTGACAAGGACGATTCAAAATCCAATATAAAATATAGCAGCTACAGCTGTGAATTGGTTCAGAAGTTTTGCAGAAGCTTGCAGTGCCTCCAACAAACTGCTTGGTTTTGTTTTGTTCAGCTGCAGGAGCTTGCCTTGACCTTGAGCATGACACTTAGGTTTGTTGTGTTTCATTCTGCACTACCACTGCAGTAGCACCTTTGGCAGTATTTCCTTTGCAGACATTGCGAGAAGCCATGGAACCTGTCTGCACAGCAACCATTAAATACCTGCTTACAGCTGAGTCTCCCTCCGTGTTGTAGTTGTGAGTCAAGTCTGTTGTGCTGTCAAGAACTGTTAGCATGGCTGTAGAGTCTGGTGGTCATGTTAAAGACTGTTCCCAGTTTACATGACAGAGGAAGAGCTGGTGACTTGCAGAGAACTTGCTACTCATTTACCAACAAGTCTGTGTTTCTGTGTTCAATGAAACAGTGGCCACATAAGTCATTGGAAGTTAAGTTTGGCTGCTGAATCTTTTCTGGTCTGACTTGTATCTCACTTATTGTAGGGTTCACAAGGTGCCAGAGGGGCAAGAGGACCTACAGGGAAATCAGGAGAAAAGGTCAGGTGACTCTCTTTTCAGTTTTTATTGGCAGATAAATACACTTACACTACTGTACTCACCAGTTTCTGTCCATCACGGCCTCTAGGGCACCTCAGGAAACGACGGGCCCCCAGGATCTTCTGGAGAAAGGGTAAGGAAAACCCTAGTAATATGTCGGATCAATTGATTGGTCAACCAGTGATTGATACTGAGTGGATTATGTGTTTTTAGGGACCTCAAGGACCACAAGGGAGAAACGGAGAGCCAGGACCTAAAGGATCAAGTGTAAGTGTTAACACACAGATGTGTATTCTATCATATACTACACATTTAGGTAGATTTATACTGTATATTTAAGATGTTAGAGTGACATGTCTTTTTTAAGAAAATAGCATTAAAACAGTCAGAATCAGAAAAGGTTTATTAATCACTGAGGAAATTATGAAACAAGAACAGCAACACGTGGAGTGATTGTTGTAACCTGCTGTATGCCAGTTGGTTAGTACCTGCATTTTGCACGGGTTTTTGTCACAGTTGTTCACACAGATTTTTCTTTCTGGGAATGCACTGAAAAGAAATTTCAGGCCTTTTTTATGAATCACATACAGTTGCTGGCTCGGCATTCATATTTAATTTTTGATACCTGACTGAAAAAAGTACTAACTGGGTGAAATTTAAAATTGGCACTCAGACCATTTCTGCCTCCTCATTTTAACTCCAAGGAGACTACATGAACTCTGAAAATTATTTTCACCCTAAGTCCCCATTTGTTTTATTATCTGTGTTTAGGGTCCAGCTGGGAAGGATGGCCTTCCAGGTCACCCAGGTCAAAGAGGAGAGCCGGTGAGTGGGTTTATAAGTGGCAGTTACTGCATTTCTTTCTGTAGGACATTGGCCTCACTACACACACACACACACACACACACACGCATATGTTTTATAATATTTTCTGTAACTACAGGGATTCCAAGGGAAGACAGGACCTCCTGGACCCCCAGGTGTTGTGGGGCCACAGGTGAGCTCAAACATGTGAATTTGTTTTGTTACGTAATATTTCTCCTTCCTTGTGCTTCATGTCTGTAATGGTGTAATTGACTTGTTTGTGTTCAGGGAAAATCAGGAGAGCCTGGCCCAACGGGAGACCGAGGTCACCCAGGGGCACCAGGGGTACCTGGAGAGCATGGTTTACCTGGAGCTGCTGGGAAGGAAGGTGGAAAGGTGGGCACACACTTAAGAAACGCTGATCATCATCTGATATTGTCTCCATTTGTGTTTTGATTGTACAATGTTTTACTTTTCTTCTAAGGGTGATCCAGGTTTACCCGGGACATCTGGGAAGAACGGTCCCCAAGGGCTGAAAGGGTTCAGGGGCAGCAGAGGAGTCCCTGGAACTCTGGTAACACACAAAACACACACATGATAAAAAAAGCACACATGCACACACACACAAACACACACACATATATATATATATATATATATATATATATATATATATTTAGTACAAGTTATTTGGTACAAATAGTGTCTGATGTTTTCAGGGACCCCCTGGCCTAAAAGGAGGATCAGGACCTACTGGAGCCACAGGAGCCGTAGTGAGTTAAACCATTAAACCTGTGTTGTTAAATTAGATAATTTTCACTATGTGTTATAAAATTGTATGTGTGTTAATGAAAACACACTCCTTCAGGTTTATCTAAACAACAAATCACAACGCAGCATCAAAAACAAAACTAATAAAATCGATTTTTAATGCATAGTCACCCTGTACTGCCTCAGTACATTGTCCCAACGTTTCACAGAGTTGTACTTTGTGTCTGTAGGGGGCTGCAGGTGAACGGGGTCCTTCAGGAGCAGCTGGAGCCATCGGACAACCTGGTCGGGCTGGACCAATTGGAGGACCTGGACCAATGGGAGAGAAGGGGGAGCCTGTAATTTCATCTGTTTTACTTTAATTTATGTTTATTTCATTGTCTTTTATTATGTCTTCTCATCATTACTGTCCATTGACACAATAAAATACAAATTCTGAATCAGTAAAGATGGAAAGAAAACATATCAAATAATATCTGCAGTTTTAGAGTTTGTGTATATAAGGACACATTTTGACTGTGTGTTTATGTCCCAGGGAGAGAAAGGTCCAATTGGACCAGCAGGTCAGGATGGCGAACAGGGACCTGTAGGGATGCTCGGAGCTACAGGTCCTGCCGGACCTTCTGGGGATGATGGAGATAAGGTAATGTTTGGGTTTGTCAGCGAGTCAGTGAAGCAGAGTGATGAGTGTTTGTGCTGTTGTAATACATTGTGTGTCCACAGGGAGATCAAGGAGGACCTGGACAGAAAGGCAGCAAAGGAGACAAAGGGGAAGCAGTAAGTATACAGCTGCAGACACACATCAACATGTGGGGGTACTTCATGTCCGATCCACGGCTTCCTCTCTTTCTACAGGGTCCTTCAGGCCCCACAGGCACTCAAGGACCCATTGGTCAGCCAGGACTCCCAGTAAGTTTGTTCTTTGTGTTTCCGTTAGTTGTAAGAGTTGTACACTCCGTTAGAGAGGTGTTGGTTCATTGTGCTGCGGTTGGACAGAGGTTACAGAGTTACTTATCCTGTTCAGTTCATTTCAATCCTGTTTATTTATATAGCGCCAATTCACAACAGAAGTCATCTCGCGGCACTTCACACTGTAAGGTCTAAGACCTTCCAGAACCTATGTTAGGTCCGATCATAATTGATATAGATGGCAGATGCAGTGAAGGTTGTCCTCCTCTGTGATTTAGGGTGTAGATGGACTGCCGGGCCCCCGGGGCCAGCAGGGCATGTATGGTCCAAAGGGAGATGAAGGACTCCGTGGATTCAAGGGAGCTACAGGACCAATAGGTTTACAGGTATGGTTAGCAAACATGTCAGCCCACTGAAGTGATGTCTTCTGTAGAAATAGACACTGAGCTCAGCATTGTTTTCATCTCCTTCTGTGTGTGTGTATTCTCAGGGCATGCCTGGCCTCCCAGGAGAAAAGGGTGAGAGTGGACACGTGGGACTAATGGTGAGCTCATTTCTGTCCTTTATCTGCATACAAATGTTTCGTCATTTCAACAATTCTCACCTCACATATCTGGCTTTAGGGTCCACCGGGGCAACAAGGTCCCGCTGGTCCTCAAGGACCTATTGGAGGACAAGTAAGTTGTAGAAATATGACATATGCCTAGTGCTATTCAGCCAAACACTTGTAATGATACTGTAAAAACCTCTGTGGATATTTCTGTCCGTGCAGGGTCCAACTGGTCGAATAGGCATGATAGGACAGTCGGGCATTGTTGGAGAGAAGGTACAGAAACTAACCATAGCGCCTTTTGAAAACATATTACATGCTTAACTCTTTCTCTCATCAGTGATTCCTGTGTATATTTCTATCTTAGGGGGAGGATGGTGAAGCAGGTGACCCTGGAACTGTTGGTGCCGCAGGAAAGCCAGTGAGTTTTCTTTTTTGGAAAAACGCGTCGTCATCGATTACGCTGCCGTCATCTTTAATTTTAGGCATACTTGCTCATCGTATAATCATTCATTCTGGTCCTTCAAAACTTCAGGGAGAAAGAGGGGACCAGGGGGAGAAGGGAGATTCAGGCCTTCCAGGAGCAGCTGGTCCCCCAGGACCCAGGGGGGCTCCAGGGGAGGATGGACCCAAAGGCAACGCTGTAAGAAACTCTTCTTACAGAATTAAAAACTCAATGATCTTCAGTATTGTACAGTCGAAGGCTTTTAGCTGTACAATAAAAATACACGAGTCAAAACATTAAATCTACCATGTTTAAGTTGAGAGGGAAACATTTAATGCTGATCGACAGACATCAGTAGCCAGCAACAGTTTGTGTTGTACCACAGCATACTTACTGATGCTAGAAATGCAAAGTACAGCAACACAATATTTGGTAAAAGTTGAATTAATAGAATATTAAATTAGAAATATTGACAGTTTTCCCAAGTTAAATTATTCTGCACATTAGGTGCATGATCTGTAAGTAATAATAAAGCCTTTCTGTGTGTCTGAACTGCCTTCACTTCACTGTTTTCTCAGGGTCCTATAGGTCTCACCGGTGACATTGGACCACAGGGAGAGGCTGGACCCAATGTGAGTGCCAGTACTTCCTCATCTTATTTAAATTAAGTGGATCAGAGGCTTATCTGGAAGAAGTTTCTGTGGAGGTTTATTGAAATTGAGCCTGTGCAGGCTAGGAACCCTGGCACACTTAAAGAGAAAGCAGGCGTTCTAATTTCTACCTTTAAAAACATATTTTTTCCTTGACTACAATATGAGTGTAGCTTTCTTCAAACCACCACTTTCTTTTGTCGTCAGGGTGTGGATGGTCTGTCTGGGACTAAAGGAGACACAGGAGATCCTGGACAATCTGTGAGTTCCTCTCTTCTACGTAAGCAACCATACTAATGTTGAGACATCCACAACAATTTTTTTCACATTTCTCAGGGCCCACCAGGAGCACCAGGGGAACCTGGACCACCTGGACCTCCGGGGCGAAGGGTGCGTGTGTTTGTGTCAGGGCCTACATGCACCTCTGATGCACTCATAATTCTTCTTTTCTATTTCCTGCTATACTGAGTAATCGGTCGGAGTATTTTCTACTGAATTCTCAAAGCACGTGTGAATATTTCTGACAGATTCATGTTAAATGTTTTTTAAATGTGCTCTTCTTCAGGGCCACTTGGGGAAATCAGGGAAGGAAGGAAAAGAAGGTCTAAAGGGGGCAAAGGTGAGCGTTAGAAACTACTGTAAAAAAAAAAACTTTTTTTTTTACCTCTCCCACTTCCTGAGGACACCCTGTTTCTGTCTTTTTTAGGGTGCTCCTGGTTTTGAGGGTCTAATAGGGAAAACAGGGCCTGTGGGAGCCCAGGGGCAGCCTGGGAAGCCTGGGCCCCAAGGCTTAAGAGGAATCCCCGGGCCTGCCGTAAGTCACTTATAACAAGTGAGCAGAATGAAATAGAGGAAGTGAAGTATAAATAAAAAGATGGATGGAGGCTGAGAAACATTGCCGTGTGTCTTTCTCTCAGGGTGAGCAGGGTTTAAATGGACCACCAGGCCAGGCCGGACCCCCCGGCCCCATGGTGAGATAATCATGATTAAGGTTTAAAAATGAATGGGAAAGAAAAAGACAGTTTGACCAACATGTTTCCTATTCTTTGCCTTTAATCAGCTCACAGGATGTGAGCACATTTACTCTTGTTTTCATCTCATCTTCTCAGGGTCCGTCAGGGATACCAGGACTCAAGGGAGACCATGGCAAAAAGGGAGAAAAGGTGCGTGGGTGTTCTACACATAAACATTCACTCGGATCTCGAAGATAACTTTAATGTTTAATCTAATGTTTAACCTCTCTGCAGGGTCATGGTGGTCTCATAGGTCTGATAGGGCCACCAGGAGACATTGGCGAGAAGGGGGACAGAGGCCTGCCCGGGAACCAGGGGCTGCTTGGTGCAAAAGGAGATGAGGTCCTTAAAAGATACACACACACACAAGCCTGATTGCCAAAGTCAACAAGCTTTCTCAGGTTGCACAAAGCCAAGGAAACCTACAGAGAGACAAATAGAGTAGAAACATATTCTTTGCTCTGTGATTTTGCTGAGAAGACACCTTACCTACAGTGCTATGAAAAATGATTTCCCCTTTCATGCACTTTTATTTAATTGTATATTTGTCACACTTAAATGGTTCATCAAACTAATTTAATTTCACCTCAAAGACAACACAGTAAATACAAGTGCAGTTATTGAACGACGATTTCATTTATCAACAGAATATTAAACAAAACTATGTTTTGGAATTATCTTTAATATGGACAAAAACCTTCCTTCACAGTCTGATGCTAACAAGTAAATGCTTGTTGTAGTGACCTCCTGCAGCATTTGTTCTCTTTGCCTGATGTTTATTTTTCTTTTGTGTTTAATATCAGGGTCCAAATGGCCCACCAGGCTCCTCTGGGCCCCCTGGTCCTACGGGTTTGTCTGTGAGTGCATCATTTTGACTGTACCTGACCTGCACACACACTGTTATTATTATCACAGAGGTTGTTGTAACATTGTTCACTCCTTATCTCTCTGACAGGGTGCAATTGGCATAAAGGGCTCCAAAGGAAACCAGGTGACTGACGATCAATGATGTGTTTGCCTTATTCACAGAATAGTAATCTGTGCTATCACTAATTCAACTGATTCAACTTGCCCTTTGTTTTTGTATTTAGGGTGCAATTGGTCCTAGAGGAGACACTGGGCCTGCAGGACCTCCAGGTCCACCAGTGAGTTGTGTATATTGACATTCAGCAACTCTACAACTCCTACGTGCTTCTTTCAGTATGTATGCAACTTCACCACCTCTCCTCTCCTCTCCTCTCCTCTGTTTAGGGACTGCCAGCGACTGCGTTTGCCCTTCTTCCAGAGCGAGGAAGGAGAAGAAGAACCCATACTTTGGTAGACGGTGCTGCATTTGAAGAAGAGGTGGACACAGTAGATGGAGAAGAGGAACAACAACAATGGATCCAAGGAGACCAGGCGACAGCTCAGGATGGTTCGATGAACGTGAAGGAGGACAAAGGAATGGAGGAAGTGTTTGCATCTCTGTCCTCTATGAAAGTGGAGGTTCAGGGCCTGCGTAACCCTCAGGGGACCTACCACAGCCCTGCTCGCACCTGCAAGGAGCTCTGGTTCCTCAATCCAGAGCTGCCAAATGGTACTTTTATAAGTTTGTGTTTATTACCATCCTTCTGCCTGCATGTCCAGACTCATTTTTACTTTCCAGCTCCGTGTGTGTTCTCTACTCCACCACATATCAACTGCATCTGTGTTCAGTGTTCTTGCTTTTGACAGTAGTATAAGACTGGTGTTTTCTGGTCCCTCTGCCCCTGTCTCACTCTCTCTCTCCAGGTGAGTACTGGATAGATCCCAACCAGGGTTGCCATAGAGACTCCTTCAAGGTGTTTTGTAACTTCACTGCACAGGGAGAGACATGTCTGTATCCTGACAAGAAGTTCCAGTCGGTTAGTTACAATGAAAAAGCTTTTTTTGTTTTTTTAAGGCATTTATTTAAAAAGAATTGTTTAAAATAATCTAGAGCCTTTGCCAAACAATGACTGATATTATTTAGCTAGAGATTAAATAGTTTCTGTTTTTGATTTGTTTGTTTGCCACTAGGTGAAGTTAGCAGCCTGGAAAGGAGAAAAGCCTGGGACCTGGTACAGTAAATTCAGGAAAGGAAAACAGGTACAGTGTGATAATTTCACACGCTATGCGAGTATGTTGATGTGGAAAAAGAAATAGTTTATTCACAGATGCAAATGTAGGATGTGTCTGGTTGGATGCCAATAAGAAGCATTTATTAGCTTCAAAGAGACACTCTTCATTTTAATAAGTGCATTATAAAATTAGCCTTTGGCAGACAGTTGTCCACAGTGTCTGACATCTCTGCTTTGTTTTTATTATAAAGACCAACCATCAAATCAGCTTAAGTTGCCCAACAGTCAGATCATGTCAGTGATGAGCAGATCAGAAATGTAGAAACTGTTGCAGACACTACAGCAAAGAGTTCTTATTTACTAAAAAGCCTCAGCTAGTTTTATAATGCTGTAGAACAAACAGACTGCGAGGGGTGCATTAGGTAGGGGAGGGGTAACTGCTACAGCAGAAACCTATTCTTTTCAAAGGTTGGATGTTTGTGAGGGTTCTTATTCTTGTGAAAGCAGAATAAATTGAGCTAAATAGGCAAGTGTGTCACGAGCACCAAAAATAGTTATTTTTATAACAGCAAGTAAACGAACAAAGGGCTAAAAAAATGGTCATGGTGAGTTTTTGAAAGGAGTTGTGTGCACGTGCGAGGGGTAGATCCATGTATGTTCCTCCAGAGGGACTGCTGTGTCCTGAAGGAAGACAGGTGCTGGTCCACTCAATGCTTTATAAGCTTTAAAACGCTTTAAGAATTATGTCACAGGTGAAAAGTATGCACTCATAAAGGAGGGAGAAAATAAAGGTGGTA
The DNA here is from genome assembly GCA_032270685.1 of Microctenopoma stevenorrisi. NCBI lineage: Eukaryota > Metazoa > Chordata > Actinopteri > Anabantiformes > Anabantidae > Microctenopoma > Microctenopoma stevenorrisi. The sequence continues at coordinate 3,896,179 of JAUMTR010000001.1, forward strand.
AACATGTTACCTTTTGAATAACAGAGGTTGGTAAAAAGTGTATCTCTCGCTCACAGCAGTGAGTGATGACACACACACGAGCACATTTTCATAGGGAATGGACAAGCTTCCAAATACAGCAAGCACATAACTGCAGATATGTTAAAATTAAAATCTTTCTAATGTATTACCAATTTGAATATGTATATATTTAACTTACTTTATTAATCAACCATCAGGCATGTTGAGTGTTGGTCGTATAAACATTTCCCTTCGTCATGTTATGGAAACTTTGCCTGCTCAGTGTCATAGTGATGATCCAGTAGACAGATACTCGCAGCCTTTTTCAGTACTGAAAGTTTAAACACAGGACAGAATGGGTCCAAAACTTCTTTCTCTGTGCTTGGTACTTTTTTCCACACTATTGTGAGTGTTAGTCTGGTGTTCTGTAGTTTTCCTACTCCAGCTCTGATGGCCATCCAGTCCATGTTGTCCAGCTAACGTTCCTGAAGCTGCTGAGCGCGACGGCCAAGCAGACCTTCACCTACCACTGCCTCAACTCTGCGGCCTGGCTGCACACTGCCTCCTTCAGCCATGAACACGCGCTGCACTTCAGAGGCAGTGACGGGGAGGTGCTGACGCATGAGAATGCACATTACATAACTGCACTGTACGACGGGTGTCAGGTGAGTCACACAGTCCAGCATTTACTGTTCGTATTGACACCTGTTTGCTGATTGTGTTTCTGTGTTTTATCCAGACACGCTCAGGGCAGGAGAGGACAGTGTTGGAATTCGACGCTCCGCTGTCCAACACGCTACCCATCATCGATGTAGCTGTGTCCGATTTTGGAAATGGGAATCAGAAATTTGGATTCCAAGTTGGCCCAGTCTGCTATAATGGTTAACTGACCCAGGGAAGAACTTACAACAGGAGTACATTTGTAGGAAAAAAGAGCCATTGACACTTTTTACTTGCAGGGAGAAAACTACATTCAAGATTTACCTGGTGCCGCATATTTATAAGTCAATTTACCTACATCAGTGTTCTTTGTGCAAACATTTGTTTCTTTACGCACACATTCATTCATTCATTCAGACTCCCTTTAATTCACACATTCATGTCTCAAAGCTGACTTACATATCATGCTGTCAGAAACACTCATTATCTGACAACCATATCCTCAGCTACACATACTGTAACCATTCCTTTTACAAGGAGTGAGTGGTGCTTTCCAGCCTCCGTCTCTGTCTGTTGTACAGCGACCATATGCATAATTATTCTTCTATATAAAAACTAAAACAGATTTCATCAACATTCACTCATCATGGGATTGTGTGTTGTCAAACCTCAATTTATTGTGTTGTTTTTGTTTGTTGTTGTAGTGTTTCTTGTTATAATTATCTCATTATGTGATGTATATTGTAGTTTAAGTCGTCACGGTGCTATCATGTAGCTCCTTGTGGAGTACATTTCTTTGTTAAAGGGAACTGGGGCAGTTCATTTTTTTATATTGTGAAGCCATGTTTAATATTTTTTCAGTATAACAAACTGTGGTACATGATTTTGATTGTGGGGAAGTGACTGAGTAACATATTTTAATAAAAGTACATGATGTACATTTAAGTTAATATGATGAGATTTAGTTTTATTGGTTGCATTTGCTGAAAAAAAACCCCACTGGTGGTGACTGAGGAGCAGACATACACTCGTATGTCTGCTCGTATGTTCATATTTGTGATTCCATCAAACTGAATTGGAATAAATCAACTTTATACCAGAGTACCATCAACAGGTTAGATGTGTCCCTGAAACATGCACAGTCTCTGAGTAATAAAAAAAATAGTAGTATTAGTTAAAAGAAGTTGAAAGTATAGATTTAATATAGTAGTGTGGGCTGTTTGAACCATTTTTGTAAACAACTCTGACAAAATTGTTGGTCAGTGTTGCACATTTAAAAAAATACAACAAAACCATACATTTAAAGCTTCACATTTGTGTCATAGGTGATTCCTAAATTTCAGGCAGAGGGCAGACTTTGACTTGACACTCCAGATTTATAATACAATTTTCCAGTGGAGTCATAATAGAGTTGTGTCTGTAAATTTATGTATTCAGCTCTCTGCAGCATGAACATGTATCATTCATGTTCCTCTCTTCCCGTCCCAGTCCCAGGCCTCTTCTCTTTCACCCTTTCTGTTGACCCTCATCTCTCCTCAGCTTCTCTCTCTTTTTCTGCTCTTCTGTCGATCATAACATCTGCAGCACATCTAACGGGGACGTTTCCAGCGATGCTAAAACTTTAATGAGAGGAAGCAGATGAACACGGCTCATCCAGGAGAGTTTAGCTGCCAATTTTCAGCAATGAAATATAGATGACATGACATGAAAGTCAGTCATATTGTTTTTACTGCACTAAGAGCGGGAGCTTCTGGGGGAAGCTGTATTTTTGTGCTGCTTGAGCTTCAACCCAACATTTTCAGGAAACCGTCGGTCCAACACTGTTTAATATTTTACTGCTTTTCAGTTTGTGTAATGAAGATATTTCTCACTGCCCACAGAGAATATGTGGAAGCCAAAAAAATCTCTTTGTTTTAGTCCGTGGTGGGAGAAACCACATTTACACAAGCACTGTTCTGTGATGTTAGGATTTAAACATTTCCATTTTATGTCACATAATGTTATCAGATAAACTCACTTTCTAAACACAACTTAATGTCAAACTGCTAATTTAATCAATATCATTTTATTGTCATTAGCCAAATAGCTAATGCTCATTGTAGCTCTAGATAGTTGGAGGCGAAGAAGCTAATTTTACTTATTGTAGAGAGTAACAATTGATTATTGATTGTTATTGATTGATTCAGAAAATGAAATGAAATATCTGGAATTAGCATATAGGGAAACCTTAATAATGCATGTTTTGCAATGTAGCTAAGTTAGTTTTCAAGTTTTCTGATTAGCACTTATTCAAATAAAATGTGTTTTTCATTACACCTCGATATTGTTTTGATAGTAAATAAAAAATATGGCTCTGAGTTTGATTTAGTATTGAGTACCAATGGGCAAGAACTGAAAGCTGATGTTGCTCGGATATACTGAATCATTACCATCAAACAATTGTCATAGGGAGTTCATCAAACCTGTGCAAATATGGTCTTCAAATAAATCGTTTTGTTTTAGCTTCAAGTCAAAACTAATGCATTTGTTTTATAAACTGCTCAACATTGTGCTTGAAAAATCCCCTTAAATTAGTGTTTCCAAGGAAATAATACAGTATCTTATTGGTAAAACCATTTTAAATGAGGTACTTCTGCATTAGGTCTATAGTATAACCTCATGAGTGCTATCGTACCTACCTTACATTCAAGCTGTCACTTACAAGTACACCCACGCGCTATTAACTGTATATGCACTCACTGTGTAGATGTAACAGATGATCCTTCCCTTACACCCCCTCTTTCACCTTCTCCAAGACAGTTGTCCTCTCCATTTGGCGCCTGAGTGACTCTCTTCATCATGCAGCCCACGCCAGGACTGTGTTCTTCTTCCACACCCAGAGGGAATTCAGTCCTTCTAGCTCAGTCTCCAGAGTAGTCCATAACCCTAAGGCTAAAGAACGGGGTTGTACAGTTCCAACTTGTGGCTGAAGTGGATGTAGAATCTCCTAAAGTGACTCACAGGGTCACAGCCTCTGTTTAGTCTTTTTATGCTTGAGGTGAACCAACGCTGGATCGATACCAGGGATACCTAGGGAGAGGAAAGCATGGTGATGGGTCCACCTGAAGCCCCTTGGGTGATGCAGCTGCTGTTTACTCTCTGCTTATGTAAGGTAAGATGACACTCTGCAGGTATTTCGCAGTTTTCCAACTGTATGTCAGATGTTTAGAGAGGAAGTCGGTGGACACTACTTCCTAATCCTATCTTATGAAAGTAAAAGTCTTGTCTTTGCTTGACTTTAAAATACCAAAGAACTGAAGTTTAGTGTTGTCATGTGCACTATGGCAAACGGTTTGTAGCACACTTGTTTGGCTTTTTCCATTTTCCATATTTAGAACATGCATTGGTTTAGATGAGACATAATTTATATATCTTAAAAACTCTTGTTGGCAGCTTTCATTTGTTTGCAGTCCAGATCTTTCTGAGCCTGTGGAGAAGTGTTTTCATAACGCTAACATGTTTCTGTATTCCACAGCATGAAAAAACTTGATCAATATAATATTTGCTGCCAGAAGAATTCAGGCCAACATCTTCAGAGTCTGCCTACTAGTTACTCCTAAAATCACAGTATTAATAATTTGTTTAAGTTAAAAAATCAGAGGAATTACTGTCCTCTGCACCTTTTGTTGTTTGACTTTGGACATTTTTTTGTCTGTGTTTTTAACCTCATCTTGACACGTTTTGTGATGTATTTTACAAACTTGCTTTTCCTAGAAATACATACTGTAAACTACCTGAGTCAATACCCTTAAGGTGTTTAACACCCCTCCGTTGTCATGTCGGCTCAATTGTGCACTTCCACATCTCCTGGCGACTGCGTTTCCCCTAAGTGCTGCTGATTAAAATATTCATGTTAGTTCGGCGGATTCGCTGAAGGCCTTTTATGTATAATCCATGTCTATCATAGGGGCTGTTTACTGTGAAAAAGGAAGGCATGAGCATGTTACTGCTGATGAGAACGAAGGCACAATAAAACATTTAGTATTGGTTTGTTAAATTGTTGGCACAGAATCACTCCAGGCTTGGACCACAGAGCAGCAGGAGTTCTCTGTAGCTGCGTTGCAGTAAAGAGATTCTCGTGTTGTTATAGCACCACGAGAAGCCATTCGCACATCAGCTATTAATATCACTGCTTTGTATGGGGTCTTGGATACCGCAGGTCACATTCCCTTCACATCTCAAAAAGACAAATTGTTTCATCATCTTAATACTTATTGATATTAGCAAGGTTTATTTTAAATATTTCATTTGACCTTTTATTTGTCAGCCATAAGAAAGTTAAGTCAATGTCAACAAGGCAGAGTTTAATCTAGCATTTTACTCCAGATACAATTTTGTTTCTGTGCTGATTGCTTTGATTTCTACTTATTTCTTAGGGCAGCAACTAACATTTATTTTCATTATAAATCAATCTACTTGTTATTAAAGCAATAAATCGTTTTGTTTAGGGAAAAGTGATAAATACCCCTCACGCTCAAGGTGATCTTCAAATGTTTTGTTTTGTCCAACCAACTCAAAATATATGTAATTTATTAGCAATACAATACAAAGAAAAACAGATAAATCTCACATTTGAGAAGCTGGAACAAGACCGTGCTTTTTACTTTAATTTCTTTAATGATTAATCAGAATACTTAGATGAATTAGTTGATTAATCAACTAAATGTTTTTACTCTACTTTGTCTCATCTATCAATTTCTCATAATTTCCCTCCACTCTGTTTTGATCAGCATCCCTACGTTAGCTCTGCTGTTTCCTCTACTGTCTGCTACACACACACACGCGCGCACACACACACACACACACACACACACAGCGAGGTTTGCACAGCACATCAGGTATTAGTTACTTTCAAATTACAGTTAATAAGAAGCTGAAAAAACTTACTTAAACATACTAACTAATCTGTTATTGATTAGAGTGGAGCTCTTTATTTAAAATATCGTTGTACTGCTGCCACAGTGAGCCTGACTGCACGGAAGGCTTCAACAGCTTTTCTCCACAATACAATAAGCTTCAGAATATATATCTACTAAAGTTTCAGGCTGTAGCTTAAACAGACTAATTGTGTAACACATACAAAAGCATACAGAAAAAGAAGACAATGCAGTGTCCATAATAAATACCAATTCAGAAGAGGATGTGAGTATTTAGTGCGCTTACACTTAAAATATACACTGTGCCTACACAGACTTGAGAAGTTTAATTTCCAGTCTCTGATTATTGAAGTGGGTGAGTTAAAGCTGAACATTTAAAGAAAAAAAAGGACAAAGAAGTTTACACTGCAAAAATGATACCAATATAATAACTAAATAGTGATGTACATTCTCCTGCCGTGGGCGAATGTCCTGAGGAGTCTGTGTGCAGGCACACACCAACACAAACACAGAAGTTGTACTCGGGCTGGATTTTATTTTGGGATTTTGTTGCTTCCATGGGAACAGACACAGATTGAATGAAGCGTCTTCTGAACATCTTGTACCGTCTGTCAGGTTTTGGACAAACCCAATGTGTAGTGGCCGCTCACCTTTACCTTTAGGTGACGGGGCCACGATGCACTCGGGCTAAGTAATCTGCGCACTTTCAGC